>CM034149.1:905197684-905905265 GCA_019776745.2 Taxus chinensis | reverse complement strand
TACACAAGACTAAATTTTCCCTCCCAATGATCTCAATGTTTGTAGGCACACCTCACTGCATTTGATAAAAATGGGACGTTTATTTTGATTTGAAGAAGAATTGGTCCCGAAAACCTAGCCATTGACTGGGAAGGTTACTAGATTCAGAATCATATAACATTTCACCTAAACCAACCTTTCCCAGCCCCAGAACATGGATTTCAAGTCTTCTCTATCAGAGCATGTTGATCCCAACTGAGCCCAATTTTTGACATCCCCCGCCACATGTCATGATTTCACTCCTATGCTCATTTGTGCCTTATTGTCCCTTTCCCAAGAGGATAAAGGTAAAAAAATGTTTCTCACATGCCATCGCCGCCCCTCTTTGTGTCCCCATGTGACCCTCGCTCCACTCTACGTTTGGGGTTTTAACTGGCTAACCCATCTCATGCCTCACTGCAATAGATCTCGTCACTAGTGCAACCATCTTGACCAAGTGCCCATTTTTTTTACCTTTTGTCCCCTTATTCACAGAGTTCTCTCGGTTCCCACACCTCTCCCCCCCCCATGCCCCATGCAATCCCCTTTAGGCGGTTTCTCACATGACTTGTTTCACATCCACTAGGTGCTCATCCACTTTCTCCATTGTCCCCACATTATATTATGATGACCGTGGCAAATATTTCTCAAAGTTCCAGTCTGGGCCAGAGGGCACTAAGGGAGAGGAGGGTAAAGAAAGGGCACCCAGGAGTCAACGCAGAAATGCGAGTTTGTGAACCACACCAGCAGCAATCAGGCTTCAGTTAACCAGGGTTTAAACTGCAGTGACCAAAAGACAATAAAATGAACGCACTTGGTTCTAAGAATTCCGTAAAAAAGGTGGACCTAGCTACCATGTTTTATGGTGAACCCCCTTTTACAAATATTAGAAGAGAATAGTCCTGTTGTTAAAGACTTCTGAACCTTCCATACCAGGGAAACGCCGCTTTCTTCATAACTTTCGAACCACAACTCTGAATCAACGGATTTCGCAAATGAGCACTACGCGACGCCCAAGTGCGGGGGGAGGAATTTGGTGCATACCAATGAGTGCTAGGTTTATCAAACTAAAAAGTGAAACACGACAGCCGCATTTCACCGTTGATATGACCCGGGGCCAAGAAGAAGATCACAAAGAAAATTGGAGCAACGAGATCGTCGGTGGAGAGCCGAATCTGAAATGTGTTTGAACGTGAAACCAAAAATAGAATGATAGTTTATAAAATAGCATATGATAAGAAATGTACGTACCAAAAAAGTAAGTCTCTCAAAACATAAACTCTATCACTCTAACATCCCTAAACAATGTAAAACCACAAGCAGGGTGCGGGTGGGATTGAAGAAAGCAGAGGGTCACGCAAGAAAGACAGGAGGAACCAGGAAGTAGAAGAAGCAGAGAAGGGGGGCGGGGGGGGTCAGTGCACACTTTCCACACTATTAGTTTTTCTTCTCTGAAAAAACAACTGATGAAAATATGAACTTCATCAAAATGGTAAAGCGAAAAATCACAATATAAGCTGAATAGTTGTTTTAGAGGACTTGTTAAGATACCTAAATTTGAGCAAAAATTAAAAAACTCCCATAATATCAACTCTTGGTCCCACCTGCCAAAAATAGAAAGTTTCAATTTTTAGTGCCCGACATTTGTTATTGGATCCACTTTTTTCACACTCATCCTACGACTTTTTTCAGTTAGTGTATCTAAATAATAAAAATACATCGCTACAGATCCTCAAGCATCAATCCAATAACGTTTGTGTGTCAGGAACCCTGACAAAGCTTATTGAGGTGTGTAGACACCATTTAGCTCCAACAATTTAAATCTTAAATTTCACTAATTATTCTCCCTTCCCGTAAATGGGAAAATATTGTCAATATAGCACACCGGCCTTCGCTCTATTGCAGTAATTTAATTACATTACACTAACTTAATTAACCTTATATTCCAACAAAGACGACAATGAACGACCTTCCGTTAATTAACCCATTCTACTAAATTTAAATGAATTATTCATATTAATTAAGTTTCCTCTTTTTAGATAATAAATCGTCATTTATTTAAGCCTAAACCTTTTATCCCTAATCAAACTAATTGTTCTCTAAAAGCTTCTATAAAGCTTGCTCACCTCTAATTAATAACTTGGGTTATTATAAACTCCCCTTAACCCCATGAGCACTAAAGGACAAAAAAACTCTCCTAAGTGTGACTCAACCCCTTTCAACCATCCTATCCACAGCTAACTCACCTAGCTGTTCTTCCCCCACATGAATGGATGTAGAGATTTTTTATTCATTGGGCTATATAAGTACCCACCCCCCATCCTACGTTTCTATTTACACAACACCGTACACCTAAATGAGCATAAGAGCCTAAGCTTATAACCATTTTATCATCTTAGAAATTCTTTCATGAGAGGACTAAGCTATCATTCATTTCTCTTGCATCATCCATCAAATTTGAATTCATATGGAGATCTGTCAATTGGTCTTGTAGCCATGTATTGAACAAGGACTTCCATGCTTGCACCCTTGGGATGCAAACATACCATCAACCCTTTTGATTGCTAAGATCTCAATAGGTTAAGTCATTGAATTAAAATTACTAGAGATAGAGATTATTTCTTTCATATTATTTGATCTGATTCATTTCTAATTGTCAAAGAATTTTGTATTAGTCTTGTTTAAAAGCTCTAAACATGATGGTGCATAGATTTTTAGTTTAGCATTGTTAGGCTATGAGGTGTTAGTCTTGATTTTACTTGCATAGTCTAACTACTTCCTATGCACGCATTTGTCACGCCCCCTTGGGACGGATCCTTATTCCCTTTGCATGGTAGTTCCAAAAAAAATTTATTTCAATTTTGGCTAACCTTAAATGAACATGTTGGAATTAATGTTGAAATTTAATATATTTTTTCAACTTTACATGTGTTGAGTCTTGCTTATAGTCCTAATTATATGGGTTCTTGTCAATTTTGAGCTAACTATCCAAAAAAATGATATTTTTTCGATCATTACAAAATCTGTCCATGTTTGACGTCACCTTCTAGGTACCCAATGATACACAAAAAATGACAGTGCCCGTGCACTTCCCAACCTTGGCGTACACATCCAGATGCAGCGTATGCTTCTAGAGTCTAGCAATATACTATTTTTTCCAGTGTACATGCATTCCTCCCTCTGTTGTTTTTTGTTTCTTTACTGTGGGGCATCTGCTGA
Source organism: Taxus chinensis (assembly GCA_019776745.2). Lineage (NCBI taxonomy): Eukaryota > Viridiplantae > Streptophyta > Pinopsida > Cupressales > Taxaceae > Taxus > Taxus chinensis. The sequence goes on along the minus strand of CM034149.1, from coordinate 905,902,028 downwards.
CCCTTATCATACACATTCATACTTAAAGCTACCCCTATGTAGTGCTTGGTTTTCCTTCCTTTTTTGACTTTGTGGGCATAGCATGTCCAAGTCCAATGTATCCATCTCACTTCGACATTCATAGAATTTTTTACTATTAGTTTTCTGGTCTTTCTTTCTGTGGGCTAGCATAGTGTTTCAACCCTAACGTACATGCCTATACTCAATCATACCTAATCTCTAGTGTTGTTACTTATTACTTTGACCTTTCTCCTGTATGTGGGAATTTTTTCCAGTGTACATGATATCCCTACCCTCTTGTTTTTTTTTGTTTCTCTATCTGCGTGGGGAGATGCCTGACCCTTAGCATACCCTTCATACTTAAGCGTACCCATATGGTAGTCTTTCTGGTTTTCCTTTTTTGACTTTGTGGCATACATGTCCAATTCCAGGGTATACCTCTCACTGGCCGACATTCATGGCTTTTTTGTCTTATGAGTTTTCTGTCTTTCCTGTGTCTAGCATATGGTGTTGAAAACCCTAACGTCCATCCTATACAATCATACCTGATCTCTAGTGTTGTAAGTTTGACCTTTCTGTATTGGGAATCATACATCCAATGTTAGTCATCACAACTCTCTAGTCGTGTACCCATCACTCTGTTAGTTTCCCATTGGGGTGTACACATCCTAAAGCAAGCTTACCACACCTAAAGTTTGATCGTAAAATATATTCAGCTTTGTTTATTCCTTTTAAAATGTTCAAAACATGTTTTTGATATTTATTGACTCCTCGCAGGTTTTATTAAGCTTACTTCTGTTTTTGCAGGGATTATTTGCTAACTGATTTGATTTGTTAATACGGTTAAATAACTGCATGCTTAATCATGAGATTGGAGTAACATATTAATTTTCACCTCATACGCTTCTAGGTGATTCTTGGGAATCAAAAACGATTTATATATCTTTTTTCTTTAAAAATGTTGAAAATACTGTCAGTTTTTGGTTAGAAATGAAACGAACTTTTTGCATTTATCCAAGTATTTTCCATGTCATTTCGTAGTTAGATTTACATCGCGTCGGCTCTTCTCTTTGCATCCTATGAAAATCTTGAAGAATCATAAAATGACATCTCCTCTTTATGTGTATGGACAACTACTAAATCTTTCTGCAAGGACCTAAATTCTTATCGAAAACAAAGGATCAAGACAAAACAAAAATACTAGTATATTTTTTCCTGGCGTTGTCAACCAGTGTTCAACCAAACCACATTAAATTATAATATAAAAAATAACCACACTCAAATATTGAATTTGTAGATTCAGATACGAATAACGCCTCGTCCTCCTTAACTAGTAATAACCCCTTTGGCATAACGGCTTATCTAACACAATGGGGTGGTATTAGACCCCAAAATTAAGTCCACACCAAGGGGAACCTTGTGGACAGAATGGGAAGTGCTCGCATTACCTACTTGACTATATCCCGTGGATTTAGCATCAAAGTTATATGTTCCCAACCCCAGGGAGAGTACATGATGACACATTTCTTGCCCCGTTGCTTGAGAGGTGAAGTAAACGCTGAGATACTCCTTGGGAAACCTTGGTAAACCAAGCTGCTTCTAGATAACTTTGACACCTAGTGAGTGAACCACCTAGATCTATCTTTTCTAGGAGCCACCTGGTGAGAATATCAAACCAATTTGATTTTGAGAAGCTATTGTAAAGGGATAAATTTATTCGAATCAAATTCTTGTTTTTCGAACAAGATGAGATCCAGTAAAGTTAAAATTATGTTTCATTCATCATGAGATTTTGAGGCATTAATTTGTTTGTTTTTCAACATCGCCCTACTTGCGGCCGCAACTCTATCGATGACACCAAACCTCTTCAACACCAATTTGATCTACTTCCTTCACGTTCGTTTGACACGTTTTTGATTAGAAGAAAGTGACTACCCTTGTGTTGCCTAATTGATTGTATTTCCCTTTTTTTCCATTTACAAACACTCATTCCCTGTTTTGCATCTTAAGTTGTTAAATGTCTACAGTGTATGGAGAGGTTTCATATCATTGGTAATCCTTTTTGATCTTTTATACCCAAGTCAATATCGTACAATTGTAGTTGGGCCTTAAATTCAATCACCCTTGATTCTTCTTTGAATTTTATCTTATATGTTCGTATCACGACAATGTTGGGACTTACTCTTGTTCTCGATAAACTTGCATAAGTTCTATATTGTGGTCGTTAAACTAGCCCACTCTAAAAACTTCCTTGGTAGACTCCTACCTAGTTTTCTTTCAATCACTACATCCTTTTTGAAAAGGTTTGAGTTTTACCTTTGTGGATTCATATCAATATCATTTTGATAGCAATACCTTAATTTTTCTGAAATTTTGTTAGCATATCTACAGTTTATTGTGTGTTTTGTTCATGCGTACTTCCCCTTTTTGGATAGAGGTCCTTTGATTGGATTCAAGCTCGCTTTTAGTATACCTTTGAATTGGGGATCAGATCAACCTCTTGTTATTACTTACACCTGTATTCATTTCTTTGACTTTCATAAGTGGGTGACATTTCATTGAATCTCCTTAAATAATCAAAACGCCATTTTTGAAACAAACATATGAAGTACTTCATTGATTGATTGGTTCAAAAAAACCTTGTGTGAGTTTTCTTACATATACGTCTTTTGACTTACCATTTAGTACTATCCCTTTATCCAATGGATTCTTTATTCTTCATTATTCGTTGTTCATTAAATTTAGCTTTTGTGTTTTGAAATTGGTGATTTTTCCTTCCTTGCGCTTATCCATCTATAAACTCATTTCTAGGACAATCCTTTGGGTCTTTTGATCTCTTGATCTTTCTCAGTTTTGTAAAATTTCATGGTCAATTTTTTGAACCAATCTTCAAACCTTGGCAAACCTACCCTAATCAAGAAATTTTTTGGCATCAATCAAACATTGGTAATATTTCTATTTGTAGCCTTTATGTTGCTAAATTTTGATCACCCTTTTGAAAATTAGCCTCCAACTTGTTAACCTAACCTGTGATTATCCAATCTGAGTCATCACAGTGTATGTTTTTCCTTAGCCTTCCCTTCTTGGAAACTCACACAAGCAATCGCCCTCTTTAGGCATGTCTAGTAGGTTGCGTTATGGTTTCCCAAATCATCCATGAAACCTTCTTCACTGTTGAAGAAGTTTGATCATACAATCTTTGGTATAAGACCTTTCAACCCAACACCTTAACAATGACTGATTATCACACAAGGTCCCTTATACATCCGACAATAATGAATCAATGTTTTCCAACATGGACATCAAAATATGCCGACCTGACTAAGCCTCGCTGGTTCTTCACGCTAGAGAACCCATCTGCTGGGTTAACCCATCCCACCTGCATCTCATGTTGTGGTAGGTTGTTGGAAACTTCTGATCTAAATTATTATTCAGGTTTCCCCCCAGTCTTCTTATGATTAATAATCCAAACATTTCCTCATAAAAAAATTTTGAGATTTAATCAAATATTTCCTCTTTGATTATCTGATGATTAGGATCCAAACTACTATTCAGATTTATCTAATTCCGACTCCTAAGTTGTGGTCCTCCCTTCTTCGCAGACCTTCTTATAAAACATCTAAGGTGCTTCTTCAATCGCTGTTGTCCCCTTCTCGTCAGGAACCTTATTTATAACATATACTGCGATTCTTCAAATTGTGGTCCTCCCCTTCTTTCATAGCCCTCTTAATCAGTCACTCAATGAACTCTTAGCTCCTTTGAAACTTCATGTGACCTCAATTCCTCTATTTAATTGTCTAAATCACTCCTACGTCCGTAATCGATGTAATTTTGGATACAAATCCCCTTATCTTCCTCCATAGGCGGTCATCTTATAGGGAAACCTATAAAAACCAATTCGAATCTTCTTCTGATCATATGACACAACCCTACTTTACTTCATCTCTTGAGTCTCTCTAAGTCTTTCACTTTCACACCAGTTGGACCTTTTTCTTCCAATCAAACTCCTATTTCGAGCAACCATCCACACCGTTTGATTTCTTTCAGAATGAAGGAGTGAATCATGGCATTTTTAGGGGCAACACAAGATATACCTCTAATAAATTACGAACAGGATTATCTTATCCCATCGGTTTGGCATTCACTATATGGGAAAAGGTTGATTCCTTTTATCAAGACACAGAGAGAAGAGCCTAAGAGCATGAACTTGATCTCCTCTTACTGTCATCCTCACTTTTCTTCTTCATTCTGTTGATGAATCTTCTAAGGTCTTTTGCATGGATCCATGGCTATCTTGTCATCACCCAATCACGCTCTTTTTCTATCATAATTCCTCAATCCAAACCTCTTCTGGGTTCAACACCAGTAGCTATTCATTTTCATCTATGTTTCGGTCACCTTCTAGCACCTCAGCCCTCCCTCTGCTATTTGTGGGACATTTTTGAGAATCCACCATCTTCTTATTCTTAAGGAACGTCCAACTACACCTTGTATCTATGTATGGATTCACCACCTCGGGAAGTCCATTATATTCTATTTCATGTGGCACTCCACTCCCAACTAGCCCCTTGTCTTCTATGTATGGGTCATCCCGCCATGTAGTCCTCCATCTTCTATTCTTGGGCCACTCCTAGTACCCATCATCTTAACGCTATGGTCATTTCCTAGCACCCTTGTCTCTTCTTTGCTTTCTTGGCCACATCCTAATAGCCCTACAATCTCTATTCATGGCTCACTTCTTGTAGCCTCTCTTCTTCAATTCTTGCCTTGGAGGGGACCATGTCCTTTTTCGTCCCTCACAAGTATTCTTCTACCAAATATGTTGGAAGCCCAACCTCAATTATCACATCATTTCTAAGCATCCACCTCTTCTCCCACTCCCAGGATCAACCAAATCAAGCATTAGCGTATAGAAAGCTAGAGAATTTTTTTACCAAGCTACAGACCAAAAACACAAGAGCTCCACAGCTCCCAACAACTCCAATGATTATAAAATCCAAAATCAACCATGAGTCTAGAAGCATACCACTTTACCCACCCATATTGTAAAACATAAAGTGCAGAACCTTGGATAGGAACTCAAGCTCCCAAATCCGAAACCATTTTTCACAACACAATCACAATCATTTTTTGAGTGTGAACTCACCATGAGCATCACGAACAGGATAATATACACTTGATAAGCCATGCTCTTCGTGTCTCTTAGCAAGAAATCAAAAACCTCAATGTTGAATCCTAGCACAAAGAGTCCATGTGTTCATTCTGAGACCATAAAAAAATTTAAAAACTTATTAAAAATTCCAAATACAAAAAAATAGAGAAAACATCTAACATTACAAAAAAAAAAATCAAAAGTAACAATATCAAACATTATAATCAGGTAATACATACACATAGGATGTTCTTTCTTTCCCTTTATTTCTTTTCCTCTGCATGTCATCACCATTTCACATCAGCCTTCTAATGTTATTGTGGTTAGCATATTCACACATATTTGTGACATTTATCTCTATTCTATTTGTTTGACTTCGTATTTCATCATCTTGGTAAATTACAACATATCGACGAACCTCTTAGAGATCCTATCATACAAGTTCACATTAGTAAAAAGTGTTGTGAAGAAATTTTGGACTATATTTGTTAACACTAAGCCATGTCTCATCACAATCACTTCACAGCCTTCCATCAAGCCATCAATGTTCTTAACCCTTTGAAAAACAAGAGACTGAATAAGTGTTTAGGAAGCACAAGAAATCAAAATCATCAATCAACATTCAAAAGCTACCAAAGCAAAGCAAATTATATATAACTCTCTCTTGGGGTATTTCCAATAATCTCTATCGGGGTTAATGGACGCTTTACGGAAGTATAGAAAGGTTGTTATTAGATCAAGTGCTCTTTGTTAGGGCTATGGTACGTTCTAGCTGACGGGGAACACTTGTACAACTATCCTTCCACAATCCATTCACACTACCCTTTAAAACTAAATCATTCCTCACATTGGCTATTTTCTTCACTGTTTTGTCTATCACTCTTTCCTTAGATGTAATTCCATTTCCACGGCACACACCAGATCTCGATGAGTACACAAGGATTAATATGTTACCAAGTGTTGTTTTGGACCTTTTTCTCAACTCGTACTGTTGCGCATGTCTTGTCTCATGATTTTGTGCCTGGGCTAACAATTGTTTCAGCACAACCTTCTAATATTTCCATATCATCCTCTATTCTTGTAATCAGTTAGAACATCCAAGTGTATAGATGTACCTCTTTTCATGTTTGCAACACGTTGTCCCCGTTTACTAATCAATTTTCTACGTCCCTTCTCTCATGTGTTTCTTGGCCAGATAAACGTTTAGGGGAAATCCGTTCTCCCTCGCATTGAACTTATTTTAATATTGGCCTTGTCCCCCTTCACGCGAATATTTTTTCCTTTTGAACTACTCCCACCTCATCATTTGGGCATTTGTACATCCTCACTTTCTTACAACATACACGTGGCATTCTGCATTGTACATCCCATTTATCGTTAGGGCATCCACATCCTTCTTGGTCTTCTACACCTCTTATACGTCCCCTATATCATGGGTACCTCCAACGTCTTTGTCTCCTATACTCGTTTCGAAAAATTTTCAAAAACAAAAAACCCTTCGTTAAACTTCAAAATTCCAAAAACATTCCGTAGTCCAAAATCACAAAAAATTCAGATATGTTCCTAAAAATAAAACCAATAAATATCATCCTTAAAATGTCACCTTTGTTCTCCCTTGTTCTTATGCCTGACTCGCATATCATCTTGATCTACCCTCTATTAACAAAGCTAGTGTTATACTATGTTTGTACTCTGGGGCATAATGAGTTTGTTTGTGTATTATTTCATAGTGCAAACGATGCTTTTTCAATCAAGCCCAAGTTCCTCCATTAGCCCCTTGCATGTGTCCTTACTGGTGCAAAAAACCATCTTTTAACACCTTGTCATTAATTTGGATAGGCAAAATCAAATCTTGATAAAAAAATTTACTCATGTTTCTCTATTAGGTTAGCTGGTTTACTAATCTCGATTGCATTGCATTTTGTATGTTGGTCAGGGATTTAGGCATCTTTTTACTTCTCGATTGCATGGAATTTTGTATGTTACAGGGAGTTAGAATCTTTACTATTCCTCGTATTTGGCATTGCATTTTGAGATTTTTCCATTGAGTTGGTGTTTTCAACAATGGATAGTTCTTCATAGTATTGGATTTTCATGCCATTCGTATTTTATAAAAACTATATGCAGAATTTTTTTTAATCAGCGGACCAATGATGTATACCTTGGTTAAAAGAATTATAAGAAAGTTGTTTAAAAAAATTTATCGACACTGGAATGCAAGACTAGTTTCGTCCATAGCCATTTTCTCTTCCGATCAGTTTCTTCCTATCAATATTATTCTTCTAATTCACTTTGTGCATACATGCCCCTACCCATTCTGCTAACTCTTAAAATTTCTCTCATCTTTTCTTATCGTCAATCACCTCTGTCATTTACCCCCTCGACACCGCGAGGGGGTATCTCTCACTTTTTAACTAATTTTTCTTTCTATCTAACCGCCTTCAAATTGTACCTATCTAAATATTTGAGTGGCATCATCATCACTGTACGCCACCCAAAAGAGGGGTAATTTAGACACCTATAATTTATCCCATAATTAAATATTTATTGTGATAATTATCCCCTTCCTGTAGACAACATTCATCAATATATCACACCTTCTCGTATATCGCGTTAAGTAATTACATTATTCTACATTAATTAACCCTTCTATCCACAAAGATGAAAATTAAACGAACTTCATTAATTAACCCCTTTCTAGCTTGAATTACTTAATTATTCATATTAATTAAGTTTTCCTCTTCTATTCGATAAATAAATCATCATTTGATTTAGCCTAAACCTTTCTATTCCCTAAATCATACTTTTTTTCTTCAAAAAGCTTCTATAAGCTTGCTCACCTATTCAATAATCACTTTTAATTAAATTAATCCCCTCAAACCCAGTCATGGTCCCTAACGAAAAAATAAACCTCCTAAGGTTGACTCACCCAACCCCCTGTCAACCATCCTTCTCCACAACTAACTCAACCTAGCTATTATCCCACATTTACAGGAACGTAGATATTCTTTTTAATCCATTGGGCTATATAAAGGAACCCTCCTCCTACTTTTCTATTTGACCTTTACCTAACCTTATACCTATATCCATTTTATCATCTTAGCACATTGCTTCCATTAGAGGAGCTAGTTTTATCTTCATTTATTGCATTCATCCTCCAAGTTGGAAGTCACTTGTGGCCATGAATAACAAGACTCCATTCTGAAACCTTGGGATTAAAACACACAGCAACCCTTTGATTATTAAGGATCTAAATAGGTTCATTCCATTTATTACATTCAAATAAGATATAGAGCTTATTCTTAACAATTATTTTGATGCGTATTCATTTTCTAATGAAAGATGTTTTAGTAGATTTAGTCCCCCTTGTGTAAGCTCTAAGCGTTATGGTGCGTAGATTTTATTTGCATTTTATTGAGGCTATTAGTGTTAGTCTTGATTTTACTTAAAACTACTATCTTTCACACAAGTGTTCAAAGTGAAAATCAAGGACATTGGGCTGTCGGAAAGAACTAAAAACGTGTTGAGATGAATTTGTAACCTAATAGAAACCCACCCCCCTACTATCAAATATTTAAAATTATAGCTTATTGATATCATTTAAGGTGTCAGCCTACAATTTGATCGATCTTATTTAAATAGAATCATGAGTGGTTTCAAAAATCGGATCACAAACAGCAACCCAAATCTTAGGAAAGTAATAATAACATCCACTTCCAAAAGGGAATCCAAATAAGTGATCAAATAAACCATTTTAAAAATCTTTCATAAATCATCCTTAATGAATAAAATTTATCCAACATGATCGAATTTTAAGAATCATTAATGTGGATGACTAATATGCATTAAGAAATCATGATACCAATTAATACGAGTTTTTGGACAAGTGCCTAATCGTCGAGCGCCCTAAATTAACCATATTCCATTAAATATCTAATTACAGTAAAATTTATAATGGAATGAATAGACCTACAAAATGCACCAACAGACCTTCATCAGAAGACTCTGACCACGTCCGGAAATGTCCTCTACCTTCGTGTAGCCACTTACACAGTTAATTTCCCCCTAGTTCTCTGTCAAGAACAAACGAAAAATAAAAATTTCTCACCAAACATAAAAAAAACTCCAAACATGAAAATTAATATATCAAATAGAGCAATCTAAAATTTTGAACCAGTCTCCCAGTTCACTCAAAGATCTAAAAGCTTTGTTTGAATATCCGAAAATGATAAAAGTAGAAACAACTCTTGTAGGGAACCTAGAAGATCTATCCTCGAACAATCCTCCCTAAAAATAGCAACCATGAGATGTCAAACATCTTCTTGCTCCAGTACTTGAAAGGACTAGTGATCTCCCTTCAAATCCGGGAATAACACTTAGCTCACCTACATAAATCTCCAAGGTTGTGTGTTGCAATGGGGGTGGGTTTATATAGCAAACCCCTTCCCCTGAAATAGGGTTAATAACTCTATTAGAATTTTAAACATAGCCTACTCGTGGTCTAAGTTTGGGTCACCGGATTCATGAGGAGGATGTTCTAAGGGTCATAAATCCTTATTTTATCCCCATAGAGAGCTACCCACTTTAGCTAACCCCCAACGCATCCACCTTGACTTGCCTGTTAACTCACCTGTTGGCTCACCCACTTCTACCTTGAGCTCTTGTCAAGCTTCCACCAAACCTCCCCATGCAACTGTCTTGATCTGACGTAGTCAATTGACCCAATCATACCCAGACTCACTTGTGCGTATCTAAATGAATCCTTACCAAGTTGTCCATAGTAAGCTTGTCGAGCTATGTGAGAGTTGGTTGTTGCCGATCACCAGTTATCCACTATGACCCAAAGCTGGTTGGTGTAGTTTAGTAGGTGGCAGCCACGTGTCCTCATGAGAGGACACATCACTTTTTCTCACACTTGAAGAATCCCGGCCATCTAATCAACACTTCTAAGAAAGGAAGTGGAGGCAAAAGAATAAGGAAAGATCTAGAGAGTGCGTATGAGAAGTAAATGTGGTATGGGACAAAAAGGATAATCGAAGGATGAAGGTTACTCCCTCTTAGCTCATCCAATATTATTCTTCCAATTCACTTGGGGCATAATTCCCCTACCCATTCTTCTATCCATTTCTCTCATCTTTTCTATCGTTGATCACCTCTTTCATCACCCCATCGACACTCGAGGGGGTATCTCTCACTTATACTAATTTTTCTTCTACCCCTTTAAAATTTTACCTATCTACTATCTTTGAAGTGGCATCACTGACGCCACCCCAAAGAGGGGAAAATGTAGACACCTATAATTTAGCTCCAATAATTTAAATAAATTTGTGATAATTATCCCCCTTCCTGTAAATTGATGACATATCATCAATATAGCACACCTCTTTTATCGTCGTTAATTAATTACATTACGCTAATTAATTAACCCTTCTATCCAACAAAGATGAAAATTAATGACCTTCTATTAATTAAACCCCTTTCTACTTGAATTTAATTAATTATTCGTAATTAATTAAGTTTCCTCTTCTATTAGATAAATAAATCATCATTTATTTAGCGTAAAACTTTTCTATTCCCTAAATCATACTATTTTTTTCTTCTAAAAGCTTCTATAAAGCTTGCTCACCTATTAAATAATCACTTGGATTAATTAATAAATCCCCTCAAAACCCATGAGTCACTAAAGGACAAATTAAACTCTCCTAAGGTTAACTCAACCCCCTTTCAACCATCCTTATCCGCAATTAACCCAACCTAGCTATTATCCCACATGAAAAGGAATGTAGATTTTCTTTTATCCATTGGGCTATATAAGGAACCCTCCTCCTACCTTTCTATTTACACCTTTACACCTAAATGAGCATAGAGCTTAAGCTATATCCATTTTATCATCTTAGAACATTCTTCCATTAGAGGAGCTAGCTATCTTCATTTATAGCATTCATCCATCCAACTTGGAAGTCACTTGTAGCCATGAATTAACAAGACTCCATTTTTGAAACCTTGGGATTCAAAAACACAATCAACCCTTTTGATTGTTAAGGATCTAAATAGGTTCATTCCATTTATTAACATTCAATAGATATATCCATTAATTACTTAACATATTAGTTTGATGTGTATTCATGTTCTAATGCAAATATGTTGGTAGATTAGTCTTGTTTAAGCTCTAAGAATGATGGTCCATAGATTTTAGTTTAGCATTTGTATTAAGTCTATTAGGTGTTAGTCTTGATTTTACTTGAATAACTAACTAATTCTTTGCACACAAGGTGTATCAATGTGAAAATCAAGGACATTGTGTGGTCAGGAAAAAACTTTAAAAAGTGTTGAGATGATCTATAAACTATAGCAAACACCCTACTATCAAATATTTTAAAATCATATCTTTATTAAAATATCCTGTTAAGGTGCAAGCCTATAACTTGATCAATACCTTATTGAAAATAGAATCATGAGTGGTTTCCAAAATTTGATCATAAACACCCAAATCTGAAGGAAATCAAATCATAACATCCACTTCCAAAAGGGAATCCAAACAAGTGATCAAATAACCATTTTAAATATTTCATAAAATCATTGTTAAATGATAAAATTTATCCAAAATGATCGATTAAGAAATCTTTAATGTGGAATGACATAATGCAATAAAGAAATCGATGACATTGAAATTAATAACGAGGTTTGACAATGTGCCTACGTCCTCAAGCCCACTAATGTAACCATTCAATTAAATATATAATTACAAGTACAATTTGACAATGGAATGAATAGACCTATAAAAATTACACCAAAAAACTTTCAGAAGACTTTGACCACGTCTGGAAATGTCCTCTACATTCATGTAGCACTTACATAGTCAGTTTCCCATAGTTCTCTATCAAGAACAACTAAAACTTGCTCCCAATAACAATAAAAAAACTCCAAACCATGAAAATAAATATATCAAATAAAGCATATCTAAATTCTGAACTAGTCTCTAGTTCACTCAAAGATCTAAAAACTTTTTCTGAACTATCCAAAAATGATAAAAGGTGGAAACAACTCTTTTAGGGAACCTAGATCTATCCTCAACCAATCCTCTAAAAATACACCACGAGCTCGTCAAATGTATTCTCCATGAATTGAAATGACTCCAGTGAGCTCCTTCAAAATCCTTGGAATAATGCTTGACTCGCCTACCTGAATATCCAAGGTTATTTGTTTGAAATGGGGGTGGGTTTATATAGAAACCTCTTCCCTAAAATAAGGGTTAATAATAACTTATATCGGCAATGTTAAACATAGCCTAGCTCGGTGGTCTAGAAGTTGGGTCACTGGAGTCGTGAGGAGGATGTTACAAGGTTGAATCCCTTTATTTTATCGGCCAATGAGAGCTAGCCACCGAGCTAACTCCCAACACTTATCCACCCTAAATTTCTTGTCAACTCGCCTATTGGCTCACCTGCTTCTACATTGAGCTCCTGTCGAGCTATCCACATCACCTCCCTGCACAATTGTCCTGATCTAACTCAATCGATTGACCCAATCATACCCTGAATCACTTGTGCTTATCCAAATTGAATCCTTGCCAAGTTGTCCATGGTAAGCTCGCCGACCTATGTGGAGAGTTGGTTGCTACCTCACCAAGTTGTCCACTATGAGCACGAGCTAGTTAGTGAGTTTAGTAGGTGGCAGGCCATGTGTCATCCTGAGAGGACATAATCACATTTTTTTCTCAGGCTTGACAAATATTGACCATCTAAAATCAACACGTCCAAGTCATCTTGTGCCTCAACCAACTCTGAAATATGCAAATAGTCTCTCTGTCATAAGCAAATGAAATGTAGACCTACATTTTCCTTGTTGACCAATTTTGACCTAAAATTTGACCAACGATAACTTGAGCATATGGTGTACATCTCACATGCTCCAATAGTTGTCAAAAATGTGATGAATTTCTCTTTCATACTATACTAGTTTAATGATAACTTGTGAACAAGTAATATTTAAAAAATGTCCTCTAGATCACACCTCCCCAATGAGAATTCTTTTGTTCCACCAAAATCTTCAACTAGATTTGGTAAACTGTGCATTTTCCATGGAGATCTTTGCAGTGGACTCTATGGTATTCAATACTTCTACTCTAAAATTATACAAGCTACTTCTGATCCAAACTAACTATGGAAAAGTCCAATCACCCACTAAATTTGCTAAATGACTCTCTATATTACACCAAAGTACAGAAACCAAAATATAAAATAATGGTTAAAGTTGCCAAATGTATTGAAATGCTAAAAATATCACAGAAAATGTATTATTGTAAATTAACACAAAGATCCTTCCCAAGAGGTGATGTCTAACTAAACCCGTAGGTGAATTGGCCAATATTGTAAGTTCCCAAAAATTATATTAGTATAAAATATATAATCTAAATTCTAACAATAGATGGGTGTCCATTGACCCTACAAAAGTGTCAACTCTATAAAATATCACTGAAATTGATCAATATGAAATAGATGACTAAATGCTAACCATAGGTGAGTGTCCATTGATCCAGTGAAACTACAAATTATTGTAAATGATCGGTATGAAATAGATCACCAAAATTCCAGCAATAGGTGGTGTCCATTGACCCTATGAAGTTTCCAATTATGAAAAAATATCACAGTAATATCAATATAAACATATCATGGAAATGATTCATAAATCAAACTGCAAAATTTCCTATAAAAAGGTTGATAGTTAGACTGAATCCCTGAAACTGTAGGTGAAAGTAATTTGTCTACACAAATGTCACATCCAAAATGGTGAAACTGCCAACACTAAAAAATATCACCTGGTGCAACTTGCAAACATGATGTGCCAAAATGTGGGTCTCAAATATAACAACATACAGGAATCCAAAATTAGACATCCTGACAATGTCCACTAAACTTGATAGACTGCTATCTAAATCATAATGGAAATTTTCAACCATAAATTTGAGAAGAAAAATTTGAGCATGTTAAACATTTCACTCAGTTCTTCCCTATAGGTGACACCATTAAAAAATTTCAAATCCAAAATCATATGGGAAAGATATCCTTTCATCATACAATAGGAATCCCACAAAATATGCTTAGAAAAATGTGCATGTTAATCAACAATATCATGTATGCAATCAAAAACTATCCGAGAAATCAAGTTTTACAAATATGAGGGTTGATACTTTTTCCCAGTTTAACAAATTGAATAGAAATCTACACCACTGAAAATATTCCCATTTGATGAGGTGGTGATGAGACGCCATGTTTTTCAAATGGTTCTATAATCAGTTCCAAATAGGATGCATTTTCAGTGGTGTAGCTAACAGGCCACACTAAGTTATCCAAACATAGATCATGAAAACCTTCAAAGAGGTAAGATAGCCATTTCTTGTAGAAGAGGATACACATGTTGGAGTAATTTTACCATCATTATGAAAATGAAATTTATGCACCATGCGATAAAAGGTTAATGGCTCATTTAATTTTAGAACAACTGTAAGAATGCCTCTTGTAATTCTTAGCATGAATAGATGTGAAACTAAAATCAAATCCATCTCTTCAGATTGATATCCAAGTATGTCTTCCCCAGTGGAATAAAAATTTCCCACCCCTGAACAGATATTTGATCCTAATGCCATTTCAATAGTCCTAAAATGGAATTGCTCTTTTCACTTACTCCTAATTAAAGGACATCAGGTGTCCAATAGATGACAAATATCCATTCCAGAAAGGAAAGCTTCACAATATGGTTTACTCACCAAATGAACCAAGAACAACACAAACTGAGTGGATTCTATTTCCATATGCCCTCACCTTACAAGTGAGATATCACTAAAGATATCTGATCTATCCAAGTGGATCAAGAAGGTTCCCTATTTTCTACAACTTCCTACTTCTTTCAAAAATTGGTGCAGTGGAAATGGAAGATCTACATATGTAAGACATTTCTACTCAAAATAAATTAAGAACTACTAAATATACGCTATGAGGAGATGACTCCATCGGAAGCTATCCAACATTCTACCCGCATCTCATACCAAATCTAGCTCCGTACACTGATAGTGTGACTCCTCACTGCCAAATAGTTCAAGGAATCAGGTCTTGACCTGAAATATCCATGTTCGAAGGTGAAGAGCCTACAAACAAATCAATACCTGATTGAAAATTGAATCATGAGTGTATTCCAAAATTTTATCACTAACACCCAACTCTGAAAGAAATTGGATCATAACATCCACTTCCAACAGTGCATCCTAGATCGGTAATTAAATAACCATTTTAAATCCCTGTGAGACGATCATTCCTCAAATCAATAGATTTGCACCCTAAGGTGGTCAATTAAGGCACAAAGGTATATGATGCAAGGGAAGGCTAATCAGAGATGGATTACAGAAGATCACAACACCAAAATTGATAATGGCAAGTTCTCCCATAGTGCTTACATCTCTGTGTCCACTAATGTCACCATTCCATTCCACATATAATTCATAAGTACAATTGAAAACAAGGGAAATATTAAAAAATGGAAGATCTACTTGGATGAGGTGTTCCCAATTGTGCACCAAGATGAGCATCCCTTGACTTTCATACCCGTCATGAGTAAAAATGTGTTCTGCATTCAACTACTAACAATTACCTGTCTCTAGTTTAGATCCACATTCATGGATGTTAGATATGATACTAATCAAAACTATTCCCAATAATGGAACATGAACTCTAAAATGGAAAAATTACTTTATGACATTTTGAACAGAGTGCCTATGCAATCTATGTTCAGAAACTCCAGATTCGCTCTGAGATCACTGATAACTTCATCATAAGACTGAACTCATTAATTCCTTCCAAAAAGAGTTGAAATCAAGATCCTTAAGAGGCAGGTCAGCCCTGTTCTCAAATAATACTCTAATAAATTATACCATAGAGTCCCTCGCTAGCATCAAAAAATCCACGAGTCTGACATGACTGCAATGAGATCATTTAGAATCCTTGGAATAAGGCTTGGCTAACCTTGCTAAATCTTCAAGGATATCAGTGATGTTTCAAATGACATGGATCAAAGTGTTGAGCTAGCAGTTGCATTCCAAAAGTAGATAAGGTGGAATCCACAGAAACTCAATGGGTAGTACAAAATTCAAATCCTAGCAAGGTGATCATGGTAATTAGGAACTCTCCCTCAGGGATCATGAGAAGGAAGTTATGGGGTTGACTCCCGCCAATTTATCCACCACCTCAAGCTTCATACCAAGATAATTCAACCTACACTTATCCACTCCGACTTGCATCTTGACTCTCCTTCTTGAATCTCTCCACATTCTACATTAATCTCATTACCAAGCTGTCCACTTTTTACCTCGCCCTCAATTATGTCCCACTCTAACTCGGCCACTTAGCCCATAAACATTGTAACCGAGTCCCATTCTTATCGACCCCAACTCCCTGCCAAGTTGTCCACATTGATCTCACTTGAGCTATATGGAGATATGTTTTGTGCTCACCGAGTTGAGTTGAGGAAAAATGAAGGTCATTTGGGGGGTCATCATGAAAGGTCACAATCCTTTGTTTCTCATGCTCAATGAATACCGGTGATATAAACTCAACATGTCCAAGTCATATTTTACCTCAGACAACTTTGAAATATGAAAATAAGCTCTTTGTCATGTGTCTAGGTACTACAGATCCGCGTCTTTCCTTTTGACCAATATTGACTCAAACTTTGACCAATCACAACTTGAGCATACTGTGTCATTTTCACGCATTCCAATAGTTTTAAAAAATATAACAGAGTGATATTCCATACTGTACTAGTTTAGGGAAAACTTGGGAACATATGAAACCCAAAATTTTCCTTAAGATCATGAGATCCCCATTACAATTCAAATTCATGAAATAATTTCATCATGATCACAAGTGAAATGAGGAACTCATCGAGAAAGTTGAGGAACATCATGTCTTGAATCCATCATAATCTCTCCTAAGAATAAAATCAAAGTGAGCTAGTCAAGTCATCTGAGTATTCGAGTCATCCTGTGTGAATAATCAAGAGCTCATCCTTTTCCATGGGAAACATACGAGCATGAAGGTCTGCAGGCTTTCCCAAATATGATTTCATCCAAGAAGTGATTTTGATTCAAGAAAGCTAGATAGGTGATCTTCATGTGGGCCACATTGTATCTAAGAATGAAAAACCATCCATGATTATTTTGATGACATCTGCATAATAGTGTTCTTAAACACTCAATCAAACTCTTAGTAGCATGGCCAATCCTTAAAGGATGCATTATTGTACGTACAACTAAGATCCATTAATCATGAACCTTCAAAGAGGAAGATAATGAAAAGAAGACGCACAGTGGTTCTATATTCCAAAAAGATTCATAAGAAGGTAAGGCTCATCATATATCCCATAAAGCCTCTCAATTCAAGCATGAATGATCCATCATGTCCTCCATCTCTTCAAGGGAATCCAAGTATGTCTTCCCCAGTGGAATAACTTTCCCATGATGAACAATATGTGATTCCTACATCAAAATCCTAAAATTGCTCTCGTTACCAACATCATGTCCAATCCTGAAAAATCCATTCCCATGGATCGAATATTTTCTCAAAAATGAACCAAGAACAATACAAAAATATGCAATGCCCTACCTTGGAGATATCACTAAAATATTGAGATCCAAGTGGATCAAGAAGGCCCAGACAACTTCCTGCTTCTTTCGTGGTGCCTCAGGAAACTAATATGTATAATTTTTTCGGTTGAAGAATGTAAATATTTTTGACGAGATGACTCCATCAGAATATGAGTTGACCCGCATCTCATTTATTCTAACTTCACATGAAGGTGAATCTCATTTATTCAAGGAATCCTCTACCTGCTTCCATGTTCGAAATGAAGAGTACAAACAAACAACTGATAAATTGGAGGAACATGTAAAAGAACTCGGTGCCTACATTCAGCATTTCTTAGATCTTAATTAAATACCTCCACTCCCTATGGAAGACATTCCTCAAATTAATAAATTTGACCCTAAGGTGGTCAAGAAGGTACAAAGTTATATGATATAAGGGAAGGCTAATCAGAGATGGATTGAGAAGATCATCAAGGAAGGAAAGGCATTTCTCCCATAGGTTCTCTCTCTGCTTAAGTATATTGTTTCCACATTTTCATCAGTGAAGAAAATAAGGGAAATATTGAAAAATAGAAGATCTACTTGGATGAGTTGTTCCCAGTTGTGTCCAAGATGAGATCCCTTGACTTTCATACCCTCATGAGTAAAAATTTGTTTGCATCAAATACTAACAATTTGTCTCTGGTTTAGATCCACATCATGGATGTTAGATATGATATGATCAAATATTCCATCTCTGAACTTGACTCTAGTGGAAAAAGTACTTTTGACATTTTGAATGAGGTCTGCAACTATGTTCAGAAACTTAGATTCCCTTCACTCACTAATAATTCATCATCAAGAAGAACTCATTAATTCCTTCCAAGAGTTGGTCAAGAAAGAGGTAGGTCATCCCTTTTCTATTAATGAATATACCTTAGAGTCCCTTGCTAAGCATCATTAAATCCATATCTGACATTGCAAGAGATCAAGAAGAATGTTCTAATTAGTACTAAGATATCAGTGATGTTTCAAAGACATGCATCAAAGTCTTGAGCTGCATTTGCATTCCAAAAGTAGATAAGGTGGAATCCACAGAAACTCGGTTTAGTACAAAATTCAAAGGACAAGATATCATCTCGAGAACTCTCGCTCAGGGATCATGATCAAACATTTCTCTATCAATTAAGATTCTCTTCATCAGATAAGTCAACCCTTCCCCCCTCTCTCTCTTCCTTCTTCTATTTCCATGTTCTAATTTCTCATTAAGAATGTACTTTTTACTATTTTGATTATTCACTTAAGTGGCCCTTAGCTAAACATTGCAAGAGTCCTTTTTTGATTAATAAGAAAAATACTCACTTCCTAGGAATATTAAAGGTCACAAGTGATGAGGAAAAATGTGTTATCCTGTAAAATTGACAAGGGCAATTTTTTAGGTAACCATACCAAAAAATTTGTTTTGGTCCCCTAAAGAAGTCTGACAACATTCAAAACGGTCTAAAAATCCCTTTCAAAAATCAATTTTTTTAGAACTTAGCCATTTTTAGCCTCTTTAGAGTCAGGCCTAGTTTTTGGGGGTGTCAACATTCCAAAAAATTATGCCTTTTTGAACTAGGCACAAGAAATGTTGTGTCGACATCGAAAAATATGCACCCCTTTGAAAACCCTTTGGTGTAGTAAATGACATGCCAACATCAATAAGGTTGCGCCCCTAAGTGCCCTAAAAGTTACATGTCAACAACAATAAACATGCGCCTAGAATGTGCGCTAAGGCGCTAGAGAATGGTATGTCAACATCACCAAAATTTGCACAACAAATTCCCATAGGCACTAAAATTCATGTTAACATCATGAAATGTACGCTTAAGGTGTTGAATAATTTATGTCAAGACCAATGAAACTGCGCCGAGGCACATTTGCACCCGTGTCGACACTCTAGGAATTGCGCCAAAGAAAGTTGGTGAAATAATTAATGCCATGTTTTCTATAAATAGGCGCTCAACACCTATCATTTTCACGAATTGAAAATTGTGAAAAGTATTTCTCTGTGCCTGTAAGCTGTCCTTGTCACCCCCGCGTGCCATTTTTCAAGCTTGTGGACCCCAACATCATCCTTCGTCCTTTATAAAACTGGGTAAGTGGCTTCTATCATCCTTGTTGTTGTTATGGATTTTGTTTCTTGGTTATTGTTAGGTTTTAGGGTTGTTATAAACCAAAAGGTTAAATCTAAAAATGAAAAACCTAACAATCCATAACCATCTGGAAGCCCCTTTTCCTCTCCTTCATAGATCTGCAAATCTGTAAGGCCCCTTTACCTCTGAAAAAACCTAAGGCCTTTTCCCTGCTTATTATCTTGTTGCAAAACCTCTCTTTACCATTTGAAAAAACCAAAAAAGAGAGAAGAAATCTAGTAAATTGCAAAGAAATCACTAAAACTTTGGTGCACTTTTTTTACATGTTACAACCCCCACAGTCGCGCCTTGGCACACTGTCCTCACTTGTAACATATCCTAACCTACGCCCAGTATAATAACACTTAGAAAACTTTTGTAAGGGCGCAGGCGCATCCTGCACAACATCAACATTAGATGTTGTGTGTTGTCAAAACCGCACCAAGTAGCTTTCCCCTTTGGCACATTGATTTCCTTTGCAACATATTCCAAAATTACACCTTGGGTGCACTTAAAAGCCATGCAACACCATCCTTTTCCTGCGCCCAGCTAAAGCAAATTTCCTAAGGCGCAGGCACATGATCCTTAACATCAACATGGCATGTTGTATGTTGTAAACCCGTGCCCTGCACTTTATCCCTTGGCGCTGCCTTCTTTCATGCAACACTCTCCAAAAGTGCGCCCTTTATAACCCTTTGGCACAACTTTTCTCCTGTCAACACTGGCGCACCTTTTTCCATGTTGACATCCTCAAAAGTGTGCCCAACCTTTTTAAGCCTCTGCAGCATGTTGTGAACTTGCGCCTTGTGCCCTAAGCCTTATAATTGCTCATTCTTCTTTCTGCAAGCTTTCATTATGAATAATATGATGGTTGACATGGCTCTTCTATGTTGGACCTCCTTGATTCTCCTTACAGAACAACAACAACCATCCTCGAGCTCACACATGTCTTCGTCAAGCAAAAAGCCAACCAAGTCTAAAGGAAAAGCAAAGTTGATAGAACAAGAGATGAAGTACAAATATCAGAGAGTCAGGATGCCTGACTCATATGCAAAGAGTGATCTCGATATCAAAGACTCCGAGCTTGGGCACATTGATATGGAAGACTTCTGGGCTGAGAACCAACCAGGAGTAACTAGTGGCCCTGGATAAACAAACTGGTGGGTAGTGGATTGCACTTTGCAGCTGGGCTGCCAGTAAGTGCTGTGAAATAATGAATTCATCATGTTGGTGGCTCGATGCTATAACAAAGACACAAGATGTGTCAAAGATAAGGAGGGAAAGATGATCATCGACCTAACAGCTCGTCATTTTGAAATAACCCTGGGCATTCCTCATCACAGGTAATATGTCGCCATAATCCTAGAAGACTGCAAGAAGGCATGGGACGAAAATGAAGATAAATGCATGCAAATGATGAACGAGCTCTATCTTAAGAACAAAAATCCAGTGAGCAGATGGCCATAGACCATCCACCGCAATGAATTCAATGAGGAACTGAGTGATACAATCACCTTCCTGAACAGAATATTTGGGCTTCCTGATGCCCATTATTTCCATAAATGGATGTTGAGGTACTTAGAGACCATGAGCAAGAATGTACCTGATCAATGCATTTTGGCTGGGGTGAAATCATCAGTGACACCATCTCCCAGTAGCTTCAATAGGTCCTCACAACTGGGAAGTTCTATATGAATTCCTATGTTGTATACGCTGCAGCATCAGCGAGAGATTTCGTAGGCCTGGCTCAGAATGGGGTATGGCCCCAGGTCAAAATATATGAATTCTACCCAGAGCTAAGGCTCGAGAACAACATCCCCCAGTTCTCAAAAATCAACGACGCCTTCTTCTATGAGGTGATCTGTCCTATTGAGGCCGAATATGAGACACGGTCGAACCAGCCCAAGTGTGATCACTGCCACAAAGAAGTGGGGAGCATTATTCACGCAGTTCCCCACATTCACATATCTCAGAGTGGTGAATTTTGAGGGTGAACCAACAAAGCTACCAAGGTATGTAGGGCCCAAGCTGATTCTCTTGGAGTTGTCAAGGAAACTAATCACATACCATGAGAGGTGCATGAAGAGAAAGAAAGGAGGAACTCCATTCCCCCTTACAGTTGGCCGATACACCTGCACCACACTTGCCAAAGCTCAGGAAATGTATGCTGATCTTGAATTGCTAAATCTAAAGCACAAATTCCCAGCCAAGGCCTACCTTCAACTGCCGGAGTTGCCTCCCAAGGGCCAAAATTGATCCCATCCATGTTCCTGAGATTGAAGACATCTACATCGACCTGACACATGAAATAGATATCAGGCGAAAGGATCACTCCTGGTTGGCTCTGGCAGGAGATCATCCATTATGGCGTAGCCATCATTCCAAAAGGATTCCAAGAACCTGATCAAGAAATTGATCAAGTTTACCTTGACATGGATGGGGACGATTGGTCCATTCACAGAGATCAACAGAGCCAAGGCACCAAAGACCATTCAGGAAAGGGTCAAACCCACGTTGCAGTGCACCAAACATTGGTGCAAACAGAATGGTCTCACCTACCTCGGGGTAGATTTCACTACTTCTCCTTCAGGAAGAGTGCCTCCAAGGCCATGACCTAGGTGCCGAAAGGAAAAGGAAAGGATAAGGAGGGAGAACCAAGCAAACAGGAAGAAACTCCTGAAAGCCCTCCTACTACTTCTGAGAAGCAAGTGGTCGACCTGGTGTCTCCAAGTAAAGAAGAAGAGACCACCAAAGTTTCAATAGATACATCCACCCAGGATGTTATCACAGCTACAACTACTGAGGTACCCACCATTCCTTCTTTCGCTCCTTCTCCTCCCCTTGTCATTCAAGCATCTATTCCAATGGATGTGTCTTCTTCTCTCCCTTCCTCCCTTCCATCTCCCACCTCTTCCATTTTCTCCTCTCTTGTGGATCTATCACCCAGTGTTCCCTCCATCCCATTACAGATCCCTTCCACCTCCATGACCTTTTCTTCTCCTATAGTAACTCTAGGCCCTATAAGTAGCAGCGCGTTGGACTCCTTATCGATGCCACCACCAAGTGTCTCAACGTTCTTCCCTGTGGCCTCTTCAGTTGCTTCCCCTTTCACTCCCCGTTTCTTCTTCTATTCCCTCTACTCCCTCTCCATAAGTCCAAGCTGGATCTCTGACCATCTAGGTCAACTCAAGAGAAAGGTTCCCATAGCACCCATGGACTTCTCTGTCATTCCGAAGAAGGGACCCAAGAAGCAGAAAGCTATAACTCGCTTCTCTAAGAGTGTTTCAGGTGAGAGAGTCATGGAGATTGCATACCCAGATCCCACCAAAGAGAAGAAAGATCTATCTCCTATAGACTTTACAGTGACCCAAGTCATAATGGGAACCTCATCTGAGAGCCTACAAGGAGAGGCCTTATCTGCTATAGATGCTCTCTGCAAGAAGCTTCAGGAAGCAAAGGAGGAGAAGAGGATACTCAAAGAAACAAAACAAACATCTCCTCCAAGCATTGCAAAGAATGGGAAATGCACCTCCTGTGACTGCCGCCAAGCCTACTGAAGTTCTCAGTCAGGACAAGATAAATGAATATGCCAAGATTGGTGAACAAGGCATGGCAGTATCCTCCTGGATAGAGTGAATCCTCAGAGATAGTGAGGAAATGATCAAGAAATTCACAGTGCTCTACCAGGATATAGATCAGGAAAATAAGGAGCTACAAGTAGTAGCAGGATCCCTCTCCAAGGAGTTGGACAATGCCAAATTGTAACATGAACATTCCAAGCAATGGTCGACTGCTCAGCTGATGACCTATTAAAGGTTCAGTGCCATCGATCACCCGTGGCACATAACAAAGCTCTCATCACTTTAGATTATCGGGTTGATCAAATGGAATATATCCTGGAGAGGATAGATAAAATCAAGGATGAAGCCCTGGATGCAAAATACAACATGGAGCAGACAGTTACAAAGATGTCTCTAGGGATGCTCAGTGAATCGTTCACCTTGAGGGAGGCAGATGATACATTCAGCTCTTCAAGGCTATCGCCACCCAAGGTTTGGCACCAGAGGTCACTTTTGACCGAGAGTCAATCAATAACCTTCTGGCTTGCCGCGATTTCATTGGCTTCTTGATTGAGGCATGTGAAGAGTACGTCGGGCTACCTGACAAGCTCAAGACTGAAAAAGAAACTTGTGAAGTTATTGGTGACCATTTCAAGGGTCCAGATCATAATCAACTTCAGACAATGATCAACAAGTTTATGGAATACCGAGCTCAGTGTCACATCGCCTCTCCTGATCAGAAGCAAGACACTCCGTTCAAGCAAAGAGATGATGATGAGTAGTTTCTCCTCTTGTGTATGCTTCGATCATTTTTGTAAAAATATTTAAAAAGTATGTTGGCATTTACGATGACATCATCCATGTTGCATCATGGGATGTTGCCATCCAAAAACTTGCCCAAAGTCAACTTTTGACTTTTTAGATATTTTGTAAATATCTTGTAAGATATTTTGTAAATAGTTGGTTGGTTTTTGTCTTCTTCCCTCCTCTCCTTCTATAAATACTGGAATACTTGTTGTATTCCAGGTGGACATTTTTGTATGAAAAAAGAGGTGAAGAGAGAAAGACTTTGTGCCTTCTTGTAACAGAAGAGATATTAATATATATGTTCAGACTTTGTGCTCAATATATGTGTTATTTGCATCAGATCTTTCTTAAGTTAGATCTATGTTTCTATTCTATTGGATTCATTCTTATTATCGTCATATGTTCATCAGTATTGCTTTGTTTGTTTATGCAAGTAAGTTTGGCTCTGTTTACTACCAGCCCAAAGCATAAACCTTCTGACCTTTCTGTCTTGGAATTCATTTCTTTTCTCCCTTCAGATCTATCCTTCCTCTGTTCCTTCCTCCTTACCTTTCTGTTCGCAGTTGGAACTACCTCTATTGGGATGAGATCCCAAACCCCCTGAAGTTAGAATAGTGTAGATTTGCATAGATTCCTGCTTGATAGAATAGCAATAAACCAGTTTTGCTTTGTTGTCTCAAAGAGGGGCTATGCCCTGCACACTGTTGGCCTGTTTCCCCATGACCTGTCTAACCGACAGATTTTCAAACCAATAGTTTTTGGTGACTCTGCTGGGGATCAAACTAAGGAAATAATTAAAAAACTATAAAAATCACTACCAGATTGCAAATTTTAACTCTTTGTTAAAAATTAATTTTTTTGCAGAAGTGATCAAAACTGAAAATTTCCTTATACAAATCCATAGATCTGGGCCAGATAGGAGCTTTTAGTTCACTGAGTTTTTACAAAAACTTGTATATTTCCATAGATCTGAGATTCTGACATTTCATGATATTTTCAAAACCTTGCAAATTCAGGTCAAAGATCCGAAAATCAGCTTTCTAAAATTAACCCACTTTTTATCCTTGTTAATCTTTGTCAGAAAACCGTAATCGGTTGTTATTAAAGAGGATAAAATTTAAATATTAAAAAAGTACATGCTGCTGATTTTTGCTAGAAAAATCAGAAAATCAGCAAGTACAAACAAAAAGATTGTTGTAAATCTGCTCTTAATTGTTGCAGATCTGAATGGCTACGCTGGCGGGTGAACAATTTACTCATGGTAGAAGAGCTCATGGAGAAGTTGATCCAATATTTGATCTACTTCAAAGGCACAATTTTAGTATCACTCCAGCATGATTCACATCATTAAGTTCAGTAGATCGATCAGCAAGAAGTGCCTCGCCTCCACGAAGGAGCCAAATTTCATAAGGTGCCTCGACATCAATTTGCAGTGCTCTTTTGCTAAGCGGAACCACACTCCCTGCTCGTGTTCTTTTTCCTATTTTTCAAATGGCGATAAATCTACCTGTACCATGGGGAAATGCCATGGGTCCTCTAGCACTGCTACATCCAGTTCAATCCCCTCCCTCACAGAAATCACAAAAATTTCCTGAAGTTTGATGGGAGCGGAAATCAAAGCACAGACGCACATATCACTGTGTTTATTATGTCATGCAGTATTCTGGATGTGACTCATGAAGACGTGTCTGTATGTCTCTTTCTTGAGACCTTGCAAGGGCCTGCATCAGAATGGTTCCAGCATTTACCAGCCAGATCCATCACCAGTTGGGCCACATTACGAACTGCATTTGAAGATAGGTACAAGCCTTCAGAAGATGCATTCGCGTTATTGTCGCAAATCACTCACATGAAGAAGGAGGCCAATGAAACCATGCATGAATTTTATCACCCGTTTCAATTCACTAATCAACCGTGTGCTGCCTGCCATGTTGCCAACATTAGAGAATCAAAAGTGTTTCTTTGTGAATGCAATGAGTTCTAGAGTAAGTTTCTTACTTTTACAAGAACAAATACCCACCTTGGTTCTTTCTCAAGCTACGGCCATTCGGATAGAAGATACAATCTTCTTATATCTAGTGAGTTAAGATGAGAGCCATCAAAATCAAAGGCTTCAACTTCTTCTCAGGCTACCTCATCAGATCCAGCATTCCAGAAAGATGGCAAATGACTTGCTCTCATTAAAGAAGCAATTGGCTCAAACATCATCTACTACTCCGTACCGGGATATCCCACGGAGGAACTTCACTCCCAACAACGCCCCTCAAAGGCCAGTGTTTTCCTGCTACTTCTCCAAGGTTAGCAATTGAAGCCCCTCCGGTTAATGCCTTGGTTGAAATTGAAGAAGATGATACAAATTACGAAGAACCTTCGTCACAAGATGAAGATGATCAAGATTTCAGTGAACCGACTGGCGACTCTACTATCGGGTATATGGAATTTGAAGATGAGGAATTTGATGAAGAAGAGGGTACCCAAGGGTACACGAGTGGACAATCATACGTAGTTTTTACTCACTCGCAAGGAAAAGATGAAAAGGTTGCTGCTGAAAAACAAAAGGAAAAGGTTGTGGCAACTCCACCGCCAATGATCGCTAAAAGAGGTAATCCCCTTCCTGCTCAACCTCCTGTTAAACCTATTGTAAAGAAATATTTTCCTCCTATTTCTCCTCCAAACCAGCCTTCTTCCAATTCCATAAAGACCAGTAATCCTCCTCCACAAACATGAAACGAAGGACTCATTCCTTTGTTAGCACAACCCTTGGTCACATTCGATATAATTGATCATGCTAAAAAGACCAAGATCTAGATGTCTGAGGTTGAATACCTTCAGTCCAACCCAGAGCAGCTTGCAAGATTAACTAAGTATATCCAAAGCCAGGCTTTTGTCCATTCCTCCCACTTCCCCAAAAGGAATTCTTCCCACCCCTCCTACGTCTCATGTAAATTTCACCTCGACTTCTGCATTAGGGAAAAATTGAACCTTTTTACCTATCTCTCTTGATCAATGGTCATAAGACTAAGCAATTGTATAATTGATTCTGGAGCTTCTGATAATGTCATGCTAGCAAAGGTCACCCATGCTTTGGGCCTCACACTTACCAAACCTTTTGGCAGATGCTACTCCATGGAAACCAAGCAAGTACCATTGATTGGTCAGATCAAAGATGCACAGTTCGCATTTGCGGCATTTCCTTAAAAAAGGGTAAAAATGACTATTCTCGTAGTTGATATTCCAGCAGCCTACGGATACTGCTAGGGAGGAGCTTCTGCAAAGAAGTTGGTGGGGAAATTCACATGGACTGGTCCAAAGCTAGGATTCCTGTCAAAGGAGTGATGCAGACGTTGGAACCAGAGACACAAAAGAAATATCTAGTCACCAATTCTGATGACCCTAAGGCTCAGATTCTTTTCGAATCTTCAGGGATGGGAAACTACTTCTTGTCCACTGACTCAAATAAAATGGATGTTCTCGTCCAAGAAGAGGATCTCAACAAAGTGTGGACGTTGCAATTTGATGGCAGTTGTGCAACGAGTGGATGCGGTGCTGGGGCTATTCTAATATCTCCTATGAGGAGGTTATTTTCCCTTTTTCTTTCAAGTTAGTAGTTCTTCAATATGAATAATACCACCTAGTATGAATCCTTGTTACTTGGCATGCAAGCTGACAAAAGAGAAGGGAATCAAGAATCTAAAAGTAGAAGGTGATGCCGAGTTAATTGTCAATCAGGTAAAAGGGATATACCAAGTAAAGAATGACCGGCTCAGACACTACCGCAATGCAGTATGGGATAACATCAAAGAATTTGATGCTTTCTCAATCAAAGTAGTCCCGCGAGCTCAAAATGACATGGTTGATTCATTGGTTGTCTCAGCATCCCTCATGCTCCCTCACCCGGGGTTAAAAATAGATACATATACCATTGAGGTGGTTTTTCACCCAAGTGTGCTAGATAATTCACAGCACTGGCAAGTGTTCAATGATGACAACCAATTTATCACTTTTCTAGAGAAAGCTGACAATTTCAATGAGCTTCATTTTGATGGATCAAATTCTGTGTGTCGTGAGTCTCTCACCAGTCAAGCACATGAATCTGAAAAAGAAACATTGATACAACTCAAAGGAAACAAGATTCCGAAAGGTTTGGTTTCCTTAGAATGATTATTTGATAATCATGACCATTTTGTTCAAGAAAAAGTGATAGGATGATCCTTCCTCTTCTCTAGAAACTGAATCTGTCAATCTGGGTACTGTGGAACATCCTCGTTCCGTGAACATCGGGAAGTGTTGTATGCCCGAAGAGAAAAGTGAAAATTCGTCAAGTTGCTGAAAAAGTACATGGATGTATTAGCATGGTCTTATGCTGATCTCAAGTCTTTCAAGCCAAAGGACATTTGGCACGACATCCCGCTCAAGGATGACATCAAGCCTTTTCATCAAAAGCAAAGACATTACAACCCCAAAATCTCAGGTACCATCCAGGCTAAAATTCAGAAGATGTTGGATGCAAGAATTATTTTTCCAATTCATCACAGTACCTGGGTTGCAAATATTGTGCCCACATGTAGAAGAAGAATGGCGAGATACGCATATGCGTAGACTTTCGCAACTTGAACCAGTCATCCTTAAAGGATAACTATCCACTGATCTGATAATGGATCAAGTGCTACAGGCAGTAACCGGTTTAGAAATGTTGTCTATGCTTGAACGGTTTTTTAGGTTACAATCAAATTCAAGTCACGCCTGAAGATCAGTTCAAGACAGCATTCACTACCCCTTGGGGTACCTTCACCTACAATAGGATGCCATTCAGTTTAATCAACATTGGTGCCACCTTCCAATGAGTAATGGACTTTGCATTCAAAGGTATGATGGGAAAGGTCATCGTAGTTTACCTAGATGACTTGACCGTGTTCTCTAAGAAATGAAATGATCACTGCGATCATTTAGAACAAGTCTTGATCAGATGCCGAGAACACGGGATTTCACTAAATCCCAAGAAGTCAGTTTTTGGGGTCATTGAAGGAAAGCTGCTAGGGCATGTCATCAGCAGAGAGGGAACTAAGATAGATGTCGAAAGAGTCAAGGCTATTCAGAGCCTTACTTTTCCTACAAGTAAGACTGGTGTTCACTCTTTCTTTGGAAAGATAAATTTTCTTAAACGCTTTGTTCCTGATTTTGCTGAGAAGACTCGTCATATATCTAATATGATGAAAGGGTCCCAAACATTCCAATGGAATGGGGATGACAAGTCATCATTCGAAGACATAAAGACTTCCATGGCTCACGCCCCTGTTCTGGTGTGTCTTGACTTCAGCAAAGACTTCATCATGTACAGTTATACCTCTGCGCATACTGTATCGACTATCTTGATGCAAAAGAACTCCGAGGATATAGAATTCCTGATTGCTTTCATGAGCTCCCCTCTTAAGCCTCATGAATTGAAAATGTCATAGTTGGAAAAACACACCTTCACCATGGTAAAAGCAGTCAAAATTTTTTGCTACTACATTCTAAATTCTCATACAATAGTGTTGGTTCCAGACACGATTGTTAAGTCTATCCTGACTCAACAGGAGTTATGAAGCGTACGAGGAAATTGGATCGCAAAGGTCCAAGAATACGATCTAGACATCAGACCAACCAAGTTGGTAAGGGGTGAGGGCTTGTGTCAGCTAATGGCTGAAAATAAAGACTCAGAGATACCTGAGGAGCAAACTGCTCACGTTGATGAAGAACAAAGTGAACTGGAGAAAGTAGATTTTTTACCCATGGTTCTGTTTTTCGCAACCAACGACGAATGGTATTCTGACATCACATTATTTCTCACCTATGAAGATTCCCCAACTCACCTAACCACAAAGGAAAAGCGAGTGGTAAAGCTCTGAGCCACAAGATATGTCATATGGGATGATGGATTGTACAAATATAGAATTGATGGCATTTTTATATGATGTGTTGATAAACCACAGTAGATAAAATTGTTGGAGAGTTTTTATGACTCAGCCTATGGTGGTCACTTCTCCTAATCCATGACAACACATAAAATCATTCGGGCCAGGTACTACTGGCCGATGCTATTTCAGGATGCAGCTACCTGGGTAGCGAAATGTGAACTTTGCCAATAGTTCATTGGCAAACCAAAGCTGGCTGCATTTCCCCTCATGCCCATCATTATTGATAAATCATTTAGGAAATGGGGAATTGATTTCATTAGAGCACTCAATCCTCAATCAAGTGCTAGACATAGTTACGTCCTAACAGCAATGGATTACTTCATGAAATGGGTGGAGGCCATACCTGTCAAGCATGCCACTTCTGAAGTTGTTTACAACTTCATCAAAGAGAATATTATCATGAGATTTGGCATAACCTTGGCTCATGCTTCTGATTACTATCCTCAGGGAAATGGTTAGGCAAAATCTAGCAACAAGAACCTGGTAACTATCATACGGAAGCTAGTTGATGAAAATCAATGGTCCTAGCACAAATCATTGTACGACACTTTGTGGGTGGATCATATCACTCCAAAGAGATATCTCGGCATGTTACCTTTCTAGGTGTTGTATGGGACCGAAGCTGAAATTCCTATCTCTGTAGAACTTCTTGCTCTGCACTTGGCTCGAGCAATTGAAGATGAAACTTTTCAGAGTTCTCTTGAAAAAAGGATTATGTACTTGACATAACTTGAAGAAAAGTGATTGAAAGTGGTCGAAAAGATCACTAAACATCATAATCAAGTCAAGAGGTTGTTCGACAAGAAAGCCAAGAAAAGAGATTTCAAAGTAGGAGATCTTGTTCTTCTGTGGGACAAATGAAGTGAACCGAAAGGTATGCACAGGAAGTTTGACTCTCTTTGGAGAGGGCCATACAAGATCAAGCAACTCAATGGAGAGAATAGTTTCTATCTCTCATATCTAGATGGAACCGAACTCCCACTTCCCTATAGCGTGCAACACTTGAAGATTTTTAGGAAGTAGAGCTTGCTCTCTTCTTCGTACAATTTGTTTTTGTCATGTGTTTTCTTTCATCGTGTGTTTACTTCCTGTTTGTTGTGTGTTCCTTTTCTTCCCTTTTTGGTTGCCCTTGTTTTTGACTCTCTGTAACCCAATGGATAGGCACATGTAAATCTAGGATTCTCTACCCTTAAGTTTCACTTAAAGATAGTCCCCAGAAAGAGCCAGTTGTTATCCTATAAAATTGACAAGGGCAATTTTGCATGTCACCATACCAAAATTTTTGTTTTAGTCCCCTAAAGAAGTCTGACAACGTTCAAAATGGTCTAAAACTCCCTTTCAAAAAACAAGTTTTTTAGAACTTATCCTTTTTTAGCTTCTTTAGAGTCAGCGCAGATTTTGGGGTGTCAACATTCCAAAAAAAATTCCTTTTTGAACTGGGCACAGGAATTGATTATGTCAACATCAATGAAGTTGTGCTCCTTCGGTGCAGGAAATGACATGTGAACATTATTAAACATGTGCCAAATATGTGTGCTAAGGCGCGGGAAGTGGTATGTCAACATACCAAAATGTGCGCTAAGTAAATTTTCCTAAGGCGCTAGAGATATCATGTTGACATCATAAAAATTGTGCCCCTTTAGACCCTTTGGCGCTGAAATTCTCATGTTAACATCATGAAATGCGCACTAAGGTGCTGAAAGTATTATTTCGACACCAATGAAATTACTCCAAGGTGCATTTAAACCCGTGTCGACACTCTAGATTGTGTGCCAAAGAAAGTTGGTGAAATAATTAATGCCAGGTTTTCTATAAATAGGTGCTCAACACCTATCATTTTCACGAATTAAAAATTGTGAAAAGTATTTCTCTACACCTGTCAGTTGTCCTTGTCACCCCCGCATGCCATTTTTCAATCTTATGGACCCCAATGTCATCCTTCGTCCTTTATAAAACCGGGTAAGTGGCTTATATCATCCTTGTTGTTATGGCTTTTTTTTTCTTGATTATTGTTAGGTTTTAGGGTTGTTATAAACCAAAAGGTTAAATCTAAAAATGAATAACTTACCAATCTGCAAATCAATTGAAAACCCCTTTTCCTCTCCTTCTAGATCTACAAATCTGGAAGGCCCCTACCTCTGAAAAAACCTGAGGCCTCCTTTTCACTCCTTATTATCTTATTACTAAACCTCTGTTTACCATTTGAAAAAACCGAAAAAGAGAAAAAATCTAGGAAATTGTGAAGAAATCACTAAAAATTTTGGCTCACTATTTCTACATGTTGCAACCCCCACAGTCGCACCTTGGTGCACTATCCTCACTTGCAACATATCCCTAACATGTGCTCAATATAAAAACTTAGCAATTTTTGTAAGGGCACAGGCGCATCCCACACAACATCAATATAGGATTTTATGTCCTTCAAAACCACGCCAAGTGATTTCCCCTTTGGCGCGTTGATTTCCTTTGCAACATATTCCAAAATTGCACCTTGGGAAAACTTAAAATCCATGCAACACCATCCTTTTCAGTGCCCATCTAAAGCAAATTTCCTAAGGCGCAAGCACACATTCCTTGACATCAACATGGCAGGTTGTATGTTGTAAACCCGCACCCTGCATTTTTCCCTTGGTGATGCCTTCTATCATGCAACACTCTTCAAAATTTCACCCTTTACAACCTTGGTGCAGCTTTTCTCCTGTCAACACTGGTGCACCTTTTTACATGTTGACATCCCCAAAAGTGCGCCTAGCCTTTTTAAGCCTCTGCAGCATGTTGTGAACCTGCGCCTTGCTCCCTAAGCCTTATAATTTCTCATTCTTCTTTCTGAAACATTTCATTATGAATAACATGACGGTTGACATGGCTCTTCTGTGTTGGACCTCCTTGATTCTCCTTGCAGAACAACAACTGCCATCCTTGAGCTCACACATGTCTTCATCAAGCAAAATGTCGACCAAGTCTAAAGGAAAAGAAAAGCAGATAGAACAAGAGATAAAGGTACAAATATCAAAAAGTCAGGATGTCTGACTCATACACAGAGAGTGATCTCGACACCAGAGACTCTGAGCTAGGACATATTGATATGGAAGTGATCCGAAAATAATCAAGTTATTACTACCTGATCTCGGACCCTTGTAGGCTTTAAATATTTGCCAACAATTTTCTCCTTTTAAGTAATCAATTTAAAAATTAATGCAAGACGATAAAGATAATTACACAAAGATTGATTACAGAGTTCAGAAATTGCCTACGTCTCTGGGTTCATGGTCAAACCGTTCCACTAGTCAAAACTTGTAAGTTACAATAGTACTTTCACAAGAAAACCTAATGGAATTTTACTTGCCTATCAGTACACCAGTTCTTTGAAAACTTCTGATGATCAGTCGAATTGTTCTTCACCTTCCTGATGCACAATCTCCTTCGGCTTCGATCGGCCTTCCCGACGCTATCAATGCGACGCTAGCACTTCGGTCAACAATCCAACATTTGCAAGTAATTGGTGTGGCTCAATGGGCCTATTAGGTAGTTTATAATTTACTTCCAATCACAAATATTCCAGCTAATATTGCCTAAAATAATAGGCCAATAGACAATATTTGTTGATACATCTCACAAATAAACTTAAAAAATAATAAGCTTCTCGGACTAATGTGTCTACCTTTCCACGCTCTAGCAATGAGCTAATCTATTGTGCCGGTGTGTGTCCATTACAAAGGAATGGGTTCCCTATTTATACATTTTTAGGGCCCTTAAAAAATGGATTACATATAATCCTAAGGCTATTTTTAAACCTTAGCCGTACATGAAAAATGGGATCAAATACCCATATTGGTAGATGCATTTGTTGAAATGGGATTAAATCCCATATTTGGTGGGATGTAATTTGTTTAAGGATTTAATAAGCCTTTCCCCCACGCAAATGAAGTGGTCAAAAGACCACGTGAGCATAACCGCCCCCTCCAACACCGCTTCACTTCGCCCTTCCACGTGGTCCTTGGAAAAATGGCGGTTAAGTGGTTGGTTTAATACTAATGTATAAACATTAATATGTATAGTTTTTGGCATAATGCATGGTATGTGGAATTTGGGAATAATGTGTGGCATTTGGAAAGTGGACTTACCAAGTAAATATAATTTCGACCCATGTAATGTGGTAAGGAAATAATTAACTCAGTCAATAGCATATATTCGACTTGTCATCTCCCAATAGGCAAATCGATCGTATTCAATTCGTGGTGGCAAGCCACGTGGTGGCTTGTGGACCCACCACGTCGGCGATAATACCATAGTCCACATGGCCACCGGGATCCCCTCCGTAACAAAAGTTAAGCCTCTTGTTCTGACGTGCCATTCTATTCCACAATTATCGATGACCGGTGGTTAAAACCCCTCCAATTTTGCCAACACCTTTCTGCCACGTGTCGTAGTGTGATTGGTCCAATATTGACCAGTTGACCAGAGTTGACTTTCCTCTTAACCGAATTTTGACCGGTCATATCTAGAGTTCCCAATGTCCATTTGTCGCGTTCTCATGGTCATTGGAAATCTCTTGAGATGATATTCTACACTGACACCATTTGGGGATGTTTAGGGAACTTTCAAAAATGATCCCCTGATCACACCTCCCAACTGAGAAAGGCTTTTTTTCCTAAAAAGCTTCCATATTGTCCTGAATCTGAAAAACTCTGCTGCCACCTCGGAAGTGCTGCTGTAGTAGACCCTTAGGTCTTCTCCTCCAACCTTCTCACTTTGACAACTCTGCTCCAATCCTAGGACCTGTGGGTTATGGGCCCACGATGCTTCCGTTGCGCCACTCTGATATCCGAAGAAGACCTCCACACCTCTACTTTATGGTGCTAAGTTTCTAAATAAAACCTCAATGCTCCTTCTGTGTGGTGCTAAGCTTCTTGATATCTGACAACAAGGATCTTCTTTTACTCTATAACATAGCTCCTGGCTCCGAGTTGATTCCACAGAATCCAAACTGATTTGAAGGAACTCCATGTTATGTAGAGCTATGATTGATTTGATGTTAGTGATGGACAATGCCTTGTCCCTTTACAGACCTCAACACCTCCAATGCATGGTGCTAAGCCTCTTTCGAGACCTCGAGCCTCCGATGCACAATG
This sequence comes from Taxus chinensis, assembly GCA_019776745.2. NCBI lineage: Eukaryota > Viridiplantae > Streptophyta > Pinopsida > Cupressales > Taxaceae > Taxus > Taxus chinensis. The sequence continues at coordinate 905,866,633 of CM034149.1, read as the reverse complement.
CTTAGTCTCTATAGACCTCAAAACCTCCGATGCATGATGTTAAGCCTCTTTCAAGACCTCAATCCTCCAATGCATGATGTTAAGTCTGTTACAGACCTCAACGCCTCCGATGCATGATGCTAAGCCTCTTGCAAGACCTCAAGCCTCCAATGCATGATGTTAGGTCTGTTGATCAGCTACCATTCATATGTGTGGTCGCAATTCCTTGACACTGAATGACGTTCCGAGCTAATCCATTAAGAGCTCCTCTTGTTGACATACTAATATCAGGTACCACTCTGTTGCATGGTCACAATGCCTCTACACAGAATGAAGTTCTGACCCAACGTCAATGCCAACAATGATTCAGCTACCATTCTGTTGCATGGTCATAATGCCTCTACAAAAAATGAAGGCTCGGGAAATGTATGCTGAGCTTGAGTTGCTGAATTTGAAGCACAACTTCCCAGCAAGGCCCACCTTCGATTGCCAGAGTTTCCTTCTAAAGGCAAAAATTGATCCCATCCATGTTCCTAAGATTGAGGACATCTACATCGACCTGACACATGAAATAGATATGAGGCAAAAGGACCACTCCTGGCTGGCTCTGTAGGAAATCGTTCATTATGGCATAGCCATCGTTCCAAAAGGATTCCAAGATCCTGATCAAGAAATTGATCAAGTTTACCTTCACACAGATGGGGATGATTGGCCATTCACAAATATCGGTAGATCCAAGGCACCAAATACCATTCAAGAAAGGGTTAAACCCACGTTGCAGTGCACCAAACATTAGTGAAAATAGAATGGTCTCACCTACCTTGGAGTAGATTTCTCTACTTCTCCTTTAGGTAGAGCACCTCCAAGACCAGCCCAGGCACCGAAAGGAAAAGAAAAAGATAAGGAGAGAGGATCAAACAAACAGGAAGAAGCTCCTGAAATCCCTCGTACTACTTTTGAGAAACAAGTGGTCCACCTGGTGTCTCCAGGTAAAGAAGAAGAGACCACCAAAGTTTCAATAGATACATCCACTTAGGATGTTATCCCAACTACAACTACTAGGGTACCCACCATTCCTTATTCCACTCCTTCTCCTCCCCCTGTCATTGAAGCATCTATTCCTATGGATGTTTCTTCTTCCCTCCCTTCCTCCCTTCCATCTCCCACCTCTTCCATCTTCTCCTCTCTTGCGGAATTTTTGCCCAGTGTTCCCTCCATCCCATTACAGATCCCTTCTACCTCCATGTCCTTTTCTTCCCCTGTAGTAACTCCAAGCCCCACAAGTAGCAGCGCATTGTACTCCTTGTTGATGCCACCACCAAGTGTCTCAACGTTCTTCCCTGCAGCCTCTTCAGTTGCTTCCCCTTTCACTCCTGTTTCTTCTTCCATTCCCTCAATTCCTTCTCCCATAAGTCCAAGATGGATCTCTAACCATCTGGGTCAACACAAGAGAAAGGTTCCCATAGCACCCATGGACTTCTCTATCATTCTGAAGAAGGAACCCAAGAAGCAGAAAGCTATAACTCGCTTCTCTAAGAGTGTTTTGGGAGAGACAGTCATGGAGATTACATACGCGGATCCCACCAAAGAGAAGAAAGATCTGTCTCCTACATACTTTACAATGACCAAAGTCACAATGGGAACCTCATCTGAAAGCCTACAAGGAGAGGATTTGTCTACAGTAGACACCCTTTGTAAGAAGCTACAAGAAGGAAAAGAGGAGAAGAGAATACTCAAGGAGAAAAACAAACATCTCCTCCAAGCATTGCAAAGAATGGGCAACGCTTCTCTTGTGACTTTCGCCGAACCTAGTGAAGTTCTCAGTCAAGATAATATAAATGAATACGCCAAGATTGGTGAACAAGGCACGGAAGTATACTCCTAGATAGAGCAAATCCTCATAAATAGTGATGAAATGATCAAGAAATTCACAGTGCTCTACTAGGATATAGATCAGGTAAATAAGGAGCTATAGGTAGTAGCAAGATCCCTCTCCGAAGAGTTAGATAACGCTAGATTGCAACACGAAACATTCCAAGCAATGGCTAACTGTTCAGCCGATGACCTATTAAAGGTCAGTGTCATTGATCACCCATGGGCACATAACAAATCTCTCGTTGCATTAGATTACCGAGTTGATCAAATGGAGTATATCCGAGAAAGGATAGATAAAATCAAGGATGAAACCCTGGATGCAAAATACAACGTGGAGCAGACAGTTACAAAGATGTCTCTAGGGATGCTCAGTGAATCATTCACCTTGAGGGAAGTAGATGATACATGCCAGCTCTTCAAGCCTATAGCCACTCAAGGTTTGGCACCAGAGGTCACTTTTGACCGAGAATCAATCAATAACCTTCTGGCTTGCCACGATTTCATTGGCTTCCTGATTTATGCATGTAAAGAGTACGCCAAGGTACCTGACAAGATCAAGAACAAAAAAGAAACTTGCGAATTCATTGGCGACCATTTAAGGGGTCCAGATCATAATCAACTTCAGACAATGATCACCAAGTTTATGGAATACCGAGCCCAGTGTCACATCGTCTCTCCCGATCATAAGCAAGACACTCCATTTAAGTCAAGAGATGATGAGGAGTAGTTTCTCCTCTTGTGTACGCTTCGATCATTTTTGTAAAAATATTTTAAAATTATGTTAGCATTTATGATGACATCATCCATTTTGCATCATGGAATGTTGTCATCCAAAAACTTGCCCAAAGTCAAATTTTGACTTTTTAGATATTTTGTAAATATCTTGTAAGATATTTTGTAAGTAGTTGGTTTGTTTTTTTCCTCTTCCCTCCTCTTCTTCTATAAATACTGGAATACTTGTTGTATTCTAGGTGGACATTTTTGTATGAAAACTGAAGTGAGAAGAGGAAGACTTTGTGTTTTCTTGTAACAGAAGAAATATTAATATATATGTTCAGACTTTGTGCTCAATATATGTGTTATTTGCATCAGATATTTATTAAGTTAGATCTATGTTTTTATTTTGTTGGATTCATTCCTACTATTGTCATATGTTCATCAGTATTGCTTTGTTCGTTTATGCAAGTAAGTTTGGCTCTGTTTACTACTAGCCCAAAGCATAAACCTTCTGACCTTTTCATCTTTGGAATTCATTTCTTTTCTTCCTTCAGATCTACCCTCCTCCATTCCTTCCCTCTTACATTTATGTTCACAGTTGGAACTACCTCTACTGGGATGAGATCCCAAACCCCCTGAAGTTAGAATAGCATAGATTTGCACAGATTATTGCTTGATAGAATAACAATAAATCAGTTTCGCTTTGTTGTCTCAAAGAGGGGCTATGCCTTGCATATTGTTGGTCTGTTTCCCCACGACCTGTCTAACTGACAGATTTTCAAACCAACAGTTTTTGGCGACTCCGTTGGGGATCAAACTAAGGAAATAATTAAAAAACTTTAAAAATCACTACCAGATTGCAAATTTTAACTCTTTGTTAAAAATCAAAATTTTTGTAGAAGTGATCAAAACTGAAAATTTCCTTATACAAATCCATAGATCTGGACCAGATAGGAGATTCCTGCTTGATATAATATCAATAAACTAGTTTCACTTTGTTGTCTCAAAGAGGGGCTATGCCCTGCACACTGTTGGCCTGTTTCCGCACGACTTGTCTAACCGACATATTTTCAAACCAACAAAATGAAAGGTCATATGGGGGGTAGATGAAAGGACAATTTGTAATGCTATAAATTGGAATGACTTCTAAATTCTAAAAGTTTGGTAATTTTTGATTGAATGTATGTTTTTGAGATTACCACTTCTACTTCAAGCAACAAAAGCTACAATTATTCTAGTTTTTGTCTTATATTCCTCTACTTTCTCTTTCCAACTTTGCATACATGATAATCTTGTAAAACCAAGAAATTTATTTGTTCCTTTGATAAATAAATCAATGGAACTATGTGTCTATGATTTTTTATGTCTTATCATTGTTTGCATTGTTGTGTTCTTCTAATTGGATGTGGACTTACTTTGGTTGATGTATGTGAATTCTATAAGCCTACCCACAACATTAACCCTCTCTCTCCTTATTTCCCAACTCCCCTTTACCTCTCTCAACTGAAAATTCCTCCCTTGTACCCTGTACAAGTACTTTGCCACAGGTTCAATAGAGTGTTCCTATTTGATCCCTAGCCCATTAGCCACCCCATAACTTTAGGTTAGTTAACATTTAATAATGGGAGCCTCCCCATACACAAGGAGGGGCTTAGCCCCACAATGTTGGTGAAAACTCAATAATTTTCCACATGAAAAATTATTTCTCCAACTAAATGGAGAGTTCCTCTAAGCCATGCAATATAGGAATTTTCCCAAAAGATGGAGGAAAATGTATGTTCATTTCAAACAACACATTGCTGAGATGCTCACTATGATGAGGTGACATATGCATGAGTTCTAGGAAGGGAACTGGACCAAGAATTTGGGAAAATTCTTCGAGAGAATCCCAATCATCATGACTGGACTGTGTAGTATAGTGAGAGTGTTGGGATTCCTCAGAAACAGATCTAGAAGGAGTAGGGGTGATTAAAGAGACTTTTGAAAGTATTTTTTCTCATTTCCAATGCTTTCATCCTTGCAAGTTTGATTTACAAAGGGGTCGATGATGTATGTAGATAGAGACACATATCCATGCATAATTGGCCCTGTAAGATAATTTCCATAGGGGACGACGACGTCTAGAGGAGGTAGGTTTTTTCTTTGAGGAGCTTGGTTCTAAGGTACATAAGGATATATGAATATGTGAGTCTGAGGTTATAATGCTAAAAGATATTCTTGTTCTACATAATCTATGACAGGTTTTATGTATTGTTAATTGCAACCTTATTTTCAGGATGGTAATCCGTGGCAACTACATTGTTCATAACATTTTCTTTCTTCGTAGAACTTTCAGCGACATCATGATAAGGAATAAGATTAGAGAAGATTTTTAGCTTTTCATTATCCTAGTTAATAGCTTCATGACAATCTTTTTTGTTGAGCTACGTCATAGGATTTGAAAAATTTGGTTAAATTCTCATGCGTGATGGAATCATATTAAAAGTTGGGTCCTAAGAAGAAAGTAATAATAGATATTTGGAGTGCACAACAATTCTCATGTGAGTGACCCCAATTATCGTGCAACCAAAAAAAATTACTCTCATCATGTCGATGAGGAATTGGTCGAGAGGTATCCAAGATTACAGTAAATGTCTTAGGAAACTGACACTTCAACTCTTCCTTACTTAGTGGTTGATGAAATTTGGGTTGGTTCTTATTGTTATTAGGTTATTGGTCAACATTGAAAACTATCCTATTTGAATAAGCAAAAAGAGGAAGAGTATCTGACACTCTATCATCCATCTCGTTATTGTTATTAGAGCATTAAAGGATTTGAACTTGTTTTTTATCTTGTGCCTTAGGAGGATATTTCTTGAATTCCCTCATGATAAGTCTTGGATTTTGGCTTGTTTAAAGGCCTCTTCTAAGGAAGTGGGAAAAAGGAATTTTTTGTAGACTCACCTTGTTGTCCCTAATGAAAAACTAAATTTTTTTGGATAAGGGGGAAGAACTAGGTATTGAAAACCATCCCATTGATCTTGGGAGTTAAAATGATATAACATTTTGCATGAAAAGAGTTCATAGAGCTCCGGGAAAAGCGATTTCAAGATTCAGGGACTTATTCATTTTCTCAGTTGGGTGGGTGGCACATTTTAGTGTCCCAACTATCCCCTTCCCTAAGATATTTCTCTTGGTCTCTAGTGAAAGTTAGGATAGTGGGGATGTTTGGGAAAAAAAATGCACCCCACCCCTCATCTCTTTCTCTTGATCTCTCATGTGACCGTCTAATTACCCGGCAGGGTACTAAGTTGTTGTGCTTACAAATTAGCTAAGTTTTATCATCTACCTATATGAAAATTTTACTATCTCAAGAACAGTGGGGATAGTGGGGACATAAAATTTCACCTCACCCTTAGCCCCTTCTAAGGTTCACCATATGACAATTTTTTTTCCTTACAGGTGCTCAAGTGTGCTTCTATCAACACCCTATCTCCCCAAATCACGTTATGCCATTTTTCACACTCATAGTGGGGGAAAATTTTATTTTCCATACTATCCCAAGGATAGTGGGGACAAAAAAATGCTCCCCATTCTAAGGTGTTTGAAAATCAAAAAATAAAGTAATTGTTTTTTCTTGCTTCTTCTCACTTCTACCTCTCTCGTGATGCAAAAACATTGTCGTGAAGTTTTAAAACATAAAATAAGTTTTACCCACCTCATTATTTCATATGAAATCCATGATTGCTAAGTAATAACACCAAAAATCATATAAATTGTCCAAAAACCCTGCCCAAAATTTCTCCACATTTGTCTTATGCATCAAAACTTAAAGAAATCATATCTTGCAAACCTATGAATGAAATTGGGTGAGATTTTCTTAGTTTCTCTTCATCCCAGGAACCTTCAAGAAAAATATAACAATAGAGAAGATGATGCCTTAATTTTTTAATGGCAGAAAACCATATATTGATGCCCTAGTGTTTGATTTTCTAGTTTTTGAACATTCCAGCGGGTGAATAGAGCTGAAATTTGGAGCATGAGATCCGAGAAGTGAAAACTTCCTAGGATCAATGTCAACCCACTTTTTGATAAAAGATAGATAAAATATTATAATGGATAAGAAATAAAAAAATCTGAACTGAAACAAAAAATATGAGATGTATTAAAAAAGGTAAGATACAAATCTGAAAACACTAAAATGATAATCTAAACTAATCCAATCCTACTTAGGTCTTTAGTGACCCGAGACCCTGTAGCACATTCAAAGATGATTGAGAAAGTGTGGATCAGAGAAAATGTAGAGAAAGAAGATCTAAAATACTTTCTGAAGTTGATTTTAAACTTGACATGAGGCTGAGATGATGTAAGCAATCTAGATTTGATGAGAACATAAAGGATGCAAGAAAATTGATGAAAATGAGAACTACTAATAGGTTTGACAAAGAATTGGTCCTAATTGGCAGCGACTGGATGTGATGAAGATGATATCTAAAGCTGCAAGTGTGAAAAATGGCAATATGGGTAGATCTGGGAGATTATGGGGTTAGAGAACAAATAACTAATAGAATGGATGAAAGAAATTAAAATAAATGTGATACAAGTCGATGATGAATGGTATAGGGTCGATGATGACCGAGAGAGATCTAAGGTTTGATGGATGAAGATGGATGGAAATTTTGATTTGCAGAAAGAGATGGAAGATGATTGATACAAGGGTAGAACTCTGAGATGGCTAGATGATCATGCAACACTGATGAATACTAACGATGGGATGGCTATCTAAGGGATCCAAGCATGCATGTCAAGAGAAAGAGGACTTCAAATCTTCCAAAGGTGAGGAACAAGATCTCCAAAGTAGCTCCAAGGTGGTGATAGAAGCTGCAAAGAACAGTAAGAAACAAAGGCAAGATCACAAGAAATCCTGAAGTCCTTAAAAATTGCATCCTAGAAAGAGGATGGGTATGGTCATATTTATAGAGTTGATAGTGACCTGGATGGGTCATCGGTGATTACATGGTAGTCCGTTGATTTGGGTAGTGGAAGTGTGATGAGCTTAAGGAAATGAACCCTTGTGAGGCGAGATTAGGTTTTTAGTTGGTAAATACGGGTTAGGGATTCTTAGGGAAGATAAAAGAGTAGTTGGGGATAATAATGCATTAAATAAAAGTGGATGGGAATCTAGAGATGATAAATAGGGTACCTAGGGGGATAAAAAGGGTTAATAAATAGGTTTAGGGATGATTAAGAGTGATTAGGGATGTTTAGGGAAGAGAAATTAATGATGTGATTAAGATGGTATTAAGGTGGAAAATAAAAATTAAAGAGATAAATATAATTTAGGAGGGAAAGGGGGATTTAAATGAGAAGAGAGGTATTTATGTTGTAAATGAAAATGAAGGGGAACATATGTGGGATTAGGGACAAGCTATACCAAAAATTGGTGTCTACATTTGACCCTTTTTTCGAGTGGTTTAGGTTGGGAAAGCCATGAGACATAAACTAGAAGGGATAGAAGATGATGATGGTTGAGGTGTTCCCCCTCAAACTAGGGAAAAATGAGATGAAGACGAGTTGATCACGAGTTTGAAAGAGATAAATAAAACTAGGAAAGGATGAGAAAAGAAAAAGAGGAAAGAAGATGCCTTAGGTGAAGAGGCATAAGGACAAAAATAAAAACAAAAATATGGCGTTGATTTGGGAATCACTTCGGTAGGGAAAAAAGTATGGCCTCAATGGCGATGACGGAAATGTCCTACAGACTTGTGAGTTGGTGAAAATCACTACATTATGGATGTGTAAGATGTGGGACCAATGGGTCGAAGGCAGACATCAGAAGTATGTGCAAACAAATGTGAGGATGGTCAAGAAAATGGTCTAACAAAATACGGGGGAAAAAAACAAATGTGATATCTTTCATACGTGAGGAATAAAAAATATGCATCTAGGTAGGAAAAGGATAAAAGATGGCCACAAAAGTCAGCTTAGGATGAAATATGGTGACGCAAGAAAGACATGAAGATGAATGCATAACAAGTTGATGGAGGCGAGTAAATATGTGCGATAAGATAAGAGATAAGCCAATGAGGCCTAGTGGCACAAATAAAGGTGTGGGATGAACAACACACAAATCAAAAATGAGAGAAACAATGATTTAATGAAGAAAGGGGGTGAAATAGGAAAAAGATAAAAAAAAATAGGGTAGGGTCGACAACGACTTAGCTGGGTCGGTGGTGACTAGGGTTGGGTCGACGACGACCTAGATCGATGGGCTATATAAGTGCCTAGGATGGCTGAATAAGTTCATTTACATTGTGTGAATTTGTTGATTGAGATATTTGATTGAGAAAGGGATTTGATATTTGGAATGAAATGGAGGCCAGTGGAGCAGCAAGGAAGCACCAAAGGACTCAGACGATATGATGGTCAAAGATACATGTAGACACCTGCCCCAAGGGGCAAGGTTTGATTCTTATATTATCTGATGTTTAGTTCACTAATTAGTTGATGAACATTATATATACAGATTTTGATGATGTATATATTTTTGAGATAGAGCCCTTAGTGGCCTATCACATATGTATGGATACATTTTGATGATAATGATACACACACACATGATTTTGTAGGCGTACATGTGTCGTGTGATGAGTTATTTGATGATTTTGTTTATTTTGTTGTATTATGGATGTTATTATGTGATGATGTGATGTTTTAATTGATATTATTTGGGTGTGGTAGTTTGATTAGATCTTAGATGTATGATGATACGATATTGATGCTTAAATGAAATGTGATGATATGATGGTAGATGTGGATTAGGAAATGATGTGATTGATGATAGATAAAACATGTGAATGTTTATATTAGATTTATGTGATGGATGAATGAATTATAAGAATACATGATGATTTGGGATTGTGTCTAGATAGAATATGATAGGAGTCAGAATGGATGTGACATGATAAATGATATATGAATAGGAAAGGTAGGATGTTGCAGTTAGAAAAGGAGTGACCTTAATAGGGTGACTCAAGCCTGAGACAGTACACTTCATCATAGAGGGAAGAACATGTGAAAAATATGTTGTTGAACTAGATTAGAGATGAATGAGAAAGGGAACGAGATAAAGTAATGTACTTGCGACCATTGAGAAGTGTTAACACATAACCAACAATAGTTATTCATACTTAAGATCCTGAGGGAAATATGGATAATTATCTTACAGACCTATTGTGGACATGACAAAGGGGTTAAGATAGATCTTGTATGGGGAAAACAGGTTCTCCTTAGATGGAATTCCTAGGTCTATATACGAGCTCTGACCAATATGATGTAAATTGATCAATGTGGGAAGTTTTCTACAGATGGGAAAGTTGGTCGATGCGGGGATATTTCTGGGGATTCTTTCTTCTAATACTTTGATTTTGTTTTAGAGATTAAAAAGGCTGATCAGTGTGGGAATCCTTTGCTGCCATAATATAGGAAAGTAGCCATCCTTCGAGGGAGTGGTCTCCATTCAAATTTTTGCTTTTTGAATTTGACTTTTAGATAGTAGAATAGAATATGCATGATAGTTATCCTTCGAGGGATCAGTCTATACTTTTGAAAAAAGTTACTTTTCATGAACAATTGTCCTTGAAGTGAGCAACCCATTTTTTATATGAGAGATTTTAGATATGAGCATCCATAGTTTTGACTTTGGATAGAGTTGGGGATATCCAAGTAGACCACTTGGGGAGGGGATGAGAAGGTTTACAAGTGATAGCTATATACCCTTAGCATGATTCCAGTAAGTAAATAAGATGGGGGTGGATGTAATGATCGTAGGGTACCCACATAGAAGGAGGAATGTTTCCATAAGGAATATGCTATGGGAAGAGACGTGGTGCCCATATTCAAGGTCATAGATAGGAAAGTGATGGTATACCACATAATTCCAAATCATTACAATGATATATGGAAAGGTTGATGAGGGAGATAGGATCACTGATAGGACTAGGATCACACTGGTAGATATGTTAACAATAGAAAGGTTGTAAATGCAAGGTGTTGAGAGGTTCCTTTTCAATTTTACCATCTAGAGATGCTAAATGATAGGATTTGTACCCATAATTATGTGTAATAATATATGGTCCAATCTAGTTGGGAGAAAAAATTTCACGTTGGCTCCTTTCTATAGTAGTGACATTATGCTTTTCTTTAAGGAAAAGGTCACTGATGTTAAAGGCATGCTCCTTGAGATTTTTGTTATAAGCACATTTGATACACTCTTGATAAATGTGATGGTGTTGAAGAGCGGTTATGTGACATTTGTATAACAATTCAAGTTGTGTTAGATATTCTTGAAGATAATCCTTGTCAGATACGAAGTAACGAAGAGAAATGCACAAAGATGGGATTTGGAGTTTGAGGGGAAGAACGACTTCTAAGTCATAGACAAGATAGAAGGGAGTAACACCTGTATAGGTGCGGATGATATACTAATAATCCAAAAGGGTGAAGGGAATGTGAAGATGTCAATTATGTCCTGATTTTTTGATGGTTTTAGTAAGAATTTTATGAAGAGTCTTGTTATTAGGTTCAGCTTGGCTGTTATCTTGAGGACAATAAGGAGAAGAGAAGTTAATCTTGATGTTAAAAGAGTCACAAAGATTCTTAAGATATTTATTTTAAAGGACTTTTCATTATCTGTGATGATTTTATGGGGAATGCCGAAGTGACAGATGATGTGTTGATAAAAAAAATCAATAATTTTGTTAGCTTTAGTCGATGTGAGTTGAATGGCTTACACCCATTTGGTGAAATATTCAGTTGCAATGATGATATAATGATGGTGCTAAGAACAATACAAATTAATGAGGCCAATGAGGTCAAGCCCCCATTATGAGAAAGGCATAGATCCTGAGTTGGCTGCAAGTCCTAGCTAGGAATTCATATGAGATTAGAATGCTGCCAAAATTTATCACACTTTTTGACATAGTCATAGCAATTTTGATTGAGACAGGGCCAATGATAACCCATGCAAAGGACGTGCTTAGAGAAAGCTAAACCACTAAAATTACCACCACATATTTCATTGTGGACTTCTTGGATAACGCAAATAGATTTTAAGTATTTTAGGCATCGAAAAATAATACCATAAAACCCACATTTGTAAAGGATGTCATTGAGGATAGCATAGTGATTAGCGTGTTGTAGGAATGACCTCCTACCATTTTTTGGATAGGTTGGAGGAAAGTTTGGACTAAGAAAGGTAGTCAAAAATTTGAGAATACTAGATATCAGATTGATTAGTGTGTCAATATGATTAACATGAGGAAGCTCATGGACATCAAATGGTTAATCAAGATGATAAACAGCATAAATATTGGATTCTTCAGTTTCCCACAGGATGAAAGATGTGAGAGATGTCATGGTGTCTGCAAAATGATTGGATGAATGAAGAACAAATTGGATGGTGTAGAGATTGAAAGCCTCAAGATAACATTTAACGGTGTCCTTATAATTTTCAAGGACTTCATTTTTACATTAATATATGCCCTTGACTTGGTTGATGATAAGATGAGAATCACCATAGATGTCAATGATTTGGACGTCGAACATGAAATAAGTTTCAAGACCCAATATGAGGGATTCATACTCATCCATGTTGTTATTGAACTTAAATTGAGTTTATAAGTGATAGGGATAGGAGTATCCCAAGGAGGAATGATGATGATGACAGTGCCTCCCCCTTGCTCACCCTTAGATCTGTCAAAGAGAAGTGTCATCCAGGGGGTGAAAATTCATGATCGAGGGTAAAGATATATTCATTGGGGAAGTGTTCATGAGGATGATGATTTTCAAAAAGAGGGACCTCAGCTAGCTCATTGGTAATGGCCTGGACCTTAATATATTTTTGAGAAATGAACTCTAGGTAAAACTCGATCATGATCCATCGAGTGATGCGGTCACTGTGATAAGGATTATAATGCATGGTTTTAAGAAGATGGAAGCTGCTGACAAAGAAGGTTTTATGATTTAGAAGATAATGATGAATTTTAGAGGTGACAAAGAAGAGAACACAACACAAATTTTAAGCTTCAGTGTAACGATTCTCATAATTATGAAGGGTATGACTAATTTAATAAATGGCATGCTCCCTACCTTGCTCATTGCGATGTGCCAAAATAGCACCCAAAGCATAATTGGTAGAAGATATATAAAGTAGAATGGATCCCCCTCGCGTGGAGGTGTGAGCATAGGCGAGGATAAAATATATTTCTTGAGATCATCAAAAGCCTTTTTTCAATTTTCATCCCAAATAAAGTTGATGTCTTTGCAACAAATATGGTAAAAAGGTTGTCAACGTTCAAACAGTTGTGAGATAAGTGCTAGATGGATTGAAGTTGGCCTTAAAGACTATGAATTTTCTTTATATTAGAAGGGGAGGAATCTTAAGGATGACCTTAATTTGGGAGGGGTCAACTTCAATACCCCTGATAGAAACGATGAAGCCAAGGAGTTTGCTAGTTAGAACTCCAAAAACACACTTGGTTGGATTTAGATGAAGAAAGAACTAAATAAGACATGCAAAAATGGTCTCAAGGTTATTTAAGAAAGTTAGAATTATGCTAAACCCCAAGATATTGTAGAGTTACATGAGATAAATAAATATTATATCACATATTTGATGCAAGCAATAAGTAAATGCAAATTAAAACCCTAAGTGCAAGAGAGGGAAAATAAGACTTAGCTAATTTCGCAATATATCTCGAAGTGTTATAAATTGGAAAACTGATGAATAGGAGGAGGAGACTATCACAACCACACTTTGAAATTGTTTTAATTTATGGATGATCCTAGACTAGGGCGCCTGGAATGAGGTGAGGGCAGCTAGGCACTAGAGACCTTTGTTAAGTGCCTGTGACTACACAAGATCTCAAAATTGATTCTTTTTGTGTTACAAGGTGGTCGCTGACATTCACTTGTTGGTTGCCTGTGTATCACAGTATGCCTATGATCAAAAAATTCGTCTATAACATGTAAAGTTAAAGATGACCTGTAAAACCATTAAAATAAATGAAATCCTATAAGAATAAAGATATGCAAATGTGGAGATTCATAACTGACCCTGACGGTCACCCGACAATAGTGAACTTACAGACTGAGCAGTTGCACTACATCTCATACCTCTATGTAATTCTTGTGTGTGTGTGTGTGTGTGTGTGTGTGTGTGTAGAATCATTCACTAGGAATCCCTTGTGCAAGATGCACTTGATAGCGGGTAATAGTCTAGATGTACTAATGTAAATAGATTTGTGAATGGAAAAATTAACTTCTCCTTCCTATGCATGTATGCAAAAAATTCAATCCCTTATCCCTTGAGTGAGTGCTAGATGGATGCCTTGATGCTTTTAGAATGCCTTTAGATGCAACCTTAGGTAATGATAGTAGATGCTTAGAGCTTTGTCCTTCATTATGGTCACATAGATTTGTATTTATATGATTCCCTTGTTTGAATTTCATAATTGACAACTAAAAGGACAACCCATAAGGAAAAAAGATTCCCAAAAGATAAAAGAGGCCCAAATGAGGCGAGTAAAATACAAAAAGGTCAGGGCACCCAGAGGGGTCGAGGGCACCTGGGCACTGGTGTCCTCGTTGGGCGCTGGTGTCTAGAGTCAAATAAGAGAAAACAATGAAGATTAGACTGGGTTGTGGGGTGTGCAAGACCAAAGAGGAAACAGGAAAGACAAAAAAGAGGCCAAAGATAGATGTCAATTACTAGTTTTCTTGTTTATGAATCATAGGAATAATATTATGTGATTAGGACCTAGAAATGTACCCAAGTGCGTGATTTAGTGTCTACATTTTCCCCCACTTTATGTTGTTGAGTGAATACTTGATAACATAAAGTAGATAAGAGATGTGTACCTAATAACCATATAGATCGATGGTAAAAGCATGCCGAGAGACAAAAAAAAGTGTGGAGTGATGAAAAATGAAGAGTGGAAGCTAAATAAGAGGAAGTTACCTTAAGGGTGAAGCGTATGAGGTGTATCATGTTGTACTTTTTGTTGTTGCTTCTTTTTCTTGTTGATGTGGGGCTGATTTTTTTGTGTATTAATGAGGGACCTACAAAAGGAGAGTGAAAGAGTAGTCAAATTCATGTATTATGAAAACTTTGTAAAAAGCATGTAAAAGTATGTAAAAAACTTGTGAAAAAGTAGTAAAAAGGAACATGTGCACCTGATTCGTGATGAGTGAAAAGGATAGAAAGTGTCCTGAACTTCCATAGAAGATTGATTTTTTTGGGTGATCTCATGCCAAGAGTGAGTTTTTTTGGGCAATCTCACACCAAGTACTAGTTTTTTGGGTGATCTCACGCTACGACAAAAGAGTGTTAGGGAGAAAGGTCTAGTATTATTATCCATCCATGACTACTTCCCGAATTTATACACCACTACAAATGGTGTGATCTTGATTTGTTCCATGTTTGATCCAAGTAGAAAAAGGAGATAGAATGCATGATGATTTTTGGAGGACTGAGCCTATAATGTGAAGATTTCTCTTTGAACTACTAAAGACTGTGTTGATATGAGAAAGTGACTATAACCGCCCCTAGTCATAAGCTCCTAGGAAATTTTAGGAGTGCCCAGGTGCTAGTGTTTGTATATGGGCATTAGTGTCTGAGTTGAACTAAGGACCCAAATCAGATTCTGGGTCATTTCTATAACTGTAGACTGTGTTGATTTTGTACTATGCAGGCATGTACTGAATCTCTGAGCTCCTTGTATGGGGTGATTGTTTCACCCAATGTATGCCCCCCTCATTTTGGGTGCATGCAACCTTACTAAGAGGATGCGGCCTAAAGGAGAGGGCTGAATTTTGATCTGAAATTAGATACCCTGCAAGGGGGATGTGCATGGTAGAAACTAGGGCACATGAAAACAAAGTGGCTAGATGCATGGTGTTAGTAGAAAATTTACAAGCATGTAATATAAAAAATAGTGTAACAAGAAAATGTGCATACAAAAGAGAATCCGTAAAAGTCAGGTTTCATACATGGTACATCGATCACAATGTCAAAATACAATTAGGGTCGAAGTGGCCAAAAGCATATAATGTGAACATAAGACAAAGGGAATAGCCTGCAAACAATAACATACAATGTAAAATAATGTCAAAAATCCATGGTGGAAAATAGGTCCTGCAAGGCAAATGTTGCACATGAAGCACCCGTTATCATGTTAGAAAGATGAGAAGTATGTCAAAGAATGTATGATCTGATATAGAGTAGTGTGCTAGTAATAATAGGAAGTAGTCTATAATGACACAATAACACATGTGATTTGTAAGAAATTAGATGCCCCCAGGAGCCTCGGTGGTACTGGTAAGAGGTACAGTGCCAAACATCAATGTTGTGTTTAAATATTTGTATAAAGACTACATTCACAATAACAAGTGAATGCACATGTGTACATATGGAAAGATAATGGCATACAAAGTATTTGTCTAAAATGTGAAACAAAGTGTACATGTAACTAGTATAAATAAGAAGATTATGTGCAACCAAGATATGTAGTATGATGTGAATGAGTGAGATGGAATGGTATGCAATGTGCATGTGATAAGAAAAACATTCCCCCTAAATGGATGTGTATGAGTGTGTATGAGATGAGGTTCATTTATAAAATAACCCTCGACAATCAAGAATGAACCATAAAACAAGAGTGCGTCATCAGGAAATTGTTTGAACATGTTCGCTAGAAAGATTGATCACGAAGCATAGATCGTAAAGAGTGTGAATGTTGTGAGGTTTATTTCATATTTAGACCCTTAGCATTTGAGTATGAACCATGGAACTAGAGCATGTCATAGGGTAGTATTATGCGTGAGAAAAGAATGCTAGAAAGATGCATCATGAAGCGCAAAGCATAAATTGTGTAATGTGCAAGGTTCATGGATGTAGTA
Source organism: Taxus chinensis (assembly GCA_019776745.2). Classification (NCBI taxonomy): domain Eukaryota; kingdom Viridiplantae; phylum Streptophyta; class Pinopsida; order Cupressales; family Taxaceae; genus Taxus; species Taxus chinensis. Next base: position 905,850,124 of record CM034149.1, on the reverse strand, counting down.
TGCCCTCAACAGTCAAGTGTGAACCGTAGCACAAGAGTGCATCATAGGGTAATGATGTTACAAGTTGTGTGTATCAATGTGTGTAGGATGAAATGAGAAATACTAGATGCAAAGCATAGAGTGTAATAGTAAAAATGTGAGACACCTGATAATGTTAGGGGGAATAAGCATGATGCACCTAAGTTTATGTTGTAAATAAGAATCAAGTAACATCATCTAATATATCATCATTATCATGGTCGAATACAAATGGAGATGCATCAGATACTTGGTAAGTGACAATATGCAGTTGATCCTGTCAAGGAGCCATTATGACACAAATTTTACATGCCCATTGGATATTCCTCATCAGTGAAAGGTGGTAGTAGACAACCATGTGCATACCAGCGAGTAAGGTTTTTTGAATAGCCAAGAAATGAATCATTGCAAATAGAGACATGGTTAAAAGGCATGTGAAATGTGGATATCAATATGACCAGGATCCAAATTTCCACCAATGTACTTAAGCCAAGACTACCGAAATGTAAGTGGTGAGGTGTGGGAACTGCGTGCAACAAATACTAATAGATGGAATACACGGAAACCAGAAGAAAGCATTATTCAAACATATCCATGATAGAGATGAGGTGAATGATATGAAGGGATTAGATCAGTAAGTGTGAATCCAAGTTGAGCCAAGCCATCATATGTGTAAATAGTGTTAGAGAAAGTGGGATCGAATGGAATGTGTTGCCAATAATAGTTATTCATGAAAAGAGTACATGTGAAAGGAGGAAGTGCAGATGTAGGTTTCTAATGAGAAGATGAGGAAGGTGGCATGACGTCCAACGTATAAACAGACCCCCAAAAAATTACCATAGCATTAGTAGAAGAGGGGTAAGGGTGAAGCATATGGGATAGTGTCCAATGCACAAATAGTTCTACGAGTGGAGGTAAGTTGGAAAGATAGTCTGTGGGTTAATTGATCAACAATGGGATACATATCAGTAGCAGAAGTTGGAGTAGGTAACGCAATGGTTGGATCTGGGAAGAAATATTTGAATGGATCATGATCATTGACAATTGTATATTCAAAGCCCTCATGTAATAATTTAACACACTGGTGAATTGTAAAAGACACTTCCTAGATGGCGTGAAGCCATCGCCTACCAAGTAAGAAATTTTATTGAACTGGGATATCGATAACAAAAAATACATTAGGAATAGTTTTTAGCCCAACAATGAGTGGTAAAGTGATAGTTCCTATGCATGAACACGTAGAATAATCATACACATAGAGAGAAATGGATGATGGGTTCAATAAAAGCTGAGGAAAGATTGATGTTCTGAAGGAGTGATAAAGTACAAATATTGAGATTAGATTCATTATCGATTATTTTCTTCTTAATACCCATGCTATAAATGTGAGCTGGTATATATAGGGGAGGATCATTGTCACAAACAAAAATATTGTTAGTTATATCAGAAGGGAAATTAATTTGTTGATAAAATACATCTACAAATGACTAATATATGACATCTGGATGAGTAGTTAAAATGTGAGTATTATCCAAGAGAGAAATTATTTTATCTCTTCAATCAGGATTGGCTATCAAGAAATCACGAATGGAGATATTCATGATGAGAGGATCCTAGGAAAATGAAAGAAGTGATAATGTGAGGACCCAAGAGTTTTCTAATGAATCAGGTTCACAAAATGATTTAACGAAGATAGAATTATACTAAACCCCAAGATATTGCAAAGTCACATATGATAAATAAATGTTATAGGACATATTTGACAAAAGAAATAAGCAAATGCAAATTGAAACCCTAAGTGCAAGAGAGGGAATAGAAGACTAAGCTAATTTTTCAATTAATCCCCGAAGTGTTCTAGACTAGAAACCTAATGAACATGAGGAGGATGTTGTCGCAATTGCACTCAAAAAATTTTGTAATTTCTAGATAAGCCTAGAATAGGGCACCTAGAATGGGACAAGGGCACCTAGGCACTAGATACCTCTGTTGGGCACCTATGACTACATAAGGATCTTAGAAACTGATTATTTTTGTGTCGCAATGTGGTCACTAACCTTCGTTATTGGTTGCATGTGTATTGCACTATGTCTACAGAAATTCATTTGTAGCTTGTAAAGAGAAAGATAACATACCAAACCCAAAAAACACATCAAATACTAAAAGAAAAATATCTGAATGGGGATTTTACACTAATCCCAACAGGTCACCCAACAGAGTAAACTTATGACCAAGTGTTGCACTATATCTTAGAATCCGTGTATTTCTTACACATGTGTGTAAAATTCATGCCCAATGAAGCTCTTATGTAAGATGCACATAATAATGAGAAATATCTACATGTACTAATGTAAGTATATGTGTGTATGGAAAAATTAACTTCTCCTCCTATGCAATGTAGAAAATGTAGTCACTTGAGTGAGTGCTAGATGGATTCCTTGATGCTCTTAGAATGAATTTAGATACAACATTAGGTGATGATAGTAGATGATTAGAGCTTGATCCTTTCTTATGGTCACATGGATTTGTATTTATATGATTCCCTTGTTTGAATTTTGTAATTGACATCTAAAAGGATAACCCATAAGAAAACAAATATTTCTAAAAGAGGAAAGTAAGATACAAAGAGGTCGGGGGTTCTTAGAGGGGATGAAGACACTTGAGGCACTAGCATCCTGGCTAGGTGCTCATGTCTAGAGTCAATAAAGATAAAGAAACGAATATCAAACTGGGTTGTGGAGTGCAAGATTAAAGAGGAAACAAGAAATACAAAAAAAATATCCAAAGATAGATGTCAACTACTAGTTTTCTTGCTTATGAATAATATGAATAGTAGTATGTGATTAGGACCTAGAAATGTACCCAAGTACATGATTTAATTTCTTAGACAAAGGACAAAAATATAATCTCGTCAATGTTTGGATTTAACCAAGAGATTATTGATGTAGTCCTCTACAATTTTATGGATAAGATCATGAAATATGTAGATCATGGCACGTTGATAGGTGGGCCCCCACATTTTTAAAAATGAAGGGCATGACATGGCAGTAAAACTTCCTTGAAGGAGTGACGAAATAAGTCTTATTTTGGTCTTCCGGTGCAATAAGGATCTAATTATAACCATAAAAACCATCCATAAGAAAAAAACATCTTGTGGCCTGTGGTGAGGTCAATGAGTTGATCGATGTTGGGAAGCGGAAAGTTGTCTTTAGGGAAAGCAAGGCTTAAATCAGTGAAAGTCAGTATAAATATGAAGCTTCCAAGAGGATTTGGCAATGGATATGATTTTTGACACCCATTATGGATAAATGATAAGTATGATGAAATTAGTTGAGAGAATGCATTGCAACTCGTTTTTTATAAGGAGGGAAATAGAAGGATGCATGCAACAAATTTTTTGCTTGACCGGATTAGTGTTGGGGATGGTAATGATATTTTGGATGACAATAGAATTATCAAGGTGTTGCATGTGAACATAAGGCCATGCAAAGGCTTAACTGTACTTAGAAAGGAAGGCGGTGAAAGACTCAAGCTCATGAGGATCAATGGATTAACCCACTTTAAGGATCAATGGATTTATGTCGATGGTGGATTCATTTAGAAGATTAGATGTTGTAGGAAGGTAATGTATTATGAAGATAGGAATCTTCCACCCCATGTAGGAAAGATTGGAATCATCATCGATGCATTTTAGAATGTCAATGGTAGGGGAATCTTCCTCTACCATGTCAAGAAATTGAAGAGGAAGGGACCTAGTTTCACCTTCACACTGATAAGTGAGTGGTCCTAAAGTTATTATGGAGATTAAAAAAATCTAGAAGATATGGATATGGTATCATTTGTATCCATGAGCTTGTTGTATGGAGAAGAAGTGGATGAAGGATTGATGCTCATGGGAGATGTGGAGGAAGAATATGTAAGAGGGTCAGTGGATTGTATTTTGAAACTCAGGCCAAACTTCTCACGAGGTTTACGAGATTGGTCGATGATGAGATATTGTATACCTTGTTCATAATGCCCCATACCAATTCCTTTCCATACGCAACAATGGAGGTAGGTGTATGCAAAGGATTTGTTATAGAGGAAGTCCCATCTGTTAGTATATGGTTTGCTATGAGGTTGAGCATCGATGTGAAAAGAAGGATATTTTATGACACCATAGATGAGACTGGTTCAATGATGAGGTGGTCCAAAATTAAAAATTTCCCTGAAATTTGATTGATACATAGGTTATTTATCAGGTCTACCAAATCTATTAGGTGTTGGCAGGGCATTGAGAGCAAGGAGGTGATACTCCCCTAGTGAAAATATGTTGCATCACATTATCAATAGAATCATCATTAGGGAGATTTGTAAAGATGGATGAGCTATTGGATGCTTTAGATAAGTCCTTTTTAGGGACAAGCACATCATTATGGTTGATAATTCATGTGACATGCTTTGAAGGGAGGAATATCTAAAAGGATTGCTAGGATTTTCCCCTCATGCTCATATTTGATGCAACAATGAAGAGTAGAAGGGACACAATGCATGGTGTGGATAAATGGTCATCCAAGAAAGACATTATATTGAAACTCCCCCTCTATGATGTAAAAGAGTCTCATGAAGGAGTCTTTCACAAACACGGATGGGAAGGATAATTGTGCCCAAAGTAGGGGGAAGCAACATTGTTAAAGGCACGAAGGAGTGTGGGGTGATTGAGCAACAATGGAGTCATGGAGCTTAATTTGATCAAAGGTATGAGATGATATGATGTTGATGCTAGATCCATTTTCTATCATTGAAAGTCATATGAATGTATCATTGATGCAGACAATAATGAAGAGGGGAAGATCATGATCTTTGGGAAAGATATCAATAATTTTATATTCATCAAAAAAAATAGTGGCATGATCTATGAGCACTCCAAAAAGGGTTGCAAAGGGTTAAGTATCATCGCAAGTGATAGGGATGTGTTGTAAAGCATCAATGAGATATTTTTTATGATTAGGGGAGCTTTGGATGAGCTCATAGAGTGAAATTTTAACGGGTTCTTGATGGAGATGCTTCATGATACTTTGTTTTGATGGCAGTCAGTTTTGAAGTGGGTGGAGTGGCTAAAATAGATACCTTGGCTTTATATGAAGAAGATGGATTAGGTTGATCAAGTGAAATGGTGATTATAACCTTGATTTAGATTTAGATTTGGGGGATCATAAGGTAGATGATTGGGGTGTCATAAGGTTCTTTGGAAGAAGTAGTGTTTGGTGATGTGAATAGATTTGATGGGAAGGATTATGATAAATAAAGGGGGACCTTCATTTGAAAGAAGAAGTAGTGTTTGGTGGGGGAATTGTGACGGGGGGTTCGGGGGGTGGTAAAGGTTTTGGAATAGCTAATAAGTAAATATTTTTTTTGGCCTCGAGCACCCCGACATTATAGATTTGATGGGAGAGATTACAATTAGATAGTGAATGGGAGATGGATACCCATGACAAAAAATTTAAGCTTCAATAAGAAGGTCATATTCTTTGAATGATGTGAATTATGGATGAGGGTCTGGGTATTGAGGGCCCTACAATGTTCAGTATCATGTCCAGGGTTGTGTTATTTTATTCTATGAGATAGGCACATTATGTTGCGTTAGGGTTATTCCGCAAACCCTTATTTCCTGATGGGGCCCTTTTTATCTGTCCAGGGGAATGAGTCTAAATATTTGAGTCTAAATATTTGACAGCAAAATATTAATGGTAGATTCTTGGACAAGACGTTGAAATATTTCAGTATATGACCCGAAGGGGGTGCTTGAAGGAGATGTTGTGTGGGTTGTAGATGGATCAGGTTTGAGAGTAGTTGATGAAAGTAAGAGAGGCATCTTAAGTTTATGAGGTTTTATGGGCACCTTGGACTCTAATTTGGGTTTGGAAGAAGGGGTAGATGGATGTGATTCTAATTTAGATTCAGGAGGGAGAATAGGTGACGTTGATTTTGAATTTTATTTATTAATGATAAGGGATTTAGATAAAGGGGGGTGGTCCCAAAATAAATGGATGCACTCCCAAAATTATGATAAGGACATGAGATTTATTAGGATGGTGAGGTTTAATAGGATGGATCTTTAACTTTTTATGTAGATGGGTGAGATATTTCTAAATAAGAACACCAAGGTTTTTGGATTTTTGTTGTGACATTTTTCCCTTGGTGGGAATGACAATGATCTCTATAGGGGGATGGTCCTTAGAGGTGGAATTAGATGATTTAGAGGAATATTTCATTGAAGATGTAGGGGTTGAAGATGAAGGTGGTGTTGGAATAAGAGGCTATGAATGAGCCATAAATTATGAGGATTTTAGAGTATTGATGTAGAAGTGGTTGAAGGTGCAGATGAGATGGGGGAATTATTTTTGATTATATGAGGAGGAGATGTTTTCTTAGTAGGTTCAGATGTTGATGTGGGAATAGTGAAAGTATTCATATGTGGTTGTAGGTAAGGATATATAAGTGGGATATAGATGAAGGGCTATGTGATGAACATGTCGTAATAGATGTAGGGATAGATATGGATAGGAAGATAGATGTGACTGGTGTAATAGGGGTAGATACATATGAGGACATAGATGTGATGGGTGGGTGGAATAATAGATGTATCTATGATGGAAGTTGAAGTAGGTGTGGATACAGATAAGAAAGTGGGTGAAGGAGGAGAGATATCAATGGGTGTAGGTGATGTTGTTAATTTTTTGGTTTATAGTGTTGATCGTGTGAGCATTAGGTGCTTGAGATGTTTGAGGAGTGGTTTGATTATTTGGTGGATGGTTGGGGAAGGGTTGTTTGAAGACATCGAGGGGTTGATTAGGGGGTGTGTTAGTGTTATCTAATTGAAGGTCATCATGATCTATGAGCTCATTGTACAAGATCCTTAAAGGTGTGGCACTTCTTAATGTCATGACCACAGAACCTGGTGGTATTTACAATAGTGCTCCTCATGATACCATGTCGGTTTGGGTCTTGAATCATCAAGAGGTCAGATGAGGAGAAGTTAAATGAGATGCATGACCATTAGGTTATCAAAAATAGAACTATAAGACTCCCCAAGAGGGGTATAGTTAGGGGTTGTCTTAGGATCTCTTTGTGGAGACTTTGTGTGAGAAGTGGACCCGAATGAAGATTTGACTACAATAGCATTAGCAATGTTTTTATTATTTTCACCATGATTGGATGGATTGGTGAATTCAGGTTTTGGTTTATTAGATTAGAGTTTAACATGGCCTTACTCAAGGGCACGAAGTTCAATTTTATGAGCCATGGTGAATGCTTCTTCAAAGGTTTGGAAGGATTGAATCTAAAGAGTTGATGAAATATTCTTCCATGAAAATAGTTCACAAGACCATGAAAAGAGTTTTCGATTAGTAGAGGTCATTCTTGAGTGGAGTGTGTTAGAGAGAAGGAAAAATTTTAATATATTGTTGATTATAAAACCACATAGCCATCTAGTTGTGTTATCTTGGGACATGGAAGTCTGATGATATATTCTCCTCATTGAACTCTTTATATGTAACCTAATAGCGTAGAGGTTCAAAGTTTATAATGGTGATTTTATAAATGCACAATGTTGATAGAAAAGTTAATCTCTAAGAATATTTAAGTTTGAGTTGGGTGAAGGAGAATAAGGTTGAATGTTGGAGGACTCCTCATTTGTATGTCATTGTACTCAGTCCAAAGTAGGGCCAACCAATGACATAGGGAATGTATGAAGCATAATATCTTGGTCATGGGAAATAGGATAACATGCGTGCCTGAAGGCATAAAGATTTTGTTACGATCCTCATTACTATTGAACTTGGAGAATTTAGGGAGTTCCTAATGTAGCGGATAGGGTTTTACAGGAACTGATGGGTTGATGGGTTCATTACAAATCTACTCATAGGAAAAGGTAGTTTTAGACCCCAACATGGTGGTTTCAAGATTAGCCATTCTAATCATCAAAACATGAATAGGATCATTGGATGTGTTGGGGTGAGAGGTTGATGGATGATATTATTGGATGTAAGAAGTATATGGGTGAGGTTGCGGATGAGATTGATAGGATTGGGGATGAGTAGGCATGGGTGGAAGGGGTTGATAAGGGGGAATATTGTTGAAGGGTTGTGATTGAATGAGTTGAGATATAGGATGTTGTTGAGAGGTAGAGACATAATTAAATAGATAAGTTTGAGTTTTTTTTTTGCAAAATGGGGATGCAGGATTGACCTTGTATTAGATGAGTGGAGATATAATTATGGGATAGTTGAGATGCTTGAATAGATTAATTAGGAAGGATGTAGTGAAAGGCACTTATAAGGGGAGGTTGGTGATTTTGGGTGGACCTCAAGTGGTGAGGTTGTGAGGTGATGACATTTTCATGGATGTGGGGTGTAGAAATAGGGAACTAAGTTTGATCATGTTGTTCAGGTGGTGGAGGAAGTAGATAGGATTCTTGTAAGGTTTGGATAGGGATGCTAGTGACGATAGTGGATGAGGAAGTGATAGGGATGGAAGAAGTGGGTGTGGTGTTGATATGAGGAATATTAGGAGGAATTGGATCCACTAGTTGAGTGGATTGGTGAGTTTGAGGGATTGTAGAGGAATATTGATGGGAGCCAAATTTTGTGTTGCGCCACAACAAGATCATTCATGGATCTTGGGAAGAATACAATCGATTTGTGACGTGAGGACTTGGGTAACTCATGATGAGAATGATAAGTGTAAATTTTTTGAAGAGGGGGCACCTCGATGGGTAGGTTGGTAGATTTACAAAGGAGATATTCATGTAGAGAAATGGGATTTTCATCAAGGAGCTTTTGGAATTCCACACATCCATGAGGAATGGTAGGAGGTCCAAAAGGTCTCTAAAGAAGCGGCAGATGGAGGTGTAGGTGGTCTATAAGGAATATAATGGTGATAGATAAAGGGATTAGTTTCAATATGAAGTGTTTTTAGGATGGATTAAGACTCATGAAGAGGAGGAACAGAAAATCATGGGTTGGGTAACTGAAGAAGAAGTGACCAAGGGAGTGGAAGATATAATAAAAAGAGTTGAAGTTTTTTGAGAGGAAATTTTGGAAATCAGAATGTTGTTGGATGACATGTATTGTTCCATTTTTCTTTCTTGAGAACCTGTAATAATGGGCATGAAATGAAACAGACAAGAAACTATGCTGATTTTTTAATATTTCAAACAAGTCACAACAATTTTTTTTAATTATCTTGCTTATTAAAATATGTGAAAAAGTAAGGTAAATGGACTCAAAGGGAACCTAGGAAATGGCCAAACTATGGATGGTTTTAGGTAGTTTTGGATGGCATCCTTGATATACTCTAAAGGTACTTGAGGCTCAAATCTATGATGACTACTAGTACAGGGCCTGATGTTGGGGCCTACCCCCGCACTTCACACACCACAATGATAAGGGTGTCGGAGGTTTAACTAATATAATGATAGTCAAAAAAATTATAATGTGGCCAGAACATCGTGACGGAAATTTCCTATTGGGTGATGAAATCCCAATAGTACCACCTTAGAGGAGATGTTTAAGATGTGTGAAATTATGTGTGCATTTTGAATGTGTGTGGAAGAAGTGAATGCAAAGAATTGACCTCCTAATTATACTATGTTGTCAAGCAAGTCATGAAGACATTATTTTTAAGTCCCAAAATTGAAATGTGAAATTTGATGAAGCCAAGTAGAAAAGAAGGGAAAAAGATGCAAAAAGAGAAAATAGGGAAAAATGAAGAATACCTGGATAACATTATTTTTCCTTTTTTATTTTAATTTTTTTAGCAAGTAAATGTTGTTGATCCAAGTGAGAAATCCACCACGCACACAAGAAAGTGAAATACTCCTACCTATGAGGTTAGTAGAAAGAGAAGAATGGAAAATGGAAATGGCAAAACAAAATGAAATAACTCACCAAAGAAGGGTGGGTCCCACTGGGCGTGCCAGAATGTTGAACAAATTTTCTCATTCCTATTTTAGGTTAGTGAAATGGTAACAAATAAAATAAGTAACTCCAAAATGAGAGGGTTTAAAGCTACCTCTAGATGAGATGATGATGGATACGGATGCGAAAATATCCTCCTTGTAGTGATCTTGATCACATGCCACAACAAAGAGAAATAAACCATGAAAAATGGATTAGTAGATAAGATGGTGGGCTGTACTAAAAAAGCCAGTCTCGAGAAGTGAAAACTTCCTAGGATGGATGTCAACCCACTTTTTGATAAAATATGATAAAATAATGGGATAAGCGATAACATAAATCTGAATTGAAATAAAAAATATGAGATGTGCTAGAAAAGATAAGATGCAGATATGATAACACTAAATGATAAAAAAATTATATAATCATGCTCAGGTTGACGAAAACCTAAGACTGTAGAACACAGTTGACGAGGACTGGGACAATGTGGAGAGAAAAATGATGTATATGAAAGTAGATCTAAAATAATTTCTGAAGCTAATTTGAAACTAGAGATGAGGTTGAGATGATGTAAGGAATCTTGGATCTCATGAGAATAGAAATGATGTAAGAAAATTAAAGAAAATGAGAATTGTTGATAGGGTTAATGGTGAATGACCTGATCTTGATCGGTGGCGACTGGATGTGATGAAGATGAGATATGAAGCCGCAGGTGTGTGAGAATGGCAAGATTGGTAGATCTGAGAAATTAGGGGGATCAAAGAATAGATAACTGATATAATGGATGACAAAAAATCCAAAAAGAAATGTGATCAAAAGGTGACTACGCTAGGGTCGATTGTGACTCGGGGGTAGATCTAGGGTTTGATGAATAAAAATGGGTGGAAATGTCAATCTGCAAAAAGAAATTGAAGACTAACTGATGTGAAGGCACAGGGATCAAAGATGGTCTAATGAACCTGCAAAACAGATGAATGACTAATGAAGGGATAACTTTAAAGGATCTGAACATGTAAAAGAGAAAGAGGAATTCAAATTTCCAAGGGTGAGGCACAAGATCTCCAAAGTAGCTCCAAGGTGGTAATAGCAGCTGTAAAGAAGAGCAAGAAATAAAGGCAAGATCACAAGAAAGATCCTGAAGTCTCAAAAATTACATCCTAGAAAGAGGAGGGGTATGGTCATATTTATAGGGTTAACTGTGACCTAGATGTGTCACCGATGACTATGGTGAGTTCGTTGATTTGGGTGGTGGAAATGTGACGAGATCGAGGGAAATGAGTTTTTATGAGGTAAGATTAGGGTTTTATGTGCTAAATACGGGTTAGGGCTACTTAGGGAACATAAAAGGGTAGATGGGGATAAGAATGCATTAAATAAAGGTGGATGACAACTTAGGGATAATAAATACGATACCTATAGGGGATAAAAAATGATTAATAAATAGGTTTAGGGATAATTATGGGTGATTAGGGATGTTTATGGAAGATAAATTAATGATGTGATTAGGATGGTATTAAGGTGGAAAATAAAAATTAAAGGCATAAATAGAATTTAGGAGGGAAAGGGGGATTTAAATGAGAAGATAGGTTTGTATGTTGAAAATGATGATGAAGGGGAATGGAGGATGGATGAGGGATAACAGATACCAAAAAATTGGTGTCGACAGGATGAGAATATAAAGGTAAAATTCTAGCCTAATTGCATAGGTTCATATATTTTGTTTTGCTAAATTTGGTTCCAAGGCCTATAAGCTCACTCGTCGTGATGGTACCCGAAACTTAAGGAGCCCATGAACATCATACACATCAATTGTTTTTATACTTGAGCTCATACGCAATCAAAAATTAAAAAAAATCAAAAGGTAAAAAAGTAAAAATAAAAGAGAAATAAAGTTGTCTAATTGTGAAAACCATGTAATTGTGGCACCTCGGGCATGTACTGTAGTGAAAATCAATTTTTGGTACCATATGTAGGTCCATTTTTTTTCATATTAGCCTTGCACATGGGGGTATGACCACTCCATCCTAGCCTCATCATTCCTGGAGTCAATAGTCTATCCATTCCTCATACCTTTGGCCTTGATCTAGATTTTTCTACTTCTTATATAGGTGCACAGGGATTCTCTCTTGTGTATTCCATCCTCGCGCTGGGGATATTTTACGACATCGTTATTTTGTACATATCACTTCCTAAAACCTATAAAATCAAGAAATAATCGATATAACTTCAAAAATATCAAAAACATCAAAGACCCTAGACAATCTGAAAAACCGTATAACTTCAAAAATATCAAGAACATTGAAAAACCTAGAAAATTCAAAAAAAATCCATATAGCTTCAAAAATCTAAAAAACAATGCAAAATATATAGAAACTATAAAGAAACATCATAAAATCAAACAAATCCCAAAAACATTGCAAAATCTAGCAAATCCAAAAAACATCACAAAATCTAGAAAAATCCAAAAAACATCACAAAAATATAGAAAAACCCCCAAAACAGTATCCAACACAAAATCCCCAAAAAATCAACATAATAAAAAACATCCCCAAATAGTTCTAACTTTATATAGTTTGCAACATGCAGATTATACTAGTTTGCATCACATCAATAATTTTTCATGCTTGCCATGTCCACCTTCCCAGCATATATCATTGTTTGGGCCATAATAATGGTGCATGTTAACCTATCCCAAGAATTATCTATCCCATAACCATTACCCTTGTGTGAATCCTCACTCAGGGGCACCATCTTAACCCTTTTTGTATAATGACAACATTTGGGTACTACAACACGATAACAAAAATATTGATGCATTTATTAAACATTTCTTTCTTTAATGTGTTTTATTTTACTTGTTTGATTGATTTTTTATTTGCTTACTTGCATTACATTGTACTTTGCTTTGATTCATTCCTATAGTATCTTGAAAACATTATCATTATGGTCTTCCATATCATAGTACTTATTGTTGTATGATTATATCAAATATAGGGTATCTAAAACCATAGCAGTGTGCAAACTATAAAACATTTTCCCATTCACACTCCTTACTCATCATATCTACCAAAGCTACATCATCATCTACCTATCTTACCATTCTAACTAACATTTCCTCTAACTAGCCTTCCCCATTTTATTTTACCCTACTCAGACACAGTGGTTGTATGTCAACAAAAACACACATGGCTAAGTATACGAATGCACGTTTCCAACATGATCTGTAATAGATCAACTAGATCACAACAAGGATATATAAATACACACATGACATCATCATCCAATAAAACAACATAACCTCTTCAACTCTAAGCTAATCGTGCATCTACTCATCTAGTCATCATCATATACTAAAAAATAAAAAGTTGTGCAAACCCGTCAAAACTTGGTACTAAACTCCATAAACATGAACTCAAATCATATCTATATATATAAACAAAGTTGAGTTTCCAAAATGTGTCATAACCATGTGTTATACATCTCATGGTGGTATAATGAAAGTCCTAAATCTAGGTCAATTCAAATTTCTACATAAATCTCTTTGGGAAATGGATTACTTGGATGTCCTAATGGTTTTCAACCCTCAACATCCCATCACTAACAATGTCCCCACCAATTCCTATGATCTTGCTAAACTTAATGGTATTTACAACTGGCTCACTCTCAATCTATGAGAGTAGCTAGGGGCTTGTTGATTTACTAGTACAAATATCTCGTATAATGTCATATAATAAACAGCCTCACCCTATAACTTTGTAATCACATCTAACATATTCTTCATGTCTTGTGCACCTGGAACAATGTAAGCTATATCTCATTCTCGGCATAGTCTCTGCTCCACCACCTATGAGGTATCTCTCTCTACCTGGGTTGTGTCTCGCTTGATCATCAGGATGTCACACTCTTAGAATGCATCTCTATCGGTAGTATGGTTATCCCACTCATTGCATGCATTATCTTGTTTGGATATAACTGTGACTATATTTTTGGTCTTCCTAGCCATCTCGATTATAAGTTGCACTACCTCGGATGTGAGTCCCGCAATCTCCAAATCTCTATCTACACTAGGACCCTAGGTTATCACCCCTTCTATTTCTATCTCTTGGGTGGAAATCTTAGTAGTTAGTACATGTGATACTCGTTATGTGGCTTATGCAGTGCTTGATGTCCCTACTATTTCACCCCATGTGTTAATACCCATCTATGTGGAGTTTAATCATCATATCCCTATCATCATGGTACCCCATCCATCTCCTCCATCACCTCCATCTCTAGCGGTAGGAGTCCACCATTCATCCCATCATGTCCTCGTGGTTGTGCTAACTGTTTTCATTCGCCCACCTCCTCCTCCAACACCCCTACAGGAATCACTGGTACGTTGGGTTGTACCTTTAGGGATTCTTGTAACATTTAAGGATGTCTTCATTGATGCACTAACATGGTTACATATACAAATCAATTGGCCTCTGTTGTGCATTAGTCAATCTAGCTAGATAAAAATGCTAGTACAAACCCAATACTCCATTGTGGTCCCTACATATATAATCCCCATCTATATATCCCATATAGTAACTATCAGTGTCACACAATCTATTGTAGTTTTCACTCCATCTATGGTAGGCCCCCCAATCTTGTATCTCTCTTATCACGTGGGAAAATATGTGTGGCATTGTGGGAACTCCCTAATTGTATTCAAATTTTCATAAAACCTTATTAGGTTTGTACCTCTCAAGGAAAAATTCTCTCTTATCACTAGATAACACTTAATGTGTTCTTAATCCCACTCTTTAAAACTCTCGAGCCAAGTTCTCATCACTAAATAGGGTCTTCATATAATATATTTCTTTACGAGCTCATCCAAATTTCATTTGTATACCAATAGCTTATTATTTCCATGTGTATGCCTAGATTTGGATCACCTCCAAGATGGATTAGTTAATATCAAACCTCCAAATCAACGCTAATAAAACCGAATGGGATTATGATGCCATTGTGAAAAGAGGGAAAATTGTAGTTTTTTTCATTGAATAAATTGGGTTAAAAACTCTTCAAATTTGAATCCTGCACACAAGAACACTTGAAAAATGTTATATATTTTTGGTGTTTAGGGGACCTACCTCGTACAATGCTACTAAAATAGAATGGGATTATGATGACATTATAAAGAGAGGGATAATTGTGGTTTCTTTCATTGAATAAAGTGGGTAAAAACTCTTTAGATTTGAATCATGCACACAAGCACACTTGAAAAATGTTAGTTGTTTTTTTAGGTTAGGGGACTTGCCACTGTCAGATCCCTAATCTTTTTAAGGAGATAAAAATACATTTTATTAATGTAAAATGAAAAAAAGTAAATGAAATGAAAATTATACCTAGCTCGTATTATAGGAAAATTGCAATTATGTTTCATCAAGAATCACACGGAGATCACAAGACAATCACAGTTATAATTCCTGACTATGTTGAAATGTCACTAGAAAAGCCTTGCAGCAATTTGGATATATCCTTTAAACTTCACGTTCACTTGTTTAAGACCTACAAAACCAATATATGCGAGAAAGAAAGAAAGAAAACTCAAGTGCATCCTTAGTGTGTGAAGAGTCAGGGGTTAGAATGACGGGGGTGAGGGTGCTTTTATAGATTTAGAGTGTATGCGGGAAGGGGACACACAAGGGTGTAATGTGCATTAGGTATTAACATTGGGAGGTGTGATGGGATAGTTACATGTGAGTAGGTAAGGGTTAGTAAATGGGTGGTGAGTTGTCTTTTAACTCCATTTAGTGGTATTTTATTATTATTTTGGTCTTTTTGTGTTTTTAATAAGGGACCTTATGTGCAAGGTGTGTTTTCTAGTGTCTACACCATGTCTTCATCTTCCTAATCAAACCCTTTTAAAGCATCACAGATCATCATCATCAATTGGATCGAATGGTCCCATTAGTCATCCAACAACGATGTGTTCCCAGGCCCATATCTAAATCAATATATTGTGACCTATACTCTATCTTCCTCTATAGACAAGCAGGTGCAAATATTTGTATAGTTGCATAATGACATGAGACCCCAAGTGAATCTCATCTACTGCTTGACTATATCTACTATAACTCCAAAAAAACCAACTAGAAGGTAACAACCACTCTTTAGGAAATAATATGCCACTAAAAAGAGCCATAAAAACTAGGGGAAAATACTCAATCATATCTCTATCACTAGGATATTGGTCCTCCTCTGTTGACGTAATTATGACTGACATGTGGCTCAAATCATCTCACTTACTATATTTGTGGTATCATAATAAATCAGATTCCCTGTAATTGGTAATCTCAAGATCATGTGCACATCCTCTAGAGTGATGGTCATTTCCCCTGTCAAAAGCTAGAAGGTGTTCATCTCTAAATGCCATCTCTCGGTTAGAGCTATCAAAAGTGGTCTATTTTCTCACATCATGGACATCAATATAATATAGTATAATCCTATCTCCTCTAGGAAAGCCGAATCATGCGGGTGCATCATTTGAATTTTATGCAATGCCATCAATCGACACTCTCAAAAATGAATTACATCCAATCTCACTAGCAACCACACAAAAAATTATACTTAGCCAACTTCATCAATTTTAGAAATCAATAAATTAAACTTATCTTTTCTTGAACTTTAGCAAGTTCACTATTGTTGGCAAAATAATTTGTCGATAAGGAAAATTTGGTGGATTTCCACCAATGCTCTAGGAATAGGTCCCTCTGCTTGAATGGGGTAGCTCCATTATTGTGTGTAAAAAAATTAAACTCGGTGGTTGGCCAAGAATTCGGGGATCCAACAGGCACACTACACTGCACCTCTGAAAAATGCTTGCAATTTGTGCAATTGAGGAATTTTATAGGAAGGTGGGGAAATAGGAGTGGGAAATTAGGAAAGAGATTAATACTGCAAGTAGGGAAATTCATATTCTTGTAGGGATTAACAGGAAATATTAACACACAAAATTATAAATAATCACAACCTTGGTAGTTATATAGAGACAAGATGAAACCATGAACACAAAACTTCACTTATTCACTCATGCAGACAAACATGAAACTTCTTTCTTTATTGACATACTGGAAAACTTGAACAATTAGAGAGATGGATGAATCATATAAAGAGGTGAAATGGAAGAATTTTCTAATTTTTTCTTATTCTTATTAGTTATCTACTCATGAACATACAAAATTGACAACAACCCTAGTTTGGGGAAGTCATTACAATATAAATATTTCAGAAAGAAACTTCACCTACCCCCCACATGACCTTTCATTTTTCCTTTACAACATGTGAATCTGTCATATTATTAGGAATAAAATACAATCCCATTTTTATTAATTGAGGGTGATTTATTACAATGTCAACTAGAGTCCCATAAGATAAAAGAGAATAGGACAAAAGGACAACAAGACAAAATGAAAAGTACAACCCCCTTAACGAAGAAATGGAACATGAAGGAGGAGAGGGAGGGGGGAGGTAAGAGAGAGAACTACTCAGATGGAGACAAATCACTTATCAATTTTGCTTCACTCTCAGGTGAAATTTTGATGAGTACCGCTGGTGAGATATACACTCCATTGAATTCTATGATATATTAAGATGTCACAGGAGTAACTTTCTCTTCTTGGGGAATGTGAACAAAATTCAATGACTTGATTTAATTATCTAATATGGCCAATGATGTTTGTACACTTTTTAAACCAATACTAATTTTTATTCATAGTGCTTAATATCACAACCGTTATCTCGGTGATAGACTTCAATGTGTCCTCATTAAAGGAAAATGGATTCCTGGCTTCTTGTTTGAAAAATTCTTCAAAAGATTATAACAAGTCATCTATTGAGGTGTTTTCATCAATTATAGGCACACGAAGCTTCTAAAATTTGGTGTTTATGTCATCTTGTGTCTTAGAAGCATATTCCTCATTTGAATCCAACTCTTCCATAGCATGATTTAACATCTTATACCGAGAGACAAGATTTCTAGCCCATACATGTGATAAATCCTCAGATGGAGAATTCAATACCTTCATGTCCACCAATACATGAGAGTGAGATTTCCCCATCTCTATCACCAGTGGAAATAGTTCATCCTAATGTTCCTTTTCATTCTTATTTGCATTCCTTCTCATTAAAACCTTAGTGATTATTTCGCATACATACTTGAACAATGAGATCATTTATGGAAGAACCACTTTCCCATTTTTCATAATTTTGTTCACTAATTTATTGTTTACTCACTCATGCATGGTTAAAACCCTATGTTTTCTGAATGAAATACGGGTCGAAGCAACTGATGAAAGTAACTTCTTCAATTGGAAGAGATGAAGTGCAATTCAAATCCATGAAATTTTACATGTACAAGGTGAGTGTCTTCACATGATCTTCCAACTGATCAATTTTCTCCTTGTACTCTTGATTCCTGACAAAAAGGTGAGTGGAATATTCCTTGAAAAAATGTGCATCTCCCTTATGATGTTTTAGTCCTGGCGGGCGGTGTTCATCTTGTCATCAACTAGGTTCATTTCTTCGATGGATTTGATTGTCCTTAGCCTAGACTACTTCTAGATATTGATTACCTAAAGCACCACTGGAGAAGCAATAAGATACTTGAATTAACTTTCCCTTTTTTCCTTTGGCCATTGAGGCTATAGTTGATAATTCAAGGACTGTCATCACTTGAACTGTACGGGCTTCTATTGTGATCATTTCATACACCCATGGAAACATCTCATTTATCTCAAGCTTGGCATTTGGAAATATTGTAGTATCTTGCTCAAAATGAGAAGGGATGTCTTGTGTAAGAGGGTTCAATGTGCATCAACAGATGATGAAAAGCTTTGAGATTATTAAGGGGAAGGAAGATGAACCAGATATATCTCCCCTTTCTCCAAATCTTCCAAAAGGTCCTTTGTTGTTCTTACCTTTTTATGCAACCTTTTATAGTGAGGAGCTTCTTGTTCCACTACCTTTTATTTTGAACTTTCTCCTAAGTGAGATGAGCCATAATATTTCTCCTTGACCTTAGAAGAGGAATGATAGTATGCCTACCTTTGGAGAGTTAGGAAGTTACCTAATGCAATGATGACAATCCTCTTCCTTTTGAATAACTCTTTTTATCTTCTGATGACTACTTTAATTCGCTCATTTATATCCCCTGACTCATGAATGCTCCAAGACACTAGTGGGAGGCATGAGGCTTTCACTACTTGATATTCTAGGTCATGCATTTATGTTTCATCATCTTCAATTCCATACTCATGTCAGTCAAGATTGAATACTCTCATTTTCTCTATTTTCATTATCTTTTTGATCTCATTCTCTGACCTCGAAATCATTGACACAATTCACCAAGTAGTCTTCAATCTATGAAACATGATGCAAGTTAGTGAGGTGAAATCTGTTTGGATCAATTTGGATATCAAAGTATTCCCTACTAGAATATGAATATATGTTCATGTGAGAGAAGGTATCTTCCATGTTGGCAGCCTCATGGGCACATTTGTACGATAAAATACATATAGATATAGGGAAATCAATGGTCTTCTTCTTTCTATTTCTCATCTTATTACTCACATGAACAAGTTTCATACATAGTGTGGAAAAACATGATCATATTGCTGAGGTAGCATGGTAACATTTATGGAGCAAGTTCAAAACTGGACAGGTAGACGTAGGAAAAGGTTGAAATCTATATGAAGAAGGACCTGTACCTTTTGATTAGACATCCTTAAGTGAGGTTTTTCTTCCAATAGTATGACGAAAAACATCGTTCACTCTCAAAAAATGTTGGTTTCCTTCTTTCAATTCTAGTTGTGGATATTTCTTGTATGCATAATCCTTTTAAGAAATGTTTTAGGCAGTTGTCAAACCCCTGAATGGTCTCGTGCTTGAAAGGGCATAGACCAAATATGAAGTCATGAAGAACCTTTTGGAAATTGGAATTTGAAGAAGTTGGTGATGCAAGTTATCACAAATGATTTTCCCAAAATCTATCATCTCTTAGCCCTTGATAATGATGAGAATGAACAATGTCATCGAGTCATGGAAATATCTTGTGGTTTATTCTCCCATCAATCAACTTAAGAGGATGATTGCATCTAAGAATACCTCATGAAATTCACTTCGAGAGAGGGATTTTGGCATAGGGGAGAGATTTATACATTTCTTCAACAATGAACTAAGTATGAGGCCTTAGAGATATGACTCGGTATTACAGCAACTCACATGAGGCAAACTCTTTTATAATGATGGTCATGTTTCTCTAGATTGGAATTTGCATATATTGAGATATTTCCTTGGGAGTGAGTACTGCCAGAACTAATTTGTCATTGGATCTTATGGGTCAAGTTTCTAGATCATAATCATGGGAGCATTCCAAAACCAACTCTTTACTTATAACAAACACGAGGATCGCCAACTGCTGCATATAATCCGCTTGTGTCGACTTTATCGTCCATGGGTTCTTTGGGCCCACCTAACATCATGTTCTTGAGATCCTCCATATCCATATGGGTAACATCAGTATCACCCATGGGTGAGTATTCTTATGACAGATCCAAGATGGGCTCAAGGTCGAAAAAATTTAAACTTCATACTAATGAAAAGCAACAATATGAGCCAAAACGGAGGGGACAACAACTTTTAGCACTGAAATCTGGAACATTTTATTTTTAGCTTTTGGGATCTAGGAGTTGTTATTTTGGGACATATTAATTTTTTGAATTGAAATCAGTTTTGTGGAGCCCCTAACATGATAGTAACACTTTCATATATGTCTATTTTTTTACTATCGCTATTTTGTGTTTTTTTTACCCTTTTAGCCTGAATTGCCTAGTTTGTCATCTCTGTTGTTTTCTAACTTTACTGTCTTGAAGGGTTTTGATATTTTAGGAAAGTTTATATTTATAACAAGTAAATTTACCACAGACTTAATATTATTATAAATTGTCCTTCCACACCTCGTATTGTGATGAAATCAAATTCTTTAGAATATGTTTTCCTTCTAGACTCTATGCTCAAAATGCTAGCTTGAACTGTTTGCCAAAATTGTGGGAATTTGAAAAAGCATGGGCGAGGGAATAAATATAGGGTTTGTATACCATTAAAATTATGAGGCACCTTCTAATTTCTTTATTTCTTTCTTCTTGTAGGAACTTGGGGAAAGAGAGAGGCTAAAAATTTTGTTTGATTCCACTCACCAGATTGGGAGGTACGAGTTTTTCATGTTTTTTTCCATGGAGTTATTTTGGAAAAAAAATGGGCGTGGTCTCTGGACAAAAAGAAATATTTTGGGAATTTTGTAGATACTAAAAACAAGGATTGGAAGAAAAATGGAGTGGAGAAGGATAGCGATGGATTTTAAATATTCTTTTGACATCACCTTTCTCACACACAAATGGAAGGAAGAAGCACGACAATTAGAATTTTTACAAATTTTGGTTTTTAAATCTTCTTGCTAGGGAGAGGAATTTTTTTTCCTAACTATCGCAAAGGGATGGGATAGATGGGGCAGAAAAAATTTCACTCACCTCATCTTGACAAGCGGTGGACCATGATCTCTTGGTAGAGGAGAGAGAACACAACACTTAAAAAGATTGTAGGGGTTGAAACCACGTCACATGAGGAACCAAGGAAAGGGATCGACGTGGGCACAAATTTTTGTCCAAACTATCCCAAGTGTATGGAAAAAATGGGGCATAAAAATGTGTCCTCGCCTGGGAGTGACAAGTAATAAAAGATGATTTGACGAGGCAAAAAAGGAGGAGTTAAAAAATGGCCTACGGAGCCTTCCCAGGGTCACATGAAGAATTAAGGGCTAACTTAGGCATGGGACACATTTTTGTATCCCATTTTTCCTAAAGGGATGGGACAGATGGGACAGTAAATTTTTCCCTTGCCTAGGAGTGGTAAGTGTCACTTTGTGATTACGCGATGGGAAGGGCTAAGATCAGGTGAGAAGGGGTGTATCTTACAACTTTGGGCTTCATCAAGATCACATGATGATTTAGTGTGCACTTAACTGGTCATAGGTGTTTTTTTGTGTCCTAACTGTCCTAAGGGTACAAGATATATGGGACACAAAAGTGCACCATCATCTAGTGATGACATTGTCCACCCTTGAAATTGGCAAAGTCCATAAAACTTACCTTAGAGAGAGACTTGACAATGAAGTTTCTGGAGCATCTGGAGGAATTTTTCGGAAATTATTTATATGGAATTGAATCCAAAAAACATTTTTCAAAGATTGGGATGGGTCTCATAAGATAATTCTACCTTCAAATCCCTCAAAAATATTTTTTTTTTCTCATGACCATAAGTTGTGCTTGTTGAAAATAGATTGTAGGTAGAAGCACGTGTGTCTTGTGAAACATAGGAAAATACCATAATTTAGAGGATTGAATTAGATTTCTAAAGGTATATTTTTTGACCTCCAACTCGTTACAGAGCTTGCATAATCACTTCTTAAACCTTAGGTGTTATTTTGAACTACAAGCTCAACCACCTTCAAAAACCCACTTCCACTGAACTTGTTCCCAAACATTAAAATATTCCTAAACCACTTACACAACATTATTATCTCCTCAGTACCACTTCCTAATAAATTTGGGTGTTCAACTCTCTCCTAGTGGATGTACATTGGTCCTAGAAAGAATAAAAAATAGTCTTTCTGGGTTCACTGAAGAATCTTCCCTGAGAAATATTGCATCGGAAGAACTTCATGAACTTTCTTTTACATTTCAAACAATTGGGCAAGGTTATCAAAACATAGATTATCACTTGAAAGTACAAGATAGGCTTGACATAGAAGGAAAAATGATTCAGACAAATGCTTATGAGGGCTTACAAGAAAAAAAATTAACACTTGGGTAAAGTTGTGATGTTTTCATCTTGAATTTTTCCCTTGTAAAAACACATGACAACATCTAGCTCTCACTTGGGGAATTATTCTGGATCGAAAAAAGTGAGGATAGGGTGAGAAGGAACTCCATAATCTCAATATACGACACATACCAATTCCTTATCCATTGGGCTATACAGAGTCTCATACAAGCAA
Organism: Taxus chinensis; assembly: GCA_019776745.2. Taxonomy (NCBI): domain Eukaryota; kingdom Viridiplantae; phylum Streptophyta; class Pinopsida; order Cupressales; family Taxaceae; genus Taxus; species Taxus chinensis. The sequence continues at coordinate 905,827,093 of CM034149.1, read as the reverse complement.
TGATAGACTGAAAGGATGAAACACACACACACACACACCAGAAAGGAAACACACCACACACAGAAAGGGAAAACACACACAAAGGGAAAAGGAAACATGCATTATAAATTCACCTATGATACATATGGGAGACAAACTGCTTTCACTGTTTGTATAAATTTGAATATTTCCTACTACATGGTAAGTCCATATGTGTTTCATCCATATAATAGAGGTAAAAATAATTTTCACCGTAGGCTTCCCCAATCTAGAATGGTCCTAGCCACAAGGAATTAAAATTTCCATGGCTTCTTTTCATCTCTCTCCTTTTTTCCCATAACAGGACGAGATCTCCAACTTTTAAATCCCTAGCCTTTGTTTTTTTTCAAACAACTTCTTCACCTTCAACTAATATTATTTTATCCGATCTACCACCTTGAACCTATATTTATTAAGCTTTTTAAGGAACAAGATTCTTTTTTCAATGGTGTCATGATATTGACCATCTTCAACCGCTTTGGCTAATCGGAGTGTTGTCAATTTGATAGTGACTGGAATCTCTTCATTGATCTCATAGAGTAACTAGAATGGTGACATACTGATTACCTTCTTAGGGATGATCCGGTCTACCCACAGTCCATCATAGAGTTTCTTGTGCCAATTTCTTTGGTTCTCATCCACTAGTTTTTAGACAATGGTCACAATATTCTTATTTCTTGATTTGGTCTGACCATTCCCTTGTGGGTATTATTCTGATGCATATGACAGTGAGATTTTGTAATAATAGCAAAATTCAGTCAACTCCATGGAAGAAAAGTATGTGGAATTTTCAACTACAATCTTGTGAGGGATCCTAAAACAAACAATAATGTTCTCCTTGATGAAATTTCATACTATTTCAGAATTGGCTTGCTTTTCTAGAATTACCTCTACCCATTTTGTGAAGTAGTCAGTTTTCGTGAGCACGTAGGTATGACGTGCACTTGAATGAGGATTTTGAACTTCGATGAAGTCCAAGCCCCATTGTTGAAAAGGATCTTCAATCACCATTAAATGGAGAGGAAGTGCAGTAAGATGTGGTCTCCCAAAAAAATTGGCAAGGTTCACACTCGAAGACCCATTCTTGAGCATCTGCGAACAAGGTAGGCCAATAGTACCTACCACAGAGAATTTTGTGAGCGGTCACCATTGTCGAGAAATGCCCACCACAAGCATGTTCATGATATTATTTTTGTAACTTTTCTTGTTACTCTTTTCCACGCACCTAACGAAGCATTCATCTAATCCCCTCTTGTATAATACATGGTCCCAAACGACATACCTGGCTGATTTGAGCTTGAGAATTCTTATTTTCTTATGATCAATATGAGTAGGGAACTCACCATAAGTTAGAAAGTAGGCAATTTCTGCATACCAATCATTGGTTATATTTATGAAAAGGACTTGAGGCAAGACTTACTTACACATTCATCACACAAGCATTATTTTGCATCATTCTGAGTTGAGAGAGCTTCAACCTATGCTATCAAATGGCACAGTCCATTTCCTCTATCTAGATTCAAAGGTTAGATGTCCAAGTCATATTCTTGGATCCTCGCCACCCAATTGACTCTTTTAGTTCCTGGATCCTATTGAGTTAGGATTGACTTGATTGTAGAGCCTGGGACCATCACCACGATATGGGAGTTGAGAATGTACAATATGAAATTATTTACAACTTTGATTATGGCATATCCAAGCTTCTCCATTTGTTTGTACCTCAACTCATGGCTCTTCAACAGAAAAATTATGAAAGCAAATGGGTACTTTGATTCCTTCTTCATTCTTTTGCACTAGGATAGCCGAAAGCATGTGCTCTGAAGCATAAAAATCAAATATGTTGTCTTTATCAAAATTGGGACATAAGAGAGTAGGAGATTGGATATTTCTTCTTTGATTTCCTCGGATGACACTTTTCCTTCATTATTCCACTTGAAGTTTACTTGATTTTTCATCATAGTAGTGATGTGTCTTGGTTAGCTTAGAAAAAATCTGGGACAAAGTGATGGAGGAAGTTACCTTTCTAAAGAAATAATGAACTCCCTTCTTTCTTGTGGGAAAGGACAATTCTTGGATTGCTCTTATCCTCTCTAGATCAATTCTAAGCCCCTTCTTGTTCATAATGTGTCCAAGGATTTTACTGAAGATGTACTTATTGGGATTTAGAGATATTCGATATTGTTGGCACCTGATAAAAACTTGTTATAGATGTTTAGTGTGACCTACTTGCTTCTTTCAAAATACTGTGAGGTCATCGAGGTATACGACGATGCAATGCTTGAGATATTTGAAGGAAAAATCCATTTCTCATCGAAACATCACTCTGACGTGGATAGACCAAAAGGCATTCTATTGTAGAAAAAAGTGCCCCATGGAGTTGTGAAGGGTGTTTTGGGTCTATCTTCTTCTGCCTCAATCTGTTTATACCCAGAGAATCCATTAAATAATAGGAGAATCTTTGATCCTGTGAGCAACCTGTAGGATGTGATCCATGATAGGCAGTGGGTAGGTTATCCTTCAGTGAAATCTTGGGTTCAAGTTGTGAAATTCCACACAAATCCTTATTTATCCATTTTCTTCTGCACTAGATGATTTTTTCCACCCACATGGAGTGTTGAATTAGAAAAATAGTCCGTGGATTCAACATCTTAAGACCTCCTCCGTGATTGGTCTGTAATTTTTAGATTATATGGTCGTGATTTTCTGGAAGGATTGGCTTCGGACGTTAGGGGGTATTATATGATGTAGCTTCCTTACTGGAATGACTTGAGTTGTTCGTAGGACGTAGGCCAAAACAGTAGAATATTTTCCCAACAATGAGACAAATATTGTCTTCGCCTCATGTCAACAACACTTGGCCAATGTCTACCATCCTTGGTTGCTCTCATGGTACCAATTTTTCTTTCGCAAAATCAGTATGGCACCATGAAGAGTGGCCTAGATTTCGCCGTAATGAACCTGTCGTGTTTACGAAAAATATTCAAGAGAAACAAAGACCTTTGGGGATCTTGTTCCCTTCAAATTGAGGACACCTTCTGAGTCAAATCATCTATTCCTTCTTTTTTCTTCGTCCGCAAACAGAACGTATTGGTTATCGTTCCCTCATAACAAAAGGTGTTGTGAAGTGTTCTTTGCTCAAGAAAGATCGAATTGTAGTGTTGTCATTGGGAATACTTGCCAACGATGTACGTTATGTATCCCACTTGGATTGACCACCATTTCAATACTCAATTTTTCTACTGAAGGAAGGGGCAGAGTCTTGAAGAGATGAAACTACAATAATTCATATTTTTCATTTTGCTAGGGAATAACTTGGATGGAAAAATCAAAAAAGATTCATGAGTCCTATACCCAATCTATAAGGTTGAGCCGGGTTCTTGAAAACTAATATTGATTTTTTACCGGTTTGAAAATCATCTCAGCATCATAGAGGCATTTCCACTTCTTCAGACCCATGCAACAACATCAATACGAGGGAAGGGCCTATCCTCTACCACTTGTTGTTGTTTTCAAACTGGCAATTTTAAGGAAACAAGATTCTTTTTTCAAGGGGAGGCGGCTGGGCGCGGGGCGTCTGATATTGCCCATCTTCAAACGCTTTGGCTAATCGGAGTGTTGTCAATTGATAGTGACTGGAATCTCTTCATTGATCTCATAGAGTAACTAGAATGGTGACATACTGATTACCTTCTAGGGATGATCCGGTCTACCCACAGTCCATCATAGAGTTTCTTGTGCCAATTTCTTTGGTTCTCATCCACTAGTTTTTAGACAATGGTCACAATATTCTTATTTCTTGATTTGGTCTGACCCATTCCCTTGTGGGGTATTATTCTGATGCATATGACAGTGAGATTTTGTAATAATAGCAAAATTCAGTCAACTCCATGGAAGAAAAGTATGTGGAATTTTTCAACTACAATCTTGTGAGGGATCCTAAAACAAACAATAATGTTCTCCTTGATGAAATTTCATACTATTCAGAATTGGCTTGCTTTTCTAGAATTACCTCTACCCATTTTGTGAAGTAGTCAGTTTTCGTGAGCACGTAGGTATGACGTGCACTTGAATGAGGATTTTGAACTTCGATGAAGTCCAAGCCCCATTGTTGAAAAGGATCTTCAATCACCATTAAATGGAGAGGAAGTGCAGTAAGATGTGGTCTCCCAAAAAAATTGGCAAGGTTCACACTCGAAGACCCATTCTTGAGCATCTGCGAACAAGGTAGGCCAATAGTACCTACCACAGAGAATTTTGTGAGCGGTCACCATTGTCGAGAAATGCCACCACAAGCATGTTCATGATATTATTTTTGTAACTTTTCTTGTTACTCTTTTTCCACGCACCTAACGAAGCATTCATCTAATCCCCTCTTGTATAATACATGGTCCCAAACGACATACCTGGCTGATTTGAGCTTGAGAATTCTTATTTTCTTATGATCAATATGAGTAGGGAACTCACCATAAGTTAGAAAGTAGGCAATTTCTGCATACCAATCATTGGTTATATTTATGAAAAGGACTTGAGGCAAGACCTTACTTACACATTCATCACACAAGCATTATTTTGCATCATTCTGAGTTGAGAGAGCTTCAACCTATGCTATCAAATGGCACAGTCCATTTCCTCTATCTAGATTCAAAGGTTAGATGTCCAAGTCATATTCTTGGATCCTCGCCACCCAATTGACTCTTTTAGTTCCTGGATCCTATTGAGTTAGGATTGACTTGATTGTAGAGCCTGGGACCATCACCACGATATGGGAGTTGAGAATGTACAATATGAAATTATTTACAACTTTGATTATGGCATATCCAAGCTTCTCCATTTGTTTGTACCTCAACTCATGGCTCTTCAACAGAAAAATTATGAAAGCAATGGGTACTTTGATTCCTTCTTCATTCTTTTGCACTAGGATAGCCGAAAGCATGTGCTCTGAAGCATAAAAATCAAATATGTTGTCTTTATCAAAATTGGGACATAAGAGAGTAGGAGATTTGGATATTTCTTCTTTGATTTCCTCGGATGACACTTTTCCTTCATTATTCCACTTGAAGTTTACTTGATTTTTCATCATAGTAGTGATGTGCTTGGTTAGCTTAGAAAAATCTGGGACAAAGTGATGGAGGAAGTTTACCTTTCTAAAGAAATAATGAACTCCCTTCTTTCTTGTGGGAAAGGACAATTCTTGGATTGCTCTTATCCTCTCTAGATCAATTCTAGCCCCTTCCTTGTTCATAATGTGTCCAAGGATTTTACTGAAGATGTACTTATTGGGATTTAGAGATATTCGATATTGTTGGCACCTGATAAAAACTTGTTATAGATGTTTAGTGTGACCTACTTGCTTCTTTCAAAATACTGTGAGGTCATCGAGGTATACGACGATGCAATGCTTGAGATATTTGAAGGAAAAATCCATTTCTCATCGAAACATCACTCTGACGTGGATAAGACCAAAAGGCATTCTATTGTAGAAAAAAGTGCCCCATGGAGTTGTGAAGGTTGTTTTGGGTCTATCTTCTTCTGCCTCAATCTGTTTATACCCAGAGAAGCCATTAAATAATAGGAGAATCTTTGATCCTGTGAGCACCTGTAGGATGTGATCCATGATAGGCAGTGGGTAGTTATCCTTCAGTGAATCTTGGTTCAAGTTGTGAAATTCCACACAAATCCTTATTTATCCATTTTTCTTCTGCACTAGAATGATTTTTTCCACCCACATGGAGTGTTGAATTAGAAAAATAGTCCTTGGATTCAACATCTTTAAGACCTCCTCCTTGATTGTGTCTGTAATTTTTAGATTATATGGTCGTTGATTTTCTGGAAAGGATTGGCTTCGGACTTTAGTGGTATTATATGATGTATCTCCTTATACTGGAATGACTTGAGTTGTTCGTAGGAGTATGCCAAAACATTAGAATATTTTCCCAACAATGAGACAAATATTGTCTTCTCCTCATGTCAACAACACTTGCCAATGTCTACCATCCTTGGTTGCTCTCTGGTACCAATTTTTTCTTTCTCAAAATCAGTAGGGCACCATGAAGATTGCTTAGATTTCTCCTTAATGAACCTGTCGTGTTTATCGAAAAAATATTCAAGAGAAACAAGACCTTTTGGGATCTTGTTTCCCTTCAAATTGATGACACCTTCTGAGTCAAAATCATCTATTCCTTCTTTTTCTTCGTCCGCAACAGACTTCTTATTGGGATTATCATTTCCCTCATAAAAAAGGTTGTTGAAGTTGTCTCTTTGCTCCAAGAAAGATAGAATTTTATTGTTGTCATTGAATACTTGCCAACGATTTACGTTATGTATCACACTTGGCTTGAAAACCATTTCAATAATCACATTTTTCTTATTGAAGGAAGGGGGCAGAGTCATTGAAGAAGATGAAACTACAATAATTCATATTTTTCATTTTGCTTGTAGGGAATAACTTGGATGGAAAAATCATCAAAAGATTCAATCTAGTCCTATACCCAATTCCTATAATGTTTGAGCCTAGGGTTCTTGAACTAATATTGATTTTTTACCTGTTTGAAAATCATCTCAGCATCATAGAGGCATTTCAACTTCTTCATGACCACAGATTCAACAACATCCATACCGAGGAGAAGGGCCTCATACTCTACAATCTTGTTGGTGTTTTCAAACTGCAATTTATAAGCAAATGGAAATAACTCACCCGAAGGAGACGTTAGAAAAATGTTGACTGCAGATCCTACACTAGAATCGATTCCATTGAATTCCATCATCAAAATTTGATCTTCTTCATCTTCCGTGAGGAGAGGAAGATTCCCATCTCTTTCAGAGGTGAAGAAGTAATTACCTAGTTCACCATCTTGAAACAAGATGTCATCTTTTGGATATTCATAATTTTGGAAAGTGTATTTCATCTTTCACATAGGAAAAAACTTCTTCATTTCACCCTTCACTAGAATGGTTTCTGAAGACCAATCCATTTGTATCTCCCCACCCAAGTTTCTGAAAAATATCCTTCTCAACAAAATGCCAAAACATGTTGGGATATCCTCCACCAAAATAGTTAGCAAACCCTTCTTGTCTAGAAAATTTTCAAGGACTACTTGAGCATCTTTGTTTATTCCTACAAACATCACTTCATTAGACTCCACAGAATAACAATATTTAGTTGCTTATGTCAAGGTAATCTCTATGACATTAGCAACCTTAATTGGCATTATAGTATATGAGGCGCCTGATTCTATATTGTAATTTTTTAATTGGTGGCCTTTGATCAAGAGGGAAAGGTCGAATGCTTCCACCTTGTTGGTTTTAGACAAGCTTAGCACGAGCATGTTTTGAGTTTGAGGAGTGGGTGGTGTTAGCAGTAACCATTTGGAATTGGATTTTGCATCATTAGGCTTTAGGTTACCACCCTTGATATAGATGACAAGCCTTTCAAACTACTTCAGGTGTGTCTGTAAAAATTTAGATTCAGAAATCTGAATTATAAACTTATTCACATGTTTGATGATATCAAATAGAGTAGAGGTGGATGAACTTGATGTTCCTGGAACACTGGATTTTTGACAAGGTGGAGATGGTGATACTTTGGAAGCTTGGGTATTCTTAGTGGATGGAGTAGCAAGTTGGGAAGGAGAGGCTAATTTTGATTGAGAATTTGAATATTTTGCAAGATTAGCATTGGATACAGAATTAGTGCTAGGGGAAGTAGTGGAGGACTTACTTGGAATGACAGCTTTCTTCTTTCTTGCTATTGGGTCTAGTTTCTCCTTCATAGATTCCATTGAATGTGGGAATGGATATCCTCTATTTATTATATTATTTTGTGGGGTTGTCACCTGAGGATCATCTGTCTTTTTATTTTTCACGGCAATTGCAAAGGGAAAAGCTCCCTTATGAGATTGAGAGCAAGTAAATACCACGCATGATAAACTTAGTGTTTCCTCATCATCATCATCATCTCCTAAAGAATACTCAAGGAAACCAATTTGTGCATTGTCTTCGACTTCTTCAATCTCAAGAATGTTTCCATCTTCATCCTCTTCTTTTGGATCTTCAACCTCTTTTTCTAGATCTTCAACTTCTTCTTCTTCTTCTTCCACATCACATGATGCATTTATTGGTGGTGCCTCTAGAGAAAGTTTGTGAGGTAGCAAACCAATCCTTTATCTATTTGGAAGTTTTTTCTTCTTTGGAGCATCTCTCAAGGTGATTTTTTCAAGTTGTTTCTTAAGTGCAATCACATCATTTGCCAATTTATAAACTAGGGGGTCCATAGAGGTATAACTAGAGCTTTGACATTTTTGTTTACCATTTAGATTTTTAACTTTTTCAAACATAATGAGATCATCTTCTATCTCAATAGCATAGGCTTGATTTAATTTAAGAGTACTAGTTAGATATCTTTGGAGAATGAATCATACCTTAGCTAGTTGAGAATTGATGAAGAATCTCTTTACGTTATCATCAGAGGGCATAGCTTTGAAGGGTATCCTCCTTATCAACATGTTGTATCATGATAAAAAATACCTCATAGTTTCATTAAATTCCTTCTTTATTTTCACCAGTTGCACTAGGAGGTCTTGGTAGTCCTCACTGGATTTGAATTTATTCTCAAAACCAATTTTGATTTCCTCCCAACAAGTGATGGATCTATCCGGTATGAGATAAAACCATTTTATTACTTTATCTTACAAAAATTCCATCAACACCCTCATTGACACATCTTCGTGCTCCACTCCTAGTACACCACATGTTGTGATGAATGCCATTGCATGTTATTCTTGGAGTTGTGTACCATCTCCTCTGAATTTAGGAAAACTCTTGTGATATCCCTTTGGAAATTCATGAATTGGAGCAAGGAGGGTGAGTGGACCCATGTTTCTTCTCCATGGGAAAATTAGTGGAGGCATCTCTCTTTCGCCCCCCGTTATTTCTTCTTCTTCTACTTCTGCCTTCGCTTCTTGTTCTACTTCTGCTTATGTAAATTCTTCAAAGTCTTCTCTAAGGTCTGGAAATTCTATGTCCAATGTATTGACACCACTTGGGCTACCGATGAGAGAATTTTTGGGATAAAGGGAGTGTCGTGAATTTCTGACTTTGTTTTTTTGCCTTTGGAGCTCTTTAAATATGGGTCAAGGTTTCCTATTTGTCTCTCAGACCTGGTGTATCTACGATTAGCGAGCTTGTAGAATTTGGATTGACTTAAGTTCTCATGTTTTGAACTTGAGCTTGTCTTTCTCTTTCCAAATATTTTGCATGTTGTTCTTCAAAATCTAACACTCTTGTAGCTATGAAGTAGTGGGAGAAAATTTCTTTGTTATGTCAAATAACCTCCCTCAAGTCAGATGTAATATTTTCTTGGATATGGAACAACATTTTAGGTCTCTGGTGGAAGACATAAGGCTATGTGATTTTTCAAAAATCCATTTTTTTTGTTTTTTTGATATTTGATTTTTTTTGTTTTTTATGGTTCATGTATTGGGTGCAGAGTATGAAAAATCTACCCCACGGTGGGTGCCAAAAATTGTCGGTGAAATAATTTTTCGATAGGAAAATTGGTGGATTTCTGTCAATGCTCTAGACTAAGAGGATCCTCACAGAGAAACACCGATCTAAGATCTTCTCAGAATAAGTTGCAGTCATTTTTAAAGCATGGAGAAAAATTATATGATTTCGTCGATATCTTGTTTGTAGGAAACAGAGCTCGTTTGCAAAAGTTATAGCCCGCTGAAATTTTTGGGCAACTGGAAAAATTTGGAGTTTTGTGCAGGTTGGATGTGTGCACACTCGCCAAGTGTTTCAATCATATTGTGACACGTGGAAAATTTGTGTGACGAACTAAAAGTGGTTTTTGGAACGCCGGTCTTGGACACTCGTTCGTGGACAAATGGACCCCGCTATTTACTGGTTGGGGGCCCTCAGCCAGGTTCGACACACTTGATTATGGAGGGGTGTCTTGGCCTCCTTCTCATATTATCATTATACCAACTTGTGTATATATATGCCTCTAATTGCATTTTTTCTATGCATGTGGGACTAATTGATATGCCATTTATGCAATAAAATAACCTCCATATTCCACACATTTTACCCTAAACCATATTCCACGCATTTTATTTGCTAAACCTCCATAAGCATTATTGAATAAGGTGCCTAAAACAATGCCAACACATACCCAAGTGCCCTTTTTGGTGCCCAAACAGGTTTGAATGGTCAATGGCTCATATAGCCACCTACATGCGTGGGAAATAAGCCTTATAAAGCACCTAACTCACCCTCCAGCTTCAAATGTGGGATAAATCCCATGATATGCACCTAAGGAGATGGAGATAAGGGGATTTGAACCTTGATCTCCATGGTAAAAGATATGGGTCTTGACCGCCACGTGCCACTACTTGGGAAACATTATAAAAGGAGCTATTTTGTACATGTACAGGCATTCGGGTCTGTGTAATTTATTGAAATGCTCATAACTTGAGCTAGGGAGGGAATTTTGAGATGAAGTAAAAAGTGACTCCTATTATTTTTGGTAGAGGAACATGATGAGAAGATCATATTCTTGTAGAAATATTTGTAAAGATTTATTTTCAAGATTTTAATAGATCGGTCCCATTCAACCGGACCCGGAGACGTAGGCCACAAGTGCCGAACTCCGTTATCAATTCCTGTGTCAAATTGCTGGTGATTCATCTCTTTATTTTCTATTTTTACACAGTAATTTCAGTTTTAATTCTTTTATTAAAAATACAAAAGGATATAATGCTCAATTTTTACATCGAAAATCAATACAAAGCAAAGTTTTGTGTGTGCACAATTGCTAGTTAAAATTGATTTTCAGATCATTGGTATCAGAGCTGGTTTTGACTAATTTTTGGTTCAGATTAATGTGTTTTGGATTGCAAGTTGTGTTTGGATGTTAACAAGGTCTCGATCTAAGAAGGGTGAAGGAGAGTTAGTTGAAGGAGATCCCAAAATTGGTACCAGACGATCTCGAAGTCCTACAATGGCGGATCAAGAGGAAGAAAACTTTCGTCAATCATTCCTACAGATGAAGGAAATGGTGGAAGAAATGTACCAAGATAGACAAAGGGAAAAGGGAACTAGAGAAGGTAAGAAAGAAGAAAGCTCTAGTTCTGATATTCCTAAAAGAGACCCTTTAAAATCTGATTTTCCTTCATTAAAGTTAGATATCAAGTTTGAATTGCCTATGTATACTAGAGAGCTAAATGCAGAGAAGTTGGATAACTGGGTCAAGCAGATAGAAGTATATTGCAGGGTTCAGAGAATTGTTGATGATGAAGCAAAGATTCATTTGGAAACTCTTCGGATGGGTGGCACAACACTCATTTGGTGGGAGAGTAAGCTTCAGGAAGTGGAAGAAACCAAAGGTAAAGAAATCACTTCTTGGTCTGAATTTGTTTCAAATCTTAGGCAACAATTTTATCCTCTTGGTTATAAGCAACAAGCTATGATGGATTGGCAAACATTAAGACAAACTAAGGGACAAAGTGTTCAAGAATACACACAGGAATTTAGGAAAAGGGATCTAATTCTGGGAATTTCTCTAAACACAGAAGAAACACTGCTCAAATATATTGGTGGATTGCATAGTTATCTAAGGCATATGATACTTGTTTTAGGTCCTACTAATCTTGATGCAGTATGTGTTCAAGCAACCCATTTGGAAGCACGAGGGAAAATGACAAAGGAGTCCTCTTTCTCTTCTTTTAATCAAAAGAACAAGCAATCTGAAGGAAAAGGTTCGAAAGAACAAGGAAAAGGAAAGGGTAAGCATAAAACAAACTCTACTGTTAAGAAGGAAGATGAAAAACCATTTTGTAATCATTGTAAAAAAAACCATGATGAGTCTAAATGTTGGAAATTACATCCTGAAAAGAAGCCTAAATGGATGGTTAAGAAAGGAAAAGAAAAGAAAACAAACACTGTAGTGCATGATCTTGGTTCTGATTCAGGTGATGAAACCAAAATCACAGCTATGAGTTTTCAAGGTAAATCAACTCTTTCAATTTCCAACAATAGTACTACAAATGTTGCATCTTCTTCTAGTAAACAAACTATACATGATGATAAGAAAAGGAATGAGCTTTTCCACATTAGAGTAATTTCAAAGCATACGAAAATTGATACTCTTTTTGATAGTGGATCTCAAGCTAATCTAATTTCTGAGGAGGTTGTTAAGAAATTAGGACTCAAAACTAAACCACATCCTAAGCCTTATCCTTTGGGCTGGGTTTGTGATGATGCAAAACTGCAGGTAACTAAAACTTGTACTTTCAGATTTGCCATTACAGACAAGTTTATAGATGAGGTTGAATTGGATGTAGTTCCTTTGGATATTTGTGGGGTGGTTTTGGGAAGTCCTTATTTGTATGATCGTAAAGCAATCTTCTATAGGGAAGAAAATAAATATTTTCTTGTAAAGGATGGAATTGAGTTTATTGTTAGAGCTCACCGTGAAAAGAATAATCTATCCTTGGTAACTGCAGGTCAAATGAAAAGGCTTGTAAACTCAAGCAAAAAGTTTTGTGCTCATGGTGGTCAAAGCCAAAGAAAAAGAACATGAGATGGCTTTTGAGACTTGCGATCTGAAACATAAGGATGAATTGGTAAAAATTGTTTCTCATTTTGATGATGTTTTTCAGGATCCACAAGGTCTACCTCCCAAAAGAGGGGTTCAACATGAGATACAGTTGCTTCAGGATGCACCTCTTCCCAATATCGGAATGTACAGGTTGTCAGTAGTAGAGAATGAGGAAATCAAGAGATAGGTAATGGAACTTTTGGCTCAAGGTATAATTCATCCAAGTACATCCCCATGTGGTTCGCCAATTATATTGGTTCCTAAGAAGGATGGCACTTGGTGAATGTGTGTTGATTTTGTGCTTTAAACAAGATTACCATAAAGAATCGTTACCCTCTTCCTAGAATAGATGATTTACTGGATCAATTAAAGAATGCAATTTATTTCACTAAGTTAGACTTAAGAAGTGGTTATCACCAAGTAAGAATTGTAGAAGGTGATGTTTGGAAAACTACTTTTAAAATGAAACAAGGATTGTTTGAATGGTTAGTGATGCCTTTTGGTTTGTGCAATGCACCAGCAACATTCATGAGAGTTATGAATGAAATCTTTAGACCATTCATTGATAATTTCGTTATTGTCTACTTAGATGATATTCTTATTTTCAGTAAGTCATGGGATGAACATGTTAAACACATCCAGAAAGTCTTAGATGCACTAAGGAAAGAGAAATTGTATTTGAAGATGTCAAAATGTGAATTTGGAAAAACATCTTTAATTTACTTGGGTTATATTGTAGGAAATGGAGAATTGAGAATTGATCCTGCAAAAATAGAGGTTATTGTGAAATGGCCTAGACCCACTAATGTGATGGAAGTTAGGAGTTTTCTAGGTGTAGTTCAGTACTGGAGAAAATTTATTGCTAACTTCTCATATATTGCATCTCCTTTGCATGCTTTGACAAGTATTAAACAGGTCTTTCAGTGGGGAGGAAAACAACAGAAAGCCTTTGATACACTGAAAGAGAAGATAAGTACCACTCCAATCTTGGCACTTCCATATTTACAACATTCATTTGAGATTGAGACAGATGCTAGTGACTACGCAATGGGGGTAGTTTTGATGCAGAACAAACGACCAGTGTGTTACCATTCAGAAACCTTTACAAGTGCGGTAAGAAACTATCCAACTTATGATAAAGAGTTGTATGCTTTGGTTCAAAGTGTTAAAAAGTGGAAGCATTATTTAATGGGAAAAGAAACAATTATACATACTGACCATCAACCACTTCAGTACTTACAAACACAAACCAAATTGCAGCAGTCTAGACATTTCAGGTGGATGGGATTTTTGCAACAATTTCATCTTGTAATCAGGTATAAAAAAGGTATTCAAAACAAGGTTGCCGACATGTTATCTAGACCACCAGTGGTAGTAGCATCTATTCTTTTGCAGCATAGTTCTTTGGCTCATGTTAGTTACAAGGAACAATATGTAAATGATGTTGATTTTAGAGAAGTGTATGAGGATCTAGTAAGTGGGAAACAAGTAGGAGAAAAAGATTATCATTTGCATGAAGGATTGTTATATCATTCTGGTAAACTTTGTATTCCAGAAAATGAACGTGTGCATATGATTAGGGAAGCACATACTTCTCTTATTTCAGGGCATTTTGGTGTTAGTAAGACAGTTGCACATTTACAGAAATATTGTTATTGGCCTAGAATGCATGAACATGTAAACAGGTATATTAAGGGATGTGTTCTTTGTGCCACAAGCAAGCCAAGTAACAGGAAATTAGGACTTTACACTCCTCTTCCTGTTCCAACAAGGCCTTGGGAAAGTGTTTCCATGGACTTTGTAGGAGGCTTGCCCATGACACGGAAGAAACATGATTACTTATATGTGGTAGTGGACAGATTTAGCAAAATGTGTGTGTTGGTTCCATGTACTAAACAAATAACTGGTGAGGGAACTACACATTTGTTTTTTCAGTTTGTTTGGGTTCATTTTGGTTTACCTACTTCAATTATATCTGATCGGGATTCTAGATTTCTTGGGGAATTTTGGTCAACATTGTGGGGGTTAATGGACACAAAACTGAAAAAGAGCACTGCTTTTCATCCACAGACTGATGGTCAAACAGAGGTTGTAAACCGCACAGTAGTACATTTGCTTAGGGGCTATTGTGGAAAACATCCTAAGTTATGGGATGAACATCTATATTATGTGCAACATGCTTATAATCATGCCTTACATTCTTCTACTTTGAAGTCTCCATTTGAGACTTGTTATGGATATCTGCCTAATTCTCCATTAGATGTATATTATGGACATGAAACTGTTGTTAATGGTTCAAGTGATTCTGACAAGGCTAAAATATTTGTGCAGAGAATACAACAGGTTCATCAGTATGTCCATGAACAATTGGAGAAAATTTAGGCTAAGTACAAAGCTAGGCATGATAAACATAGAACTGATCACAAGTTCAAAGTTGGTGATTCAGTTTGGCTTCACATCAGCAAGGAAAGACTGACAGGTGAAGGTAAAAAATTGAAACCTATACGGTATGGTCCATTCCAAATATTGGAAAAAATTGGTAACAACGCTTTCCGGTTGGATTTACCTCCATATATGCAAATCTACTCAGTTGTAAATGTTGAGAATTTAAGATTGTATGAACCGCCTATGATTGTTGATCATGATGATGCTAACATAATGCCTTCCATTGATGATTTTGCTCTTGAGTATCTTGATGAGTTGCAGGAAGACATCATTTTGGATAGGAAAGTAAGAACTTTGCGAAGGGGTGATATTGAGTATCTTCGTGTTGGGTTCAAAGGCATGCATCCGAACAAGGCTAAATGGATGGAAACCGGAAAGGTGAGGGAGAAATACCCTCACCTATTCACCAATTAAGTTGACTTTTGGGGTCCAAAAGTTTCTCAGTGGGGAGGAATGATCCAGAGGATCCTCACAGAGAAACACCAATCTAAGATCTTCTCAGAATAAGTTGCAGTCATTTTTAAAGCGTGGAGAAAAATTATACGATTCCGTCGATATCTTGTTTGCAGGAAACAAAGCTCGTTTGCAAAAGTTATAGCCTGCTGAAATTTTCGGGCAACTGGCAAAATTTGGAGTTTTGTGCAGGTTGGACATGTGCACACTCACCAAGTGTTTCAATCATATTGTGACACATGGAAAATTTGTGTGACGAACTAAAAGTGGTTTTTGGAACGCCGGTCTTGGACACTCGTTCGTGGACAAATGGACCCCGCTATTTACTAGTTGGGGGCCCTCAGCCAGGTTTGACACACTTGATTATGGAGGGGTGTCTTGGCCTCCTTCTCATATTATCATTATACCAACTTGTGTATATATATGCCTCTAATTGCATTTTTTCTATGCATGTGGGACTAATTGATATGCCATTTAAACTATGCAATTAAATAACCTCCATATTCCACGCATTTTATCTAAACCTCCATAATCCACGCATTTTATTTGCTAAACCTATTTCATATTTGTTAAAATTATTGAATAAGGTGCCTAAAACAATGCCAACACATACCCAAGCGCCCTTTTTGGCACCCAAATAGGTTTGAATGGTCAATGGCTCATATAGCCACCTACATGCGTGGGAAATAAGCCTTATAAAGCACCTAACTCACCCTCCAGCTTCAAATGTGGGATAAATCCCATGATATGTGCCTAAGGAGATGGAGATAAGGGGATTTGAACCTTGATCTCCATGGTAAAATATATGGGTCTTGACCGCCACGCCACTACTTGGGAAACATTATAAAAGGAGCTATTTTGTACATGTACAAGGCATTCGGGTCTGTGTAATTTATTGAAATGCTCATAACTTGAGCTAGGGAGGGAATTTTGAGATGAAGTAAAAAGTGACTCTATTATTTTTGGTAGAGGAACATGATGAGAAGATCATATTCTTGTAGAAATCTTTGTAAAGATTTATTTTCAATATTTTAATAGATCGGTCCCATTCAACCGGACCCGGAGACGTAGGCCACAAGTGCCGAACTCCGTTATCAATTCCTGTGTCAAATTGCTGGTGATTCATCTCTTTATTTTCTATTTTTACACAGTACTTTCAGTTTTAATTCTTTTATTAAAAATACAAAAGGATATAATGCTCAATTTTTACATCGAAAATCAATACAAAGCAAAGTTTTGTGTGTGCACAATTGCTAGTTAAAATTGATTTTCAGATCAATAAAGAAATAGAACATGAAGGAAGA
The DNA here is from genome assembly GCA_019776745.2 of Taxus chinensis. NCBI lineage: Eukaryota > Viridiplantae > Streptophyta > Pinopsida > Cupressales > Taxaceae > Taxus > Taxus chinensis. The sequence continues at coordinate 905,810,275 of CM034149.1, read as the reverse complement.
GAGGGAGGGGGAGAGAACAGAGAGAAAATAAGAGAAGAACTACTCAGATTGAGACAAACCCCTTACTGATTCTTCTTCACTCTCAAGTGAACTTTTGTTGAGCACCTCTGGGAAGTTATCAACTCCTTTGAATTATTTTCTATATCGAGCTACTGCAGGAGCAACTTTCTTGGCTTGGGAAATGTGAACAAAAATAAATGTCTTGATCCAATTATCCAAGATGGAATTGATGTTTTTACACTTTTTGAACCAAGACTGATGTTTTTTCGCAGTGCTTGATATCACAACCCTTATCTTGGTGAGAGACTCTTATGTGTCCTCATTGAAGGAAAAGGGATTCCCATCTTCGTGTTTGACATGTTATTCAAAATGCTACAATAAGTCATCCGTTGAGGTGTTTTCATCAATTGCAGACACTCAAAGCTTATGTACCTTGATGTTGGCATCATCCTATATCTTAAAATCACATTCATCATTTGAATCTAACTCTTCCATATCAGGATTTAGCATCTCGTACTAGGAAACAAGAGTTCTAGCCCATACCTGTGACAAATTTTTAGATGGAGAATTAAATACCTTCCTGTCCACCAATATGTGGGAGTGATATTTCCCCATCTCCGCCACCAGTGGAAACACTATATCCCAATGTTATTTTTATTTCTCAATTTCATCCCTTTTCATTTAAACCTTGCTGACTATCACGCATATGTACTGGAGCAATGAGATCATTTTTGGAAGCAACACTTTCCCATTTTCAAAAATTTTGTTCACCCATTTATCATTTGCTCACCCTTGAATGGTGAAACATTGTTTTTTCCAAATGGGATCTTGGTCAAAGCTACTAATTGGAGTGACTTATTCAATTGGAACAGATAAGGTGAAATTTGGATCCATGAAATTTTTCACGTATGAGGTGAGTGTTTTCACATGATCTTCTAATTGATCAATTTTCTCCTTGTACTCTTGATTCCTTACAAGAAGGTAAGTGGACGATTCCGTGAACAAATGTGCATCTCCCTCATGAGTTTTTGGGCCGAGGGGGATGGTGGTCATCTCATATTTAGCTGAGGTAATTTATTTGATGGGTTTGATTACCTTAGGCTAGAATACTTCTACATATTAATTGCCTAAAGCACTACTGAAGAAGTGAGAAGTTATTTGAGCTAAATGTTTTTCTTTCCTTTGACCATTGACACTATATATGAGAATTTATATAATTCTACCTATTTAATTATGTGGGATTATATTGCGGTCATTTCATGTACCCATAGAAACATCTCATTTGTCTCAAACTTGACATTTGACAAGATTGCAGTCTCTTGCTTAGAATGAGAAGGGACATATTGTGTAGGACAGGTTGGTACATCAGTGGATACCAAGAAGCTTTGGGACTGCTGAGGGGATGAAATGAAAACCAAATCAATCTCCCATTACTCTAAATATATCACAGGTTCCTCTCTTGTCCTTACCTTTTTATGAAACCTTTTTTAGTGAGGAGCTTCTGGTTCCACTACCTTTCATTTTGAACTTTCTCCTGATTGAGCTGAGCCAGAAGATTTCTCCTTGACCTTGGAAGAGGAAAGATGGGATGTATTCCTTTGGAGAGTTGGGAATTTACCTAATGAAATGAGGGCAGCCCTCTTCCTTTTGATCTACTCTTTTTTATTTTCTGACGATTGCTTAAGTTTGCTCATTTATATCCCCTGACTCATGAATGCTCCAAGACACTTGCAGAAGGGGTGAGGCTTTCACTGCTTGATATTTTGGGTCATAAATTTCTATGTCATCATCTTGAATGTCATCCTCATACTAATCAATCTTAAATCCTCACATTTTATTTATTTTCATCCTCTTGTGATCTATTTCTCTGACCTCGAAATCATCGACACAATTCACCCAGTAGTCTTCAATCTACGGAACATGATGCGATTTGGGGAGGTGAAATGTGTTTGGATCACTTCAAATATTAAATTATTCTCTTGAAGTGTATGAATATGTATTCATGGGAGAGAAGGCATCTTCCATGTTGGTAGCTATTGGGCCCCTAAAATATTGACTAAGTACACAAAGGTGCATGGGCGCACAAGGAAGGGTTTTAGAAGAACCTATTTTATGCGCTATTAGAACACGGTCTCGGGACTTAGCTGTATTTGGCATTTCGAGTAGAACATGAGAAAAGCATGACCTGATTGTGCATGCGGAGTGGATAATGTGCCAACCTGGCGACAGGATGGCCTAGGAAGGAATATGCCCCGCGATGGAGGCTTTTAGAAGGCCATCATAGCAAAGAGTGGAGAGCTCAGGCTTGGAGGAGCATGTGCCCATGGAGGACCACATTCAGACACTTGGCACTAGATCTAAGGCTGTAAAAGGATGAGTTTGCACTTCATGGTTCCTATAAATACAAGCACCCGCAGAAGGAAAAGGTGTGTGTGTGTGGGTGTTGATAGAGTTGGTTAAGAATATAGAGATCGAAACTCTGCAGAAATGGCTGCAAGGATTCTGTTGGGTTGGGTAGATAAACTATAGGAGATGGATGTATTAGGGGCTTGGGGTTATAAAATGTCTTTTTGGGAGCTAAGGAATGTAGATCCAATTATGATGTATGACCTTGATCTACCATACTGTGATGTTTTGTAATGAATCTAATGGATGTAATGAGGTTACCAACTTATTTGAATATGATCATTAATGATTTTGGTCTATCCTTATATCTTCATAGTTTTGTTTCATGTATGTTTATAAGATGAATATGAATCCCTATGCATTTTCCTTTCTATTTTGATTCAATTCTTTAAGTCTGTTAAAGTATCTATGTCTCTAATGACTGCAATGGTCTACATCTGTTCTGAGCTCTATGATGTTTACATGTCTCATTCCCACTCACTTTCTTTAAATTTTGGATCATAGATGATGTTTCCCAACTCAACTCACATAAAAGAGAGACTCAGCACCCACGCATGCCTTGGGTGAGCATCCAGCGCCCACTAGGTGATAGGTCGGTGCGCATGCGATTCCCTTGTTCTTTGGTGGGTGTAGAAATGACTACATCTTGGTTCCATTTTTAGGATCTCTTTTCAAAGTTGTAGTGGAAAATATCATACATCATGATCTATGCAATGAGTGATGGCAGAGCGTTTAACTATGGAAAGTGTTAAATCATGGTTTAAGAGCATGGAGGACAAATTTTCTCAGAGATTCAACATTGGACCTGAGTTTGATGTTTGTAGATGGGTAGAAGAGAACCTCTACCATGAGTTGTATGAGAATTTTTTCTGTTGCTTGCCAGTAGAGTTGTATGAATGGCTCTCATCATATGTATCTAGATCAAGATGATATTATAGATCACGTGCGTGGACCCAAGAAGAATTCCAAAGGTTACAAGATGCAAATCTGATGTGGACTCGGGTTGTGGATCATTGGTGGAAAGGAGTACAGGCTAGCTACACTTTGGAGTACGCTATTTGCATGTATTCTTGTCTAGAGGTTGTTGAATTTGAGTTTTTGCGGGATCCCAGAGGATCATTCTACGTGTTATCCCTTTGGCAATGAAGATATTGATCATGACCATGGGTTTAGAGGCATTTTCGATGGCCAGCTAAAACCTCCTGAGTGCTAGGTGAGGAAGCTAAGGCGGAGGAATGATGGTAGAATTGCAAAAAAGAAATAAATGGAGGGAAATATGGTTTAACGTATTGATGGAGGAAGAAGCGGAAACACCTTATATGTGACCATATATGGGGACGTGCGAGGTGTTCGGTAGTTTCTGTGACCGTGAGCCTACTGTCAAAGCACAGTGTCACGGATTTCTAGGCAGACAAGGTACTATAGGAATTTCATCAACGGATATGCCCAATTCATTGTTCCTTTAAAAAAGTTGCTTAGACCTAAAAGTGCCTTTCATTAGGGAAGGCACAACAAGGCTTTAATTATCACTTTGAAGGATAGGCTCTTATCACAGTGCTCCATCCTACATTTACCTCGGGGGATAGTCTTTCCATGTTATGTGGATGCCGCAGTAACCACCATTGGAGCAGTACTTACACGCCTATTGAGAAGGGGGGGATTGGTTGATTCATCCTTTGTGCTTTGCAAGCAGGAATTTGATGCCAGTGGAGCGAATTCATACTACACTGAGTGTTGAGGATTATCAATGATCGACGGCGCTTCACCAGTTCAGACATTATTTTATAGAAACTTAAATCCGTTTATTTTTACACTACCAAACTGGATGGAAATACTGTTGAATAATCCCATTCTCCAATGGCGCATCTGTTGGTGTTCTTTGTTCAGAATTTGAGTTCACGGTGGTTATCAAACCAGGAAAAAGTATTTTGGGGACCCATCATTTTTCTAGAAATTCGGGGGAGGACCCCACGCCAGCATGGGATACCAGGCCAGATCCACAACTATTTATTGTGGTGCGTGCCCTCAGACCTAGAATATATACATTGTTTCATTCTCAAATATGGTGTGGCACTAGTTAGAATGAAAGCCTTGTAAAGAAATTGCATACGTGTTGCGCCTACATGCTGATTAGTGTATGATTTGTACAAAAGAGGGGTCGTAAATGAGGTTCCTTTCTCCTGTGGCCGATGTTGCTAACAGAGCGCATTACAATTTCGAGAGGTGACATGTGGGTTGCAGGAGGAACCTGTGGGAAAGCAACATGCCGAAGATTATACTCACAAGGCTCTGGTGGGAGACCATTTATCAAGATTGCATTGAGTTTTGGCAAGCCTTTGGACCATTGGTCATCAGTTCCTTGGAAACCTTAAAAAGGATGAAATTCCCTTGCGGACATATCCAGCATAGACCATTTGATCAATGGGGCTGTCGCCTTTGGTCGGACTCAATCTCCGGCCATCGCCCCGACGAAGGAATGGTTTACGGTATATCACTCAATTTACAACTAATATTTAACAAGGTGGGTAGAGGCACACCTACAAAAGGATGGTACATCAGCTACGCTAACTCGATTTTTATGGAAAATAATAAGTAGGTATGGATGGACCATTGATTTATAACAGTTATAGAGGTACGCCCTTCCGCAATGAACGGTCCGGCATTCTGTTCTCCCCACAAGGCATGGTGGCCCCTCACAAACCTAATCCCTAGCACCCCTCACGCAAATGGAACATACTGAGGCCTGTTTTTTTTTAAGCAAAAGACTTAGTCACCGTTGACTAATACTGGATTTTTGTAGAACAAGGATTTGAATGCCAGAGTCTCAGTCATTCTTTGTTGCGCTATAGGACACCGCAAGAGGTTGAATAAGTTCACACCATTCCATTGGTTGTGGCATGGGAGGCTGCCTAACCAGTGAAATTCATGTTACCCCTCTTCTACAATATGCACATGCAGGAGGATTAGATGATGAACAAGCGCTAGAAGAAAGAATTGACAGTTAATGTCCTTTGACAAACGTGAAGCCTCACCATGTGGAGTAGAGTGGAAAAAGTAAACAAACAAAATCATGACGGGATCAGCACATTAGAACAAATACAAGTTGAGGTTTGGAAAATTGTATTCACTATAATGATTCACAGTTTCTGTGTCATCCTACAAGGTTAAAAGTCCATTGTTGGGTCCCTACATCATCTCGTATTCCTTGATTCCAAACGTGTGCCAAGTATAAGCGATGTGATGATTGAAAGATTGCCAAGACATTCATGGAGGAGTTTCCGCCCTCTAAAATCGTCCTTCTTTGTTTTTGTAATAAATGCAGATTTCCAGTTAGTTTAGGATTCCCTTTACTGCATTTTTTCTCTTTCCTTGTGTTTTCCCTGTCCTTGTTGGTTTTGGTGTTTGCCCTTGGGCGCCCCAGTAATCCATTGCGGTTTTGAAGGTTGTAAATGTGTAGGAGGACTGCACATCATTTTAGTGTGGGGTGGAGTAACGGTGGCAGAAAGTGCAAAGTGTGAAGACACAGAAGGAAGCATTGTGAAAATCCCGGTGAATAGCCCTGGGAAAGTACGTACATGAGAGGAAGGTAAAAGGATTGTTCGTTGTCAAGGTAGGCGCATTGTGTACCCCCGTACAACAGAGGCAGATCGCAAAAGAAACATGAGGTAGGTGAGAGTAAAAAGCATGACGGAATACATTCGGCGTATTTGAATGACATGCAACAATATCCTATCAATATGGATTGCTTGTGCACTAGAAGGTTTGGGGATTACCCACGCAGGATTAGGTGCTTGAGTTAGACTTCTAAAGTTAGGGTTGGTTGAAAATCCACTTACGTGTGTGAAGTATGTGGTAGGTAGGTAGCATTTATGTTTGAAACGTAGGAAAAACTATAAATAGAAGGTTTGGACATTTGATTTTTGTCTTTACAAGATCAAGAAGGACGAGTTTGTGAACTGGGTTTCCATAATTGAGCCGTGTGAAGAAAATTAGAGAACTTTACGTGAGTGACTCGTTTGGATCTTCACACTGCGGGAATAGTTCACGGCGGGGAGAATAGTAGGGAGAAGTGTCGTCTTGTGAAGGGGAATATTCTAATCGAGGGTTTGTGCAGCTAGAGCATGACTTGGAAAGGAGTTTTCGTCACATTTTCGAGAGTTGAACTTGGAAAGATAGAGATTTCAAGAGAATTTTGAAGTCAATATAACCTCCACAATGGACCCAAAGAAACCTCTGTAACACCTAAAGGGGAAGGGCAAGGGAATTTACAAGAACCCACCCAAGTACAAATGAAGAATGTTAGGCCAGAAATGCCGTACCCGAACAAGGGGGTTTTGCTTTGCAAGGAGTTGGAATTCCCATTTAATAAACAGAAGATAAGTGATTATAACCATCGCACAAATGCCAACTGAAAAGGAATTGGTGTTGGAGTTCGTGCCCTGCCAAACAATAAGGCACCAGAAAGGGTTACCCCATTTATAGCGATGAAGTAAAGTGAATTTGGAAAGGTAGGATTGTTGTAACTTATGATTTGGCTACTTTGGAATCCTAGCGCCGCTATTAGTGGATGAGGTTTTGCGCATACCAAAAGATCACTTTTCACATCGCGGGACAATATGTGTATACTCCTTAGCTCGTTCCAATTCACAGGTCTCCAGATGTGAGGAGAATATATAAAGGAGACCTATGCGGACAAATAATCCTCAAAGAAACCACATCGCCGCATAATGCTACAAGAAGGGGTCACGGTACTTTGATTTACGGATATCCAGACCTACTCTGCGTAATGGTCGCTCCCTTGGTAAAAAAATTAATGACTAAAGATAGATGGGATGCAAGTGAAAAAATCGTGGCTCTTTTGTAGAATAAAACAGAGGGCACCATCTACAACTTGTCTACGTACCTCGCGGATGAGTCATCAGCAGCGTCATAGGAGGGTGACAAATACTTTTCAGCAATATCCCTCTTACTATTGTATTTTCAGAGATCGGAGTGAAGATGCGGCCAGATAGTTCGTATGGGAATACCACAAGAGACCCCTTGCCCACAAAATATTTGAAAAATTATCTTGCGATAGCTTGATTACCGTTCAAGAGGTTTCGTGAAAAATGGTTAATAAACGTGCTTTTGAGGAATGCATTAGCGGCAGAGTGGAGGATCCCAAACCACTGCCAAAGGCTCACAAAAGGAGAAAACTGAATTCGCAGTATACCAAAACGTCGTCTGCCTTGGATATTTAGGTTGGTTGATGAAAGGCATGATTCCCATAAGCAAACTTCATTTTCTTTCACTGCTCTTACTACTACTTCAAGGTGGGAGTAACAGATTCAAGGAATCCAACAAGAACTGGTTTTTGACTTGGAAGTAATGTAATTGGGACCATAGGGAGATGCGCAGGACGTTGTTCTACCCTACAACAGCATGTGGACGTTGGAAGAGTACGTGTCACATGAATTTCACAGATGAAAAACCCAGACCTTCTTTCCTATTGCAGGGGTGGTCTGCGACACTGTATACCTTTGCATAAGGCCCAAGTTTGAGAAGGCGCTTATCTTGAGAGTGAGCAACTATACCTGAGGACTAACAAGTAGGAAGAAAAACCAACGCCCAAGAAAAGAGACGAAAGAGATAGGAATAAGCAACAAGGGTCCAGATACTCAGCAGTGGCACCCAAGAACAAGTGCGAGAACAAGTCCTTACACATGCAAGAAGAGGTCCCGTCAGAGAGGAGAAGCAGAGCACGGAAATATTATCGGGCGGAATAATCCAACCAGAGGAGGACAATAGAAATTAGATCTCCTATAATTGGCATCCTAGTTAGGATGGAAGAAGAAGGGGGGAGAATCGACTCAGAGGAACAAATAGCTTGGAGAAATACATGAGGTGAAAGGGATGATATGAAGAAAGATGATCCTGACGGGACCAAGAACCACTGGTTTTCAGTGTGGTACGATTCGGAAAAAGGTAGAGGGGAAGACAACTATTTCTTTATGTTAAGGCCCTGGTAGCTAGGAGGAGGAGGGCTCTTAAGGACATGTGAGGAGTTAAGAGGTTAGCACGAAGGGTCAAAGACTCCAAGCCTCACTAAGATGAAGTAACGGGGCGAGAAAGGACGCCCATGAAAATCATAGAAGCCTTGGTGACAGAGCGGGAAGCAAACAGCGCTGATTCGTGATAAATGAAAGATAATGAAGAATCGTAGGGAAGATCATGGTGTGGTGGGGGACCCCAGTCTATGTACTATTCCTAAGGGCAGTGAACATTAGGGAAGGCGCATGGAGATCCAAAATCCAAGAATGAGCTACATTGAATTATTCCAAACAAGGTGTTGCATGCACGTTTCCAGAACATGGTAACCAACAGGTCAACTCTTATCATGAGTTTGGTTTGAGGAATAAGGTGCATATACCCTAGATGGGAAAATGCTTTCTTTGGAAATTAGTCCCACAATTGCGAGCCGCGTTTGAGGTAAGGCCTCTTAGTGGATGATGTTGCGACATACACAAAGATCACTTTCACATCGCGGGGCACAAGATGTGTATAACTCCTTAGCTCGTTTCAAAATTCACAGGTCTCATATGTGAAGGAGAAGATATAAAGGATGACCTATGCGACAAATAATCCATCAAAGAAACCATCGCCGCATATGCATACAAGAAGGGGTCAAGGTACTTTGATATTACGGATATCCAAGACCTAGTGATGAGAATGGTCGCGCACTTGGTAAAAAAAATTAATGACTAAGAGAGATGGATGCAAGTGAAAAAATCGTGGCTCAATGTTTGTAGAATAAAATCAGAGGGCACCATCTACAACTTGTCTACGTACATCGCGGATGAGATCATCAGCAGCGCATAAGAGGGTGACAAGATACTTTTCAGCAATATCCTCTTAACTATTGTATTTTCAGAGATCGGAGTGAAAGATGCGGCAGATAAGTTCGTATGGGAATACCCCAAGGAAGACCCCTTGCCCACAAAAATATTTGAAAAATATACTTGCGATAGCATGATTACCGTTCATAAGGTGTGTCTTGAAAAATGGTATACGTGCTTGAGGAATGCATTCAGCGCAGAGTGGAGGATCCCAAAACAACTGCCAAAGCTCACAAAAGGAGAAACTGAATTCGCAGTATACCAAAACTTCTGCATTGGTATATTTAGGTTGGTTGATGAAAGCATGATTCCATGAAGCAAACTTCCATTTTCTTTCACTGCTCAGTACTTCCAGGTGGGAGTAAACAGATTCAAGGAATCCAAGAAGCTGAATTTTGACCTTGGAAGTATGGATTGGGACCATAGGGAGATGCGCAGGACGTTGGTCTACCCCAACAAGCATGTGTACGTGGAAAAGTACGTGTCACATGAATTTCAGATGATAAAACCCATAACTCTTCCTATTGCAGGGGGGTCTGCGACACATGTATACCTTTGCATAAGGCCCAAGTTTGAGAAGGGCGCTTATCTTGAGAGTGAGGCAACTATACCTGAGGACCTAACAAGTAGGAAGAAGACCACGCCCAAGAAAAAGGAGACGAAAGAGATAAGGAAGAAGGCACCAAGTGTCCAAGATACTCAAGCAGTGGGCACCCCAAGAACAAGTGCTAGAACAAGTACTTACACATGCAAGAAGAGGTCACCAGTCAGAGAGGAGGAAGCAGAGCAAGGAAATATTATCGTGGAGGATAAATCACCAGAGGAGGACAAAGAGAAAGTAGATTCTCCTATATTGGAATCCCTAGTTAGGAAGAAGAAGAAGGTGGTGGAGGAAGCTAACTCAGAGGAAACAAATAGCTTGGAGAAATACATAGGTGAAAGGGATGATGATGAAGAAGATGATCCTGAAGGGGACCAAGAACCACTTGTTTTCAGTGTGTACGATTCGGAAGAAGAGGGTATAGAGGGGAAGAACAACTATTTCTTTATGTGAAGGAAGGGTAGCTAGGAGGAGGAGGGCTCTTAGGACATGTGAGGAAGTTAAGAGGTTAGCACGAAGGGTCAGAAGACTCCAAGCCTCACTAAGGATGAAGTAAATGAGGCGAAAGAAAGAGACGCAGTGAAAATCATTGAAGCCTTGGTAGAACAAGAGCTGGAGCACAGCGCTGATATAGTGATAAATGAAGATAAGGAAGAAATCGTAGGGAAAGATCATGGTAGTGTGGGAGGCCCCAGTCTAATAGTAACTATTCCTAAGGGCATGTGAACATGAGGAAGGCGCATGGAGATCCAAAAGCCAAGAATGAGCTACATTGATTATCCAAACAAGGTGTTGCATGCACGTTTCCAGAACATGGTACCAACAGGTCAACTCTTAGCAATGAAGTTGTTTGATGAATAAGGTGCATACCCTTAGATGAGGAAAATGCTTTCTTTGGAAATTGAGTCCCACATTGACGAGCCAGAGTTTGAGGTAAGCCACTGAGCACTAATGAGGATGCCTGAGTCAAAAGGAGATAACCCCTTGGTGAGCACTCAGCAACTTTTGGATGAACAAGTTTGCAATGCTCTAAATAAGGTCTTGGTTGAGCTGGAAGCCAGGTTATTTGGAAGGAATGATAGGGTAAAATTTCTAGAGGTAGAGCTAAAAAATATGGAAGAAGAGCTAGAAGAGAGAACCAAGAATTTGAAGCAGGAGGAACTAATCAGTGCGCACCTAAAGCGTGAGCTTAGGGAAGAAAAGGAAAGGGTGCGCAAGGTATATAAGAAGGTAGAATCCATCACAGATGTCATTATCTTAAAGCATCTGGACCTGACACTGCCCACGCAAAAGTATGGATCTTCCCTTGAGTGACTTGAAGACTTAATGCGCATCCTCACCATGGAGAGGCAACCTCTAGCCTTAGAATCTGCGGAAGAAATAGGAACGCACCTGGAGAAGGAGGGAAAATTAAAGGTTGTAGCAATCATTACCAAGTATAGGAAGGTTCTTGTTGATGTGAAAATTTCTACCCATACTGTTGAGGCCACATATGACAATTACGCAGACAGGGATAAAGTGATGAGTATTCTAGTCGCCACTCATGAGCTAGAGCTCAAGGAATTCCAAGAGAAGAACAAAGGGAACAGATAAGAGCGGGAAAGGATCTTGGCCAAGGTCGAGAAAAATTCAGAAGCTATTGAGACCTTACGAGGTTTAATTAAAAACCGGCTGAAGGAGTTGTACCCATAGATTACAAGAAGGATGGATGCGCTTGAAGATGTGGGCAAGGAATTGGAAGGAATGGTTGAAACATTGAACACTCGAGGAAATGGACTGGGTTTTGAGGAAGTAATCACCCTAGTTAGCGACCTCTGCCAAAGAGCGCAAAATGAAGTCAATGCCTGGAACAAGCTGGAGGCCGACTTGCAAAGAAATTTTCCTATCTTGTTGCAATAATGACAACACTCCCACATTCTTTCATTTTTTTCCCAATTCTTCATTCTCTTATTCTTTTTCAAGGGCGTTAAGCCTATTGCAATTCTTTCTTTAAAGAATTTTTCCCACGGGCGGAGAATAGGTAAAGTGTGGGGTGATGTTGGGCCCATAAAAAAATGACTAAGTACACAAAGGCGCATAGGCGTTCAAGGCCTAAGTTGAAGGGTGGGCGCGCAAGAAGAAAGTGTGCAAGGAAGGGTTCTAGGAGAGTTTTAGAAGAACCTATGTTATGAGATGACAGAACAAGGTCTTGGGACTTAGTCATATTTGGTGTTTCGAGTAGAACACGAGAAAAGCATGACCCGACTACTCATGCGGAGTGGATAAGGTGCCAACCTGGTGACATGATGGCCTAGGAAGGAATATGCCCTACGATGGAGGCTTCTAGAAGGCCATCATAGCAAAGAGTGGAGAGCTCAGGCTTGGAGGAGCATGCGCCCATGGAGGACCACATTCAGAAACTTGGCACCGGATTTGAGGTCACAGAAGGATGAGTTGGCACTACAGGGTTCCTATAAATACAAACACCCACAAAAGGAAAAGGCGTGTGTGTGTGGGTGTTGATAGAGTTGGTTAAGAATATAGAGAGCGGAGCTCTGTAAAAATGGTTGTAAGGATTATGTTGGGTTGGGTAGATAAACTATAGGAGATGGATGTATCAGGGGCTTGGGGTTATAAAATTTCTTTTTGGGAGCTAAAGAATATAGATCCAGTTATGATGTATGACCTCGGTCTACCATACTATGATGTTCTGTAATGAATCTAATGGATGTAATGAGGTTACCAACTTATTTGAATATGATCATTAATGATTCGGGTCCATCCTTATTTCTTCATAGTTCTATTTCATGTATGTTTATAAGATGAATATGAATCCCTATGCATTTTCCTTTCTGTTTTGATTCATTTTTTTAAGTCTATTAAAGTATCTCTATCTATAATGACTACAATGGTCTAGAGCCATTTTGAGCTCTATGATGTTTGCATGTCTCATTCCCACTCACTTTCTTTAAAGTTTGGATCATAGATGATGTTTCCCCACTCAACTCACATAAAAGAGAGACTCCGCACCCGCGGGTTCCTCGGGTGAGCGCCCAGCACCCACTGGGTGATAGGCCAGCACGCATGGAATTCCCTTGCTCTTTGGTGGGTGTAAAAATGACTACAGCAGCCTTGTAGGCATTTTTACAAGAGAAACTCTCCATAGAGATAGGGAAAAAATCCATCTTCTTCTTTCGATTTCTCAACTTACTATTGACATGAACAAGTTTCCTACATAGCTCAAACAACACGATCATGTCGTTGATGTATGGTGGCAACCTTCTGGGAGAAAGTTCATAACCAGACACTCAGGTGTAGGAAAAGGTTGAAAAATGTATGAAGAATGACTCATACCTTTTGATTAGAGAAGTTGCTTATGGAGACATCCTTGATTGAGGTTTTCCTTCTGAAAGTCTGATGACAAATATCATGAATGCATCATTCACCCTCACAAAATGTTGGTTTCTTTCTTTTAAGGCCAAGTGTGGATATTTTTTATATGCACGATCCTTCTGAGAAATGTTTTGGGTAAGTGTCAAACCCCTGAATGGTCTTGTGCTTGTAAGGGTGTAAAATAAATATGAATTCATGAAGAACCTTTTGGAAGTTGGCATATAACAACATTTAGACATTCCTTTGCATTTACAAATCAGATTACTAACTACAACTAGTTAATGCAAAAAGTTTGATTAATTTAGAATGAGTAGACATTCCTACGTGTAGTTAAATTATGTAACTAGATAAAATAGTTTATGCATCATGTATTAACAATTTAATCCATCATATAACATAGTGATAAACCTTATGCAACTGTAAGGGTTTAATATCACTGATCTCCATGATCACCCTTAAAATTCGTTTGAATTTTCATAATTAGCCTTTTTGGTTTTACCGCAACGCGGTAGTGAGATCTATGTGAATGATATTCTAGTGTCTACCTAGAGTTTCACTTAGTAACTCCATCCTGTATCCTACACTTTGGGATTGAGGAATTACAGTGATTAGACAATGGACCCAACAAGAACATTACTTTGGCCATATTTTTCTATTTGTACTATGTACGATTAGTATAGACAAGTACACAACACGTCTAAACTTGTCTTCCCATCACCCCACCATCATCTCATCACAATTATCTGGATTCATTAAGCTTAAGTCCAGATGAACCTATTAAGACTCACTTATTACCTAATGAGGTCATTTATGCAAGCTCGAGGAACCCCCAATGCTCGCTATCAGTTACCTACATGAGGCATATCCGCTGCTTAATACGTTACCATAATAGGCAGCTGATGGGCTATTCATAGGTATCCTACATCGTGCATTGATAAATCCATTCCTACTATGATCAAACACTCACTTATAATTCCCTACTTATCAGATATTAGAATAAGTATTTAGTTACCTTGGTTTGGAGGTTACGGACACGAAGTAATTATCACCTCACTGCCCCCTTCATACATTCTATACCTTTTGATACAAAATTATATTTTGACCTTAATCAAGAATCCCATTAGGTTGTAAAGGTCTGAATTAGTTGCAACATAGCTTATCCTAATTTTATATCCACTAATCAAGGGGATATTTACATTATTAGGACCACCCGCACGTCTTTAACTTGTTTAAAGCTAGGTAGTACCCGTTTATGGTATATATTTTTTGTAATGCGAGGTATCATGACCTCTTTAATGTGATATTACATCTTTGAAGTAATAAAATAACTTATCAGGTTAAATTTTTCATATTGCTCCTTAAAGTTCTTTCAACTAAGTTATACTAGACTAGTAAACTTAGGGACTAGTTGTTCATTACTTTAAGATTAATCCTAAAACTAGCATAATGATTGGCCAAGTTATTACTCAAATTCAGACTTACATCTTATAAAGATAAGACTATTGTCTCGCAAGTTTACTCCATTTCATTTCAGTTTTAATACATACTTGCTAAACCTTATTTATACCCAGTTTTAACTTGATAAGGAAATAAATAGTTACATAAATTTTAGTATATATTTAGTAAACATGGCTCATAACCTAATTTATTCTTAGTGACGTAAATTATGAGGAAATTCTTTTCAAAGTTAAGACTAACTTCACATGATTTGCCCTTTAATTTAAAGTTTCATATCTCACTTTATATTCTTTCCATTTACCCAAATTCACTCTTTACAACCAAGGAAAGCTAACTAGGTATGAGATACATCTTTAGTTTCATAATTGTACCCTATTAAGGCATAAAATACATAACTATATGATTCCATAACTTTAATAATCAATTCATTTAGTTTCCCAAACTGTAGTACAACAATGTATTTATACATAATAAAATAAGCCATCTCATTTATATATAACAAATATCGTCCATTAAAGGACTACTATAAGGTAAAATTTACCCAAGGCAAATGTATTTAATCATAATCATAATTACAATTGGATCCAAGATCTGTAATATAAAGATCCATTCTAACGTCGATCTCCACAAGCCAGAGTAATATGGTCCAATCAACGTTACTAAACATGTGACACTATTTGTTTGGGGGGTGTCAGTTTAAAGAACTGACAAGAGTTATTCTACTTGCTAAACTAAGTTTTTGACACATAAATAAGATTAATCATCAAAACTTAGCTCATCTACCTTGTAATGGTAATGCTTCCACAATAGTTAGGGAGTTGATATCTTCCAACAATCCCATAGCTGGTGATGGAAGAAACGTGGGGAATATATATGAAGTGTTCTAGAAGGACCACTCTATATATATTCCTTCCACATCTTCAATCGCAAGCCATGCGATTGATGGAGGATACCAGATTCTGAAATGTGTCGGATCCGTTATTATTGCACACACAAAAATGATCCTATCAATGAATTGTAAACTATTAAATTCAAGGAATTAAATTTGTTTTGCTTCCAACATTATTTGAGATTAATTCTCATGTCATAAAAGTAAACCATATATTTTTAATCCAAAAAATGACTAAGTATAGAATTATATAAATTTTTTGCTAGAGTTTCCCCTTGTATTTTCCACTTCTAAAATTTTTCTAGCAGTAAAAATAAACTATATTGAATCAAAGAATGAAATAATTGCTTTGAAAAAAAAAATATGGATCAAGTGATCCAACCCTCCAAGTTAAAAATCTCAGGAAAAGTAAAAGAAATGAAATGAACTAATGACAGAATTTTTCTTACCCAATTGACCATTTCAACATTCAAATGCCTTTATGTATTTTTTATAAAAACTTTTCCAAATTCCCCGCAAGGGGGTTTCAAACACATAAAGCTGAAACAAGAGCCATATTATCCATTTATTCCTTTTTATTCAAAGGTTAGTTCACATATCAATTCTTACAACACATGAAAGCAAACATTTTAATAGATTTCAAGTTCATGCAATAAGACCAATAGGTCAATGTTCACTTGAATCAAAAACCCAACATAAGTATTAATATTTTATTACTGCAAGAACAAAGATTGAACATTCGGCTAACAAAGTCCATTACCATTTTTATCTTGAGCAGACCCAAGTATCTTAAATAGTCAACACTATAACACACACGTAATAATATTTCCATTTCAAATATGCTAGTAAGACGAGAAGAAGAGACCATGCAAATTTCCTACCCTCAATATTGATAAATGAAACTATTTAAAACAAACGCAGGTGCAACTATGAAACTTTGAGGACATAAACTTAAATAAGAAAACCCCCAATTTTATTTTCAGGTTACATCCCAGCCCAAAAACCATACCACTTGTAAGCATGTATACAATATCGTAAAAACCAAAAAAACTTTATCAAGTAAATTTCTCAAACCCTAGCTGTAGTTATCACTAAACCCTCCAAAAATCAAGAGAAGAATCATTTCATTTCAGCTGGAAAATAACTATATGAATAGCCCTTCATTTTTTTTACAGAAAGAATACCATTTTATTAAGAGATTCAGAGATCATTACTCAAAACCAAACCCAACCATTGATTTCATGCAAAACTTACTAATTGAATACCATAAAAAATCGATTTGCACAACCAAATCATCAACCCCATTTCAGCCAACAATTTTTATCGCCAAAAACTCTAGATGCAAACCCACAAAATCGATTTGATCATCTAAATAATAATACCCATCTAGAAAAACAATTTTTGTTGTAAGAACACAAGCTAAAAAAACCAGATTTGAATTATTTTCTACTTTTCTTATTCAAACAAGAAAGCTAGTAAAAAATAAATAACATAATCTCTTTAAAAATAAAAAACTCAGAGAAGCAAGGTGAAAAACATCTTGTCTGGAATGATTTGCCCACGTTTTTATTGTCTCAGCTGCTCTTCTATCAAACCCCAGAATGAAATCGATTCCTCCAGTGCAAAGATTCCAGCTCAGCCCACAACAAAATCCACATTTTGCATTCCCCAAAAATATTTTTATAGTTCTCCAAGGAAAATCGATTTTCTTCATGTAGAAAATTTTGCTAGAGTTCCTCCATGAGAGGAGTTAACTGGTAGTGAAAAATGAATGCAAATAACAAAACTAAACCTCCTTTCCCCCTTCATCTCCACACATCCCTAGAAACCCTAGGAATATGTCTTGTCCATCTACCAAGTGGATGATTTGCAATGCCTTATGCCATTGTGGGAGGGGAAAAATCCTCAAAGTTAAACAAAATAATAAAACAAATAATTCCCAATCTCCTTCCAATGTGAATGTCCACTTTTTTGGATTACTAATTGTTAAAAAATTTCCATGCAAAGTTTGGGGTTATCATTACTCCTCTTCTTAAAGTTAGAATCAAAAACATAATTAACACCCTTTTACAAATTGACTTCAAACAACAATAATTCCCTTAGAATATGCTTGCCATCATGGTGTTCAATCACCTTATTATTATTTTTGAAGTCAAATAATAGTCTTTCCAAACATTGCTTATCAACTATATGGGTGTGGCATTATGCCCCCACATTTAATAACAATAATATTAAATTAGAGCCACACGTTAATGTTACAAACCCATTCAACTAGGCTTATAAGCCTTAGAGAGTTTTTGCCAAACTATGACAACTTAAAATGATTTCTGTAGTCATAATGTAATTATAACAATGACCCCACCCACACAATGCAACCAAAGTTCCGTAGTGACTACATACTGTATTAAATAATACCAATAGGCAGTATTTAGTTGTCTGAGTACTTAATTTTTATTTAAGTACTTAGATAACTAAGTACTGTCATCCATAAATTTACTTAATTAATCGAATAAGCATCCACTTCCCTTATTCATATTTATTTGATTAATTAAATTTTGAATGTTATATGACGACCATGTTGCTCCATACTAGAATTTGCATATATTGAGAGATTGTCTTGGGAGTGGGTACCGTCAGGACGTAGTTGTCATCAACTCTTATGGTTCGAGTGTATGGATGGTAATGATGGGAGCATACCAACACCAACTATGCACTTTGAAGGGACACATGATGGCCACCCACTGCATACAGCCCACTTGTGTAGACTTTATCCTCCACATGTTCCTTGGGCCCACCTAACATCTTGTTCTTGAGATCCTCCATATCCATATGGGTAACATCATTGTCACCTACAACTAAGTATTCTTATGAAAAATCTAAGATGGGCTCAAGGCTGGAAAATTTTAACTTCATACTGATGAAAAGCAACAAAATGAGCCAAAACGAAGTGGAAAATAACTTTTTACACTCAAAACTGGAACTTTCTATTTTTAGCCGTTGGGATCCAGGAGCTGCTATTTTGGGAAATATTGCATTTTGGCCTGAAATCAGTTTTGTGGAACCCCTAACATGTTAGGAACAATTTCATAGATGTTTCTTTTCCATTTTCAAACACTTTCTATTTTTATAAAGTTACTTTTTGCTTTTTGCTTTTTTGTGCTTTTTTAGCTCGAATTGCCTGGTTTGTCATCTCTGTTGTTTTATGAGTTTACTGTCTTGAAGGGTTTTTATATTTTAGGAAAGTATCTATTTATAGTAAGTGTAGGCACCAAAGACTTACTATTTTTAGAAACTGGACTTCCATACCTTAGATTGCGATGAAATCAGCTTCTCTGGAATAGGTTTTCCTTCTAGAATCTATGCTCAAAATTATAGCTCAAACTATCTATTGGAATGGTGGGAAATTGAAAAAGCATGGTCTAGGGAAGAAATATAGGGTTTGTTGCCATTAAAAACTTATGGCACCTCTTATTTTTTTAGTTTATTGTTTCTTGTAGGGGCTTATTAAAGAGAGAGAGTGTGATTTTTTTTTTAATTCCACTCACCGGATTGGGAGATAAGAGTTTTTCATGTTTTCGCCATGGAGTTATTTTGGAAAAAAATGGGCATGGTGTCTGGAAAAAGAGCAAGTTTTCAATGTTTTTCACCCACAAACATGAAGACATGGAAGAGAAATGGAGTGGAGAAGGATGGCAATGGCTTTTAAAGATTCTTTTGGTAGCACCTTTCTCACACACACATGGAAGGAAGAAGCACAATAGTTAGATTTTTGTAAATTTTGGTTTTTTACATCTTCTTGGGAGGCATCGCAATTTTGTGTCCCAACTATCCCAAGGGGACAGGACAAATGGGTTAGAAAAATACACCCTCACCTCAGTTTGACAAGTGGCGGACCATGATTGTTTGGCAAAGGAGAGAGAACACGCACTTAAAAAGCTCACAGGGGCTGAAACTAGGTCACATGAGGAACCAGGGCAAGAGCTAGACATGGGAACATTTTTTTTCCCAAGCGGATAGGATAGATGGGGTAGAAAAATTCACCCTCATTTGGGAGTGACAAGTGGCGGAAGATGATTTTACGAGGAAAATTTTCCAAATTTAACTATTGATCCTGAAAAGCCAAATTTGTTGAGCTAACAGCATTATATCAAAAGACGGAGGCAAATGGAGGTTGGAGGCCAATCAATGTCCTCTCGCCAGTCACCAATGACAAGGTTGTACAGATGATTTGGTGAAAAAAATTTCAATTGTGTGTTTGCTTTAGTTTGCAATGTTCCTGTTTTCAATAAGTGGAAATTTCACATTGAGGGGGGGAACGTGATCCAATGTTCCATTTCCATTATTTCATCTTTTTCTATGTATGTGCGAGCAACAAAATTTCCTATGTTATTCCCTACAGTGAGATGTGATGAGGGCTGAGAATAGTACTTGGCATGTCATGATGTGGTTGTAGGTAAACCACTTGAAAACCTTCATTTGTGGTTTGTGGTAAACCAATAGCAAAACCACCATTTTTGGTTGTTGGTAATCCATTCACAAAACCATCACTTTGTGGTTTGTGGTAAACCAATTGCAAAACCACCATTCTCGGTTTTTGGTCAATCGTTTGCAAAACCATCCTTAAGGTTTGTGATCATCCTGTAAAAATCACCAGATCATGAGCAGGTGCAAGTACAAAGGCAAGTTTCACCATGTTCACACTAAGGGGAGCAACGTTAGGAAATATATATTAGTGCGTACTTTATTGTGTTAGTAATTAAATATTAGAATAATTACGAAAGTGAACAGATAATCTTTACATTATTGTGTCATATTCTTGCATAAATCTTGTTCTTCTACTTTAAATCTATGGTGCATCCACTAAAATTGCTATGGAGCCGCTATAATGTAGTGTGAATCTGTTGAAATGGACAAATGTCAATTTCAACAACCTCGTGTGCCGCCGCCTTAGGGGCATTAAATGCACTCAAATTCAAAATTTTCCAAAAAGTAAATGAATTTAAATGACATCACCTACCACATCCCATTGTCTCAACATGCGTCGATAGTCTCTAACTAGATTTGCTTGGTGTGTAACACTGGAATAGCCATCTCCTCTCATCACACTTGCCTAGAGCCCCTTTTCTACTATTTTTTGCAATCAAAATGATTAATTTTTATCCCTTCCACTATGTATAACTCTTGTCATGGTGATTTTGACCGCCGAATGGCCTCTTCTTCCACCATGATTGTTTTTCTTCTCTTTTCAAGTATCACTTCCCTTCTTTTATCACCCCATCGATGCTCAAGGGGGCATTGTTTATCCTACTAATTTTTATTTTTCCCACGCAAAATAGAATTGTCTACTTTCTTTGAAATGGTGTTGCTCGTACGACACCACCTCAAAGAGAGGAAAATGTAGACACCTACTTTTCGCCATGCAATTTCAATACTAAAATTGTACTAATTACATTTTCCCCCATCATCGCCATTTAATTAACAACCTTCCATTAATTAACTAATATCTTTTGTATCAAGTGTATCGATATGTCAAGCAATAATTGCCTCTACATGAACCATGACTCTGCATTTCCTGTGGATTTGAGTGGTGGCAATTGCCCTCCCCCCTCACTCCCAAAGTCTACTTTGGTTTCTTCTGGTGGTGTTCCGCATGGATATGTTGTGGTGACGGTGAGATTTGGAAGCCCTACTAGTGGTGCTATGTTTCCTACATATTGTGGCTCGTGGGATAATGGTACAGGTGGCACTTCTGGCATTGGTGGCTCGACCATAACTATTGGCAATGTGTGGGGAGGAGCTAGACGGACATGGTTCTGCTTGGAGCTCTAGGAAAAGGCGGCTCTTTTCACGGCTCAAGAGATTTGCCTCTATCTTGGATAAATTTGACCTTCAATGCTCCCACTAAACCTATGTCTCCTATCTCATTGCGGAGGCAATAACACTAGCAGTGAAACTCAGGCTCCTGGCAAGGAAGCAGGAAATACAGGCACAAAGGGAGGAATTTTTTAGGTATCTAGCATGGAAACATAGACAGTACTAGCAAAAATGAAGGCACTTTTCAGGCTCCCTCAGGGAATGATGGCACTCCTAAGGTTAATAGAGTTAGCAAGGAAGCCTCTACCATGAACACGTCCTTCAAAGATGTTTTGAATGGTAAGATATCCCCTATGAAACCTGCAGACACTACCCCATGTATTACATTTGGGGAAGAGGTTATTTATTTTAAAAAATACTATGAGAAACATGCATTAATTTACAGATTTGGAGGTCTGTGGTCCAACCTTCCTACACTTCATGATTAGATCTCCAAGCATTAGACTCTGATACTGGCTAGAAGGTTAGATTTTTACCTGTGTGCTAAAGGTATTTTCAGTGTAGTCTTTTCTTCAATAGCTTGATAAGGACAACATTGCATCCAGTCTCTAGGTCTTTCAGTCTAGATATTTGGTCAGTCTAGATATTTGGTCATGAAACCCTGGTTCCCCTCTTTCAACCCGCTCAGTGAATCATTTTCCTACAAATGTGTATGGATCAGGTCACCCCATCTACCTCTCCAATTTTGGAGTCATAATAGTCTTGTCTCTATTGGAAACACCTTAGGAATAGCCCTCTATATAGACTCTCAAACCTCTAATTTTACCCATACTACTTATGCTTAGATCTTGGTGGAAATTGACACCTCTAAAAACCTCCCTCCAACCATTGATCTTAGAGTGCAAAGTAGAACTTGGTCACAACCTTTAGATAATGAAGGCTTGTCATTTAGATGTAGAAAGTGTTTCTGTTTAGGCCACATCACTACTGATTTTGGGATATCAAAGCGTCACCATGAGAGACACAAGTGGTGGAAAGATTCCCTCCTGGAACACTTGGTTTTCAAAGCCAAAGAGGATCAAGATTCAAATGCAAATATTGAAGATGAATCCGATGTTGTCCCGAAAACCCCTCTTTCAGAAATTTCAGTTGTTGATAGCAATGAAAATGCCAAAGAATCTCATTCTTTTAGTAGCAACAAAGAAAATATAAAATATTTATCTCAAGATATCAATATTGATTTCCCAGTTAGAATCATAAAGGATAAGGAAAATACGCCTCCTTCATTTAATCATCCAATTGTGGAGGCTTCAGCAGACTAGATAATGATGCGTAAAAAGAAGAATTTTATTTCCAAGAATATTGCTTCTCCACCTAATTAGTTTTCTATTATTGCTTAACTATCCTTTGTCGGGTAACAGTTGTTTGATTGATGTACATCAAATGTTTTTTGTTGATGTGTTGCTGGTGTTCAGTTCTATTTTGAGCACGATGTTTCCTATTGTTGGGTGTTCATGTTTAATCTTGATTTTGATCTTTTTTGTGCCTTAATAAATCTGGCTTTTTTGAGCCTACTTGTACAAGGGTATAGTCCCTTTCAAAAAATTATTTGTCAATAATAATAAAATACTAATATCTTCTTGTTGTATACAAATTAATGAAACTTTGTTAATTAAAATCCCCTTTTAATTAATTAATTACCCATTATTAGTGAATTATCTGAATCCTTGCCTCTTATTTAATTAATAGCTCTTTATTAATTAAATCTCTCTCTCAAACCCCTTTAAGACCGCTAATTTTCCTTTACATTTCCTTTAAATAACTTCTACAAGATAATATCGGCTTATCAACTAATTCCAAGTGGTTAATTAAGCCTCCCCTAATTCCCATGAGTCATTAGTCTTAATTAAGTACTCCCAATCATGTTTAT
Organism: Taxus chinensis; assembly: GCA_019776745.2. Taxonomy (NCBI): domain Eukaryota; kingdom Viridiplantae; phylum Streptophyta; class Pinopsida; order Cupressales; family Taxaceae; genus Taxus; species Taxus chinensis. Next base: position 905,786,930 of record CM034149.1, on the reverse strand, counting down.
CCACTCCTAAGCCTACATCTCCATTATCCCACATTCACTAAGAGTTGCACCTTTCCTAAAGAGGAAAGCTATAAAAACAACCTAGTAATCCCATTCCCAAACTACACCATGTCCTTATAAGACATATACATCTCCTTTCTCATGCTAGGCTATTGCAAAAGAGCTTAAAGAAAAGGTGAAAAAGCCCTTGCTTGTTGGGGTAGTAAGAGGAGAATCAAACATGACTTTTGGGTCATTTTGAAGAGATCGCTTCCTTCACCAAGCTCCCTCCTTGGATATAAACCACTTGTGTCTTGCATTTGGTTCACAAGGATACCCACATCTCCAAAACAAATTCACAAATCGAAGGAAGATTTGCATTTACTATGTTCATTTTTATGCAATTTGTATTTCTTTCTTTCTTAGCTTTATCTTGATGTATTTGCATTAGAAGTAGATTAGGATTTACTTGGTGTTAGATCCTAGTTTAGTTTGTCTACTTTTATTTGCATGCATATACTTTCTATTGCCTATTCGAATTAAAAAAATGTTTTTATTTCCATTTTTTGGTGTCCCATTTATACCAACAAGTGGGATATACTAGTATGTTTTGACCTAATTGCAACACTCCAACATAAACATATCACATTAAATGCTCCAGATATTGAGAGATTCTTCTTTACCACATTATCCAAGTAGGTTAAGTACCTTTCCTTTGGAAAGTGGTTCACAAAAGTGTAAGCTATCAATAACTATCCACAAGTTCACTTGATGGGAACCATTGCTTCTCAAGAAGGGGTGAACGATCCAAAAGGATATGTGACTTTTATTTACTCATTGTATAATGGTGTTACTTTGTGCCATGTAACATCTTCGCCATTAGCTTCAAGATGATCCTAAGCATATGTTATCATATCACATAGTCCTAGCTCTTCTTCATTGATGGTGTACAACTTTGACTTTATCAATGTTTTTTTATATAATTGTCTAGCAAAGTTTATAGAAAACAATAAAACACATAATCTAAATAGCCACAAAGCAAGAGGATGTCATTCTTATAAACGGCAAGTCGTATCTTTATCTTCCACCCTTGTCTAATATTACATTCCATTTGTCCTTTAATAGGGGATACAAAATAGGAAGTAACATAGCGGGTAGACATCTTGTAGCATAACCCATCTCTCATATCATTGTACATCATTATTACACAATACAATTTGGCAACTTACAATTCTAGCATGGTGTTTATTATAATGTTGTTTCTCTTTCTCACTTAGTACATTGCATTATTTATTATCTCTAATGTAACATATTTAACCTTGTTAGATGTGTTATTTGTGAGTACTTCCTTGGGCTCCACATCACTATGACCTAAAAAGGCCCTAGATCAAGGGGAGGTTGGGTATGACCCCTGTTGAGTAGAGGGGTGTTGATTGAGAGGCATCTTATATTATATCAAGGGGCCTTGAAAGATCTCAACAATTATTTATTCTTGTATTGAGGGGTGTTGGCTTCTATACTCTAGTCAACATAGATTGAGCGAGGTTCATGATTAGACAAATTAGATACAATCAAATATAAATGGGAAGATTATCATTTAGATTAACTTGTCACATAGAAAAAACATAAAATCAAATATAAATGGGAAGGTAATCAAATGTTATCATGTTAGAATTGGTTCATATTGATATGATAATATTTTTACTAGTAGTATTTATTGAAACTAAATGAGCATGAATCCTTTCAGGTACACGTGTATATATCTATATATAACATAGTCCAATACCCTCTTTCTTTAATGTTTTTAGAGGGATATTATACTCATCTCTCAGAGTCTTCTCTTTGTTTAGTCCAAGGCTTTTTAGCCCACCAATTAAAATTCCATTTTTTAAAAAATAAAATTAAAATGATCTACATAACTTTCCCTATTAATCTATTGTTTCCCTAGAGACTTTTGGTGGCTTCCCTTGCCACCATGTTATTTGTGCCCTAAGGGTAGAGTATGGGATCCACCCCAAAATGCATGTTAGGCCAAACACTAAATATTGGTGCATTGCAGAGATGGCATGATACGTGGAGGGCTAAGATGGATATGAGAGAACTCTGCCAAATGTTCTTCTTTTGAGAGTCACATGGCCAATAATGTTGAGGCAAACCAACGCACCAATAGCAAGGGAGGGAGCACAAATAAATAATTGAAATCCTATTTAAAGTATGATTTTTCTACTATTTAAAGTATTATTTTTCTAGGCTAACGAGAGACCAAGATATGTGGTATGCAAACTTCACCACAATCAATGTGCACCCTTCATGTTGTGCAACGTTAGGTGTGTCAACACTCCATGAGAGACATGGCCATGTGGGTTATAAGCTAACACCAATTTTGGTCTTGGATACCACTACTTATTTAACGATACTACAAACATGAATTATGGCATCTTTTGAATGGAAACTTCACTGTATAAATTGAGTATTTAATTATCTAAACTTTTCTTACTAATAATAATCTTGAGTATTATTCATAGAAATTGGTGGTAATTTTTATGATTTATTTTAGGTAAAAGTTTTACAAGTTAATTTGGGTTAATTATGTATATAATTTTACTATAGTCATCACAAGATTTGCGTAGATAAGGATTACATTTCCAAACTAATAGGTACAAGAATTACATTTCCAAATTAATAAGACTTTAATTTATTTGGGGTGCTTTAAATAATTAGTACAAATTTATTTGTGATAGTTATGCATCAGATTTTGATACAATCATCATAAGATTTAAGTATGATAGGGATAAAGATTACATTTCCAAATTAATAGGTCCCTCAAATCCCGAAATAAGGATGTAGATGCCATGCAAGTCTAAAAACCTCCGTTTGAGAAAAGACAAAATAAACTTATGAATGTATTTATATATTATATGGTTGTACTATGAGTTACTCAATATATAAGGTTATAATAATTCTTTTTTAATTAAATATAACTATTAGTCAAAGGGTTTCCTCTAAAAATCATTATGATTAATTTTAAATTTTGATGGAATTGAAATAGATTCAATTATAAGTATTATAAAAACTTTTTTGTTTAGGGTTCTTAATATGTATATATTTTTAATATTGATAGAAATATTTTAATTTAATTTAATTCTTTTAAATTGCATATACATATTAATATTGGGGAGGTATTGTCTTTGAAAATAATAACTTACAAATCTTGAAAAGTGAGATAATATGATAGCGAGAATTTTAAAGTGAGAGGAAGAATTTCAAGAATCGAAGAAGCAAAGCATTTTTATAAGTTGTAATAAAAAATTTAATAGAAAATAGAGATTATGAAAAATGAATACCCAAATGATTTTTGATATTTTATTCAAAATTGAGTAACTATTACTTCTACTTAAAAAGAAATTAGATTTTTTGTTTTTTTAATTTGATATATTTTTTAATTTTAATTAATACTTATGATATTTTATTAACTTACTTTTAAATACATGATCAGATTAACAATAATTTAATATTATACCACCCACCAAAATACAAAATCTCTCTAATAAAAAAAGGCTTTATCCATAAAATTTCTTGATGAGATGTAAGTATCTAGTGACACAGAAATCCAGATATCTATAAAATTACTCAAATGTAACTAAACCGAAAAAAAGAGTCAAAAACTAAGCGTGTCATCAAAAGGGAAATGGCTATATTTTTAGAAAAAAGTTGTTGGTATGTGCAATAATAGCAGAGGCAGAGGCAGAGGCAGAGGAAGAGGCATGCATCCAAATAAGTGAAGGAAACATACTCCAAATAACAAGGGGAGAAAGGAAGGAATTGAATCAGCAGTTGAAAGAGGAAACAACCACCCTCACCTCCTCTTCCAATGTGCATCTGCTACATGGTTTCGAACCCAAACAACACCCTCCAAAAAAAAAAAGGAAAAAGTCTGTCCCACAGTTTCAAACTCGAACAAGAAATATTTGACAAATGCATTGAATGCATTGTAGCCTCTTGTCTGATTGCACTGTATTTTTGTGTGGACAAACAGACAATAATACTGTAGATGGAAGAAGGCAGCACATTCTAATTGTAGTAGTTTCGCCCATTCGTTTTAATTGCTGGTCCCTTGTGTCACATGATTTTCTGAGAACAATAGCCATACTTTCACCATTTGGGTTCCCGATGGAATGGATGTGTGTGTGGTTTCATAACATTATGTTCAGAGTCTTTACCAATCAAAACTAATCGAATTTCAATGCTTTAAATAATTCTGCAACACACCCAAATCAAGAGTAATTTAATCGTAGTAAGCAGCAATCATGCGAGATTACAGACTTCATGAGGAGGAGTATGAATCAGAATTTTTGGAGGTTGATCCCACTGCTCGTTATGGCCGGGTATGTAAACTATTCTAATGGCTACACAGTTTTGCTGTGTGTGTGTGTGTATACATATATTACAGATCTGAGTTTGCATGTTCTGTGTGTGTGTGTGCAGTACAATGAGGTGCTTGGCAAGGGGGCTTCTAAGACTGTGTATACTTACTTTAAAACCCAAAAAACTATTATGTTATTATAATCCGATCAAGATTTGGGTGTGGGCTTCTCTGTGTTGTTTATATTTTGTGGGGCTTGAATATGAAGACTTGATTGGCATTGGCATTGGCATTGACATTGGCATTGTTTGATGTATGATTGGCAGTTACAGAGCTTTTGATGAAATAGATGGAATTGAAGTGGCCTGGAACCAAGTGAAAGTAAAAGATGTGCTACAGGCTCCTGAGGATCTGGAGAGGCTCTATTCAGAGGTCCATCTTCTGAAGACTCTGAATCACAGGAACATCATCAAATTCTATTCTTCATGGGTGGATACAAAAAGCAGGAATATCAATTTTGTAACAGAGATGTTCACATCTGGGACTCTTAGACAGTAAGTTGTTTCACTTTAGATAAACTTGTTTTACCTTATTCAATGCCAATTTTATTATTTATTATTTATTTTGTTTTGTTGGAATCCAGATTTAGGCAGAAGCACAAAAGGGTAGACATCAGGGCTGTGAAGAATTGGTCTCGTCAGATCTTGAGAGGTCTTTTGTATTTGCACAGCCATGATCCTCCCATTATACACAGAGATTTGAAGTGTGACAACATATTCATCAATGGAAACCAGGGAGAAGTTAAGATTGGAGACCTGGGTCTCGCTGCAATCCTCCGCAAATCTCATTCTGCTCACAGCATTATAGGTAACGTTATTATTGTCAGTTTCATCCATTCATTTTAGAGTACGACACCTTGGTTTAATATTTTCATTAAGAGCACAGATTTAAAGTATGAAGCTGTAAGTAGACGTGTAGCAATCCTTTTGAAAATTTCTTGCAGAAGCCCTCGGTTTGGCGTTTTGGTTAAGAACCCATACCCATTAGTGCAAAGCTATTATAACCAATCTGATCTCTGAGACGTTTTTAACAGGGACCCCTGAATTCATGGCGCCAGAGCTGTATGACGAAGAATACAATGAATTGGTTGATATCTATGCATTCGGGATGTGTCTGTTGGAAATGCTAACCTTTGAGTATCCTTATAGTGAATGCTCCAATCCAGCTCAAATTTACAAGAAAGTAACCTCTGTAAGTCTTCCATGGCCGAAATCTATATGAATACGTATGCCTTTGTGGGATCTGCATTTGCTAAACAGTCTTTAGATAATTTCCATGTTTGCACAAGGATTTTGGGATTTAATTTTAGCTCTTCAATCAATTCCCAGGGGAAGAAACCAGCATGTCTGTACAAAGTGAAGGATCCTGAAGTGAGACAGTTTGTGGAGAAATGTTTGGCCACTGTTTCCCGAAGGCTTCCCGCGAGGGAGCTCTTAATGGATCCATTTCTCCAGGAACACGGTGTACAATATTCCTTTGCAAGCTTAGATGCCCATAGAGATGATATGGGTGAGCTGGGGTCTTTCTTGAGAGAGACACACATTAATGCTTTTCTAAACGGTGATAACACAGCGCATGAGAAGTTGCAGATTGCACCTCCAACCGGTGAGAATGGGATTGTCAGACACCATGAGACCAGAAAACTCAATAAAATTGTACCCTTGCCTGCATATTTTAAAGAGGATGATTTGTCTCCGGATATGGATTTCACTGTCAAGGGCAAGAAGAAGGATGATGAAAGCATTTTCTTAAGGCTACGAATTGCGGACAAAGAAGGTAATTGTTTTTATATTGCAGCAGAATATAGTTTGCAGAATCTGAAGTGTAACCTTATCAATCCAGTAAATTGTAAGGCTATTCAAAGTTGTTCCTTCCATCAAACAATCACTAAGCCCTATTATTTTGATTCATGTTAATAATGCAAACCTCCTCTCATGTTTTGTAGGTCGTATTCGCAATATCTATTTTCCATTTGATGTGGAAGGAGATACAGCCATGAGTGTGGCCAGTGAAATGGTTGCTGAGCTTGATCTTGCTGATCAAGATGTTACAAAAATTGCTGCCATGATTGATGAGGAAATTTTGGCTTTGGTACCCAATTGGAAAGCAGGGGTAGCCATAGATGATCATCAGCGATGCCCATACGATAACTATTGTAGCGCTAAAACAAGTGAAAATTGCTGCGGGAGTTGCAATGAAAATTGCTTTTCTACTATTTCTTCCGACAGTTCTTTGTTGGAATATCTGAGGTCTCACTATTTGGTTGACAATAAACCTGGAATGTTGCCTTGTTGCACTCAGGTTGAATGTGCAGCCATGCACGGCCGCTTTGAAGAAGTCACATTTCAAGTTGATGGAGCAGGTTTTTCTTCATATGCAGCAGAAGAGATTCCCACAATATCCAGTGAATCATCAGATGTTCTTCATCGTGATGCACAAGACTGGGTTTCTGGCGAAGATCCAACTTCACCTGAATCTCTAGCATCACATGGTTCGGCACCTCCCAATTCTGATGAATCTCAATCTTATCCAATGTCTTCCGATAATGTTCACAAAGAGGTTGTAGGTTCTAGAAGACCTGCAGGTCCCTTAGAAAAGACAGCATATGCAGAGGATCTAGATGAATCTTGGAGGCATGCATTGTCTGAGGGGTTGGGTCCTGTTATTGAATGTGGCTGTCTTAGTTCTGTCCACAGGCATCAGTTTAGCCCACAATCCCCTTCATCAGTTGATCCTTTATCAGATGAAGACGATGATTCTATCAGCAAAGAGCTGAGATTATTGGCAGTAGAACATCAGCAGGATTTAAAGGAACTACAGAGAAGACATGAACATGCCATATTAGAAATTACAAATAGATGGAAAAACAGGAAAGCTCTGAGATTATCCCCAAGTAGGAACAATGTCAATGATGGAGTGAATATTCAGAACTATAAAATGAATATGTATGGCTGGCAAGAGCAATGTGAAAAAGACCATGCAATACAACATGGATCAGCAAGGGATAATGAATCTAGGGTTATAAAACAACATGAATCAGACAATGGAAGAACAAGATGCAGCCCTATAGTAGCACATAAGGATTCAGAGGTCTGCTCTGACTGTTCAGTTCCCAGAAAAACTACATTGTGTTCTCCTACCCTGCTCATACGTTTTCCTCCTCCACCAATGCATTCTCCTCCTCCTTCCAGGCCAAACAACAAAAAACCAGGACCCAATAAAAGGCTGATGAAAATGCATTCATTTAGTGATGTTGACAGTCAGCTATATGTGAATTCTCTTTCTACAGAAATTGCTAAGTTGAAAAGTCACAAAACAAGTACAAAACGTAGAGTAGAGAAGATCGAGAATGCAAAACATGGAGGTTCAAGACAGATACCATCAATACCTCGGTCATCTTCCAAGGATTACAGAGAAGGAAGAAGTAGACAGTAAACTTAATTTTCGAGAGTATTATATGTAACATAAATTCATTGCCCTTTGTTTAGATTCAATGTTGCAGTGAACACTAATTATTTGTATAGACTAGTATTGCCTTGTGGAAGAGGCAAACATTGATAGCAATGCCAGGAAAGGTTTTCCAGAAATTATTCCTTGACCTCAGCTCCTGCGTGTTTCAGAATTTTGTCAGGAAAGATGGCAATTTGAAACAATATAGTAACCAAAGGAAAATATTTTTATCTGCTCCCAGTAGGATGCGATGCAATTGCCAATGGAAAATATTTGTCAATATGTACTCAAGAGTTCATCTCTACTCAGATGGTGCAACTCGGATGGATTTGTACATTCAATTTTGAGTAACACACTTCCTGGCTGGAGACAATTGAACTTCCTTCCAGATTTCCCAATCGACTGAGAATTTATAATTTTGTGGGCATTTAATTATATGGTTAGGAATTTAGATAAATGCCAACTGTGACTAAATATGGATTTACTTTAGTCGTGTTATAATGATCTTTAGGATTTTTTTTTTTCAAAAGACAATGATTAAATGGAGATTATCAATGCACTTCTAATCTTATTAAAAGATGACAATCTATGACATCTCTGCTTCACACAAGCTACTCTTGATACAAGTATTTCAGTTTGGTGTACAAGCTACAATGGGTTTGGGTGGTTTTTGCAGATTTACATAGACACCTCTCTTGAAAAGGATTGATCTGCTCTCAATCTTTGTAACTAGATCAAGGGATTCTATAAAGTGAAAAGATCCTTTGTACAATGGGGTTATATATGTGTGTGTTTTTTGTATATCAAATTGAAATACTCGTATCAAGTGTCTCTGTATGTAATGTAAATCTTGGTTTGCTCTCAATCTTCGTAATTAGGTCAAAGGTTCTTTTATACAAGGTTCTCCATCCATCAAACATCCTATCCAGCTGGAACCTAAAAGAAATCTTTACCTTCACCTCTATAGATGACACTCATTTGTGAAACCTTTTTCTTTTATTTTAAAACACCTCTTTCTGTTCTTGGGATGGTCAGTGACAACATAGAAATCTCTTTGCCCCTATTTCACCCTTGTATGGGCATTGCTAAAGACAGAACTGCTTCTAGTTGAGAAAGATCCATGCGATTTTGTTAGTGGGGGAGGTTAAGCTTATTCCTGAATTGAGTGCTTTTGAAAAACAGAAACATGAAGGTGGAAAAACTCTTGCAGTTGCAATCATTGTGCTTGGTCTGATTGATATGCAAATCCTATGTCACATGTGTGTGTAAAGAAGCTTGAGACAGTCTAATGCAGCATTTTGTCATTAAATGTGACTATTGAATTACACTTTCAAAGGAAATACATATAGTTGAATAAGGAAATACATATAGTTGAATAAGGAAATACATATAGTTGAATATGGAAACAGGTGGCTGTTTCACACGAACAAAATTTGACACATATGAATCTTTTAATTCCTAGTAAGTGGTCTTGTTGGCAGCCAAATTGGTGTCTCTTTAGAAAATGGTAACTTAAAAGGTTCCTAAGATCTTCCCCAAAATAGCCCTTTTGTGCTAATCTTTACGCACAAAAGAGGGCAAAATCCAAGCTGCCCACTACCATGGAACCCAAATTCTCTTATAGCAGCACTGACCTGACGATCCAAAAAGCATTACCAACTGTATTACTCTATCAGAAAGACGTAATCCCTTATATTTTATGAGCACTACCGGTTATGTGATGGAGTAATACCTAGCAAGGGACCTCACCCTTCATTGGTCTGTTACAGTCCATTTACATATTAGAGACCCTCTTTGAGGTTTGAGGGTTGTGGTAGCAATAAGCAGATGGCTTAGACAATGTTGGGTCACAGGGTCGAGTCGTATTAACTCCCCAATAAATATGGCATCATACATTGACCATTCAAAAAAAGGGACACTCCTTGAGCTCTAATGTGTGAGGAGGGCTAGGGGAGGGCACCCTCTATGATAGGAAATTAAAAGTAACGGAACAACTTCCTACGCTAATCTTGAGGAGAGATATTATGCAAAACTTTCAACATAGTAAAACAGTTACAGAAATAGCAGCAACATATTCATAACAGAAACACAAACACCAGATATACGTGGGGAAAATCCTTTCGGATAAAAAACCCCACACTCCAAAAGTTCACTCAATGTATTTCAAATCTAATAACAAGATTACATACACTTGCAGAGCAAGTTTCTTACAAGAGTATCACCAGAAACAATTCTAGGAGGATTAAAACTCACTACTCCAATTGCTTCTCCAAGCCTTCAATTTATAGACCTCCGGTTATACAAGAAACCACCTATGGTTTACAAAACCATGTGTCAAACCTCTCATGAGGTGGATAACATTAAAGAGCAAGATTTCGGTCTACAAATAGGCTCCCACGTCCACAATATTCTCCCCTATTTTTGACCCTCATAGATGTCATAAAATCTATCATAATATCTCTAAAAATAGCCCTTCCATGATATACTATCATATGGGAATCTTTTGACAACTCCTATTTCTATTTTTAGAGCCTAAACAATGTGAAACGGTTGTAGGAAAATATTAAATGAATAAACCAAACAAGGTTGAGACACCTCATTTCCAACACTCCACTCTTCATGCAATTAATTTCCAATGTTCCTTGATCTTTAATGTCAAGGACCCTTTGATCCCAATACAATTCATTTCCTTGTTAACAATGTTCATTCAACTTTAATGTCAGGAACCCTTTGATCCCTTAAAAGGATGCAAACCCAAGCTACTAAAGGATGTCCTTTCAACTCTCCTTGCTTTCCCCAAAAAGAACATTTATTGGCATTTTATAAGTTGTGTGGGAGGAGAAAAGGCAAGAAGAGTGGAACATATGCCCTGTTGCTAAGATATTGTCAACAATCGTAAGTTTTTAGTAAGAAGCAAATCATAATTATTCAAAATTGTGATGTAAATAGAGATGAACATTAGCAGTGTTGAGAATGGTAGGCAAACCAGCATTTCAAGAGCTTTATAAGATGACTTCGAAATTGTTATTTATAAATTACAAATTCATGCACAAAGCCCTTATTGGAACAATTGGAACTAGGGCAATGGGAGATGTTTCTACAATTATGTGGCAAAGGACTTATTAAACCCACGAAGGCACTTTAGCAATAGTACCATATGCTTGATCAAGCATGGGGGTCAATGATCCTGAAGCAAGATGGAAAAGGTACTGCCAAACTATTTTGAAAGCAATGACCTCCATTAACACACAGGTTCTAGATTTGTTGGTGGTTCATTGTGCATTAACAGTCAAATCAAAGTTGGTGCAAAGTTGACCATCCAAACTTTTCCTACATTCTTTGTGGGAGGCATAATTTTCGGAATTGCAATTAGAACTTTTCAGTTACAAGGTGAATTCTATTTCCTTTTTATTGTGCCTCTCCAAGGCCATCTTCTAAGGGACTCTTGGATGATTAGCAATGTATGTTAAAAAAAAATATATGTAATTCGATTGTCTGTCACTATCATTTTGTATATACAATATTTTGAGATTTCATTCTTACAATTTATGAAGAAAACTAGAGGGAGATAAACTTGATATTGTTGTTTTGTTGAGTGAAATTCTTTTAAAAACCCTCACCTTCCTTTGCTTTGGAGTTCCAAAATGAGGGGTTTATATATGGGAGAGGAGGCACAAAAATTATATCATGATCTAGTTTATGACAAAGCCGTGCTGCTATTTTTCGTTACATGTGTTATTTTTAAGGAAATATATATTTTAAATTGATTTAATACAACGGTTTTTTATATAAAGAATTTCAAAAGGGTACCAATTATTGTGCTTCATATGTGTCACAATGTGTTTGGCTTTTAAAAATTATCATTGAATAGAAGTTGAACTATTGACACATTTATAAACAAGTTATAGAGAAATCAAATGTATATGTTTTGATATGTGCACCCTTATAAGATCATTTCCTTTGCATATATGATCAAATTATGGAAAAATCAAATGTACATGTTTTGGTATTGCACCTTACATGGTCCTTTCCCCTACATTATTGTATTCCCTTAAGTTTTGCTCAAAAACTAATGTAAATTTTTTTCTCCTTAATTTTTTTGGAATGAAACTTAAATGCAAAATGAACAAATTCTTATTGAAGTACCTAAAACATGCAAAAACATTAGTTTGAGATATTTGTTTGAGGTCATTAAATGACCCTTGAAAGTTATCAACAAGATAGTAAATGCCTCTTGTCCACTATCCAACCACCACGTTGAGCCCCATTTAATAAATTACGTGGGGTAAGCTCGGGCTCCTAAATATATACATTGTGTGTTTGATAGTAGCTTGCTCTTCAAATTTAATTTGTATGGATTTTTGGTTCAAAATCACAATTTTTTTTGTTACACTTAAAAGAAAAAACGTTTATTATCTCGCTTCATTTAATACATATAGGCTAAAGATTCGATTTTTTTTTATAGAAGTGCAAATAAACTTAATGGTAAAAACTGTGCAATATTTAACCTTAAATTTTATTTTAACTTTGAAGAAGGTAATCATGTTAAAGAAATATAGAGTAATATGATTCAGTTGGAATTAAACTAAGAAAATGTCACTAATTTAGAAGATATATAGATCAAATAAATGTCAATTATCAAATGGGTTATAATTTAATCGTGACATTATGGTGTAAAAAATGTTGCTTAGCCATCCACCAAAGTATAAATTCGGAGAGATAAAATAAAAATGTTTTTGTGAAAGTTCGATAAACTCTGTAAATATTTTATCGAACATGTTAGCATATGCAAAGAGAAGAAAGAATTAGAGAAGGCAAACTGCACTTCTCAAACGATACAGGCAGGGTGAATTTATTATAGGAAGATGTAGTTACATTTAGTTACATTTGGTTGTTTGGTTACAACCTCTTCAACTGCCTAGAACCGCATTACATTCTATATAATGCTCTTTAGCTCTATATTTTAACACCACCTCTTAATGACTAAACCGGAAACAATACCAAGTTTATCCCGAAATTTTACAAATTTCTTAAAGCCCATATGTTTAGTCATTACATCTACAAACTGTGTCATAGGTTGGACTTCGAAATCAGCAATCCATGACTGTGTTGCGGTTGTCGAATGAAGAAGAACCGCAAAAGAAAAATATGGTCCCCATGAACAAAGGATATGGCAAGTGGTCCATTGGTTCTATGTTACGTGATTCATTGACCAGTGATGAATCACCAATGGTTGAGAGTGTCAGCCCCATCTCTAAAGTGTTGAAATCATAACCTTGGAGAAGTGGATTGAAAAATCTGTTCCGAGCTTGTGTAGCCTGTTGGAGTATGTACAGAGACTCAGTTATCCTGCAATCGAAGTCACCTCGATCATGTCCTTACAACACCATGTAGTGTTCATCCAACTTTCTCAATAAGAGAAATGTGACCATCTGTGCAGTAGGAATTAGAACCAACTCCGCAATAGTAGGAAAAATAACCATCTCCATCGCAGTAGTGGTCTTCGTCTCAACAGTGGTAGGAGTGAGAATCAACTCCTCATCTATTTGCTCATCTATCCCCTTTTGTTGGGAAAGATCCTTCACAACACAATGAGCAAACTATTCATGCTCTATTGTCCTTCAAGCAAGGACCTCTGAGTGAGTCGTTGGGCATGCCATCTCACCATGCACCATCAGTGCATTTGGAATAGTGGAGTCTCCATCCACAACAAACTGTTCTTCGGAATGAGGAAATCCATCCTCCCATACATCTGGTATAGTGGATACTCCCTCCACAATAGGTGCATGTAGGTTGACTATATCCAAGTCAACAGATTTGTAAGAAATGGCTTCCTCCCAAGGTATTACAGCCTCCTGCTCATCTTGAATGGTGGAATTGTCCTCCACATGTGCATTCATGTTGATCGCAGTCGGATCAACAAGCCGATACTGACCACCTTCCTCAATACCAAGGGCAATTATCCGTCTCAGTTTCACATCAGAGACAACACACTTCTTTTCACATAAATCCACAGAAATATTGGGATTTTCAGTCAATTGACGAATAGATAGAAGATTCTTTTGTAAAGAAGGTACATATCTAACATTCCCTACCAACAATTTATGAGCATTATTCAATACAATGCATATATCTCCTATCGCTTCTATTGCAAGTGATTCTCCATCAGCGACCACTACTTATTCAAAACAAATATTTGCAGTAAATGAAACATACCAGTCCCTATGACATGAAAAGTGTGCAGATGCACCAGAGTCAATGATCCAGCAATGGTACTACTATCATGCAAGCATGATGTCGTAAGACAATAAAGAGCTTGCCCGTCATCCGAATCTCGTTCTTCTGCCACATGTTCCTCATCACATGGCTTTTTGTTCTGCTGCAGAAGATCATACTTCTGCTTCCAGCAATCCTTCTTGAGGTGCCCAACATTGTGACAGTAATAACATGTGACCTGATACCAAGTGGAAGACTCGCCAAATTAGTGTTTCCACTTTCCCTTTGACTGAGTGACAAGAGCACTCTCTAAATGATCACAATTAGATTATGCTTGAAGTTGTCTTCGCTCTTTTTGCAACATGTAAGAACTCGCCTTGTTAAACGTGAGTGTTTGACTTTCAGCCATTAAATGGAGTGCCTCCACAAATGACTCATAAGAAGAAGGTAAGCTATTCAAAACCAGAGCCACCATATCATCGATGTCCACCTTTTTGTTGATGGAAGATAATTGGTCTCAGAGATCTTTCATCTGAAGTATGTGCTCAAACAACGATCCACCTTGTAACTTTACGGAAAAGAGCATATTCTTCAGGTATAAAACCTGACTCTTTTCTAACATCTAATATTTATCCTTCAGACTGGTCCACAATGTGCTTGCCACAGTGGCATTCCGCACTTCCGATATCATATCATTTGACACCGACAACTTGAGAAGCAATAACACTTCCTTATGACGTTTGTCATAATCCGCAAAGTTAGTCATTGGTCGACTTTCACTACTCGTGATTATTTTATCACAATCACGAAACTCCACAAGCATTAAAATCTTATGATTTTATACATTAAAATTAGTGCCCGTTAATTTTTGTGTCTCTGGCAAAGTGTGAAATATTTTCCATTTTATTATTCCAAAGTAATGGTAATAATAAAATAATAGTTTTCCCACACTTAATAAAATAATACTTATTCCATCAAGTAATATTAAAATTAATTACTCCAGCGTATAGTATGAATACCTTTGTTGAAAAATAATATTATTTCAGGGTATTAATTCATCGACCTTTCAAGAAGCATAGAAAACAATTATGCCTTTGTCGTGACTCTACCTGACAAGACTTTGCCTGCAACCAAGATGATTTTCAAGGTACACAACTTCATGTTTTCCTCTCGTTTGCTCATACAACTCAAGCTACAGGATTTGCAACTACCCTCCAGGCTCGCAGCCACAAACTGGCCACGATTTTTGGTTGTTTGGCTCAACGTATTTCCTTCAAACTGGATTTGCGATTGGGTTTATTCCATAAACCACGACTTTTTCCTTCGAACTGCTCACACGATGGTGCCCACAGAGTTCTCAAGATTTGCGACTGGTTATTCCTGGTTCGTCACATGACTTCTGCCCACGACTGTTATTTTTTGCCATTGTTTATTGTGGATTTTCTTTGCAACGTATTTGCTATTGATGTCTTTCTCTTCCACTGGACATGTGCCCTCGCTTTTCTTTGCTTTGCCCCTTGCGTTTGGTATTTCTCTCCAAATACCCCACAATTTGCCAAATTTGTGCCCTGCTAGGGCTTCCTCGAATTTTATGTTCGTGCCTCTTGAAGGCTTCCTTGAACTACAACCTTGGATGCTCTAATACCAATGTTAGCATATGCAAAGAGAAGAAAGAATTCGACAAGGCAAACTTCACTGCTCAAATGATACAAGCAAGGTGAATTTATTAGAGGAAGAGGTAGTTACATTTAGTTATATTTGGTTGTTTGGTTATCTTCAACGGCCTAGAACCACATTACATTCTATATAACACTCTATAGTTCCATATTTTAACAGAACATAAAATGAAATAAGACTTTTTTTTTTCAAGAAACTAGCTGTATACTTTGTTCCATAAAAATAGAAACCTTAATAGTAAGAGTGTAATCAGATTTCTATTTAATAGGGCCTTGTGGTCGCCATTTCTTATGGGTTTATGGCATTGGATACAAAGAATATTTTAGGTACTTTTGTATAATAAGTAATGAATGCAGATTTATTTATTTTTGGACGGTCCCCACAAAATTACAATCTTATCTAAACCATGTCCACGAAATGGCATAGTGAGTGGCACCCACTTCAATAGCAGTGACATAATTAAATGGTAATATCCAATGGGGTAAGCCTTTTATAAATATGCAGCTCAAAAAGTTCTCTTAAATAAAATACAACGATAAGGAAAAGTGTGAAATTAGTTTATATTCATGCTCGATTTGATGACCTTATATATTAATATTAACATTGTTTCCATGCTATTTTTGGCATGTTTTTCCAAATGAAATGGTGTGCTTGGTGAATTGTTTCACATGGGAATATCTCCGTCCAATAGTTTTATGAAATTGAATTGAAGAGGCCATAAGAGAATATTGTCCTCCTTGAAAGAATTGCTTTTGAAACTTCTAGTAATACGAGGTTGTATATTTGAAAATACTTTTTCTTTTGCGACTCTTCTTCATGAATAGGTAGATTCTTCAATACAATTGGGTATTCAACAACTTCTACGATATTTATGTTTGTATCTTAACTACAACTTTCAATTTTGATATCATTCTCTTCATTATAGCTCAGTAATACGTTGTAGAAAATATGTTTATTAATCTTTGGTCTAAAGGAAAAAATTAAAGATAATTTTAACATTTAATTTTAAAGATAATTTTAGCACTTAAATGTTTATATCTGTCAACGCTATGAAAAGCAAGCATACAAGGCCAATCAAATATTCTCTCTAAACTCGGCTCAATAAGATAATTTCAACCTTAAAATCAAGATGGCTACCCAAAAAAAACAATATTCAAAATTAGATATTTCAAAAAAGCATGTGCAATGAACCAACTCGACTAATACAACATTTTCGTAACTCCGTTACATATACTGATACATTTGCAACAGTAACAAGCAATCTGGCGCACGAAATATTATCACGAAAAATGATAGCAACAATAAAGCGCATCATAAAGGCTTGTACATTCTGCATGAGCACTACTGAATAGACAATAAAGGCCATAGAAGATCGTGGCCAACAAGTGATAGGAAATCATTTCAATGGCCATACACCCAATGCAGCTCGGCATTAGACCTTTGTCTCCTCTATACTGTCTCCATTTTCATTTCTTCAAGAAATAACATTCTTTTGAATGAAAAGGGAAATACAGAAATATAGAGTATATGCTTTCTATGAGGCCATTGAGTTATAGCTACATATCATTATGCATACAGCTACATAAACATGGTACATAATAACATGCAATATTTCAGAATTATATAGAACTCTCTATTCTACAACTCGTCTGTTTTCCCATCCAAGTAGTTAAATTCTAGTATAAAAGTAATATATTATGGCCTAAAAACAGCTGTACAGAGAGATTAACCACTCATAAGGGCCGTAATAGTGGGTAATCTTGCAATAACTCGTTTTCCATTAGAGTATCATACTCATTTTGGGGTGTCCATAGAACTTCCACAGCCTGTATTAAGCATACAAATAAGCAAGACTAAAAACATCAGTACATCAACAAATGAAGATTACAGATCAATAATTGGTAAAACCCACTTCAGACTTCAGATATGCAACAAAAGACGACAAAAACACGTTTCTAATGTATAATTAGAAAACAATGTATATAAAATCATTACCAATGTTTGGCGTGATGGGATGGAACCCAATTTCTTCAAAGCCTCCTTGAGATCTATACTACTATTGATGGTCGGTAACTTGTGCTCACCTTCCGCAGCAACAAGGATAGTGACCTACAATGTGAAGTCCAAACATAGATTCTTTCACTGAACAGATAAATTAGTGGTTGAAGATAAAAATCTCAGAACATATTCTCAGCATACTGAACATATAAAGAAATGCACGGTTTGCATGCACAGAAATCTTGAAATATTAATCCAAATTCAAGCTGCCATAAAGCAAGGCAGGCAAGCAATATTTGAAAGGGGAAATACAACCAATGATACTTATTTATGCTTTGAGAGATGCCGCAAAGGTTCCTGAGAGCTAAGATTGCATGAACAAAAAGAAAAATAAAACTTAGCATTTTCCCAAATAAACTCTTTTTAGCTAAATTAAGGTATTGCATTTGTTGATAGCATTTTCTACAAGGAAACGCAAGGAAACTGGAAGTGTAAGTATAGAGCCAGAAGAGGTGTTCAAAGAGAAAACCTATGTATAAATTAATATGGGCAATTGTTTCTGAATGTTATATATGATAACTCTCTACATTAAGCATGAATCTAAATCCAGACAGACAAGGTGACGATCCCCCAAGACAATCTTGTCCAGAAATAATTACAGCTTTGTGATGTAAAAACTGATGCCAGAAATAAATATAACAATAAAAAAGTTAAACTTTGACGAATGAGATTAAAGCTAAGTTACCAAGATAAGGGTAGGTGTATGAGGAAAGCCAATTTTCTAGGAATCCAGGTTAGTAAACAGCGTGTCTGTAAAATCGAATATATATATATATAAACAGAAGTAAACATAATATCCAGATTCTGTGCAGAAAAGGTCCAAATTCAAACACAAAAAATAATAGCACATAATCTCCACAGGTTTATAAATTATGATTTATATGTTCAAAATACATCACACTATCATAGTCAAGAACTAGTCAAACAAATCATCATATTGCTCTATAGGAGAGATTGCTTAAGTCTCCACTTGAAACTTCAACCTTACAGACTGCATCACTCGCCTTGTTACAATGAAAGATTGCAATGAGTGAGAGAGAAATGAGTGGGCACTAGTGACTTAGATGCACTGGCAGTAGAGAACATATAGGTAGTTGTCAACACGGTACTAAGCCTTCACGTAGTCGAGGTAGAATTGTAAGGGATGAAATCAGAATGTTAAGATTTTATTCTTTTTGTAATGTGATATTTTCAGGGTTTTGTGGGGAAAGGGTTACGTTGGTAAGGCGGTTAGGTGTGGATAAGTTCAGGGTTGGTTAGGATTTTTATTTTTGGTGTTATTTTGAAGTTTGAACTTTGACCCATGTGGGCAGATATGTCCTAGAAACAGCCAAGAAATGCACGTTAAGTTTCTAGGAACAATCACCATTTCAAAAGTTTCCAAAACAAGAACCCCTAAAAATTAGGACCCAGATCAGAATCCAAAACGATTTCGTACTGAAATGGGAGGGGTTCCTGGAGTTTCCTGTAACATATGATTAAAGTAATAAAATGCTAGATCGTGTGTAGAGGTGCAAAGATAAGACAACTTCCTAGCTCTTGTTGCCACAAAAATGCTAATATGTTTGAACACAATTTGATCTTCTCTTAATGTATTTTGCATCAAGATTTCTAACGCATCACCATGAACATTTTCTAGGCTTGATACACACTACCAAAATATAGTCCATCAATATCCATGCCTGTTATTTTACAAAGTGGCCATAACCATCTCTAAGTTTGCTGATGCATGTAATCGTAATCTAGCTCAAACCATTGTTAAATTTCTATATATGTCTATCATTGTTAACACCTCTTATACAAGAGGCACAAGATAACAACAAACCTATAGAAAAGAAGCAAAATTGAACTTGCTCTGAAATATTACAGCCCTAGAATAGCTAACATAATAAATTAATAATGAAAATACCGATTAGAAGATATTATGAATAATGATGCCTTCGTTACCTAAATCTCAAAGATGGGGGGATGTGAGGACAGGGTTTCTAGAATGGCAAAAACATTTCCTAGATTTTGGAGATGGCAGGGGGCAGCTATAAAATTAATGCATAAAAATTAATATTTAAGTATTCTAGCTTTAACAAATGAAATTTAGGGGTTGTAACTTTATCTAAAGTGTTTTAGGGTACTTAAGTTATGTGACAAAATCTCCATGTAATAATTTGGGAGAAGATAAATAATTAAAGACCCTTGTTAAAAAGGAATGTTATAAAGTTGACCCTTATTAAAAGGAGCACAATGTTACGATCCTTATTAAGGGAGTGCAATGTAATGACCTTGTTAAAAGGGAGTGAAATATTCAATAGACCCAATTAAATGGGAGTATAATGAACAATTAGTAATTCATTATGAATGGGTGTGTTGGAAACCAACTACCCGGGTGACTCATAAAAGGTTGAACAATGATTTGTGGAGGACATCAAGGACAACAGTAAGAAAACTCTTGTAATACATAATTTACAGACATCTTGCATGTGGAAAAATGAAGGTGGGTAGTGGGCTTTTGGAGAGGGGCATCTCATGTGTCCTAACCAGGGGTACAAAGTACAATCTCATATGGTTCTTGGCCAGGGTAAGGTATGATTTCTATGATATTTCTCCTCCATAGATAAGCAACCATAGCCCAAGGTGTCTGAGCATGTATACATAAGAGAAAGACAGAGTTTGATTGATCCATAACAAAAGATATGTATTTCACTCTTATAATTGACTGTAATTGATCTCTGCAATTCGCATGATCTCCATATTAATACAATTACATGTTTAATTAATTGTCTCACTGTTATTTGTGTTTAAAACTTTTAAATCATGATTATAATATATACTTATATAAATAAAAATATAACGGAAAACACTTGCTCAAATTATACACTTCGTTAATTGTTCTCTCGTGAAATAACACTGTAATTGGATCTATGGATACACTATTAAAAGGGTCAGGCACTCTGTGTGCTTAGTGTTGTTAAAAATTAGAATGTACAGCCGTTTTAACTGGCTCACACATCAACCTGTAAACTACCACACACACACACACATATTTCTCATTTCTAAGGAGAAAATAAACAACCAACTCCTAATGGTCCACTTGTCATTTCAGGTGTCTCACATCCCATGAAATGTGAAACCAAGATAACCCGAGTTTTAGGGATCACGCCACGTGGCAGAATCCCGGTTCTCATGTATGGGGAGCATACTAGAATAATCTTCAGTCTTCCCAATAGTTGAGTTCACAGAATCACTGCCACTTGTCATTATTCCATTCCTCACCGTACCACATCTCAAGTTCCCAAAATGCTAACAAGTGTCAACAATTTGGATTATCTTGTTCTCAAAAGTCGCCTCAATGACACGAGCTCACATTTGTTTTCCCAACAATCGAGCACACGACATTGGGCCACAAGTTTGCACCTTATACCCCATCGACTGTGCCTACAAAATTGTGCCATGTATAATCCTCTTATATTCCAAAGCCCACAACCCAATAACATGGGATTATGCCATGTGTCCAAATCTTATGCAAATTTCAGACACACTATGAACCTCCAAACCATTTTTTATCAAGCGGCCCAAAATCATACCATGTCAACTTGGCAATTTACATTTAAAATTATACATACATATATACAGTTGTCAAGTCCTACAACCCTGTCTCTCCACCTCCCTATACAAAGTTACGTTTTAACTTATAAAGGTTATATGTTCGTGAATCCTAACCAATGTGGAACTAAAACTATAAACAACTATAAATCTTATCCACTGCCAAGTCCTTGCTAATCTTAATTCAGGATTATTGTGTTATTTGAGATTGGGGGGAAAAGCAGCATTACAATTTGGTATCAGAGTCTGCTTCCTAAACCTATGAGTATCCCCTTTCTCAGAAGCAGTTGGTTGAAGACCCTTAGCCCATTCTTTGTTTCTCGACGGCTAAGGGGTGATAAAAAGGAAACTAAGTCATAATAAATTAATTATAAAGTGCAATATAAAATATTATTATAAGCAATTAAGTTAATTTATTAATGACAAAATAGAAAATGAAAAAAAAGTAACTTTATGATTTTTATTTTTCCCTAAGGAAAAATGCGACCCATGTGGAGAAGGGAAAAAGGCAAAGGAAAATGTCAAATGCGGGAAAAGAGATCTGATTGGTTGTGTTGGGTGGCAAAAAGACCAAAATAAACTTTAAAGGTAAGTCGCCATGGAAGGGAAGGACATCTTTTTGCATCTGATCGTTTTCTAAAATTTGGTACAAGCTTGCATGCTTTCAATTCAGCTCCAAAAGACAAAAACCCATTGATGTTTTGCTTAAGAGGATGAAAACCCTCCTTAAACTTAGAAAGAAGAACAAAAAACTCTTCTTTCTTTTGAGAGGAAGCCCTACTCAGGGGTTTCTACTGATTTCCAAGGTTCTACTTCAAAATTCCAGTGGTATTTGAGGAGAAAAGTGCAGATCTACTTTGTTTCCAGCGAAGGTTTGAAGGAGGATAATTGTTGTTAAGTTCTACCTTCATTTTCTAGCATTCCTATAGTGGAGCAACCCACATTGTATGCAATACTGAGTGATCTAGGGCACGCTGAAATCAGATTTGAGTTGCTGTTCAATAATCTGATTTTTTAGAGCCAAAATAAGCTGGTTGGTGTAAATTTTGGGCTTGGGAAACCCTGTTTTCAGTCTTGTCTGAGAATGTTCATCTGCAGATTTTTATAAGTAAATTCCAGCCTTCAATTGCTCCACATCTGGTATTTTTATAGTGTTCTTGCATAATTAAAATTAGTTGATCAATTTTGGTGAAGAACACGGTGATTTTATTTCAGTTTTGAATGTTTTCAACCTCCTATGAAAGTTGCACTTTCTAGAAATAATTCAGATCTGCAGTATATTATAATTTTTGTGTGCTCTACTTTGCTATTTACAAGCTGATTTGAATCAGATTTACTGCTGTCCCGTTTGGGGGCAAGATTTGTCCATTTGGGGACAATACAGGTATCAGAGCCTGCTTCCTAAACCCATGAGTAGAATTGGGTTCATTGAATAAGGAGTATTCTGAAATCTGTCAAATAGTTACCAGCATCCATGTTTGGAAAAGATATACAAAAGTAGTAAAGCAATATAAAATATTTCATTAAGAGTAAAATGGCAAGATCAATTTTCTATGAAAAGATGGACTTGCCAGAATGTACTCTTAGTATGAAAAATTTGGAAGGGGAATCAAAACCTCAAAGGGGGAAGTTCTAAACCCTTCTCAAAGAATTTGAAGGTATTCTATAGACTGCAAATATTAACAATTATAGTTCAGTTATCACGTTAATATACAAACTATAGGCACGGATATGCAAAGTCATGAACAATTTCCATACTAAAGTTCATATGACTATTAGGAAGAATCATGAAACTAACGTTTATATGACTGAAGAAGAAGTCAGGATCAAATACAACTAGCATAGCGCTTATAGTCACTCAGGTTAACTCTTCAAGATTACTGAGGTCAAACACCTACTTCCCACAAGATTTGAACAAATTCCATGATGCCAATAACAATCTAGATAGTTCAAAAGAAATTTCCACACAATTGCATTTCCAAAGTTAGGGAAACTTGGGGAAGGATGTTATAGTCCCCATTAGTCTTCATTACTGGAGTAAAACAATATTATCTAGGATTTTGACTATGTTCTATTGAAACTCCTTTTTTATGTTCTTAAGAATCAATATCTAAGAAAACAACACCCAAAATAGGTTGAGGTTAAGGGTGGGGTGTCTAAGGCATTTTTTTCACCTCTGAAATAATTTATTAATCACATGATATCTTAACTTCGGTTCAAAAGATTTTAATATTAAACTATGGTTTAATAGAAAATATGTGAATATGAAATATTTAAGTGGATGACTCAATGTATGAAATGAATAAAAAACAAGAATTTATGTAAAGAGAACCAAGGGAAGGAAGGTCTGTAACACTCTGCATAGCAATGAGATGGGTCCACATAGTGGATCCAATAGTAGGCATAGAGTGCACCCTTCAATGTCCTAACCAGGTGTAATGTCCCCTTTTTCCAAGCTAATCACTATGGAAGATCTTATCCCATCCCTCCTCGTGGGACTAAGGATTTGGAGCTAGACGAAAGTTGTCTGAAGATATTTGGATTATTTATAGGAAATATTGCACTATTTTTATATTGTATTCCTATTGGATGTGTAACACTCCAATAGATGAAATAAATTACTTAGTTAATTAGTCGTTGGTGAGCATATATGCTCAAATTAGAAATAGACTTTAATATTATAAGGTTGGCCATAAGTTATGATGTAGCACCCCTTAAGTTATAAAAGGAGGATGCTTGGCCATTATTATGTTATGTTGAATCTTATTATTGGTAAACATTGTACCTTTTTTATCTCTCTCATCAAGGACAAAAACCCTTGTTTGAGATCCCTTCAAGGACGAAAACACTTGATGGTGGAACTTGCCTTGGGGACGAAAACCCTCAAGGAAGGATATTTGGTATAATTGAATATCCTAAGTTATTTGGAGCTGATATATTTTTATCTAGCCTTAGGCGACTTGCCTCATGAGCAATTTGGAGGTGTTTTGATGGATGTATGGTTTGATTCTTACATGCTATGTTGCCAGGATACGGATACGGGTAAGGGTACGATACGCGCATACGTCAATTTTAAAAAACCCTTGAGTACGACACGTCTTGGATACGTCCATAGATATATATTAAAAAATTTAAATATATATATATTTTATACACTCATTTTTTAGTCCATAAAAAACTAAAATAGTAATACAAAACTTGAATCGATGTTCAAAACATTCAATATACTTAAGACTTTACATTTTCATTGATCATGTGGCTGCCATACATATGATATATGAATATCATGTCAACATGAATACAAACAAAACTTGAAAAATATATTAGTATCAATTTTTCGACTTTTCAAAACATACAATATACTTAAGATTTTACATTTCATTGATCATATGGCTGCCATACATTTCATCAATTTTAGCTTTTTGAAGTGTGTACGGTTAAATATTTTATTCATTTAAATGTTAGGGTTCATTTTTTTTGCATTTACTAAGTCAAAAAATAAAATAAAAAACGTTTTAATGCCTTAAAAGGCATATTTAAACTTGGGTTTGCCGCAGGTACGTTCAGGTTCTCCGCAAGTACGTTCGGGTTCTTCCCAGGTACGTCCAGACGTACCCGTGACGTACCCAGGAAGAACCCAAACGTACCCATCACGTATCCGTACTCGTACCATGATGTATCCGTACCGAATATGTATCAAGCAAGGTACAGGGGGCTGGGGGACGAACCCTGGCAACAGAGCTTGCATGGATGGACTTGTACTAATTTCTAAAGGTGAAAACAATCATTTATTTGCATATTAAGCCAATAATTCAGCTTTTCCAAATGGGTCGAATTGCTTAGGAGTGGGGGTTTGCATTGATTCAAAGGGTTTCTCCATGTTTGGTTTGCATCAATTGATTCCTCATATTTTATAAGGCTGAAATATACATTTTTAAGATTTTAGAAGTTGTCTAAGAGGTATTTCTAGCCCTTGGTTGTGGTTGCATTGTTGTTGTCATTAAATTAATTGCAGTTGGGTGTTATCACTTATTTTATCCATTTCTTTGATGTGAATTGGATTAATAAACGTTGTCGTGATTGGATTAATTATTTAGAAGCATATTCAATGGTTAATACATAGTTGTATGATGAGTTGAAGTCCCTTTACAGTTCGCTACTAGGATTTCCTGATATTTTTACGTCTACTGTTATAAAAATTAGATTACTGTCAAGTGGGATTGGTGTTGTTTCCTATTTTTCAGTTTCAGCCCTAAAAAGGGACATTAGAATGGTATCAAAGCTCTAGTCTTCTCAACATAAGGGTTTCATGCAAGGTGAAGAGAAGATGGGAAGAATGATGAAATTGCAAGAAAGACTAGTGGACACCTTGGACTCTCTTGCCCTCACTATGCAAAATCTACATAAGGGAAGGACATTCAAGGAGGAAAGGGCTTCTTGCACAATACATGATAGCTGGAGGGAGACTTCATTCTAATCAAGACCCTCTAGACCTACCTTCATTGCTAAGGAGGAAATCACAACCAAGGAAGAATCTAAGGTTTTAAAGGTTAATAATGTTGCAGCTAGCTTTGAAGAGTATCAAGCCCTTCCGGAAATTATTCGTGATGCCCTACCATTTTCTAAATTTGTAGGATGGAGGAAAGAGCGGGCATTGGAACTAGGTCCAAGCCTTGAGCCATGCACAAGGGTCTTGGGAAGGATATCCCAACCCTAGAGGAGAAGAGCCCCATCGTGTTGACAAAACAAGAAGAAGCTATGAAGTTTGATGAGGATGAAGTCGTGGTGAAGTTTGAAGATACAACTTCCCTCTATAGCAACCCTTCCAAGGTAACAAAAGAGGAAGATATCCACCATGCTAAGGAGAAAAAACCATCCCAACAACTATTTATGGTGATGGATTAGCCTTTGGTAGCCCTAGAAGCACCCACCGCCATCGTCAAAGGTGATCCCTTAGACTGATTTTCCTTACAGCCCTATAAAACACGAGATGATGGAGAAATTGCTAAGCAAGAACCAAGCAAAATGGAAGGTAAAGAACTTTTGATTGTTAATGATATTCTCTTGATTTCTAATGGTTGCATGTGGCAAAATACTAAGGGAAATTGGGAGCATGAGAAAAAGGATGAAGGAAAGCATGGGGAGCAAGATGAAGTGAATGTTGGAGATAGCCCAAGCAATTTTCATATAACAATGGGAGTTAAGCATATTGGGGATGGCCAAAGGTATGGAGGTGTTTCAAAATCATTGTTTTCTTCTACACCAGTTCAGTTTGGTTGTCTTGAGCCATTTGACGAAAAGAATAACAATATGTCATGGTTGAGGCTCCATTGTAAACCATGGCAAGGGGCAGTACAATCCAAGTGAAGTTGTTATGAGATACACCCATGGAAAAAGGGCATTTTTGGGTGCCCAAGACCACCTTTAACCCACTGTAGTTTTCAGATCAGCAACCAACGATAAGACCTCTGATATTTTGTTTGAGCATGACAAATTAACCCAACTGAAGTTATTCTTGTTTGTGGGGTACATTGTACTCAATTTTTGGAAAAACACTCATTCTCAAATATCAAGGTGAAGGACTGAATTTCCGGGTTGGAATCAAAAAAATCAGATTTCATGGCACAATGATTAACAGGAGCACAGTGGCAAGGAAAGATGAGAATCATGGTCCCATAGATACAGCTAAGCTTTGAGAGGGCCCTGATTTTATTTATTTATCAGTTGATCATTAACTTTTCAACTCCTTTTTTGCTCTATGGGCTGTTGTAGATAAAAATTCAGCAGTGTTTTGGATAGTTGCTGGGGCAACCCTCTTTGAGGATATATATCCAGCACTTTGGAGGATGATTTCAATCACTTTTAGCTTCTCTTTGGAGAAGGAAATGGATCATTACAGCAGAAATTGGCGTGGCAAGCGAAGGATTGTTGGGTGTTTGGGTCTTGTGAATACAAAATGCATTTGTCACCCATGTGTGAAGATACTAATCACATTCATACGCAGTTGTATTTTGGATTGTATGGGCACCTACTAACCAATCAAAGGAGAAGAGAAGGCTAAGGCATCTAAGAGAGGATTGATCCACTGAACTATGGAGAATATGCAGGGGCTAATAAGAGTCTCCATTTTTTATAACATGTTTGCTCCATGTGCAGATTTGAAAATTAAATGAAAATTGCAGCTAAAGACACCCTTTATTTCTAGAGTGAAGAACGATCGTTCTTGCAAAAGCTTCTCCACTTGACTGGTGCCGCATCTAGATTGCTCGCCTGGATCAAATTGAAGCACGAAAGCGTACAATTGCTTGAGGGCAAGCACTTTTGGGAAGGGAGGGCTGTAATGTCCCCTTATTCCAAGCTAATCGCTACAGAAGACCTTATCCCATCCTTCCTCGTGGGACTAAGGATTTGGAGCTAGAGGAAATGTAATGTCCCCTTTATCGATATAAGAACCTAATTATGGACTTCTTGCCATTCCCTTTTTGTGGCAACGAAGTTGGTTTAAATAGGAAAGGAATTGGGTTCTCATGGCATCTTTCTTTTGTAATTTTTAATGTTTCTTTCTAGTGTTTTCTTCATTTTAGCAGGTCAGTTGGCTTGGAGGTTTTTAAAGGCCAAATTAAAGATTAAATAAGCCCAAAAGGAGGTTGGCCTTGCCTAATTGGCCTTTGGCACCAAGGTTGGGGTATTTAAGGAGTCTTATGGCTTCATTTGCACGCATCTATTTTGGAAAATTTTATCTACACTTGTTCTTTGGGCTAATTGCTCTTAGTTCATTCCACTTTTGAGTGAAAATCTAATTGTGTGGCTCTTTCCAAGGAGGACGAAAACCCTTCTTGTGGCTGGTTGGAGGACAGAAACCCTCCATCCTTGGTTGAAGTGAAGACATATTGAAGACCATTTTGCAGATTTGGGCATTGAAGGATAAAAGAAGTCATCTACATTCATTTTTATGCATTGATAAGCCCTTCCTGGTTGGAGCGACTTGTATTAGGGTGTGATTTAGTGTCTTCCAAGGCACAAAATTCGGTTTTACTTTCCTAGTCAAATTTGGCATAATTTATAAGGTTGGAATCCATAGTTTTGTCATTTTTGGTGGAGTTCTTCTAGGGTTTTCAGCCCGTGCATGTGGCTGCCCTGCTGTTGTTCCAAATTTAATTACAGCAGTGTGTTATCTTTGGTTTTCTCCATTTATATGTTTCAAATTGAATGGATAAATACTCCCGCACATGAAATAATAATTTATAAGGGTTTTCAACTATTGTGGATGGTTTTATGGTGCATTTTAACCCCTTTTCAGTTCGTTGCTAGGGTTTATATTATTGTGGGAACCGCTGTCATAAAAATCAGATCATATTTCACTTGTGATGTGGTGTATTTTTAGATCTGATTCTTAGGGTTTGTGGCCAAACCCATATCTTCGGTTTTTGTACCAAAAAGGGGCATCACAAGAAAGTTGTCTGAAGATATCTGGATTCGTTTTAGAAAATATTGCATTATTTTATCTTGTTTTCTTATTGAATGCATAGCGCTCCAATAGATGAAATAAATTACTCCGTTAATTAATTGTTGGTGAGCATATATGCTCAAATTAGAAATAGACTTTAATATTATAAGGTCGGCCATAAGTTATGATATAGCACCCCTTATGTTATAAAAGGAAGATGCTTAGCCATTATTATGTTATGTTGAATCTTATTATTTCTTCTTAGTAAACATTGTACCTTTCTTATCTCTCTCATCAAGGACGAAAAACCCTTGTTTGAGATCCCTTCAAGGACGAAAGCCCATGATGGTGGAACTCGCCTTGGGAACGAAAACCCTCAAGGAAGGATATTTGGTATGATTGAATATCTTCAATTATTTGGAGCTGATATATTTTTATCTAGCCCTAAGCGACTTGCATCATGAGCAATTTGGAGATGTTTTAACGGATGTATGGTTTGATTCTGTAATGAACACTTTTTAGACAAGTTAGGAAATGGAGAAATACTTGTCAAAATCAAGCAAAGAATGAATAAACCTTTTGTATCAACCTAAAATATCTCAAAGTTAGCTATTTCGAACCCAAATGGGGTGGAAACTAGCCAAGGTGGTGGGATAGATTGGAAGAAAACAATTGGAATTTAAACACATTCAAATCAGATTTTACACAGCTGGAAAACAATTAATAATCAAACCCCAGACTGCTGCAACTTTTAAAATTATTTCCCGCTTAACCAACCAAGCAAAAGCCTTCAAACTTTGGATTCAAGTGCAATAAAATATGGGAAATATGATCATGTAGTCCACTTCCACCCAGTTATAAGAAAAGTATCAGATTTGTGCAAAAGGTTGGTCACCCAGGGCATAAAATAGTGTTGTTCACTAAATAAATAATTCTAGCTTCTATACTCATCCAAAAATTCACTAAATTACATGCATGCACTCACAAAAATATGAGAAACCAAATCTGAACTGAAATCATATTTTTTTAGCATCAAAATGGGTCACAAACCCCTCTTTCCGAAGTCATTATGGCTGGAAATAACCCACAGTGACCAGCGAAGAAAAAAGGAGCATAACCAAGGATTTTCACCCTCTAAACTTGGCGCAAAAGACTGAAATAAATTAAGCAACAATGGCAGATCTGAAATTCACTTGTTTAACCCTCAAAACATGCAAACAAATTCAGATTTCCTTCAACAATCAATTCGCTAGGGTTAGGATTACTTTCTCAAGCAATTCGCCACACAATAGATGCAACACACACTAATGGATCCTTATCAAATTCAGATCTACTTCAATTCCAAATCGAATGAGAGAGAGAGAGAGAGAGCACAATGAAGAGCTAGGGCATACATCCCATTTCTCCAAGCATGGAGAGACATAACTGATCAAATCAGCATCCCCAAAAGATGGCCATGTAACCTCCTTTTATAAGATAAAGGGTTCAACATTCAAATGGCCGAACTTTTCCCTTTCGGAGGGAAAACTAATAAAACTTAATTAAAATATTAAAAGACTAACTTTATGTGCACTTTATTACTTTCTAATTAAATAATAGAGAGTAACTAACCTATGTGCACATTTTAAGACTAAAGACTCCCACTTGTAGCGCTAGGCATGCCAAGGGGTTACAATGCAAATAACAGACAACAGACATCTCAAAACAATCCCCTAGCTTCATCCTCGAGCCCACGGGGAGAGAATGGGTTGAAGGTCTTCCATTTTGTCTTTGTAAAAGTCCCAGAAAAGGGGACATTACAGATTCTTGCATGGATGGACTTGTACTAATTTCTTAAGGTGAAAACAATCATTTCTTTGCATATCAAGCCAATAATTCAGCTTTTCCAAGTGGGGTGAATTGCTTGGGAGTGGGTTTTGCATTGATTCAAAGGGTTTCTCCATGTTTGGTTTGCATCATTCAATTCCTCATATTTTATAAGGCTGAAATCTACATTTTAGTTGTCTAAGAGCTATTTCTAGCCCTTGGTTGTGGCTGCACTAATGTTGTCATAAAATTAATTGTAGTTGTGTGTAATCACTTATTTTCTCAATTTCGTTGATGTGAATTGGATTACTAAATGTTGTCATGATTGGATTAATTATTTAGAAGCATTTTCAGCGGTTATTACATAGTTGTATGATGAGTTTGAGTCCTTATACAGTTCGCTACTAGGGTTTCTTGATATTTTTAGATTTGTTGTTATAAAAACTAGATTACTCTCAAGAGGGATTGGTGTTGTTTCCTATTTTTCAGTTTCGGCACTAGAAAGAGACATTACACCAAGGTTGGTTAATGTTGTTGTGGCATTAGTGATGCAAATTCACGTCAATCCCTTGTTTTAAAGTGTGGTCTTAGCTCCAATTCACCCTTGGGAAAAACTATCCTCTTGAAGAAGTTTCTCATATATGTATCAGAACCCTAATTTAGGGATAAATGCTTTGGTGATCAATATTTTATTTGATAAATGTTTTCTTTTCTTTTTGTTGGCACTTATTGTTACTTTAAAACAAGATAAAATGAAAAATATATTGCTTAATTGTATGATATTTTAAGGGGGGAGATGGAACATTGCATTTGGTATCATCTAATTTCTCAATGTCATCACATAAAAAGAGTTCCATACAAAGGGATAATTAGAAATAAGACCTCCACATAGAAAGAGTATTCAATAGATATAATAATCATTCGTTTTCACAATCATAAGGTGGAAAGGATTGAAATAATTTTAACACATGCCAGTATACCCAACATTTTGAACGAGGGATCTAAAATTCCTAAAAAATTGAGTTTGTGAAATGTTTATGTCGTTGTTCACATCAATACGGTATCTTATTAAATGTCTCTGGTAGAATTAAGAAGAAAACTATGACAAAATTAGAAGATAAAAAAGTTAGTGAATAAAGCTTAAATATTGAAGTATCTCTAATTCCTTGGTTAACATTCTATGTTCTCATCTCAAGATAAATTGGATCCTATATTAGTTCTTATAGTTGACACTCCTCATAAATGATATGGGACATTCATGAGCCTTGTTACCACCTTTACACTATACTATGATCAAAATTTATGTTTTTAATCTAACCCTTGTGTTTGTTTTTGGTTGGGAGTCTTTATGGACACCTAAAGTGGAACCCAAAGTATAACTTGAGTAAAGAGTGTGCCATCTTAGAATTCTCATGTTTTCAAGAGTAAACATATAGTGATCCTAATGATAGTGGAATCACAAGTTGGAGTAAATTTACAATTTAAAGTAATACGATAGAAACATAGTGAGTCAATAATTTATAGGAAACAATTCAAGAACTATAAGAACAAATTGTTAGAGGAGAATAATACATGTAAAGATAACAAATTTTCATAAGTGATTAACTTGGACCACTTTGGAAAGAAGCAACCTATTAGGACGGTCCCTTGAGTATGAGAGTTACATATAGTGATAATAAATTTGGGTACAAAAAGAATTTCAGATTCCCTTGCCTGATAAATAGTATCAATAGTGTCAAAAAGGTAATAATTACTCCAAAAGATCATCTTAAGATAACATCATTTAAAAGTAATTGGTAAGATTTAACCTATGTTGAAAATATTTAAATAGAATCTTTCAGGAAATAACTGACAGAAAGAATGTTATGGTAGTAGTCTGTTTGTCCTAGATTTTTTTTAAATGCCAGAGAAAAACTTGGCTTATAAAAATATGCCATGGCTGTCAATCAAAGATAACATGTATGGAATTTTGTGGGGTAGTCCACAATTTCATGTCTTGCCTGAAAAATGGGTAATGCTACATTAGAAAGTTTAGATATAAATAATCAAAGAATTCAAAATCTAGATTCACAGTTCTAGTAATTCTTTATAGGATTAATATCCTCATTAGAGGAGATAACACCAATTGGAATATCATTTCTTGTAATACAACCCAGTTCTAGAAACCCCTATATTTAATAGAATCTTTTTTTTCTGGGTTTTAAAGAGCCATCATATTAAATTAAAATCTAAGTATAGATATACATATTCTGCCATGCTTGAAATCTTTTAGCCCAAGTCTTGGCATTATGTAAAGGATACATATTAGAATTTATTTGGACAAATTATAATTCAGAATCTTCCTCATTTCCTCTTGAAGCTTGGTTGACCACCATTGGGGAGGCAAACCATACCACGTAATGTTATGGTTATCAAGAGCCGAATTGGCTAACCCATCTGCTGTTTTATTATGTTCCCTAGGAACGTGGCTGAAATGAACCTTCTGCAACCGGACTTGCAACCTTTTGATCTTCTCCAATTCTCATTCTAGTTTCCAATTATTGATATGATCTCTTATGGGATCAGATAACAGGCTAACGATTGCCTTTGAATCTGATTCAGTTTGGATTTTTTGCCACTTAGACTTTAAAAGTATTATTGTTACACAATCAGTTATATTGAAAAAAGTTCAACCAAGTATGTTACTCTAGAATTCTCTTGTAATGTTTAAATAACTTTAAAGGAAATATTGAGTGCACATCGTGTGACAATTGGGATGCCCATCACGTCAATATTGGAGACGTCCAATAATTTGAATAACTTGTGTTACTAACTAATATATTAGTTATCAAGTATGGCCCAGGATCCTACAACAAATTGATATTATATCTAAAGTCAATATTATATGTGTGTAAGTAATTAAGAGCAATCAAAGTAAAATGTATATTTAGGACCGCATGCTCAACTAGTGTTTACTTTTGCACAGAGGGAATGAGAATAATTTGAAAAATAATATTCTATGAATCGTAGATTATAATATAATACATTCGATAAAGTGAAATACATTAACCTGCGTCTATCTTATGTGTATAGTGAGATTGGAAAAATTATACCCATTGATGTTTGAGCATCATACATGATGGATTCGTAGTATGAGGAAACATGCCAACTCTTGTTGATATTATAATAGAAATAAGAATCTACGGTACGATATTTATTACTAGTATTGTGAACTGGAAAAAAACTCTATCATTGTTTTAGTTGATAATTCAATGGACCACTTTCTTACCAACTACGGATTGGGGGTTGAGCGGACCTTATTCTTTCTCCAAAAATTGTTTTTGATAGATTTAGTACTCATTTGGAGTTATAGTGTTATTTCAGTGCTATTGTGTTATTATTTCTTAATAGAGAGCATGGTAATTAAATAAACCCATGATTAAGAAAGGAGTATTCTAGATTTCAAATTGATAAGTTATTAAGTGGTGTGAAGAATAGTCTAGATGTTCAAATAAAATAGCCTTTAGAATCTAATATGATCTCTCCCGTAAAAAGTATTCCATTCTCAAGATTGCTAGTGTGCTAACTAGTTATTATCTCCTAAATATATAGTGTTTTTCAACTATGTTTTAAAATGTTGAAATGAAATTAATGAATAAATGAACCAAAGTGATAAAAGAAATGTATAAAGAGAAATTTTGTGATGGTAATATATAACTAAATAATTGATATACTTATATTCATTATCTATGGGCTAAGCATTATTGCTTGTGAATTTTGTTTCAAATGAACCTCGTGCTACAAGGACAACTGATCTGGGGGGGAGAGAAATGTTATCTGACAAAATCTCCATGTAATAATTTGGGAGAAGATAAATAATTAAAGACCCTTATTAAAAGGGAGTGTGATAAAATTGACCCTTATTAAAAGGAGTGTTATGTTATGACCCTTATTAAGGCTTATTAAGGGAGTGCAATGTAATGACCCTTGTTAAAGGGACTAAGAGTGAAATATTTAATAAACCATATTGAATGGGAGTATAATGAATTATTTAGTAATTCATTATGAACGGATGTGTTTGTTGACAACTACCCGGTTGACCTATAAAAGGTTGAACAATGATTTGTGGAAGGACATTAAGAACAACATTTAGAAAACTCTTGTAATACATAATTTACATGCATCTGGCGTGTGGAAAAGTGAAGGCGGGTGGTGGGATTTTGGAGAGGGGCATTTCGTGTGTCTTAACTAGGGGTACAAAGTACAGCCTCATATGGTTCTTGGCCAGGGTAAGGTATGATTTATATGATATTTCTCCTCCATAGATAAGCGGCCATAACACAAGGTGTTTGATCCTGTAAACATAAGAGAGAGAAAGTTTGATGGATCTAAAACAAAAGATATGTATTTCACTCTTATAATTGACTGTAATTTGATCTTTGTAATTCAAATGATATTTGTATTAATACAATTACATGTTTAATTGATGGTCTCAATGTTATTTGTGTTTAAAACTCTAAATCACAATTTTGATATATACATATATAAATAAAAGTATAACGGAAAACACTATACTCAAATTATACACTGTTAATTGTTATCTCGTGAAATAACATTGTAATTGGATCTATGGATACACTATTAAAAGGGTCAGACACTCTATGTGCTCAGTGTTGTTGAAAATGAGAATGTGCAACTATTTTAACTGGCGCACATGTCGACTCGTAAACTACCACACACGCACACACACACACGCACGCACGCAAACACACACACACGAAAGTGTGTGTGTGTGTGTGTATAAGCATATATATCACGTTTCTAAGGATAAAATACACAACCAACTCCTAGTGGTCCACTTGTCATTTCAGGTGTCTCACATCCCATGAACTATGAAATCAAGATAACCCGAGTCTCAAGGATCATGCAATGTGGCAGAATCTCGGGTTCTTATGTACAGGAACCATACTACAGTAATCTCCAGTCTTCCCGGTAGCCGAGCTTGCGAAAGCACTTCACTATTCCATTCCCCATCGTACCATAGCCTCAATGCCCAAAATGCTACCAAGATAACCCGAGTCTCAAGGATCACACCACGTGGCGGAATCCCAAGTTCTCATGTACCGGAACCATAGTGCAGTAATCTCCAATCTTCCCCATAGCCAAGTTCATGGAACCGCTGCCACTTGTCACTATTCCATTCTTCATCGTACCACAACCCAAGTTCCCAAAATGCTAACAAGTGTCTCCATTCTAGATTATCTTATTCTCGTAAGTCGTCTCAATGACTCGAGCTCACTTTTGCTTTCTTGACAGAAGAGTGCACGTCATTGGGCCACGTGTTTGCACCTTATAGCCCGTAGCCCAAGCATACAAAATTGTGTTTCATATCATCCTCTTATATTTCGAAGCCCACAACCTGATTACACGGGATTATGCCACTTGTCCAAATCTTATGCAAAATTCGGGCACATTTTGAGCCTCAAAACTAATTCTTAGCAAACGGCCCGAAATCGTACCATGTCAACTGGGCAATTTGCATTTAAAATTATATATACATATATACAATTGTCAATCCCACAACCCTCTCTCTACACCTCCCTATACAAAGTGGGGCTAAACTGATGAACTGCTATAAATCTTATCCACTGCCAAGTCCTTGCTAATCTTAATTTGGGATTACTGTGTTATTTGAAATTGGGGGGAAAATCGACGTTGCAAATTTCGAGATTAGGATTCAATGTTTTTTGTAAAATTACAACGTTTTTAAAGTAAGAGGATCAGAAAAAAATTAAAATTAAAAAAATCGGGAACATCCCCTCCAAGTCCCTGAAAGAATCAAGACATCACCGAAATCCAAGAGACACATCCC
This sequence comes from Taxus chinensis, assembly GCA_019776745.2. NCBI lineage: Eukaryota > Viridiplantae > Streptophyta > Pinopsida > Cupressales > Taxaceae > Taxus > Taxus chinensis. The sequence continues at coordinate 905,750,426 of CM034149.1, read as the reverse complement.
CGTAGAATACATAAACAAAAAGTGCTAGCCAACTTGGCAAGAAAAATATTACTAAATATCTATCAACCCTCAACTTTAAGAGGATAACAAGAGTGAACACCATAGTTGCTAAATCCGGGAAGATCTACACAAAATCCAAATGGATATGGATTTTTCAGCTATCCCAAAAAGTTCGGTCCAGGCCGGCCCAATGTTCTTTTTCGAAAAACAATACAGTTTTGTTTTTTCAAAAAATAAGACACCCAACTCCCTGAAAGAATCGAGACATCACCAAAATCCAAGAGACGCATCCCCGCAGAATACATAAACAAAACGTGCTAGCCAACTTGGCAAGAAAAATATTACTAGATATCTATCAACCCTCAACTTTAAGAGGATAACAGGAGTGAACACCATAGTTGCTAAATCCGGGCAGATCTACACAAAATCCAGATGGATATGGATTTTTCAGCTATCCCAAAAAGTTCGGTCCAGGCCGGCCCAATGTTCTTTTTCGAAAAACAATATAGTTTTGTTTTTTGAAAAAATAAGACACCCAACAACCTTATTTATTAGTTAATATCAAATATATTGACATTTTATACTAAGTTATTAACTTTTTTCATTGAATTTCTCAATTTCACATCTTTACAAAATTATGCAAATATATGGTACATATATTTCAGACCGGATATTTCTGATTTTTTTGAAAAAATATGGATTTCAGGATATTTTGCTCCCCCGAAGGCATCCAAATCTCTAGACTTGGTCTATGGTCAAAACACTATGGTTTTATTTATGCTAAAGTGGAGTTTTGGTTGGGAAGGTCAATTCGTAACATAGGTATCAAAGGATGGAGAAAGAATAAATTTCCTCCTCCCTCAAAACATTGGCATGTTGACATTTGTAGAATCTTGTAATAGAGATGGAGAGATTTGCTTGAGGTGTTGCTAAATGTTGTGTATACTAAACCCACCAATACTGCATTTTGAGGCCTAAGTTACTTACGTTGAGAAAGTTCGGAAGATATCAACTCCAAGGATGACAAGTTGAATCCCTTTTTGAGGAGGGCTAAAGCTTTAGAAATGGATCTCAGCTTTGTACATAAAAACATGATGAAGCCCAACTGCCACCTATCATGAAAAATTAGTTAAGAGAGTGGGTAATGCAACACTAACTGAAGATATGAAGTAACGGATTTGAGAGCTGGAGGGGAAAAGGCTACAGTGGAAATGGAGGTAGAGAATAGGTAGTCACTGGAGCCATAAAGAAGAAGCCTGAGAATGCCTACCTGGAGTTTGGAATGACCAAGGACCAAAGGCCTATTTACATGTTTGCTATCCTGATAGGAGCACAGCCAAATGCAATTCCAGGTGGCGCATCAATGACAATGCTAAAACAGAAACAGAAGTTAGAAAGTCAGATGGTTGAGGAGATGCATCAAATGAGAGAGGAACTGGACATCAAACAAGGAGTTGGACTGAAGCAGCTCTGCTCTCAGATTCAAGAAGCCATTGTCGAGAAATAGTAAAAACTGAGTCTTTTTCCCACCTCACAGATCGCGCTGTTGTAACCAGAGACGTGAATAGCCAACTTGAATGGTATTTTAGCTGCCCATGGCTCCAATCTGATAACATCAATGCTCGAATTTCTCCATACAATCCTGTTGCTCCATACTACTTTGGTTCCCCTTAAGGGCAACCCCTTTGGCATTCAAGGCTAAAGGATTTATAGGAAGTGACAGTCTACCAAATTTGTTAACAGTAGTTCTTATGTTTATACTTGTATGTGTTCGAGAGATTACAATTTAAAACCTGTTTTGAAGTACCTATATTGGAATGTGTTAATATACTCTGTTATGGTGTATTCAAAGGGTTATGGTGACTAATATAGTCGGTTGCCCAGGGACTGATATTAGCTAGAGATTTTGTCTTTGGGCTTCAACTTACCTCACTACTTTATGGTATCTGATCTTATATACTGAAATTTCTGTATAATCTGCGATACTTTCAAATGCAAATTTATCTCTGAGACAGAAAACAAAACCAAATAATTAAACCTTACAAATATGGAACTTTGTAACTGAATCTTCAATAATATGTATGCATGTTATGAATGACACTTAACAGTCTAAGACTACATTCAACCATCTGAGAATTGGAATTTACCACAATATACTCATTAGCAAAAACATCTGATCCCTGCCTAACTCTACTTTGTTGACGATTCCACATGCTGTTGACATTGACCAGTGTTTCTTCATCAAATTTTCCACGTTCCTCTATTGAAAGTTGATTGAAGCGCTCCTCCCCTGCATCCATACTCCGCTTAATATCTGCCTGTGAAAACAGGAAAATGAAATCACTTTGGAGCTCACCCACATCAACACAACTTAATTCCCACAACAAGAAAAAACAACATTAAGTAAAAAAAACCCACAAAGATTGTTCTTCAATGTAGATTTTCATCACTATTCCAACAGCATGACAATGTCAGCACACTGTTCCTTAGTAAATTATCATTTCTGTTTATGAGCTAAGATATCAACCAACTGCATGTTCTTGAAAAAATTATTCACAAAAGATGTCATTAAAATGACAGAAACTCAGCAGTTCTTATTCAAATGTGATGCTAACGTAATTTGGGGAAAACAAAAGTGCTCTATTGCCTTAGGATAAGATGACTTGAAGAAAGAAGTAACAGTCTCATAAATTCCATATGTAAATACATGTTTCCTCTAATTAAAACACTAATAGCATGGTTACATAGCTCTGTTCAGCATACAAGACAATCAATAACCAAAGAGTACGCTTAAAAACAATGTTACCTACTTCTGATATCATAGTACAAGGTGTGCAGTATATTAAAAGAGTTATAAATCAACTTTGAAGGTTAAGGTGTGATTATCTAATATTTTCACCATTGAGTATTCAGCTTCGATGTAAAGATAAAAATCGATTTTGAATTAACTTGTGACAATCTCAAATCATGATGCATCCGATGGCCATGGCACTGTAAAAAAATAGCTGTACTGAGAGAAACACAAACCCTCGCCCTTAAGGCTCCATTCAGGTAAGCCTACAAAAGCTAAACAAATGCTATTTTAGTATTTAGAGCTCTTCCTTGATTGCACCTTTAAATTAATTCATAACATGCTGAAATTGAGAACAATGAGTAGAAGCCTGTGTTCCACCAAGTTTCCGGGATGGGGGACACGTTTCCGAGACAGTTTTTTGAAGGCCATTTTCCAAAGGACAGCTATTAAAAAATAAGGGAAAGTTTAAAAATATAGGCATTTACGAAAATACATATGATAACATAGCTAAAATACATATGATAACGTTCATAAGGCAATCGTCATATACATTATAGATCCTTAATACATACATATACTATTGGAATATGTGAACAAGGAAGAATAAAGAAGAAGGCGGATTGCACACTTTGGAGATTGTGTATCTGTCATTTTATTAAACAAAAGATAGTTACAACGCAATTGATAGTTACAACCGAATATTTGTCATGGAAGATGCCCATTTCATAAACCTATGTGAGAATCCATTTCATTTCCATTGCTAGCTCAGAGATGAACCAACCTATTTTCCCTCTCCTAACAAAAGGGCCTTTAGGGACCCCTCTTCAGACAAAATGATAATACATACATATACTATTGGAATATGTGAACAAGGAAGAATAAAGAAGAAGGCGGATTGCACACTTTGGAGATTGTGTATCTGTCATTTTATTAAACAAAAGATAGTTACAACGCGATCAATAGTTACAACCGAATATTTGTCATGGAAGATGCCCATTTCATAAACCTATGTGAGAATCCATTTCATTTCCATTGCTAGCTCAGAGATGAACCAACCTATTTTCCCTCTCCTAACAAAAGGGCCTTTAGGGACCCCTCTCCAGACAAAATGACGTCTAGGGCCCCTTCTCCCCACAAAGGAGAGCGAGGGATTCTAGACACTAGGCCTTCAATCCAAATGGATGTGGATAGAACCCATATTAGGCTGTAGGGGTAGGCACACATTACCATTTTTCTTTCCACAACTAGAGGTTCATTGGCCTTGGGCATTATGTAATATCCCTTTCTAGGGCTGAAACTGAAAAACACAGAAATAGCACAAACCCCAAAAAGATTAAATCTGATTTTTAGACCAGAAAACTGAAAAATTAGATCAGCAATGCACAGCAGTCTGATTTTTGGAACAACAGCTTGTAAACAACAAGATTTCACCCAAACATCACCTTAAAACTCATCCACAATATTTATAAACCTTTTAGAAACACTTTAGGACAATTTTCATCTTGAAATGTAATGTCCCCTTATTTAAAATACCACCAATTGAAGACTTCTTGCCATTTCTCTTCCCGTGGTCAAGAAGGAATTGCACAAGGGAAGTCCAATTTCGTTTTTATTGTTTTACTTTGGTGTTTTACTCCCTAAGGCAGGTCGGCTGGGATTATGAGATTCCCAACAATTATCCATCCAATTTACATGAAAGAAATGGATAAAACAAGAAATGATACCCAAGTATGATTAAATTTATGACAGCTGCAAGGCAGCCACAAACAAGGGCTGAAAATTATGGATAAACTCCTCCAAAAATAACCAAATTGTAGATTTCAGCCTTATAAAATATGATAAATCCGAATATCAAAGAATAATGAAGTTTTGTACCCTAAAAGGCACCCAAATCCACTTCTACCCTAGTCGCTCCTAGGAGAGCGGCTTCGAACAATATCAAAAGCCTTTGTAGGTCTTTTTCTTGATGCCCTAGATCCAAATTAGCAAAAGAGTCTTCAATATATGTCTTCAATTTGCCAATATGGAGAGTTTTTCGTTCTCCACTATGCCACAAGGAAAGGTTTCTTCCTCTTTAGATGCCACACGAGAATTTTTGTCCTCAAGTAGAAAGGTATTGAGCAATCAACCCAAAAAACCAAAATAATTAGTGTATATGCGCCAAAAGATGATCCAAATGAGGCCAAACGACCTCATTTTGTATCCCTTGGTTGGCGTCGAAGGCCAAATAGGTGAAAACCGACCTCTAAGCTTCACTTTTTCTTTTGATTCCTTGCTGGGAATCTCATAATCTCGGACGACCTGCCTTAGGGAGTAAAACACCAAAGAAAAACATTAAAAGGAAATAAAAACGGAACCCAAGGACTTCCCTTGTGAAATTCCTTCTTGGCCACGGAAAGAGAAATGGCAACAATTGATGTTATTTTGAAAAATTGGACATTACAATCCTCCCTTCCCAAAATTGTTTGTCCTCAAACAATTACAAACTCAAGTGCTCCAATAATCTAGATCTTGTACCCTGTCAAATGAAAGAGCTCTTGCCAACACAAGCTTATATGCCCAAATAATCATACCAAACCATCGTCATCATTGTGGGTGGTTTGATATGATGGCATTTGGGCATATAAGCTTGTGTTGGCAAGAGCTCTTTCATTTGACAGGTACAAGATCTAGATTATTGGAGCACCCGAGTTTGCAATTGCTTGAGGACAAGCAATTTTGGGAAGGGAGGATTATAATGTCCCCTTTTTCAAAATAACATCAATTGAAGACTTCTTGCCATTTCTCTTCCCGTGGCCAAGAAGGAATTTCATAAGAGAAGTCCTTAGGTTTCGTTTTTATTTCCTTTTATTGTTTTTAATGTTTTTTTTTGGTGTTTTAGTCCCTCAGGCAGGTATGGGATTATGAGATTCTCAAAAAAGAATCAAAAGATAAAGTGAAGCTTAGAGGTCGGTTTTCACCTATTTGGCCTTCGACACCAAGCGAGGGATATATAAGGAGGTCATTTGGCCTCATTTGGATCATCTTTTGGCCCATATACACAAATTATTTTGGTTTTTGATTGCTCAATACCTTTCTACTTGAGGACGAAAACTCTCTTGTGTGGCATCCAAGGAGGACGAAACCCTTGTGTCAGAGTGGAGAACGAAAACTCTCCATATTGGAGAATTGAAGACATACTGAAAACATTTTTGCTAATTTGGATCTAGGGCATCAAGAAGAAGACCTACAAAGGCTTTTGATATTGTTTGAAGCCCCTCTCCTAGGGAGCGACTAGGGTAGAAGTGGATTTGGGTGCCTTCTAGGGTACAAAACTTCATTATTCTTTGATAATCGGATTTATCATATTTTATAAGGCTAGAATCTACAATTTGGTTATTTTTGGAAAAATTTATCCATCATTTTCAGCCCTTGTTTGTGGCTTCCTTGTTGTCATAAATTTAATTACAGTTGGGTATCATCTCTTGTTTTCTTCATTTCTTTTATGTAAATTGGATGGATAATTGTTTTTCGTACTTGAAATAATTATTTAGAAGTATTTTCAGCTGTTGTGCATGGTCGTATGGTTTGTTAAAGTCCCCTATACAATTCGTTACTAGGGTTTCAAGGAATATTAGAGTTATAAAAATCAGAAATTACTTCACTTGGGGTTTGTGTGATTTCCGTGATTTACAATTGTAGCCCAAGAAAGGGACATTACATGAAATCCAATCTCAAACAATTGGCAATTTATTTATCAACAGAAGTACAACCAAGATAAATGATCAAAAATAAGGTCTCCAAACCCCAACAATGGCCAAATATGAAAGATATAAGCCTTATAAATTATGGCAAATCTGAATATCAAATAATAAGTGAGTTTTGTGCCCTAAAAGGCACCCAAATTGACTCCAACCCTAGTCACTCCCTAGGAAAGGGACTTCAAACCATGCAAAAGCTCTTGATAGGTCTTCTCCTTAATGCCCTAGATGCAAACCAGTAAGGGAATCTTCAGTATTTGTCTTCACACCACCAATTTTGGAGAGTTTTCGTTCTCCAATATGCCACAAGGAAGGTTGCCATCCTCCTTGGATGCCACACTATGGATTTTCGCCCTTAGCGGAGTTGGAAATAGAGCAATCAGCGCTAGAGTCCAAATTGATTAAGTATATATGCCAAAAGTGATCCAAAATGAGCCCCAACATTTGCTTTTATAAACTTTTCTTTTCTTTCTTTGTGTGAGCGCTCAATGTAGGCCTCTAAGGTCTTTTTATGACCTTGTAATATCCCTTTCATAAAGAGGCTGACAACCTCCTCCTTTTTATTTTAGTATTTAACAAGGAATTTTATTTTACATAACCACATAATTGATTTAAAGTTGTCCCAACATAACTGAAAATTTAGATCGGCCCAACTTACGATATCAATGGTCTGATTTTTGGAATAACTTGTAAACAGGGGACATTAGAATCCTCCCTCACCCAAATATGTTTGCACCTCAAGCAAAATACAAGCTCTTCGATCCACAATATTTATAAAACCTTTGTAGAAACACTTTGATGTACAATTTTCACCATGAAAACCAATCTCATTAACACAACTGACAATGTAATTTCCTTAACATAAGAAGTACAACTCAAGATTTGCGTGTATGATGGCCAACTGAGGTCTCCAAACCTTGCCAAGGGCTTATAATGGCCATCCATATGAAAGATATCAGCATACTTTAGTAACGTTATCCCAAACACATTTGTAACCTTGCATTTTTCCCAATAAAAATCAGAATGTTAGTGGCTGGAAATCACCTTAGATCAGCTACAAATGTGCCAATGTTAGTAGTAGTTTGGAATTTCTTCAACCATATGATTGGAAGCTCTTTTTTAGATGTAATATCCCCTTCTCGAAAATAACAAGTCGAAAGGACCCTTAGTGTATTCTTTGTTTCCCGATGGCTAAGGGGTGGAAAATAATGGAAACTACTCCTAATAAATTAATTTTGGTGCATAGAGATATTTATTTTAAGCACTTGAATTATTTTATTAGTATAAAGTAATAAAATAAATTTACACTTTATTTTTGTTTTCCCTAAAGAGAAAATGCAACCCATATGGGCGATAAAATAAAAGGGAAATAAAAATATTATATTAAAGTAACTCCCTCCAAGTGGGGCGAATCATTTGGGCCTTTTGTTTGGGTACTTATGCCACTTCCAACCATAAAAGGAGGTCGCCACACTTGGGAGAGGACCATCTTTTGCTAATTTGACATCTATTTTCTAGTTTGGGCTGATTGCTCTTCCATTTCTACATTGAAGGAAGAAAACCCTTTGGTGTAATTACATTAGAGGACGAAAACCCTCTCTTGCCAAGGTTGAAGAACGAGAATTTTTCATCTTTTGTGTGAAGATCCTTCATTTCAGGAGTTTCTAGTGACTTTCAAGGAGAAACTCGGTATTTCACCAGTGATTAAAGACCCCATATTGCAGATTTGAGGCATCTCTAGCTAGGTTTTGAAGAAAAGGATGTTTTCGCTGATTTATACCTTCATTTCCATCCTTTTTCCAAGGTAGCGATCCCCTTGTGGGTGAAATCTAATCATCCTAGGACATGACTGTTCCGTATCTCATCACCATCCTTGGAGGCCAATTTCAGCTTGGTTTCAATTGATCTGGGCTTGGAAAACCTTCTTTCTAGCCATTTTTGTAAATTGTACTTTTGCAGATTTTTAATAAGATTCCAGCTCTTATTTTGGGTCCAAAAATTATATATTTTGATCATAGTTCAAAAAAATCGTTATCGTCAATTAATCGGCTTGACCAAAATTTGACTTGAAAATTGGGAATCAGTGATTTCAATCGGATATTAATCGGCGACTGTTATTGCTATTTTAAAAAACATTTAAATTCATAAAATACAGTGTTAAATTAAATGTAAACATTGGTATAATTACTTATATTACCAATGTTTCATTTAGCTTTGGACCAATGTTACGCGAACTATACCAGAAATCGATGATTCAAGAGGCTGAGACTCTGAGTTATTTGAGTTGCATGGAAACAAATTCGAATGCAGACCTGAAAACAAATGAAATCAAGCTCAAATACACGAACTCAAAATGTTAGACACCTGTTGGCTGCAGTTAATGTCAATTCGTATGAACAATGAAGTTGAACATTGATAATAAATAAAAACAGAATGTATAATAGTAAAATACAGCTAAAACCTCGTTCCATCGAAACCCTAGCAAAACATAGGGGATGAATTCGCGCAAGAGAAATTCAACCCTAAACGCTTTGAAATGAACTCATTTTTTTTCAGTTTTGAAGTTTTATAAGACTAAGCAACAATTTTCCACAATTTTTAAACTAGTTTTTCCATGATTTTTCTTGAAATTTCTTGCCAGAAATCGCCGATTTATCAAGAGGGAAAAAATCGCGATTTTCCTAAAGATAAATCATTTTCCCTCTAGCAAAAGATAAATTGCCCATTATCAAGGCCGATAAATCGCGATTTCTATATTAGAGATTTTGATATTCAAGTAACATGCAGTGATTAATTCTGGTTATTTTGGCAAAGAGGTTTGATTAATTTTAAATTCAGATTTTTGGGGTATTGATCTCTAGATTAGCTCGCCATTCCTATTTGAATAAAATTGCATCTATTCCCTTCAATCAGTTGGCTGTAATAAATCAGGAATTTTAGGTGTTCTTTTTGGGGTTTGAATATTCTCCATTGTGGAAGCATCCGTACATTTAGGTGTCATCATAAGGTAGGAAAGTACCTTGAAAAGTTGTGAACAACAAATGAAAAGAAGGTACAACAGCTGTAATCATGACCTCTCTCCAAAAATTTCCACACTATCAATGATATGGGTGTTGGAAACACCCCAACTTTGATGGAATATGCCCCAACAATGCCCAAAAACAACTATTTAGCAGTGTTACATGGGGACACATCACCTAGATTTTTGGTGACGTCCCAGATGTCCTGAACGTTTCGGGGACTTGGAGGGGACATTAATCTTTCAATAGTTTTATGATGTTTTTACTTTTAATTTTTTCCAAGAAAATCCCCCAATTGTTAAAGTTTTTACCAAGAAAATTTCAAATTATAATCTTGAAAGTACCTTAAGTAGGATTAAATGCAATTTAAATTCCTAAATGTCGTTGAAAAAAGTTAAAATATTGAAATATTAATTTTGCTGTATTATTTTAAAATTCATCCCCCTGAAGTCCCTAAAATTTGGGAAATTTTTTGTTGTCCCGGAAACCCTGTCCCTCCGTACCCCCGTCCGTCACCGAGACTTAGGTAACTATGCTATTTAGTAACTCCAACGATTGAAACTACTTGTATGAAATCAAATATAAAAAAATCACATGGCTTATCCACTTCCGATATCAAGCATCTTGCTGCCCCGGTAATGGTGACTATCCTTCTACCACTGTTTTCAAGTGTGAAGTTTGGTTCCAAAAGGTGATCTGCCTTGCATCTCCAAAGACCATCCGGATTCTCCATGCCATAGTCATCTTGGACTTGACTTGAACCAACTCTATATCTAATGGCTAAAAGTGGTGTTTTTCACTCCAATATGTTCTTCAGAATTCACTTTATAGCGAGAATTTTTATTTTACCAAGTGTGAGCAATCTTTGTTGTGGAGAATTTTAAGATTGCAAGTGCCTTACTTGCTGCCCAAAAACAGCTGTCCTATGTTGTTCCTTCTTGCCACGAGTTCTGATTTCTTCAACTTTGTCACAGAATTTTAGTTCTTTATCATGAATAGTTGAGGGTGAACTCCCCCAATGTTTGCAACCATTGAACCCCAAGAACACTTTCATTATTAGCTAGTTCAATCACAAAAAATTCATTCACATACCTCATGATCTCCCAAGAGAGTTGACGGTTGTACTATCTTCCTTGTACAATGTTTGATGATGCCACTCTCTACAAGCATAGTGACCCCTTGGTTATGAAAAAGATCCTTCACCCGGATTGGATGATAAGTATGTATGTCATACACCAAAACAAGAATGTTTCCATTTCCCCTTATTCTCCTTACCTTTTCTCAAGCACGAAACCATGGGTGAACCCATCATCAATAAGAAAATCAATATTGTGATTCTTATTTAGATGTTCCCAATGTAACAATGACTTAGCAAAAGAGGGCTGCAAGGAGTATCTATTAGGAATACAACCACTAGGCTTACCTTTCCCAAGAGCGATTTTGATATTTTTCTTACACCGGCATATACCGAGATGAATTTACCCCAAGTACTGATTTTGAAATGAGTGATCCTCCCTCTCTCAAGCCTTATAACAGCACCCACACCTTCATCATGATGATATCTTGCTAGCGGTGCCAATGGAAGACACAACAAGCATGAGGCATGATCATCCTTCCTGACCAACAGTTTGTGATGAAAACATACCTGAAATGACAAATTGGCCAACAAGAGAAATGAAATATTCACATACCATGGGCTGGTCATGATGTCCTTATGTTTCAGATTTCCTGAGTTTGAATCGGCACTCTTTATTTGCATGATTTCTTCACTGAATGGAATCCTTTACCTTCTTGCATTCTTCCTAAATTTGTTGGTGCTTGTCTTGGGTATCCTTTGGCTTCTTATTAAGGTTGGGAACTCCATTCATTGACCTCCTTTTGACTGCCATTTGGAACAGTCCAGCAGGCTGAATATCATAAATTCACCTGAAAAACTGAATTTAACTCCCAATTTCTGTAAACCAAGCTTTTTACCTTCCCACTTGGTACCCTTCATCTTCACAATGTGGTTAAGAGTATTCTTTATGATGACCAAAATATTGCACAGACATAGCATGAAGGTGATTCCTTAAAATTGCATACCATAGGTTGATGTCATGAAATTTCCTGCGAGTTGAGGATTAACATGAGTATCAAGAGAGACCCTCTTTCCATGGGCATGCCTCCCAACAACGTCACCCGGAATCCTAGCCCCATTAACCCATTGTAATTCTGATTTTTCTCTATTCTTGGCACCATGATGATGACCCATTTTCCATGATTTACTATGGAGCATCAAACTTGCCCCAAGGTCATCCTTTTCAATCATTTGCCCATGACTACAAATCTGAGATGACATCGTAGAAAACAACAAATTTGAATTAGCTTCATACCTTTGGTTGTCTTCATATTTGTTTGGCATGTCTTCGTGGCTCTTACCAAAATCTAATCCATCATTGTTTTGCTCTTCATTGACTGTTGTTAGGATAATTCCAGTAGGCTAAGAGTGATTATGGGCACCCGGAAATGCCCTTTCTTCATGGGTATGTCCTCCAACAATGAGATCTCCATGTTGCTTCCCCAAATCTTATTTTTCTCTAGTAGTATTCATCCCTATGCAACTATTAGACACCAACAATTCATCATCAAACACTAAAAGATTCATACCTTGGGTTGCATGCTCCTTAATCTCCTTTTCATTCCTTGGCATGTGCTCCACAATTTCACAAAATCCTTGTCTTCATAGTGTTGTTCAGAAAATCAGTCAAGAGCTCCACTTTGGCAAGAGTGTTGGGGTTTCTAAGACTCCCAAGGGCTGCTCCCTCTTGGTAACCAGATGCTGCGATAGATCATTTTCCTTAGCCTTAGAAAGATGGCTATCATCATCACTATTTGCACCTTCGAATTTCACCATTGCTTCCTCTTCATCAAGCTCCATAGCCGCTTCTTGCTTTGCCAACAAAATGGGGCTCTTTTCCTCTAGGGTTGGGATATCCTTCTCGTGATCCTTGTGCATGGTTCGAGGCTTGGACCAAGTTCCAATGCCCACTCTATCCTTTCTCCATCCTACAAAATCGGAAAATGATAGGGCATCACGAATAACTTCCGGAAGGGCTTGATATCATCCAATGAAAACTAGCCCTGCAACATTGTGCCATTTTGAAACCTTTAGCAACTTCATGTGATACGAAGCTCACAACCTGGTCCTTGATGAGCTCCTTCCAAATGAATCAAGATGAATTGTCCACTGTAAGGATTTCCTGTCTTTAGGTGTGACATCCTTCCTCTTGCATATTAGATTTTGCATGGTGGAGGACAAGGAGAATGCAAGGTGTTCTAGGGACTAGTCTTTCTTGCATCTTCATTATCCTATGTCATCATTTATTCACCTCACAATGAAACCCTCAGATCTTGGGAAGACCAAAGCTTTGATACTATGTTAATGTCCCTTTCTAGGGCTGAAACTAAAAAAATAAAAATAACTCAAACCCCAAACTGATTAAATCTAATTTTTAGACCAGCAAACTAAAAAATTAGATCAACAATGTATAGCAGTCTGGTTTTTGGAACAAGTAAATAACAAGATTTTACCCAAATATCATGTAATGTCCCCTTTTTCGAATTAGTTCCAAATGAAGACTTCTTGCCATTTTTCTTCTCGTGGCCAAGAAAAACTTGAGAGGGAAGTATGTGGGTTTCATTTATGTTTTCTTTAATTGTTATTAATGCTTCTTTTTGTATTTTCCCTCCTAAGGACAGGTTGGTTGGGCTGGAGAGCTCATAAAGACAAATTAAAATTAGAAACATGCACTTAAAGAGGTCGATCATGGGGGAAAAGTCACCCTTATGACTCTTGGTGCCAAAAAGGGAGGATATAAAGGTGGATCGAATGGCCTAAAGAAGGTTATGCATGTTATTTCGAAAATTGATATCTTGGGTTTGTGCACAATGTGCCCTACTCTCCAGTGAAGACAAAAACCTTTGGTGTGGCTCTACTTTGAGGACGAAACCCTCGTTGGATCCTATTGGGTATGAAAACCCTCAATAGTCACAACACTTGGAGACGAAAACCCTCGTTGGATCCTATTGGGGATGAAAACCCTCAATAGTCACAACACTTGGGTGACGAAAACCCTCATTTGTTGCATTGGTGGCTTCATAAGGAGTCACAAGTGGACTTAATTGAGAAGATTTCATAACGAACGAGGTGTTCCATCCGTGCTTAGGGCACTCCTACTTCAACTAGGGCACACCTTTTCTAGGGTGTACCGCACCCTTCCTTCTTTGAGCGACCCACCTGGGAAGTTCGGCATCAATTTTGAGTGAGGTTTCCATGGTTGGAAAATCTGATTTCACTTTCATTGGATAGCTGGTTTCTTCAAGATCGTTTTGAGCATTGGTTTGTGTTGAAACTCCAAGTATTGATGGAGTTATGGAATTTTCGAAGTTTCAGTTGTATTTGCACTTAAAATAAATTTATAAAATACATTTGCTCCTAATTTCATCTTGTTGGATTTATTTAGTATTTGGGATATTTCTATGATTATTTTCAGTACAATATTGCATGTGAATGATTGTTGCTAAGTTCTGGTACAGATTCGCTGCCCTAAAGAGATATTAATTAATGTTCTAAAAGGTGATTTTGATACCTAAAAGTGTAATTTCCAGTTCGCTGCTTAGGGTTTCTAATATTGTTGGATCTGTTGTTATAAAAATCAGATTATTTTTCAGTTTCAGGTGACATTGGTGTATTTATCAGATCTGATTTCTTAGGGTTTGTGGCCAAACCCTTATTTTTGGTTTAAGCCCTAGAATCCAATGAGGGACATTATAGTGGTCTCAAAGCTTCGGTCTTCCCAAAGGGTTTCCTTGCAAGAAGATCAAAATGGCGGATATAATTTTTAGTGATGTTATAGCTCGAAAAGCTTGTTGTAGGGAAAGAAAGATTAGGCCAACACAATGGCTTTTTTGATCCATACCATTCAAAATCCAAATGGTGGAAGGAGCTTCCCTTCAAAGGTGATTTGAATAATTCTCAGCCATCTAAAATGGACAACTTTTTTACATGGTACTGGTGAGGAGTATAGGGCTCTTCTGGAGAACACCTTTGTGATTTTAATAATAATATTATCTAAATTCATCCCAATAATGAAAGGGAATTGGCCAAGGCCCAAGCCTGGGTCACAAACTATTATTAATTATTTTTAGATTTAAAACTAGGGGACATTACACAATGTCTTGCCTTCTTAGCTTCAATTAACAACCCATAGCAGGAACTCACACTCACGATAAAAGTTGAAATCAAAGGGAATTGTGCAGGCACTAGATTTTTCATAGAAGGAAGAAGAACAAACAAAGTTGTTGGGCAAAAGACATGGTAATCAAACCTACATTGTAGCCCTAAGAGAGCAAACCAAAATTACCTTATTGCCAAAGTATGACCATTGTTGACTGACAACTAAGATCCATGCTAAATGTGGATAAATACTATTTCAATTTGCATTAAGGATTGAAGTTTCCCTCCATAGACAAATGGATGGAGCATTCTCGTCCCAAGGTATGACTTCTTTAATTTTTGAAGGATATTTCATTGGATTCCAATGGAGGTTCTCTGTGGCAAAATGTACTAAGATGTAACACAAGAACAGACCTGCAGCAAGGGCAAATGAGGTTGACATGTATGGAAGGGTATTATGAATAGAGGAAATTTGAACTCCCAGATACTTACGCATAAAGTCTTCAGTTCGCATGGAACATTTTCTGATTAACAGTCACCAAGGTAGCAAATTGATAATTTTATCAACAAAAAGAGAGCCCAATTTCATCATCTTCCGAACATAGGGTATCAATCCTTCAATGTTAACCTATGATAGGTTATTCAATTCTAATGGTTACATCAGGGCATGCCACATTTTAGGAAGTCATTAATCAGATTTCATCTAAATAACGTTACCCCCTGCATAAAGCCATAGATAATTGAATAACATGATCAATTTTAATTGGATGTTAACTTTTTGTGGGATTTTCTGATTGTTGTTCCTAACTTAAGAAATTCTGAGTCATGAGAGTGTCATAGGCAGGTCCAAGGGGGTGCATGCATTATGCTCTAGATTGGTTGCTTGTTGATATGTCATATGCTGGTATGTTGCTCTCACACACAGCTGGTAGGGGAAGCTAGATCTAAAATTCGTGCTTGTTATGTCCTCCAATGTGTACACGGCATATTCCTAAAGGAGATGTATGATTGTCTACCTTCTACTACTCTACTTGAATAATGAAGTAAGAAGTACTTTTTGCTGTGTGGATTCTTGATGGCTCAGATTCCAAAATGGTTTCCGTATGTGGAACATAGGTGAAATGTTGGAAGAGCTATCTATAGTTCCAAGCTATCTGATTGACTATCTAAGGCTAAGTCTGATGTGTACATTCCATGATTACATAAATATGTGAGAGCTTAAAAACAAACCATGATGGAATTTTAGCACATTTAGGTTTCCCTGTGTGACACTCTTCACCTGAGGACCCATTACGTGGCTTGGCTGCCAAGTGTGTTGTATGTTGCATAACTATGTTTTGTCACTAATGCTAAGCCGTAGAGAAGTGACACCGTGTGTAATGCCCCCTTTTTTGACGAGTAAGATAGTAGCAACTAGCAATTACTCTGTGGGAGTTGAAGAGGTATGTGATGCAATTTTTTGAAAAATATGAACTAGCTAATTGAATGATATTGTTGTAGAGAGATGATTATAATCATTTGTCATCATAAAGCAATATTCATTTAATTATTACTTCCCATTTAATTTCATGGATGCTAAGAAGTGAAATTTTGTGACCACTACTTTGTATTATCAGAATTCATGGCATGAGCAAAGAAGTGAATGCTGAAGCAAATCTATTGAGAATCACATTAGTGTAATTTATCTATTTTATTTAATTCAGCAAAAATGGACAAATACTATCCCTGCTGGATTAATGTAAATAATATTATTACAATGATTTTTAATGACATCACGGAAGGACCCTGCAAAAAAGGGACATAGCCACACACTAGTTTTGGGGCAACAAGTAAGGCACTTGCAATAAAAGTGGAAATTATCCACAAAGAGCATGCCTTGTAATATCCCACTTATGGGATTCCCTACAAAAGGGAGTTGCTCAACCTTGACCAGTAGAATCACTACAATTATAAGATAATCAAGCCATTCAGCCAAGGGTTATTGTTGCCTTCAATCTTTTGGTTTCACTCCAGTTCTTGCAGTAATGGGATGTATGCCCTAGCTCTCTCTCTCTCAGCTGATTGGAAAAGTCAGTCACTTGGAGTCTCAACTTGTTGAAGATACTCAAAGACTCTATTGTAATCAGCCTTCTATTGATCTGCTTTTATTGTGTAAGAAGTGTCAGTTTGCAAGCTATTCCTGTGTTGGCTCCATTTTAACCCAAGGAAAGGGGTTGGCTTATCCTGTTGGTGCATTAATTTGCATGTTGGGGTTCCATTTTAGAGTGTTACTTCCAGCAGAAGGATTATCATACTCAGCGTTAATTACGTAAAGTATGCTGCTTGAATCAATGTTGCATCTTTATTCCAGCCCTACCGACTGTACATAAGTGATTCATTTGACATACTTTGGTCCAGTCTATTTGATTGTTGCTTAATCAAATCTGGTCTCATTTTGGTTTATTTACAAATCATGCACTAGGCGACTTGATTTGATTCATCATTTTGACATATTTCAGAAGCAGTGAGTATAAGACCTGAATTTGCTACTCATAATCTCATATAGTGTTGAGCATGTATTTTTCTGAGTTGACACTCCTAGCAATTATTTGGGGTGCATTAGAGGGTTAGTACATCCAAAACACCTACCAAATCCATTTATCCAAATAGCCTCCTAAACAGATCCCTATCTTTACCAAATAATATTTATGCAAATCGATATTGAGGGTCAGGATTTGAGGATTTGCACTTAAAACCCGGATTTAAAAAATCATTTCTATACAAGCCGCTTCGGAAAGGTGCTTTAATTATACATATATAAAATCCGCATCCAAACTTCAGCTACAAATTCACTGCAAATCAATCAAACAAGCATGGAGTTATGCACTTACAAAGTTTACACCAAACATCCTCTGGTGCTCTCTAAATCGCTGCAAATTCACTGACTCCAAAATACCATTTCAAATGTTTTGGCATATATCCAGATTTTCCTAACTAGTTCAGCCATCTAACCCAAGTACCTTGGCCTACTCCAACCACATAGAAATCGCTACCAAATGTGCTGACATTAAATCATTTGAGGTAAAACTCAAATCACTTCTCTTAATCCAGTGTTACACTGACAACTTGTAATGTCCCCCCCCTTCCAAGCAATCAATTACGTTGAGGCAAGTTGAAGACCTTTAATCCACGTCCCTTGGATCAAAGGATAATTAATTGACGTTGTGCATGTGAACGTTTAAAATTAATAATATCCTTTATTTGTGCGAAAGTGGGCAAAAACAAAAATAAAAAGGGGAAAATCGATTGCACCTTGGGCGGAAACGTCCCGGAGATCGTTTGGGACGGTGGGGGGATAATAGAAGCAAGTCCAGACATTTCCCCCGAAAATCCCCCGCGGCAGCTGCGTATGAGCTCATTTATTAATAATTTTGGGCACAGACTCGATTCCTTTTGGCAAACAACACTATTTTATTAAATCCTCCCATGTATTACTAATAACATAAATATTACCGTGGGGAATTAACATTTAACCATTGGACCCTAAAAGTGACTATTTAGGCTATTTTAAATTTACAATATGGGTTCATTTCATACTCTAGACCAATGGCGCCAAAAAGTGAAAGGAAGAGTTTGGAGATTGCACAGAGGAAGAATCTAGAGGAAGAGCAAGATGATGAGAGCAAGGGCAAGAGGCATATTGAGCAAGTTTTTGCAAGAACTTATCTTCATGCTTGAAGAGGGATGTATAATTTTATTTGCTAATGAATACAATGAATACATGTTAAAGTTTTGTTTTTTTTTAAATTTAGATTACCTTTGCATGTGAAATAGTCTATGTTTTTTAGCATTTGCATCTATGAATTGATGAATGTAATCATTGCATATGCCATATAGTTTGCCTAGGATTTTTAAAGTTGTCATTATTGCAGAGTATTTGAGCTTATACAAACTACAATGTAAAATATTTGTGACGCTTTGTATGGTGATTATAATTTGATTTTTGATTGCTAGGTTAAACATTTATGGACAAAATTTGCATTGTTTTAGGAGGTTGTTTTTTAGCATTTGCATTTTATATTCATGAAGTGCACATCATTGCATACTAGTTTGCATAGGGATTTGGTTGTAACTTGTTAGTTTCTAAGTGTTTGGTTGTATAAATTTTAAATTTTAAGCTATGATCATATGCTACTTTTTTTTGGTAAATCAATTCATTACATAATCAATCAATCATATAGTTATGGTTGTTTCTAATTCATTGCAGCAATCATCACCATGAGTTCTTCTAGTGCAGATCTGAGTATGATCTATTTAGGGCATCGGAAGCAGGAGAGGGTTGAACAGGAATATTGAGATAGGTGGCCTAACCCTAGGCAAGAGTTGGTGATGCCACAATGGTGGGAAAGTGGTGAAGGGGTTTCACAAAATGTAGCTGGCAACGACAACTATGTAGTTCAGCTGGTAGTGCTACCAATTGCCCCTCTCAAATGTTTTCCAAATTTGCCATTGGACCATTTGATAAGAAGAAGCCATTGCAACAATTTTCCTAGTGTAATTGAATTAACCCCAAGTCTGGAGGGCGAAGCAAAGTATGGAAGTGCAACATACATGCACTGACTTGGCATGGTAGCCATCACTAGGATCAATGCACACTTTGGGTTGTACATCTTACAGCCGAAGGAGGGTTGGCACTTGTAAGGGTCTTTCACTAGAGCAGAGAGCTGAGATGGTGAGAATCTTCAATGGAAATACTTTGGACAATGTGCCAGAAGTTCGTGGTTCTACGGCTAATACTCCACTTGAGCTCTCATAGGACTATGCAAACTTAGCTAATACTTTGGCTGGTTCTAGTTTTTAAGTGTCAGAAGTGGAAAGCAGAGGGAAGAGAAAGGATTCATGGGGGCAGCCCCAAATTGCAGTTATAGAATATGTTTGATACAAAGGCAAGGGAAGAGGCAGATGATGCTATTGGAAAATTTTTCTATGGTGTTGGGATTCCATTTAATGCTGCAAAATCGCTCTCCTTATTACAAGGAGGCTATGGCTAAGGTTGCAAAAGCAGGTACAAGTTATGTGCCTCTTGGAGACACAAAACTGATAGACAACAATCTTGGATAGAAACTATTCCAAGGTTAATTTGTTGATGGAGGAGATGAAGGTCACATGGGTGTCACATGGATGCAACATTATCATGGATGAGTGGATAGATATTAGATACCGTTTGATCTCATCAATATCATTGTCTCTTGCAAAAATGGACCGTACTTCTTGAGAGCAATTGATTGTTCTGGGAAGCAGAAAAGATGCTGAGTTTCAGTTTCATAGATTTTGAAGGATGCCATTGAGGAGGTTGGACCTTCAAATGTTGTACAGGTTCATCACGGATGCAGTCTTATGTGTGCAGAGCAGCAGGAAAGCTAGTGGAGCGGGATGCCTACAGGCATATTTATTGGACTCCATGTTGTGTGCATGCCATGAACAATGCATTGAAAGACATAGGGAAGATTCAGTGGGTCAACCAGATAGTGATTGAGGCCAGAGACATGCAGAAGTTCATATGCAATCACCACACATCATTGACACTTTTTCGAAAATTTTCGAAGAAGGAATTTTTGAAACCAATTGACACCCGCTTTACATTCTATTTTATTTTGTTGGAGAGGATGTCTTGAGTTGCAGGAGCCCCTGCAAATTATGATTATGACACAGGATTGGACTAGGTGACGTGAGTCCAAGACAGAGCAAGGGAAATGAGTGAAGGAAGTGGTGTTGAGGGAAACATTTTGGGTTGATATGAAATACATCATATCAATTATAGCTCCAGTTTTTAGTGTCATCAAATATGGGGATTCTAACATCCCCAATCTTGGTGAGATCTAGAGTGCATTGATAGCATGCTTGGGCAAATGAAGGCAGCTATTCGGGTGAGGGACCCCACTTTGGAGTTCTATAATGAACATATACAGCCCATTATTCAATCATAGATGGGAGAAGTTGAACACTCCATCTTCATATGGCTGCGTATGCACTGAATCCCAAATGGTATGTGGAGAGGCCAGGTAGAGTTATCCCTTTGGATGATGATGAGGTGAAGAAGGGCCTTATGAAGGCCTTTAAAAAAATGTACAGTCCACAGGAGGCTTCACAGATCAGGTTGGAGTGGCTTGACTTCACTGAACTTAATGGGTACAAAACATCAGCAAAGATGGACAGGGTAACATTGGCACATTTGGAGAAGCCAATGAGTTGGTGGCGACTGTATGGGCTTCCAGGATTGCTGCAACCACTTGCAATTCGCCTCCTTTCCCAGGTTTCTAGCTCCTCTGCCTCTAAGAGGAATTGGTCTACATATGGTTGGATCCACTCTGTTAAGAGGAATAGGCTTACCTCTATCCACAAAGAGAGTGGAGAAGCTTGTAGTTGTACACAGTGCTTTGCGTCTTATGGATCGCAAGACACCTAAGTACAAACAGACCCCAGCATTACGTTGGGATGTAGATCCCGAGGAGCCGAGGCAAGTTGAAGAGGACAATATTATGCAGGGAGGATTGATTGGGCTTACCTTTGAGGACGAGGATGCTAGTTCCAGCGAGGAGTTCATGGATATTGCTTCAGATGTTGATTCTGATTTTTAGGCTGATACTTGTAGTTGTCCTCTTTTTTTGTAATATTGACAATAGACAAGTGTTGGTGTATTTGGATATGAGATTAATGATATGAATATCAGCTATTGTCACTTGATCAATCATAATGGTTAGAATGGTTTTAAATTTATTTATAGCTTATTTCCAAGATTCATATTTGAAATATGACGTGCCCTCTCACAATTGAAGATTTGAGTACCTTATTAATGTAACTATTGTATTAAGAAATGTATTTGATATTGATGAAATTCAAGTCTTCACCTTAGGGATTAAATCTACAAGATGGTTTGTATTTCAGCTTATTTCCATTCCCAGTTTGAGTCACAGAGTTGGATTGATTGGTGGCATATTCAAATACCTTGCAGGTAGGTGTTGAATGCTTAGCCATCACTCATGCTTCAGCTAGGACCCAAGATTTAGTAATGTGTTGGCACCCTTCCTGTGGATCTTCGGTCGAGACCCTCTTGGGAAGTTTGGGATTGAAGGAGAGTTTCCATGAGATTGGAAAATCTAATTTCACTTTCAAATTGGATAGTCTGGTCTCTTCAAAATCGTTTTGAATCATTGGTTTGTGTTGAAACTCAAAGTATTGATGGAGTTATGAGCCTTTTTGAAGTTTCAGTTGTAATTGCACTTAAAAGTAAATTTATTGTAAAATACATATTTGCTCGCATATTTCATCTTGCTGGTTTTATTTGAGAGTATTTGGGATATTTCTATGATGGAATTTTCAGTACCATAGAAGTATGCATTGAATGATTGGATTTAAGAACGTTGGTACAGTTCGTTGCCCACCCCCAGTCCCATATTAAGAATAATGTTCTGAGACTGTTTTGATACCCTAAAAGTGTAATTTCCAGTTCAGTTGCTAGGGTTTCTAATATTGGGTGGATCTGCTGTTATAAAATGATTTGATTTTTAGTTTGGTGTTGGTGTATTTTCAATCTGATTTCTTAGAGTTTGTGGCCAAACCCTTATTTTCGGTTTGTAGCCCTAGAAAGGGACATTGCAGGATCACCCTAAAGTCTTCCCCAATATGTGTAGGTGTCAAATCTGGCTAGAAACAGGTTGTGGATTCATGGTTGAATTTTCTATCGATTGTAATGCCAATCGTCAACCAGTGAGTATTGCACAGTTTAGTTCCAGATCGCCAGCGTCTTATCAGAAAGGGTCCCGTCAACCCTTAGATAAATCTGATAAAAAAAATATATTGGTACCAATTTGCCAACTAGTCAATACCAACTAAAATTATTTTATATGTTATAAATTCAAGTGACAAATGAGAATCTGAAATAACAATGTCAAAATTTTATTTGGCTTATTGAAAAGTTCAGGCAAATTGATTTCTATATTTAGAAGTGGCTAAGTATTGTTTTTGTTTGGAAACAATTATCTACCACAATGTCGCTCCATTAGTCCCCAAAAGTTCTGATAAACTCATCAGGTGTCCAGAAAGTGATCCAAAATGAGGCTCGTAATATTGGAGTTTAGGATAACCATTAGCTATAAGGCCCTTCTTTCTTTGAGTGACATAACACATCTCATACCAGGAACAAATTATTCTTTTTAGCTACATCAGGTGGTGCATCCAATGTACAAAGCACAAGTTGTATCGATAGAGCAATGGTCAATTGATTCTTAATCAATTAAATTCTGACATTCAGATTGATCCATGTGACAGTTCCTTGGATCAAACTTGTACAGTCTCCACTTATAGAACATATTTGTGCCCCTGTAAATAATTTTGTTTTTTTTTTCAAGAGTTCAATAAACAGATAGTGCTTATCTATTTAGGGTTGACTAGATAGGTGCCTTGGAGTTGGGTCTTCAGTTGGTATATTTACCAAACTAGCCAAGTATTTCTTAAGATATGCACCATGACATATTTGATCAAGTTTGTTATTATCATGTAATGTTCCGTTTTTCAAATTAGTTCCAAATGAAGACTTCTTGCCATTTTTCTTCCCGTGGCCAAGAAGAATGTGAGCAAGAGAAGTATGTGGGTCTCATTTATGTTTTCTTTCATTGCTATTAATGCTTCTTTTTGTACTTTTCCCTCCTAAGTATAGGTTGGATGGGATGGAAAGCTCATAAAGACAAATTAAAAATAGAAGCATGCACTTAAAGAGGTCGGTCATGGGGGAAAAGTCACCCTTATCACCCTTGGCGCCAAAAAGGGAGGATATAAAGGTGGATCGAATGGCCTAAGGAAGATCATGCATGTTTTATATTCGAAAATTGATATCTTGGGTTTGTGCACGGTGTGCCCTACTCTTCACTGAGGACGAAAATCTTTGGTGTGGCTCTACTTTGAGGATGAAACCCTCATTGGATCCTATCAAGGACGAAAACCCTCGATAGTCACAACACTTGGGCATGGAAACTCTCATCTGTTGCATTGGTGGCTTCATACAGGAGTCACAAGTGGACTTAATTGGCATATTTCTGGAATAACTTTCTTTTCATCTGTGCTTAGGGCACTCCTACTTCAGCTAGGGTACGCTTTCTGGGGTGCTGCCACCCTTCATTTCCAGCCTGAAGCTACCCATTTGGGAGATTTCGGGATCACTTTTCAATGGATTTTCATGGTTGGAAAATTGTGATTTTGCTTTCATTGGATAGCTGGTCTTTTCAAGATCATTTTGAGCTATTGGTTTGTGTTTAAACTCCATGTATTGATGGAGTTATGAATTTAAGAAGTTTCAGCTATATTTGCACTTGAAATAAATTTATAAAATACATATTTGCTCAAGATTTCATCTTGCTGGATTTTATTGAGTATTTGGGATATTTCTATGTTAATTTTTCAGTCCATATTGCATGTGTATGATTGTTCTTTAGTGTTGGTACAATTTGCTGTCCCATAAAGGGATATTAATTAATGTTCTAAGCTGATTTTGATACCCTAAAAGTATAATTTCCAGTTCGTTGCTAGGGTTTCTAATATTGTTTGATCTGCTGTTATAAAAATCAGATTATTTTCAGTTTGGTGCTGGTATATTTTCAGTTTTGATTCTTCCGGTTTGTGGCCAAACTCTTACTTTAGGTTTAAGCCCTAGAAAGGGACATTACATTTTCCCTCATAAAGAGGGACGACCTCCTTCTCCCTTTTATTTTAGAATTTAAAAATACTTTTATTTTAATAATAATAATAATATGAAGTTGTCCCAACATACGAATTAGCCAGGCCCAACTTACAATATCATTAATTATTTTTAATTTAGAAAAGGGGACATTACACATTAGGAGAGGTTCTAGAGGGAATACCATGCTTCGTCCTAGGATTGTCCAGCTGGGCCCCCTTAACGATGGTCATTCCCCTATGGACACTATAAGACCCTGTATTGGCCCTATTTTTTTGGTGGATGGTGATGTCGTCGGTTCTTTTTGCTCTAAGGTTTGATTAAAACATGTGAATATTGATTTATATCCTTGTTCTCTAGCTTTGGTATTCATCAGCTGCTTGTTTCTTTGGGGAGCCTTCTCCCTACAACTACTCGTACTTGTACTTGTACTTGGATAATATGGTTTGGATTCACTCAATCCAGGTTTATCCCCTCTCGTTATGTTTAAATAGTTCTAGTGTCAAGTTATTGTTTAAGATCCTAAGGTTATTTTTACCCTAGTACTTTTCTATTGTAACTGAATGTAACTTTGAGTCCCATTGACCTACTTTGATCACTTGGAAGGTTTCTACATTTACACGACAAGTGAAATGTATTAATGGATTTTCGTAACATCTGCTGCATATTATCTGACTTTTTCAGCACTTCAAATGGAGAAATATCTTATGGTGCCGCAACATGACAATCAACTTCAACTTTCTGAATAATATTCACTGCAAACTGCCACAATGGAATCATTCATAGTGTGTAGATCATCTGAATTTATTTCTCTGTAACTATGAATGATTTTGAACAGTAAAATGAGTACCAGAGTTATTCTTCTCCAATCCTCTCATAGAGAACATTTCTATCCAGAAATCTTGAAATGGAAAGCAGGGATAAAAGAGAACAAATTTATAAATGGACTTTCTCTATCCAACACTGAAATTTCATTATCTTGACTTGATTAAGTCTTAAAAAACTATATGTGATGAATTGAATAAACTGTATAGCTTAACAGCTCCAAATGCAAAATTTTCAATAGAACAACAATGTATTATGTTTAAGATGGCTTATGCAAATTCAATTTAAAGTCATGTGAGCCCTGAAGTTTTTAATAAAGCGGTTTGTAGCAGCAAATGTAATGTATAAGATGAAGATGTACCAAATTAAACTGCAATCTTGTTGAATGCTATCTGCTTGTTCCTAGTCTATTAAAGATGGAGTTGCTTTTATGTTGAATCACTATTCGTATTTGTTGAGATGCTTTAAATAGTACAATTTTAGAGTTATCATTACTTTAGAGGATCACTTTCTAAAATTATACTTTAGAGGATCTTGCACCAAGTATACAAGGGACAAAACATAACAGATAAATCACTTTTTTCCTGAAGAGCATTGTTGAGCATACCAATGAATAACCAGAGATGCAAAAGTCTGGGTGCCGAAGCAAAGCCAGAGCAGTTTCTGCAACCAAAAGAAGAACGAAGAAGGCATTAATAAGTCCAAAAATAAACAAAACCAAAATATATATAAAATAAGAATTGGAAATAAAAAATAAATATATAATTTATCACAATAAATATATAATTTATCACAATAAATATGAAAACTCAAACACAAGATTTCAAAGAATGTAGATTTCAATGTCCTCTGGAGACTGGACATGTCCTAGAACATAAAACTAATTGAAAATTCAAATAAAAATTTAATTATCTTGAATAGTAAATTCAAAAAAAATCAGACTAAGATTATTTGAAATAAGATTTATAAATAATAAGAAAAGCTTATTTTAAAGTTTACAACATGATGCAGAAGCATCTAGGTTCACGTACAGTCTTGCATCAACCAAAAACAGCTAGAATAGATTGTTGTTTTCATACATATTCTTGTGTATGGCATTGGCAGATTGCTCCAAAACTGATCATAGACAAGTCCTCAGAAGTTGGTGCAATTGAGTATTAAATTGTGCAGAGCAGAAATAGTGAATTCACAAACAATAAGTCTTCAACAGGCAAAAGAATGTTCAGAAGGCATTGCGGCACCTCTGTGTTATGCCTACACACTTTAGGAGATGGCACAAAGCTTTCAACCTTTGGTGCATCACTTGTATACTTGGTGCAAGATCAAAACATTGTGCGGTAAACTAGAAGACAGCGCATAACCAAGAAAACTTCAAAATGTGTGCGACAACACATAAGGTACTTTCAGATGCTCGCACTAGAAAGGAGACTCATCTTGATACCACACATCCACCAACTAAACTGCAAAGACATTGGACTACCGTGCATGAAGTTCTTGAGGACAGGCATGTGTGTGGGATCTTCTGATCGGCAACATCGAAATCACAAATTGGAGATGACAAAGACTTGCCTACTCTCAAATTATAATTGTTGGGGCCGACTTGTTTTTGCATCAAGTTGTGCTATGTTATGGGTCCTTTGGGCCCTATGCTTTATTTAATATTTGCAACTCAGTTAATATCCATGTGGGTAGAATGTAGTTGAACCTAATATTGTAAGTGGTTAATTGTGTCTACATAGACATGTCTCCACATTTGTATTAGGCATTCAGTTCTGGATGAAGAATCCGGATATCCCATTTGATCATAGTCTAATTATGCTGTTGCAAGGAGTACTACATTAGAGATTTGTGCATAGTACTAGGAAACGAACTAGTGGGGTTGAATCACTTGGGGCAACACTATGTTGTCGGTTTGTTTGTAACCCTATAGGCATTGTGTGCATAATATACTAATAAGCCAGATTTGGCAAAGTGTGTGAGGTTGTGTGTGTAATTTCCTATTGTTGAATAAAAGATATTGTTGCTGTGTAAGTGTCGTTGTAATTTTCTGTTGCATAACTTTGTGAAAGTTGCATGGTCTAAGACATCCTTTCATTGGGACCCTTAGCTGTGATTGCATCATTTGGTATCAAAGCGAGGCACAACTCTAAGATTGAAAGAGTGAAGTTCTCCATCTTTGCGAGGTGGGTAGAGAGCTAGCGGTATGATCTGCATAGGCTTGCAAGGAGGTGCACAGGCGGATTCAGAGTGTTGTGTTCTCCATATTGTTCGGTGGGTAGAGAACTGAGAGATGAGAAAAATGGATAGCCTGCATACGTTTGCAAGAGGTGCAGCAGGGAGTTAGAGATGTGCACAAAGAAAGTGCACAAGAGATGGGTGAGGAATGCACAGCCTGGTCGGCTGAGTTGAAGATTGTGTGTGTGCAGTATAAACTGAGATGAAAGATGAAGAGTAGAGGAGGCACTATATGACACTATGCGTTGCAAGGATGAAGAAAAGAAAGGTTCTGCAAAGCAAGAGAACTTTGTGGCTGATTGAGGAAGCTCTCACAGAAGCCAGAATAGAGGAGACATGTCTTTTGAAAGATATAGAGGTAGAGATAGACGACATGCAAACAAGCACACGTGCTGTGGATGTAGCAGAAGAAGATATTCTATTTTCAGAAGATGAGGAGCTTGTGGAGAGCGCATATGTGGTGGCTGCGATTATTGTTTGTGGAGACCCCTTGTTCAACCAAGGAAGAGAAGAAGACCATCTCTTACTTGCAGAAGAGGCGAATATGATTGAGTGGATGTTTAAGCGCTTGGATGCAGATAGTGGAAGGAATGCAACAGCAAACAGAGAGAGTAAAGAGGTGGCTGAACCTTTTGAAGTCAACTTGCAAGCTGAAACAACAGAAGAGGTTGTTACAGAAGAAGCGATGGAGTTGTTTGAGGTTGTGATGAGAGAAACAGAGGAGAATGACATGAAGGCCATTCTGCAGATGGTAGTGGAGAGGATGGGTAATATTTGCAGTACCCATAGATGTGGTAAATCCTTTGCCTTGCAAGTTAATCAGGAAGAGGTACAAGAACAAGTGAGCGGAGAAGAGTGTGCAGTGGAAGTGGAAGGCAAGGAAGAACCTTGCGCAGCAGTACAGGAGATCACCACACATAAGAGTGTGGGTATGGAAGTGGACCGTAATTGTCCACATGAGAGTACTGCCCACAGTAGCGCAGGGAGGAGAGGTCTTTCCACCACAATGCCAAGATACGCCGCACGGAAGAGGGATGAAGAAAGCACAGTGCATGCTCGAATGAGGAGGTCGGTCTGCACCCAAGTGGTGGGCAGATGAGAGAAAGGACCAGTATGTGGGCTGGAAGAGGTGGAAGTACCTTGTGCAGTGGAAGAGTACGCACAGAGGCAAGTAGGACTTGCATGGGAAGGAGAGTAATGGCGCGAAGATGGAGAGTAATGGTGCGAAGATGAAGAGTAATGCCAAAGAAGAGAGTAAGAGAACTGCTTGCAGCAGTGCAAGAGAGAATGTGGCGCAAAAAAGAGTGTGCAAGAGGAAAAGCAGTGGACATTTTAGCCAGAAAACAGAGCACAGAGATGTTGTGCAAAAGGAGACAAGGGGAAGTAGGGAAGAAACACCCCAAAGTCAGCCTGAGGAGGGGAAAATCTGGGGTATGAGTAAACAGAGACACATTTGGTGGAGGTCAGTCCCATACCCAGCTGTCCTTTTTCCTCTCCTAAACTCTCCCTGATCTACTCCCCACTCTGATACCAAATCTGAGTTCTTTAATAATTCTCGAGCTTAGATATTCACTAGGATGTAGGAGAATTGATACAAAATAAACGTCTAAATCAGCCCCTATAAATTAGGCTATCAGACCTATCTAATATCTAACAAACACTAACCATCTTCTATTCTATGTGAGTTTGTAACAATCCATCAAACTCACTTACAATAGATTTATTAACTAGACTGCTCCGGTACGGGTACAGGTATGCTGAAACGAAAAAAATTTAAAAACCTTAGGTACAGTATGCTGTGGGTAAGTTCGTACAATATATTTTTAAAAAGTAAAACATATATATATATATATTTTACTTTTTAAAGAAAACAACAAGCTTATAGTCTCAGCAACCTATAAAATATTAGAAGCCAACAACAAGCTTATTAGGAATCAGAAGCCATCTAATGACTGAATACAAGAAGACCACAAAACATTAAATCTATGAGTCCATCTACTAATGGGCTCACAAACATTCCACTTATTGTTAAAACCCAGGGAAAGGTTTGGAGAGAAGGCAATCTTTTCATAGAGTTGTTTGGAGGTAGCCTTTTGGAGAGGGAGCCCTTTGAGCCACATCATAGTATCCCAAAAGTCATTCTCATCCTCCATAATTAGTCGAGTAGAGGGAGCTGTGAAAGCATTTCTGAGCATTGTATACATTCTGAACTGAGATTGAGGAAGCTTATAGAAAGCTTTAAGGTCTGTCCATTGCATCCACTTCCCAAATCTGTACAAGTCATGAAATATTTTAATTCCTTTCTCAAACCAAAGGAGGGCAGAGCAGCCTCTTGTCAAGGCAAGGATATTATCATTATATGTCAGATTCAACAAAATCGATTTGTAGGCTTGGCACCTAGTGTCAAAGGAAGAGAAGATAGGCTGCTCAACCACCAAGTGCCTCACTTGTTCCCATGCCTTCCAAATTGACTGAAGAATAAAGGACCCATGAGGAGCAACAAGAAAGCCCCCAAATGGTAAGTCAACCAAATGAAGTCCTTTTCATCTCTCTTGACCCGTCGGAGCCTATTCGCAATATTGAATCTCACACGAACTTTCCAAGGTTCAATTCCAGTCAAAGCCCTCAAGTTTTATTTATTTTTTTGCACTTAAAAAATACCATGTGGGTACGTTGTGGGTACGTACCCACAGGCCCTGGGTACGTCTCAGGTATGGGTTTTCATACCCAGGACGTACCCAGGGCCTGTGGGTATGTACCGTACCTAGTATGTATCAGGCCTGGTACGGGGGGGTACTTGGCATTTCCAGGCAGTCTAGTTTATTAACATACACTCACCCATGTGATTAATTAACCATTACTATGGTGTAATAACCCCTAATTTCCTAACAGCTACTTCAAAAGATCCACTACATTTCCGTACCCAAGGCCTGTGGGTACGTACCCGAACCATACTCGTACCCGGTACGTATCAGGCCTAGTACAGGGGGTACTTGGCGTTTCCGGGCAGTTTAGTTTATTAACATACACTCACCCATGTGATTAATTAACCAAGTAATTAATCATTACTAGGGTGTAATAACCCCTAATTTCCTAACAGCTACTTCAAAAGATCCACTCCATGTAGCCTATTAATGCAAATTTAGGACAGTCTTGCTCTTTCTCTTTCACTTCAATTAACATCTTCCAATTTTAAAGAATCAAGAATTGTCCCTTTTCAATGATCCATGATGTGTACTGTGAATTAAATGTTTTTTCACCAATGATAATTCTTCAGTATCTCCGCATTTCTGCACCATATTGATTAGATCATGTTTTTTAAATGCTTCGATATATTTATGAGCTTTTGTGATCTTGTCATGTCTTCATAGAAACGGTCTAAGAATGCTTCTCACAAAATGTCATATAAATCCAGAAGTATTGTTGCTATGATTTGACTTTTCAGCCATGATAGTTTATTTTGCACATGTGCAATTTTCAGGTGTTGTAGAATCTTCATTCATATTCCACATTTTATCCCATTGATTTCATTGATGAACCCATTTTTCTCATTCCAGGTCAGCGCTTAGAATGAATGCATTTAAAAGAAAGAAACTATTTTTGTTTGATCATAACTGTGTCAACATTGGCAAATCCTCGTTGGCAATCGCCCGCACACAACTCAAAATAGTGGCTTTACTTATTTTGTGGATATGTGGCCCAAGTGTATCATACTACTTTCTTTGGTGGATAAATAGCTCATACACGTGGAACTCCTACCTAGTCAATAACTAAATGAACCCTAGTTTTCATTCATCAAAGAATTTAAGCAAAAGAGAGAATAAAATAAGAGCTAGCAAATGTACTATCAACAAATAGAACCAAAATGCATGAACTATGCTTTCAATATATGTCACAAAAACAAGAATAAACAAAATGAAAACTATGGATATATATGCATGCAAAAAATATGGCGACATATGAAATTTTTAAAAATCTGAAATAGGCTCTTAATGAAAATTAGGAAATGAAAGCTAAAATTGAATTTAGGGATTAGAATGATCGTAAAATTACCAACTTTCAGTCAATAGATACTAAGTCTCCTCGTCAATATTTTGACTTGTAGCATGCATATGAGAAGGTATCTTTCAAAATTTTGTAATTTGTGAATACACCATATTTGTGCTATGTAGTTTATACATCACTCATTATAGTGAAATAGATCAACATCACCAAATTCGTGATAAATAGTATCTGTAATAACCCTTTTGAGGGTTTTAATCAAATTATTTAATACTCAGATCTGAAACTGAAAATTGCAGCAGACTGTAGATAAAACCAGCGACTTATACTAACTCAAAAAAATGTCAAAACTACCATGAAAACAAACCCGCATAACTCGCCAATATTTTTATATGATTTTATGAATTTTTAGAAGCCAATACAATCAACAAATACTGAAAACACACTGCTGGAAATGAAATACACACTGGAAATTGCAGCCACGAATTAAATATAGAATATGTATATAGAAGCCCTCAAAAATCATGCAACTTAAAATTCTGGCCTTTAAAAATAGTGCAAATCTGATTACAAACTCAGAATTATCAAATTCTCCTTCAATGTCTTCAAACCCTACCCTAGGTAGGTCGCACTATCCAAAATAAATATAATAACAGCTGGAAATATCAAGTAAATAAGCTTTCCTCTTCAATGCCTAATGAAGATGAAGGGTTTTTGTCCTTCACCAAATCCACATGAAGGGTTTTCGTCCTCAAGTAGATGACCAAGGAGCAAATTGCTTTCTTTGCCGGAGTATAAGAAAATGTGCCAAGACTCCCTCCAAATGATGCCTCTAAACTCTTTTTATATCTTCCTTTTTGGCGCCAAAGCTTAATTAGAAATGTCGACCTCTTAATGAACCATTATAATCTTTCATTAAGCTTTATTAAAGGCATTAAACCCAGCTAACCTCATTAAGAGGAGAAAACTCTAAAAGAAATTATAAAATATTAGAAGAATAATGCAAATAGAGGCTCAAGATTCTCCTCCATCTTCTTCAATTCCTTGCCATGGAGAAGGAATGGCAAGAAGATCAATTAGTAGCTCTCAAATGGGGAAAAAGGACATTACAGTCCTCCCTTCTCAAAATTGTTTGTCCTCAAGCAATTGCAAAAATCTAGATCCCAAATGATTCTTAACTGCTTCTTCTTTGGCATTCCTGCACATGAAGCAAACATATTAGAAAAAAGAAGTGTCTCCCTCTTCATCCACTTGTGCCTTGTGGAAATGATGGTCAATCCCCTTTCTTTGCTTGCACAACTCTCAACCATGCATTGGCTGTCCCAAAATACCAACATGATGCCCAAATTCTGCTGAAGTCACACATTTTCCACTCAAAAATCAGAATTCTCAAATCTAAAAATAACTCACCACAACCTGATTTCTTTCCTTCTTCCAACGGAAATCCTCCTTCCTCATTTTCCCACGATAAAATTCTCTCAAAAAATGAAAATATACTATTGTTCATGTCTAGAAATGGCAGCCCCAAATCTGATTTTTGCAAACTCATCCCAATAGCCATAACATAACTACTAAACTGAAATTTCATAGGAAAAACCAAATTTGCGAATACTAAAAATTGTCGTACATGGGCTGGAAAATGAAGATCAACAAGCTCATGATTCAAATCAGCAAACACAACATTCTTGCACTCCTTGCCCCAAAAATAAATACTTTGAATACCAAAATAAATATTTTGGGCTGCATGCTTACCACTGTCCATAATTCCCACAATTTGTCCAACACATTACTGAAAATGTGCATCCTATCATCAAATGAAGTGACAACAAATGGACATCCATCAAGGGTGATTAGAACAGTTTTGAAAATCTGAAAATTACCATCTCTAATGGCTGCCCTGAACATGCTTATTCCACCCTCAATGCAAGGTGAAATGTTTCGCCAAACTTCTCCAATGATTGGTTAGGTCTTTGGAACCCAAATCATGACCCCAAGCAACCAAACAATATGCGTTGGAGACACTCCTATATCATGCAAATGGGCTGCCCTATGATACTCTGAAATGCACACCATAATTTTTTCCATTCTTCCGCAATAATCACACAAATGAGGAAGCAACAAACAAGTGTGTCTCAAAATTAACAAACCGGAAAGATTACCTTGTTGTAGAAGATCTTTTAGTTGCCTCAAGTGGGGTGTTTGGAACACCCAAAGTTGATTTCCAGGCTGCCCATCAGCTACTGCACCCAACCTCCTTGAATTTCTCAATCTAGGCCTAAAAATATGCATATCATTCCCAATTGAAGTGACCATAACTGAAAGTACTTCAATGATGACCCATAATGCCTTGAAATTCTGAAAATGAACCTTCGTTATGGCTGTCTTTTTGTGCCAATCAGCAAGTGTGATGAAATGAGATCTGAAAATAATGTTCTCCATACTTATGTTACAAATCATACCCTCTTGCTTATCACTTTGTACTTCTCATCACTCATTTTTCCTTCAAAGGCATCATGAGCAAACTTACTTTTTGCATACTCAACTGAAAGTAATGATTTCCAATCTGCTATAATTTTGGATAAAGAACAGAAATATGATTCACATGAAATGTCTTCTCCCACCAAAATATTAATTTGGATTGTTTCAAGAAGAATACCTTGCAAAGAGATCTTCTTACCTTTGTTTATGAGGCTTATCTTCATGTTTTGATAGTTGAGAGGGAGTTCTCCCAATGAATGCCACCATTGAACTCCAAGCACAATACCCAAATCAGCCATCACATAGAAATCAACACATACCTTACATGGTTCCAATGCAATTTGGAGTTGAGGACACCACTTGGTATGTTGCATAGAGTGACCATCTCCTAACTTCACAATGAGCCCTTTGAAGCCTTCAACCTTTAATCCCACTTGTGCCACCAAGAACTCATTAATAGAATCATGAGTGTATTCACCATTAACTAAACTAGTGGCTCCTCGTCCTTGGAAGGTAGAATCCTTCACAACCTTGTTAGCATACATAATGATTTCGAAATAATCCTTCATCAAAATTTCCTCTAACCATGTGCATGGGGTAAGAATATCAAAGACTTCCTTTCTACCATACAAGAAGTCAACCGGTACCATGTATCCCTACAAGGAAATATCTAAATGACATGTGTCAAACCACAAGCTCTTCACATCACCAAAACTTAGCATGTGACCTTCTACAACTTTTTCATGATGACATAAGTACGGTGGCAATATAAAAGAAGAAGAAATGTGATTTACATCATACCTTGGGTTGTCCACCACATATCGAGCTTCCCATGCCGGATGAGGAGTGATCGAAACATCCTTGTGACTCAGAATTTCTGAGTTGGAATCAACCTTCTTTTTCACCTCAAATTCAACAAATGAAGCTCTTTCCACATTATCTTCAACACTATTTTGCTGATACTTGCATGGGGCACCTTCATGGTGCTTGCCGGAGTCATGTACACCCATAAATGGCCCTTTGTTGACTGCTTTTATGAAAATTCCAGCAAGCTGAAAACCCTCATAATTATCCGATGAGACGTTCTTTTGAAGTGTATGCCTCTCAACCGGAACATCTTGATTCTTAGCCTCAAGAACCTCTTGTAGATTTGATTTTATTTCACCATCTTGCCGCCACATGCAATCATTAAAAACCACAAACACATCATTTATTTGCAAGGAATCTTTACCTTCATGTTAAATATCGGTCTTCCCATGTTCTTGTTCTTTGAGTTCTTCTTCTTCCTTCGTCATTGCAACTTGGAAGCTCTTCACCTAATCCGCTCTTTGTGGCATGGCATGCCTAGGCTCGGGCCTAGATCTTCCTCTATCCAAACCCATGAACTCAGCAAGGGAAATAGCATCACGAATCTCTCTATATAAAGTCATATGCTCCTCGTAGATCACTACAATATTCTTTCTTCCACCCATAGATCTTGTTTCTTCTTCCGGAACAACCTCCTTTCTAGGAATGAATGTGGGCTTCAAACTCGATTCTCGGGCTGATCCCACAAGTCGCTTGGCATTAATAGCTCCATTCGAACTTACTTCACCACTTTGAACCCTAGGTTCAATCATCTTTTGGAGAGATAGGGAAATAAAATCCATGGTGTCTGCAAGTCTCTCTTGGCCGGAAATTAATTTATCCATTGAAACCCTAGGCCTTTTGAGAATCTGAGCTCTGATACGACTGTAATAACCCTTTTGAGGGTTTTAATCAAATTATTCAATACTCAGATCTGAAACTGAAAATTGCAACAAACTGTAGATAAAACCAGTGACTTATACTAGCTCAAAAAGATGCCAAAAATACATGAAAACACACCCGCACAACTCGCCAATATTTATATATGATTTTATGAATTTTTAAAAGCCAATACAATCAACAAATACTGAAAACACACTGCTGGAAATGAAATACACACTGGAAATTGCAGCCACGAATTAAATATAGAATATATATAGAAGCCCTCAAAAATCATGCAACTCAAAATCCGGCCTTCAAAAATAGTGCAAATTTGATTACAAACTCAGAATTATCAAATTCTCCTTCAATGTCTTCAAACCCTACCCTAAATAGGTCGCACTATCCAAAATAAATATAATAACAGCTAGAAATATCAATTAAATTCTCTAATAAGCTTTCCTCTTCAATGCCTAATGAAGATGAAGGGTTTTCATCCTTCACCAAAGCCACATGAAGGGTTTTTGTCCTTCAATGGGGCCTCGCAAGAGGGTTTTCGTCCTCAAGTGGATGACCAAGGAGCAATTTGCTCTCTTTTCCGGAGTATAAGAAAATGAACCAAGACTCCCTCCAAATGATGCCTCTTAACTCCTTTAATATCTTCTTTTTTGGTGCCAAAGCTTAATTAGAAATGCCAACCTCTTAATGAACCATTATAATCTTTCATTAAGCCTTATTAAAGGCATTAAACCCAGCCGACCTCATTAAGAGGGAAAAACTCTAAAAGAAATTATAAAATATTAGAAGAATAATGCAAATAGAGGCTCAAGATTCTCCTCCGTCTTCTTCACTTCCTTGCCATGGAGAAAGAATGGCAAGAAAACCAATTTAATAGCTCTCAAATGGGAAAAAGGGACATTACAGTATCATTCCTAGGCTTTCTTAAGGTAAACAATCTCTCTCAAGGGCCAAAAAAGTCCAAAATCCATAGATATGCAATACTAAAAAGACCTTTATACCCATTCAAAATATGAGAAACATCTAGAGATTTAATTGGGAATGGATTCTTTTTCCCAACTCCTCAACCAACCTTCTTCTAAATGAATGTAATTGGATGTACTTTCAAATCCCATTGACCTACTTTTGGTCATCCATGGATAATAATATAATTTCTTTCTTTCTTTCTAGAACATTTCCAAATAAAGTTACAACATACGCCACCTCCCTACGTACCAAAGACAAGGTCATGTCTATAATTTTATTTTTTGCATACAAGTATATTAATTAATTGAAAACGAGGGGAAATGGCAAGAAGTAGTTCCTCATTGACAATAAGTATCGTCGATCGATGTTCACTTTCAAGTTTCAACCAAATTTTAACTTGAACTGGCAAACTTTAACGGTATGGCACCAAAATGTTTATAAAGAAACTACACCACCACAAAATAACAATCACATCATGGTAAATGCATACCAAATTACAGAATAGATGATAGTAATCAATACTTTATTCATAGCTAATGCTTAACGGTACAAGGAGGACCTGATACTCCGCAACCTCTTCCCAACATAAATCATTCTATTTATATGACAAGAAGACTCAATGGGTTGTCCGTTAACACAACCATCAATAACCGAAAAAACTAATGAGAATCGTTACAAAATTATGTGAGGCCAACAATCTAGTCACTAACCACATAACAAGTCAGCCACTAAAATATAACAACACTAATGTGACTCTCTGCAGTGAATACACCATACCCCTACTATGTAGTATATCCATCATTATCAATCATGTTAATGAAAGTAATAGATCAACATCACCAATTTCGAGATAGTGATTATCATTCATAGGCTTCCTTGAGGTAAACAATCTCTCTCAACAAACAAAAAAGCCTAAAATCCATAGACATGTTATGCAATACTGAAAATACCTTTAGAACCATGCAAAAGATGAGAAATGTCTAGAGTTTTCATTGGAAATGGATTCTTTTTCTCAACAACATCACCGATTTCAAGATAGTGATTATCATTCATAGGCTTCCTTGAGGTAAACAATCTCTCTCAACAGCCAAAAAAGTCTAAAATCCATAGACATGTTACGCAATACTAAAAACACCTTTATAACCATGCAAAAGATGAGAAATGTCTAGAGTTTTCATTGGGGATGGATTCTTTTACTCAACTCCTCAAGCAACCTTCTTCTAGTACTTTTCCAAATGAAGTTATAAAATATGCCACCTTCATGTATACCAAAGACAAGGTAATGGCTATACCTTTTATTTTTTCGATACAAGTAATATTAATTAATTGAAGACGAGGGGAAATGGGATAAAATCAAATCAAAGAAACAAAAGCAACACTAACATTCTCGACTAACTTCTTGAATCTTGACCTATTGACCATTAATATAATATAATAGTGAGCCAACCATCCAGACAAATAAGAAAAGGCATTTTTTATAATGGTTCAGGAACATTTGTTTTTATAAAACTGATACTAATAAAGCCTCCTTGGTAATATGTAATCCAATTCCAATTCTTTGATCTCACAAAATCATCTAAGTTGAGGGATACACCATGCATTTTAATGAACTTCTCATATGATAATGATACAAATGATGAGAAGTTTGTCACCTATGGAGACTACATGAATTGGACTTTCAACTTCATGCATAGCACAAGTCCCAGAAAACTATAAAAACACCACTATAGAATATTTGAACTGGAAAGAGCAACATGAAAATATTGATGAGAAGCATCATCATACCTGTAAGCAGATGATGAAGGCCTTCCGGAGTAGAGGTGTCTGCTTTCTCGGCAATACGATCAAGGTCTTTCTGAAGTGAACGTGCCATACCTAATAGTCCAATCTGATAATAAAATCAAAAAAGAGGAATTCAAAATCTAATATAGAACGAATTTCGGTGAAGAAAAAATGAAATAAAGACACCAACCATTACAATATGCAAAATGATCAAAGCAGTAAGAAAAACCAGAAAAACAACTACCATGTAGTTCATTTCCCACCAAAAGCTTTGGAACATTACACGCAGGTAAGGAAGCAAATATGACTCAAGTAAGGTTTTACAAAGCAAACAAGTGTGGATGCATTAGAAGAAAACACCAATTACCAAAGACAGTAGCCCATCAACTGTTATGCAAAAAATGCCAAACTCTTTGAGCTATGTTTTACTTGGTCTATCCGTATGAAAATAAGATAAGATCAAAACAATTGTGTAACCAAGTAATAGCAGCTTAGAATGTAATACAGAAAGATATAAAAACTGTATAAGCCTGCTTGGATGGGTTCTCACAAAGGTTCCATGCTTTGCAGAAAGTGAAGCCAGCATTTCTAGAAGCTGATAAAGTTCACCATACTTAGCAAACTAAAGATATGAACTGTTCCTTGGATTCATACCCAGCACATCTTTTAGGCTGCTATACTTAACATTGTGGAAATAGCCATCTGAATCTCAGTTTCAATATCTTTGGAAACCCTGAGTCAACGAACACATGTTGTTACATGATAAGGAAATGCCAAACAAAACTGCATTCTCAAAGCAGTTGAGAATAGAAGAGATCCTTGACGACAACAATGCTTAAACAACATCGTCCAATCGCATTTTACACATTCCCTTAAGGACGACTTGAAGATGAAAATCCTAAGGGTAAAAAGGGATACACCAGAATGAACTATACATCGTAGGAAAGAAAGCAATTTCCTACAGCAGCCAAAACATAAATCAAATAATTTCTGAATGATCCTTCGAAAATTGCAATCCACAATTTTAGAGAGAACCTGAAAGTCCCATCATGAAAGAGGCTAGCAGTTCAGTATCAGACCAGCTCGACAGCTGGGAGCACATCCTGGTTTTCAATTCCTGTCGTATGTAAATTTTTCAACATGGTTTGAGAGCAAGTATTAGTGCTTGACTAGGACCTCAAACCTGTTGGAAAATGTAAACAGAGAGAAATGAAGAGAAAGCAGAATGCACACATTATCATTGTGTGTCCGCCATTTTAATATGTGAGTGAGATGGTTACAAAATGGTTTAAGTGGTTTTAAACCATTTATTAGTTTGTAATATCCCCCTTAGGGGATCAATGGGAAATGCAACCAAAACTGATTAGAACACTGCTGCAATCAACTGCAAATGATTAAGTCCAGCTATTTGTACTTGTGCATTCGATTAAATAGCTCAATAAAGGGGTTTAATGACCTTAAACAAATGACCCAAATAGATAACTCTCAGCTGAGGCAAATAAACTCAAATGTATGATTCAAAAATCAGATTCAAACTGTATAAAAATCAGACCACTGTTACTCAGCTGCAATAAATATTATGCACAAGTAGATCCACTGAAAACTGCCCCTATGGCAGCTTGTACCAAATTAGATCTATAGATTGTTGCTCAAGGATTGATTATCAGCCCAACAGCTTATCAGATCATATCAAATGTCCCCTAAGCTATCTGCTGCAACAAACGTTAATATTGCCTTCAAACACGTCCCTATACAACTCCCCAATCTTGGAATATAATAACCAATTAAGAAAGAATGAAATTGCTGCCAGTTATGAGCATTAGAGAATTCAAATATGAGCCATAATCAGACACACAAATCGCTACCAAAATGCTTAAGACTCGGGTTATTTTACTTCTTCAGTTCGCTGTTATAAGAATCCCAGAACACCACTCAGCCAAGCCCTTAATCAAATCGTTATTCTGAAAATTCAATCAACTATTAATCTGTGCATTCAATCAATAGAGGTCGCTGCCTATTATATATGTTCTTTAATGCCAAATCCAATTTTCAATCAAGTCAGAAATATCAGTCATATAAATCACTGTTAAACATAGAGGTTTTCACACAAATTTGAGTCTTAAATAGTGTCACCAATATCAGAATAAATCCCCCACCCATAGATAGGAATCGCTGGTTATTTTGCCCACCCCCCCAAAACACATATTCAAACACCTCAATGAAGTCGCTAATGTCCAGGAAGAAATAACAGATTTAAGTGAATTAAATCAGACCCCTTAATCATAGAAAATAATTGCCAAACCTGTCCTACTCAGGTCGCTGCCCAAAAGAACACAATGATCACGCAATAACCAGTTGTTTCACACCAAACAATGCTCCCAAACAGTCATCAATCAGCACATATAAGTTCACTAGGGTTTAGAGCAGCTATTCAATAAAGTATTGTATTCATACAAGTCGCCAAGCATAGGAAGCACTCACCAATATCAAAGGAACGTTAAATCAGTCTCTCTACCAAATCGATTTGCAAGGAGCAAGAAAACCCAGCTGCTACAGTGATTCGCTACAGTAAAAACATGCAAATTTCAATGGTAAACTTCATCTAAAAATTCGTTAAAGCCAAAGACATGGATCTCACTTGAGATTCACAAATAACTTCTTCAAATTGATTCTCAATAACCAGCTACAAAGATCTCCCAAGCATGAGAGAGAAGGAAAACATCAATGGGCATGCATCACAACTCCAAGCATAGAGTATCAAAATTAATTTCATCATAACATAAAATCTCAAAATGATCTTAGGCTCTCATTTTATAAACAAAGAGGCACAAAATTCGAAAGTCCATAGGAGAGAGAATTCATTAAATGAAAATAGTTTATCCCCCCCTAGGTGTGGCATCCCCTTTCTAAGGGTGATTTTAATAATAAAAACCACTCAAATAGTTATTTAATTAATTCCCCTTTTAATTTTGCATTGTGGGAATTAAATTAAATAAACTACATAATTAAATAATTATTGTTTTATATTGTCAAATGATAAAAAATCACTCTCTAGAAAATAATATTTAATTATTTAATATAATTTTTCCCTTGCAACATCCCAAATCCCACAGGGAAAGATAGGCTAAGAGTTTTCAAAAATTGGGACATTACAGTCCTCCCTTTCCAAAATTGCTTGACCTCAAGCAATAGCAAGCTCATGCATCCAGGTCCAGAAGTGAAACATTCCAAAAACCGAGCTCTCATGCCACTCAAATGGTGTAACATTTGTAATAACTTGGGATGCTTTTTTCTCCTAAAAATTAGTAGTGTCTTTCGCTGCAATTTTTCTTTCAAATTTGCACAGGAAGCAAACAAGTTAGAAAAGTAAGGGTTGAAAAACGCCCTTTCAAGTTGCGTCCCATGGTGTGCAAGTCTCCTCTTTATATGGGTTGCCCCCAAACTTTGTCATGTGGCCCAAAATATTGTTGTAGTCTTCAAAATTCAGAATTGAGAGTGGTTGGTTTCCACCCCCAAACAGTCACCCATGAGCCAAAATCAAGTACCATCACCCATGTCATTGAATGCATGTGAAAAATCTGAATTATGGAGGTGATATCATCCTTGGAAATTAGAGGACAATCGCTATCATGTTTCCAAATTCTCTTTCCCACATCAATCAGCAACCATCTAGTAAATGCAATAGGCCCCCATGCAATTAAAATTTCACTCCCCATAGTAAAAAATCTGAAAATCATCCATATGCATAGCTAGAAATGAGATTCCTACCATGCCATGTGAAGCCCGTGTGATAACATTCTTCACCCTTTGTCCCAAATGTGAGAGTACCAATGGAGAAGTGTCCCTTATCCCCATGCTTGATGGCTCGACAAGCCATAAGAAGACTATTAAAACAAATTGCAGCAGTTGTAAACAAAATTATTTGGTCCCAAAGTATACCAACTTACCTTAAACAAGGCCAATACTATCACTCTCACAACCCCCAATATATTGTTCCCATGAAGACACATGTTGAAACTCATTCATACGCATGATATAGAGTTAATCTAAAGTGAATATCATGACAAAATTGGTACCTCTTCACTTTTATGGCTACATATACAACATGCTCATCCCTTATATACCCAAATATAGTATGAAAACTCAACATCATACCTTTCTCCTATGCAGCTCCCAATGTGAAAGACGTGTTAAATGGCCCAAAAATGATCCTGTCATATATACTCAATGAAGCTCCAAACTGAAAATTAGCACACCATGTGACTAATCCTTTTTGTAGGCATGCTAACATATCCTCAAACAATCTAAAAATGTGCATGGTAGCCGTGTAAATATCCACGGAAATATCAACCATACACATTCTCCTTGGTTGCAAACTTAAATATGAATGGACAATGCTCATACCTTTTCTCCTATGATTTCAACAATCACAAACTGAATTTCATCATGATATAGAAGATCAATAAAATATCCATCTCATTCACCTCATGAGCACATGTACAATATAACGATTTGTTACTTACTCTCTCCATACCATGTGGTGGCATGTGCATGATTATACAACATTGTTTCTATCCCATCATGCACATAAAGAAAAGGAAAATCATAAATGTAAGGAAGATCGCATACCATTCATTGTGCCGTGAAACATATTCATACTCCTTGGAATTTCAACTCAAATATCACCTTCCTAGCTTGGGATCATGCAACCTTGCTTGTACTTGGTGTGAGGCTTCCTTAATCTTCATCTTTTGAGTGGATAAAGTCATTTTTTTATTCTCTAATGACTGCTATTATGCTGCATAACAAGAAAGCTGAGGATGATCCAAAGCACCCAAAAAAGCCTCTTCTTCTTGTCTACTACTCATCCCCTCATCCTTGCATTCATTATCCATACCCAAGTAGCATGAGATACATCAAAGGAATGGTCACTGTATTACCTCTTGGTTGCCCTTATTTTGCTTGTCCATACAAGCTTGCAAATCAGATTTCTTTTTCAATTCATCTTGGACTCATCCCTCCATGATTATCTTCATCACCATGCATGCAATCACACCAAAATGCAAAGGAAGCCTCTTCAATTAACAACGAATTTTTACCTTTCTCACTCTCACCCAATGACTTTTCTTCCTTCATTTCCTCTTGAATTCAAATTTGATTTTTTTATACATCTCATCCAATTCTATGTAAGCATTAGATATCAAAATTGTGTGCATCAAATACCAATGGACTCATACCTTGGAGATAAGATAAGATAAGATAAATATATTAATGTCCAACGAATGACCACAAAAGTAGATCAATGGGACTGCAGCCCAAACAATATACAAAGTGCGAACGGGGAGAGTTGATCCCTCTTGCTTCATAGGAGTCTTTGCTAACATGTGTGCCCTTACCTTGCTTGAACATTGATCTAGAACACCTTTGGCAAATGTACGAGCAACACATGTAATACTTCTTGTCTCATTCTTTCCTCAAGTGTAGACAACAAACGTTGAAGAGGCTCTTCATATTCATTCCAGACTAAAGACATGATGGTTTACATTGACAACAAAAAAATTTCTCTAAATAACTATCTATTTATAACATCAAAGAGTACTTCGAACATGTGAAGTATAAGATCACTACAATTGAGATCTAACATGGGTATGCAAGATTTTACCTTTGCCATGTTTTCTAGTATCCTAACCCTCTTATCAAAGTGAGGGTTAGAAGTATCTCAAAGTTTTTGAAAGCTTTCAATCATGAGCTCATATACCTCTTTCATGGTAGTGACATCTTATGGCAAGCTTGGGGTTGTTATCCGTATGATCATCACTTATGCATGTGATGACTAAGAGTCTCACATCCACCTCCTCATGTCTCAATAAGTTAGATCTAGCTAAGTGTGCCACCAAATGGTCTACAACTGAAAGACATAAAGCCATAATCAAATTGTTATATCAAACATAGACAACTCTCTACTTCTTCAAAAGTGTTGAGCAGTACGCTCTTCTCAAATGAAGGCTTCTTGAGCCTCTTCCCATGCTTATAGAGTTTGGTCCTCAAACCTCCGTCACTAGCAAGCTCCATGATTTATTCTGAAAAAACAAACCCACAAGGATGGAAAAAAGTTACTTTGATACCACTATAATGTCCCAACTCCGGGGATCAATGGAAATTAGGCAATCAACCAACTCTTCAACACTCGAATCAAATGCAAATAGCAAAACTCAGTCAAAAATTACTTGAACCAATCAAATAGATGACTCAATAAACCCGAAGGACAAGGGGTTTAATGGCCTCTACTAAACAACTTAAGCAATTAAGTTTCTACTCAAACTTCTTGTTATTCATAAATATGAAGACCCCCCAACTATAAAATGACCTCTGGCAGATCTAATTCTATCAATACCAATTGTTAATGAATATGTATAAAATATGATCTAATCTGTGGATGGACCAATGCAAGAGCTGATAAA
The DNA here is from genome assembly GCA_019776745.2 of Taxus chinensis. Taxonomy (NCBI): domain Eukaryota; kingdom Viridiplantae; phylum Streptophyta; class Pinopsida; order Cupressales; family Taxaceae; genus Taxus; species Taxus chinensis. The sequence continues at coordinate 905,705,456 of CM034149.1, read as the reverse complement.
CAACTTAATCTAAGAATGTCAAATTACATCCAAATCGCTGCTCCAAACAAGAGACTCATAACACCCTAGTCTATGCATTCACATAAGCCATCATTAATCTGCAATATCAATCATATAAGTCGCTGCCAGTAACCATGGTTAGATCTGCAATGGGAAGACTTCAAATATAATATGCAAACACGGTCATCAAAAGATGTTATCAACTGCTGCCACATGTAGTTCCATTAGAGATCATGTATTAATTGAGCCAGTCGTCAGCACCCAACAAGCATCAGTAAATAGATGCATAAGATCATTATCTTACAATACACCTAACAGTTCGCTGATTCTAAAGAAGCCCAAACATGCATTAAATATTCAATATTTAATCCCAAACTGAATCAAAGCTGTTATTAGAGAATATGCAAGAATGAGGTCGCTTATTTAATAAATATGGACCTCTAAGGGAGATCGATTGGGCAAGGAAGACAACAAATCCGTTTACTTAGACAATAATCAAAGAAATAACTGGAGTTTATAAATCTGCCCATACACTTCACTAGTAATCAGCAACTCAACCATACCAAGTTCGCTGGGCAAATAACTTACAATGACACATGCAAGGGTAAAATATTCACCCAATTGATCAAAAGGAGTCGCTGCACATATAAGAATATTTTAGACATGCATTAAACTCTCCAATAAATCGCTATACCCAAAGTAGTCATATGTTGGGACTACAATCGCTTCAAATAACCAAACCAGCTGGTCGATTCCACTAAAGATTGCATACAAACAACCCATAAACATTAATAAAGAAGACAGCCAAAACTTGGCAGATGAACCACACTACCCATAAGTCGATTTGCAACACCACAACAAAGTCGATACTTCTAAGTATTGAATATCAAATCAGCTTCAGTTGACCTCCCACACAAGAGAGAGAGAAAGAGAGAGAGAGAGAGAGAGAGAGAGAGAGAGAATATCAATGGGCATGCATCCCAACTCCAAGCATGGAGTATTAAAAATTAATTTCATCATAGCATATAAGTCTCAAAATGATCCTAAGCTCTCCTTTTATAAACAAGGAGGCACAAAATTTGAAATCCCTAGGAAAAGGAATTCATTAAATAAAAATAGTTTATCCTCCCTAGGTGTGGTGTTCCTTTTTTAAGGGTGATTTTAATATTAAAAGCCACCCAAACGTTATTTAATTATTTCCCCTTTTAATTTTGCATTGTGGGAATTAAATTAAATAAATTACATAATTAAATAATTATTGTTTTATAATGTAAAATGATAAAAATCTCTCTCCAGTGCAATATTATTTAATTATTTAATATAATTTTCCCCTTGCAACATCTCAAAGCCCACGGGGAAAAATAGGCTAAGGGTCTTCGAAAATGGGGACTTTGCATAGTTAATACTTAATTAGTATGAACTTAACAAAATAATCATCCTTATATTTTAATACCCCCTCTTAAGGCTTACACTACTGAAAAGAAGATAGCATTACAATCTTCAGAAGCTTTTGTTTTGAACAGCAGCTCTTGGACTAGGTAGAACTCCATCAAACTACCTCCCTAACCCTCGTAAAGGTGTAGTTCTGAGATCTTACCTCCCTAACCCTCGTAAAGGTGTAACTCCGAGATGAATTCCTGAGTTCCGAGATGAATTCCTCTCCGAACTCCTAAATTACAAAATCTCCCAAATTGTTAGACAAACCTCCTTGCTGAGCTACTCCCACAATGCTCCATCAAATTGTCTCTGGTGTCCCCAGATTTCATCCTAAAATCTGAGACTACCCTATCTGAAAAAATTTCTTACTTTTAAAATAATGGGTCGTTTGGTGTTTTTATTGCCAGAAAGTTCCTGTATTGTGTCAAGATATTCCCAAGGAGCCATTTTCGCCAAATACCTAGATGCCTAAAATTGTTATATTCCGTCGTCAAGATTTGCCTGCGGAAAATTTGTATTTAATTATTTTGAGCCCCGTTTAAGGCAATTTGCGCTCCGGTTTAACTCTGTTGTGATCGTACATATCATTATTCCCATATACCAATAGAGTTTTAACCAGAAATGCATTCAGGGCTTTATTTGTGACTTCTGGCAACGTTTTGTGTTTTTTGGGTTTTCTCGTTTCGTTTTTTGTGAAATTTCTCTGGACCAATTCCTTTGCCGGTTTGGCCTGATTCTTGGCCTGGAGTATCTGGAGATCACATACGCACGTTGTGCTAGAAGGAATTCACCATTGGAGGTCTGGTTCTTTGGGAAAAGACGAAGTTGTCCACCAAAAAGCCTCTTCTGGGCTGGCCACATTTTTGGAAAAAGAGAGTTTGAAGTGGATCATGGGATTCTTGGAAGCAGCAGGCAGATGAGAATTTTGTACCTGCCTAACAGAGTACTTTTTCCCATGGGAGCAACGCCACTTAAGTCACAATGGGAAAATTAGAGGCAGTAGGCAGGTGGGAATTTCTTACCTGCCTTGCAGGGTAAAAATTCTCATTGTGGAATAAAAGAAAAATCACTTAAGTGAATCATGAAATTTTATTGCCTACCTTGCAGGGTAAATAATCCCATTATGAAAGTCAAACGACTTAAGTGAATCATAGGATTTTCAGGACTGCCTTGCAGGGTAAATAATCCCAATGTCATGTGCCTTTTAAAAATAGAAATCTCTTATGCCAAAAAGTGCGACCCCTTTAGGGAGAGAAAGGCAGCCTTAAATTAATTAATTTAATTAATTTCTTTTCCAATTTTGGCGCCCAAGTTTGTGGAAAAGTCAACAGAGATAAGTGGACAAAAGGAAGTTGGAAATAGACTGTTCTAAAATTAAATAAATAATATTTATTTAATGCAGCGCCTCCATGTCAAAAAGTACGTCCCATTTGGGAGACAAATAATACTTTTTTAAGTATTAAATGATTAAATTAATTCCTATTTTAAGTGGCTAAGGTCAAAGCATACTGTGACGCTTGAGTTAACTGGAAGCAGAAGTCTAAAATTAAATAAATTTAATTTATTTAATGGCAGCCATGAGCATGCACAAAATAGGCGCCCCATTTGAAGAGTGAAGCTTAATTAATTAATTAATTAATTGCCAGGAATAGGAAAGGCATTAATTAATTATAGAATTGTGAAGATTATATAAGCAAGGGCTGCCATCAGGATGAATTAATTAATTCAAAGGCAAAGAAGTGCAGCCTAGAGGAAAAGTGCGCCCCATTTGGAGAAGATTTTTGCTCAAAAGAAGGTGAAATTAATGTTGAAAGCTTCCAATTTTGGCGCACAGGTTGAAGGAGGTTGATTTGTGTCTGGATAATTGTTTGCATAAGTAATACAGGTGCTCAGGTGAAGTTGGTAAAATTCATGTTTGCTTTGCATGCAAATAGAACATCAAATTTGGGGCAGCATGCTTGAATTATGCAGATTTTTATGATTAAAATCCACTGTTCATGTTCAGGTTGCCATCTTTGTCTGAATTAATTGCAGGAATTCGTTATAGGTGCTTTACAAAAGAAAGAGAGCTTAAATCAATGTCCAATACATTGAATATATCCTTCGAATCTGAAGAATTATCCAGATCTGCACCAATTTTGAAGAATTCTGGCCGAGTAAAAAGAAAAAGAATTGTTCAGACAAAGATAGACACAGCCATGGCAAAGAGGGATGAAAAAGAAAGCACAACGGAGTCATGCATCACTTCCAAATTCATAGACATTGGAGACACAGATCTAGGTCCAGAACCTCTTTCCGAATTGATTGACAGATCCAAAGTAGGGAAGACTTCCCTCATGCGTGTATTTAAAAGCAGTGGAATTATTCGTGCTGCAGCGTTTCCATACACAGCCCAGTTATCAGAGTTCGTTATGGAGTGTGCTAGGTGATCCAAAGGATCCTCACGAAGAAACACCGATCTAAGATACTTCTCCGAATCAGTTACAGTCATTTTTAAAGCATGGAGAAAAATTATACGATTCCGTCGATATCTTGTTTGCAGGAAACGAAGCTAGTATGCAAAAGTTATGGCTCGCTGAAATTTTAGGGCAACTGGTGAATTTTGGGCACAAAACGCAGATTGGACAAGTGCACCCGCCACGTGGACAAATTATGAATGTGACACGTGGAAAATATAGATGACGAGGCAAAATTTGTTTATTTAAATTCCACATGGGCGGCCAAGTTTATTTAAATTCCACGCATTAATTCTTGCCACACATTTGTGCCACGCATTTCTCCAAATATCCTAACTCCTTATCCCTCCACGTTGGAATATCCTCCAAAATCTATTATAAAATATCCTAACTACTACCTACACTACCCTATGCGCTTCACCTATCCATCCAACTAAGCGCCCCACATTCCAAGCGGCTAAGGTGGCTCTTAAGCCAATCTCAACATGCACGGCCCCTGCTCTTAAAGGCTTTCCTCCTTTTAAAGGCTTTCCTCCTTTTCCGCACCCACAATGTGGGATAAATCTCTACAAAGCCACCTAAGGGGATTTGAACCGCTAACCTCCCATGCAAAAGTCTAGGTGCCTAACCGTTGAGCCAGCCGTTTGGAAACATTATAAAAGGAGTTTTATTGTATTTGAAGTAGCATTCGGGACTGTGTAAAATATTGAAATGCTCATAACTTGAGCTAGGAGTGGAATTTTGAGGAGAAGTAAAAAGCAACCCCTATTATTTTTGACAGAGGAAGACTGTGAGAAGGTCAGAATTTTGTAGAATTCTTTGTAAAGAATTATTTTCAAGATTTTAATAGATCGGTCCCATTCAACCAGACCCGAAGACATAGGCCTCAAGCGCCGAACTCCGTTATCATGCTTTATGTCAAATTGCTGGTGAATTCTCTTCATTTCTCTATATTTTGCACAGTACTTGCAGTTTTAATTCTTTTATTAAAAATACAAAAAGATATAATGCTCAATTTTTACATCGAAAATCAATACAAAGCAAAATTGTGTGTGCACAATTGCTAGTTAAATTTGATATTCAAATCATTGGTATCAGAGCTGGTTTTGACTGATTTTTGGTTCAGATTAACTGTTTTTGGATTGCAAGTTGTGTGTTGGATGTTAACAAGGTCTCGATCTAAGAAGGGTGAAGGAGAGTTAGTTGAAGGAGATCCCAAAATTGGTACCAGACGATCTCGAAGTCCTACAATGGCGGATCGAGAGGAAGAAAACTTTCGTCAATCATTCCTACAGATGAAGGAAATGGTGGAAGAAATGTACCAAGATAGACAAAGGGAAAAGGGAACTAGAGAAGGTAAGAAAGAAGAAAGCTCTAGTTCTGATATTCCTAAAAGAGACCTTTTAAAATCTGATTTTCCTTCATTAAAGTTAGATATCAAGTTTGAATTGCCTATGTATACTGGAGAGCTAAATGCAGAGAAGTTGGATAACTGGGTCAAGCAGATATAAGTATATTGCAGGGTTCAGAGAATTGTTGATGATGAAGCAAAGATTCATCTGGCAACTCTTCAGATGGGTGGCACAACACTCATTTGGTGGGAGAGTAAGCTTCAGGAAGTGGAAGAAACCAAAGGTATAGAAATCACTTCTTGGTCTGAATTTGTTTCAAATCTTAGACAACAATTTTATCCTCTTGGTTATAAGCAACAAGCTATGATGGATTGGAAAACATTAAGACAAACTAAGGGACAAAGTGTTCAAGAATACACACAAGAATTTAGGAAAAGGGCTCTAATTCTGGGAATTTCCCTAAACACAGAAGAAACACTGCTAAAATATATTGGTGGATTGCATAGTTATCTAAGGCATATGATTCTTGTTTTAGGTCCTACTAATCTTGATGCAGTGTGTGTGCAAGCAACCCATTTGGAAGCACGAGGGAAAATGACAAAGGAGTCCTCTTTCTCTTCTTTTAAACAAAAGAACAATCAATCTGAAGGAAAAGGTTCGAAAGAACAAGGAAAAGGAAAGGGTAAGCATAAGACAAACTCTACTGTTAAGAAGGAAGATGAAAAACCATTTTGTAATCATTGTAAAAAGAACCATGATGAGTCTAAATGTTGGAAATTACATCCTGAATTGAAACCTAAATGGATGGTTAAGAAAGGAAAGGAAAAGAAAACAAACACTGCAATTCATGATCTTGGGTCAGATTCAGGTGATGAAACAAAGATCACAGCTATGAGTTTTCAAGGTAAATCAAAACTTTCAATTTCCAACAATAGTACTACAAATGTTGCATCTTCTTCTAGTAAACAAACTATACATGATGATAAGAAAAGGAATGAGCTTTTCCACATTAGAGTAATTTCAAAGCATACAAAAATTGATACTCTTTTTGATAGTGGATCCCAAGCTAATCTAATTTCTGAGGAGGTTGTTAAGAAACTAGGACTCAAAACTAAACCACATCCTAAGCCTTATCCTTTGGGCTGGGTTTGTGATGATGCAAAACTGCAGGTAACTAAAACTTGTACTTTCAGATTTGCCATTACAGACAAGTTTATAGATGAGGTTGAATTGGATGTAGTTCCTTTGGATATTTGTGGGGTGGTTTTGGGAAGTCCTTATTTGTATGATCGTAAAGCAATCTTCTATAGGGAAGAAAATAAATATTTGCTTGTAAAGGATGGAATTGAGTTTATTGTTAGAGCTCACCGTGAAAAGAATAATCTATCCTTGGTAACTGCAGGTCAAATGAAAAGGCTTGTAAACTCAAGCAAAAGTTTTGTGCTCATGGTGGTCAAAGCCAAAGAGAAAGAACATGAGATGGCTTTTGAGACTTGTGATCTGAAACATAAGAATGAATTGGTAAAAATTGTTTCTCATTTTGATGATGTTTTTCAGGATCCACAAGGTCTACCTCCCAAAAGAGGGGTTCAACATGAGATACAGTTGCTTCAGGATGCACCTCTTCCCAATATCGGAATGTACAGGTTGTCAGTAGTAGAGAATGAGGAAATCAAGAGACAGGTAATGGAACTTTTGGCTCAAGGTATAATTCATCCAAGTACATCCCCATGTGGTTCGCCAATTATATTGGTTCCTAAGAAGGATGGCACTTGGAGAATGTGTGTTGATTTCCGTGCTTTAAACAAGATTACTATAAAGAATCGTTACCCTCTTCCTAGAATAGATGATTTACTGGATCAATTAAAGAATGCAATTTATTTCACTAAGTTAGACTTAAGAAGTGGTTATCACCAAGTAAGAATTGCAGAAGGTGATGTTTGGAAAACTGTTTTTAAAACGAAACAGGGATTGTTTGAATGGTTAGTGATGCCTTTTGGTTTGTGCAATGCACCGGCAACATTCATGAGAGTTATGAATGATATCTTTAGACCATTCATTGATAATTTCATTATTGTCTACTTAGATGATATTCTTGTTTTCAGTAAGTCATGGGATGAACATGTTAAACACATCCAGAAAGTCTTAGATGCATTAAGGAAAGAGAAATTGTATTTGAAGATGTCAAAATGTGAATTTGGAAAAACATCTTTAATTTACTTGGGTTATATTGTAGGAAATGGAGAATTGAGAATTGATCCTGCAAAAATAGAGGTTATTGTGAAATGGCCTAGACCCACTAATGTGACGGAAGTTAGGAGTTTTCTAGGTGCAGTTCAGTACTGGAGAAAATTTATTGCTAACTTCTCATATATTGCATCTCCTTTGCATGCTTTGACAAGTATTAAATAGGTCTTTCAGTGGGGAGGAAAACAACAGAAAGCCTTTGATACACTGAAAGAGAAGATAAGTACCGCTCCGATCTTGGCACTTCCAGATTTACAACATTCATTTGAGATTGAGACAGATGCTAGTGACTACGCAATGGGGGCAGTTTTGATGCAGAACAAACGACCCGTGTGTTACCATTCAGAAACCTTTACAAGTGCGGTAAGAAACTATCCAACTTATGATAAAGAGTTGTATGCTTTGGTTCAAAGTGTTAAAAAGTGGAAGCATTATTTAATGGGAAAAGAAACAATTATACATACTGACCATCAACCGCTTCAGTACTTACAAACACAAACCAAATTGCAGCAGTCTAGACATTTCAGGTGGATGGGATTTTTGCAACAATTTCATCTTGTAATCAGGTATAAAAAAGGTATTCAAAACAAGGTTGCCGACATGTTATCTAGACCACCAGTGGTAGTAGCATCTATTCTTTTGCAGCATAGTTCTTTGGCTCATGTTAGTTACAAGGAACAATATGTAAATGATGTTGATTTTAGAGAAGTGTATGAGGATCTAGTAAGTGGGAAACAAGTAGGAGAAAAAGATTATCATTTGCATGAAGGATTGTTATATCATTCTGGTAAACTTTGTATTCCAGAAAATGAACATGTGCATATGATTAGGGAAGCACATACTTCTCTTATTTCAGGGCATTTTGGTGTTAGTAAGACAGTTGCACATTTACAAAAATATTGTTATTGGCCTAGAATGCATGAACATGTAAACAGGTATATTAAGGGATGTGTTCTTTGTGCCACAAGCAAGCCAAGTAACAGGAAATTAGGACTTTACACTCCTCTTCCTGTTCCAACAAGGCCTTGGGAAAGTGTTTCCATGGACTTTGTAGGAGGCTTGCCCATGACACAGAAGAAACATGATTACTTATATGTGGTAATGGACAGATTTAGCAAAATGTGTGTGTTGGTTCCATGTACTAAACAAATAACTGGTGAGGGAACTGCACATTTGTTTTTTCAATTTGTTTGGGTTCATTTTGGTTTACCTACTTCAATTATATCTAATCGGGATTCTAGATTTCTTGGGGAATTTTGGTCAACATTATGGGGGTTAATGGACACAAAACTGAAAAAGAGCATTGTTTTTCATCCACAGACTGATGGTCAAACGGAGGTTGTAAACCACACAGTAGTACATTTGCTTAGGGGCTATTGTGGCAAACATCCTAAGTTATGGGATGAACATCTATATTATGTGCAACATGCTTATAATCGTGCCTTACATTCTCCTACTTTGAAGTCTCCATTTGAGACTTGTTATGGATATCTGCCTAATTCTCCATTAGATGTATATTATGGACATGAAACTGTTGTTAGTGGTTCAAGTGATTCTGACAAGGCTAAAAGATTTGTGCAGAGAATACAACAAGTTCATCAGTATGTCCGTGAACAATTGGAGAAAAGTCAAGCTAAGTACAACGCTAGGCATGATAAACATAGAACTGATCACAAGTTCAAAGTTGGTGATTCAGTTTGGCTTCACATCAGCAAGGGAAAGACTGACAGGTGAAGGTAAAAAATTGAAACCTATACGGTATGGTCCGTTCCAAATATTGGAAAAAATTGGTAACAACGCTTTCCGGTTGGATTTACCTCCATATATGCAAATCTACTCAGTTGTAAATGTTGAGAATTTAAGATTGTATGAACCGCCTATGATTATTGACATGATGATGCTAACATAATGCCTTCCATTGATGATTTTGCTCCTGAGTATCTTGATGAGTTGCAGGAAGACATTATTTTGGATAGGAAGGTCAGAACTTCGCGAAGGGGTGATATTGAGTATCTTCATGTTGGGTTCAAAGGCAATCATCCGAACAAGGCTAAATGGATGGAAACTGGAAAGGTGAGGGAGAAATACCCTCACCTATTCACCAATTAAGTTGACTTTTGGGGTCCAAAAATTTCTCAGTGGGGAGGAATGATCCAGAGGATCCTCACGGAGAAACACTGATCTAAGAACTTCTCAGAATAATTTACAGTCATTTTTAAAGCATGGAGAAAAATTATACGATTCCGTCGATATCTTGTTTGCAGGAAACGGAGCTAGTATGCAAAAGTTATGGCCCACTGAAATTTCAGAGCAACTGGCGAATTTTGGGCACAAAACGCAGATTGGACACGTGCACCCACCACGTGGACAAATTAAAATGTGACACGTGGAAAATATAGATGACGAGGCAAAATTTGTTTATTTAAATTCCACATGGGCGGCCAAGTTTATTTAAATTCCACGCATTAATTCTTGCCACACATTTGTGCCACGCATTTCTCCAAATATCCTAACTCCTTATCCCTCCACGTTGGAATATCCTCCAAAATCTATTATAAAATATCCTAACTAATACCTACACTACCCTATGCGCTTCATCTATCCATCCAACTAAGCGCCCCACATTCCAAGCGGCTAAGGTGGCTCTTAAGCCAATCTAAACATGCACGGCCCCTTCTTTTAAAGGCTTTCCTCCTTTTTCGCACCCACAAATGTGGGATAAATCTCTACAAAGCCGCCTAAGGAGAAGGAGAGGGAAGTGGATGGGATTTAAACCGCTAACCTCCCATGCAAAAGTCTAGGCGCCTAACCGTTGAGCCAGTCGTTTGGAAACATTATAAAAGGAGCTTTATTGTATTTGAAGTAGGATTCGGGACTGTGTAAAATATTGAAATGCTCATAACTTGAGCTAGGAGTGTAATTTTGAGAAGTAAAAAGCAACCCCTGTTATTTTTGACAGAGGAAGACTGTGAGAAGGTCAGAATTTTGTAGAATTCTTTGTAAAGAATTATTTTCAAGATTTTAATAGATCGGTCCCATTCAACCGGACCCGGAGACGTAGGCCTCAAGCGCCGAACTCCGTTATCACGTTTGTGTCAAATTGTTGGTGAATTCTCTTCATTTCTCTATATTTTTGCATAGTACTTGCAGTTTTAATTCTTTTATTAAAAATACAAAAGGATATAATGCTCAATTTTTACATCGAAAATCAATACAAAGCAAAATTGTGTGTGCACAATTGCTAGTTAAATTTGATATTCAGATCACTAGGTCTTACCATCCATCATCTAGATCAGTTCGAGATGCTACGGGGAAAACAATAATTCGGTTGGACGCACAATTCATCAATTATTGTTTGAAGATACCGGCACGAAAGGTGGTGACTTCTATTAGCATTCAGGATGCCGGGCAGCAGGTGGGAGAAGCATAGAGTTGAGTACGTGAACATAATGAACAGCAGATACATGAAGAAGCCCAGATCTCCTTCCAAGTTCCCAAGAACTCTTCCGCGGTCCAATCTAGTACAGGAGGTAGATGATATTGCCAAATTGTTATGCAGGATAAATGGCAAAGCGAACGCTCACACTTTCCGTACATGGATGTATGCTTTCATCAGGACCATTGAAATCAACAAGGCTGATTCAATAATCAATTGGTCAGAAATCATTAGCGACACATTGGTGAGCAACTCCGGAACGTGAAGCGTACTTTCAGCTTCAAAATGACTTCTTAGTTGGTATATGCAGCAGCTTCACAAGGCATCTTCTCCAAGCTGGATAGATGTGGTGTTCTTTCCAAGGACCCCATTTTCGAGTGCTACCCACAGCTTATTGTACCTGCATGCAGAAAAGATTTCAAAGTGGTTAATGATGGATTCTTCTACAAATTCATTTGCAGGCTGGACAAGGACCTAAAGGCCAACAGGGTAAGCAAGGAAGCGTGGGAAGTTGTGCCCAGAATTGGCAGTCTCTTCATTCAGTTTGCGGATTTCACATACCTCAGGGTCACTGGCTTTTTTGGAGAACCGGTTAAGCTGCCCAGATATCTGAATGATAGATTGATCACCATGGAGCTGAGCAGGCAACTTGTCTACGGGGCTTCTTCCCAATCATTGTGGGTCATTATAGCTGTCAGAGCATTCATAGAGCTCGAGGAATGGAGGCGGAGATGTTCTCTGAGTACGAGCAAGAGTTCTTCCCGACACGGCTGAACTTTGATCCATTTGGAAAGGCCAAGAAGACGATCTCCCAGGAGTACGCACATGTGCCTTCACTAGAGGATTTCTAGATGAAGTGCAAAAGTGAGTACGAGGTTAGAAAGAAAGATTTCAGCAGGGTATCAACACAGCAAGTGTTCGACTTTGGATTAGCACAAATACCTACGGATCTTAAAGATAATGGGGCGGTGTTACTTGACACATACCATCAAATGGGAGGAGATAGAGTTGTACTTCAAGAGAACGTAGGGGGCTGCCATACGATTGAAGAAAGGTCTATCATTGTTCTGGTGAATACTTCAAACTGGTTGCTAACGAAAAGATACTATCTTGATGAGTCGTTGATGAATCAAATCACAGGCAACTTCGGCGCAAGAGATTCCCTCAAGAGGAAGCACGGAGGAGAAAGCAGTAGAAGGCCTGAGAAGATGAAAGTGCACAGAAGGTCTCCTTCGAAGGAGAAGATCACTTCCACAGCCATGACGTTAGTTCCGGCTTCTCCAGCATCCAGTACTTCACCGACTGTTGCACATCAGCAAGACACTGTCATTCCTCAGTTGAATCCGGCAACATTCATCTTCTCTCCTCAGCCACTCCGTTCAGCACCTGTTCCTGAAGAAACATTGAAGCTGCAGATGGCGAAGTTTGAAAGAGCTTTGTCTTTGGATGATTCAAAGGATGGTAGTCACAACATTGTAGCAGTTTCTGATGGAGAGGAATCAGAACAGGAGATAGTAGTACACTCAGCAACTTCTCATTCTCCGAGAAGTAATTTCTCAGAATGGTTGACTTCACAGTTGATTCTATAAGCTAGAGTGGAAATGAACTTGGAGAAACACGACTTGCAACTGCTTCAGAGTCTAAGCGGAAAAGACAGAAAACCTAAAGTTGCTGAGGTAACTTCAAGGTTGATCATTGAAGAGTCGGGGCATAAGTTTGCTAAGATGTCAGTTCCGGTAGAAGGGAAGAAAGAGGATGAGCTCACGGTAGAGGACATAACAGTAACCAGAGTACCTATCGGTCAAGCCACCACAGAAGGATTGAAGCAAGATACGCAGACATTGATAGATGCTCTATTCCTTAGGCTTGACAGAGAAAAAGCGGAGAAAGTTGAACTTCAGAAGCAGATATCTCAATCGTGCGAGATCATTGCCAAGGTTGCTAAATCTTCCACTCAGCCCATTTCAGCGCAGAAGCAGGTGAGTGATCATCTGATGCAGGAGATGGAAGATGCAAGCAATCAGGTGAAAGCTATAAACGAATGGAAGAGTCTGATCATTCGTCAAGCTTCTGTACAACTCGGAGAGGTGTCAGCCCGCCTGAACGTTATGAAAGATGCAGCAGATCAGCTGAAGCAACTAATGACAAACATAGTAGATATGAACACAGTTGCGGAGAGTAACCTGAGTACTTTGGCCGAAATCAATAAGCTGCCGGGAGAAGTCTTGATTGCGGAACAGATTGTACCGGACGGATCAGTTGAGAAGAGGAAGCAGCTGGAGTTTGCAGTATCTTTCCGTTTGGAGATCTGCAGAATTATGCTGCAGAGGATGCAGGCACTTGAGAGTATGGCATCGTCTTTACCAGACAATATCATTGCTTTCACTCAGGAGGAAGTGGTCGGAAATGTTACTTCATACGTACGGATCATTCCTAGCAGAGTGCCTGATTCCCTAGAAGGGTCTCTTCTAATGGTACAAGGGAGAATTGATGGAGCCACTAAGCCTTTCACGATGAATTCCATTAGCAGACTGGTGGCACTGCAGTCGGATATTGCGAGGTTTGGGCCAAGCTTGGAGGATGTGGAAGCATGTATCAAGGTGTTGAACAAAAGATTGTTGCAGTTCAGGACAGAAAAAGAAGCTGTGGCTAAGACAGATGGGAAGATGCTGAATTACATGTTCGACGGGTATATTCAGTATCAGAACAAAAAGAAGTTATAAATGTTACAGCTGGCTTGACTTCTTCTTCTATTTTCCACGTTCCCGGATGAAATTGTAAAACTTTAAAGTTATTGGTTTTGAAACTATTGCTTTAGGTTATGTGGAACAATTCTATTAGTTAAGTGATAGATGTGTCACTTAAAGAGGAGTTAGTGGAGGATGATTTTCAGATATCATCTTTACTTCTTGTTTATGTTTCAATTCAGTTGAGTTTCCCATTTGTACTTTCCCTTCTACATTCTATAAGTAGAAGAAGAACCTCCAGGTTAATGATTAGAATTTGTAAGCAGCGTTCTTGTGTTCCAGACTTTGTGCTGAAACCCTTGAGAGCCACTTGAAGCAAAGGAATATACAGGAGCAAATTTCCGGAGAATTTTGTGTCACAGTGTATTTTGTTTCTAACTTTCTATCTTAGATCTTTGAATAAACTTTGTATTATTTTAGATCTAGATCTAGAGCTGCCTTTGCTTATAATTATGTGTTGATATCTATTGGTTTCTTCTATGTGCATGCAATCAACTCTGTTATCTATTGATTGGGATGCACATCTTCCCCATTTCTTCTCTGTGTTTATATAATTCCCTTCTATAAATATTTCCTTTCTTAAACAACTACTTACTTGCTGCAGAACTGTACAGCTATGGTTCATGAGCTGAACAGTTAAAGTAAAACCCCATATAGATACTAACATATTTTAATTGACAAATCTGACACAGAAGCCTCACCGGTAAATGAGGGAGATTTATCTCATGACTACCTAGGTTTTATGCTATGCAGAAAATCTAGCCAACAGTCTCATGACCCTCATAAGGGTAAATTCCCGAGATCTGCAAACTCGCAAACTATTTGCCTAGCCATCCATGTTGAGTTTTAACTACATTAGATCTTTGTCTTCAAAACATTAACTTCTTAGAGTACGTATTCATCTTCTTCTTCATCAATAAAATTTTCAACGTCTGGTGGATTGTCAACAACGGCCACATTTGCTTCTTTTGAATTATCTTTGAGTTTTCCTTTGAGAACATCATTGGCTTGAATGTGACAATTCTAGGTTGTTTGTATGAACTCTTTTTTTGCAATAATAACGCTCAACTTGTCTGATGTCTTTATCTGATTTTTTGTGATTATTTCTCATGCAAGAATATAGTGCACTTTCATGTGAAGAATTACATTCTGTATCGTCCACAGTTGTTCTCTTTTCTTTAGCCAAGAGAGCTGAAATCATATCTTCGAGGCTTTGCGAAGGCATCTGACTGAAAGTAAAAATTACATTGTTATACGAAGAAGGCAAATTGTTTAACAAAATGGCTTTAGAATCTTCGTCATCTACTACTAACATCATCAGCCATCTTGAATCGAAAAAGTTGAAGCTTTAAAAAAAATTAGCATTCACTACTTTTGCCACAAAACAACCTATCCAGGTTATCCCAAATTTCTTTGGACGATTGTTTAAATCTATATGATGGAGTTCAAAATCAAAAAGAGCAAGCCTAATTCTAGATTTCGCTTTATCATCGCCGTTTTCCCACTCTAACAATTTGGCAAAATCAGTGGATTGTTTTTCTTTTCCATTAATTATACCCCACAAATTTTTGTTCATTAATTGCATCTGCGTCTAACCTTCCAAGTTTGGAAATTGAAACCGGAATATTTGTCTATTGGTAAAGAAAACCCCATTCTTTTATGAAAAAAACTAGGGTTTGCTTTATAAATGTTTCCGATAAATAAAAGAGTTTATTTACATGAAATATGTGCCCTAGCTGAGATTTACGACTGGAATTTTCATCCTATGTTTATGCCCAAACCAGAATTTGTGCCTATGTATTTCCTTCATGACTGACTAGATAACCATGTATTTCTTTCGTGTCTTGACTCTATCATTTTGCCCTTGTGCAACTTTTATCACATCTAAAACTCTCTATTTTTGCCCTCAATTTTGTATTATTTGAATCGAGCGTGTATTCTCCTTATTAGCAACTATATTTTTCCTTTGAAGTTCGTGACTGGTGTTTTTTATTATGCCCTCGTATGTTTTAAAACAGCGATGATTTCACTATTTATGCCCTTCACAAGTGTTTATTTTGTGCTTTCATGTAGTTCATGAGATGACCCTCAAAAATATTTTGAATGATTTCCTTCCAATTTGCAGCCCTTCGAGCATCAAGGGCTCTGATAGCAATGTTGGAAAATGCACACAAAGAAGAAATGAAGAGAAAGCAGAATGCACACATTATCACTGTGTGTCCGTCATTTTATTATATGAGAGATGGTTACAAAATGATTGAAGTGGTTTCAACCGTTTGTTAGTTAACTAATATTAACTTAACACTAAATAATAAGCCTTATATTTTAATACAACCTAAATGTGACTTGAAGTGGGTTGTTAGCAGGAAAAATTTCAAGGAATGGAAAAAAAAATCAAGTTTTGAGTGGTACATGAATCTTTCCAATTCAAAAAAAAGAATTGTAAGAATTGTAGGCAAATTCCAATGGGAAAAAATTGAATTTACTACTAATACATGCATTTTTTTTTAATAATCTAACAACTATTTACACATTATAAGCAAAGTTGGTGAGTAGTTTTTCAAAAAAATGTTAATTGGATAGTCTAACAAATTTATGTACATATAACAAGAAAACTTGGCAAATTTTTCAAAAACTTGTTAATTGGTGAATAAGTTTTTAGAAATTTTGTGAAAAAATAGCCAAGTGAAAAATAGCCCATAAAAAATACCATGATTATTGAAAATTGCAGTCCACACTGCAAGAGAACCCAAAGAGAACCCATAAGGATCATCACAAATGGGAAAACAACTCAATCTAGAGCACGTAGCCAGCCAGAAATAGGTTTTGGCCCTTTGGGTTTGAATCCCATACTGTCCAAAAATAAATAAACTTTTAGAGAGAACCTGAAAGTTCCATCATTAAATAGGCTGGCAGCTCAGTATTAGACCAGCTCAGCAGCTGAGAGCACATTCTGGTTTCAAATCCTATCCTGTCTAATATTTTCAACATGGTATGAGAGCAAGCATTAGTGTTTGACTCCTCAACCTAAGTGTGGCTTTAAGTGGGTTGTAGGCAGGATATTTTTCAATACCGAGTGGTAGGTGAATCTTTCCAGTTCAAAAAATAAGAAGTGTAAGTATTGTAGGAAAATTCCTATGGATAAAATAGAATTTACTACTAATACCTGTATATTTTGGAGAATCTAACAACTTTATGTACATATTGTAAGAAAACTTGATGAGTAATTTTCAAAAATTTGTTAATTGGCAAATCTAACAACTTTATGTATATATTATTAAAAAAACTTTGCTAGTAGTTTTTCAATAATTTATTAATTGGCAAATATATTTTTTGGAAATTTAGTCAAATATTAGCCAAGAGGAAAAAAAAACCAATTTAAAAAACCATGGTTGTTGGAAATTGCAATCCACAATTCTAAAGAGAAGCCAAAAGTCTTATCATAAATGGGAAAATGCTCAATCTAGAGCAGCCTACCAGCCGACAAAGGGTCCTGAGATTTAAACCCATCCTGTCCAAAAAAAATCATTTCACTCAAGTAACAGGGTTATGAGATCGGGGCTTAACAGCAGCTTGAGAGCACTTGACTTCTTTGAGGTCTTAAACCATCCTGATTACTGACATAAAGATGGTTGCAAAAAAACAGCACAAAAACCGAACAGGAGAAAAAATAAACAAGAAGCAATACAATGGAAACCACCTCCAAAACCAAAAGGCAAACAAGCAGCATGATGTACTGAGTAAGAAAAACCTGGGCCTATCCTTCCTCCTGAGTCCGCCAAAGCTTCTCCAAGGGTCACATGCCAGAAGAAGTCCACAGCTAAAATTGCAATCATTGAAGACCTCTTTAGATCTTTCAAAGCATCCAAAAAATTTGGGATTGTCCTATCTGCTAAAAAGTTTAAACACCCATAGAAACATATCTCCCACAACTATTTCCTGTCCATGTTCATTTCTTTCCCTTGGGAATATTGAATTGCAGGTTTACTTTGCACACGCAATCATTTTTCCTGTTTGCCTTCAAATTGTATTTGCATATTTCCTTTTCATTTTATCCTGCACATAATGAAACCTAAAGGAGCACATAATTTTAATGAGCTCCATCCCAAAGCTGCATTTTATACAGATACGTGTTCAGGTTTACACTTCCATATCCTGCAGCTGCAATTGTTTATAAATTGCATGAAACTGCAGCTCCATTCATACTTAAGATTATTTTCTTCTTCATTGTTTATTATAATTCCATTCCAAACTGCAATTATAGAATTTCACCAGAGTTTATGTTTATATCGAAATCAGCAGTTTAGATTTCCACATCCTAAGCTCCTCATTGCAAGGCTAATTGATTAGTAGCCCTTATTCCATATGTTGTCAAAGCCAACCATGTTGTGACAATCCCCATACTTGAAAGTTGCTTGTATTTATCAAAACATATCCTTCATAAAGGCATTTGGAAGGATTTCTGTAATTAAACATTCAAATATGGTAACTGATGAGATTTTTATGTGGCTCTTGTTTAACTTTTTGTTTTTTTCCTTTACTTCTCCGATATTTTTTCATTGATATTTCTTTTTAGTGAAGGAATTGAATTTCCAGCATGGATGTGCTTTTTTTAGGTTGAATAACACTTTTGGGCATATAGAATTGGTGAGATTGAACCAAACTTTAAGACAGAATTGCGCGTACGAGCTGCATTCCAGTCCCTCTCTAGTTTGTAGATCCATTGCCTGTTGGCATCCACAAGTTGACTGGAGATAAATTGATAATAGATTGTTTATATTGTTTTAAATGAGATTGAACCCCACTTTTAGACACAGGACTGCACTTATGAGATATACTCCACTTCCTGGCTATTTTGTAGATCCATTTACTGATGTTATCCAGAGGCTTAATGAAGATAATTTGCTTTAGACTCAGGACTGCACTTATGAGATATACTCCAGCCCTTGGCTATTTTGTAGATACATTTACTGATGTTATCCAGAGGTTCAATGAAGATAACTCATTGTTTATTGTTTATGATGTTTTACAGGATTTTTTCCATAAAACCCCACTTGTAGACATAGGATTGCACTTTTAAACATAGTTATCAGGTTTGGAAATCCGAATCCATTCAGAAATGCAAAAAAATCTGGAAATTTGGAGTTCTCAAAAAAAATCAGAAAAATCCAGTTTGGTATGTATACACTTATATTATTATATATAACATATGTATACATAGACAAATACACACACATAACATGAATCATGTTAAACATGCAAAAATCTATCCATTTGCCAAATAATGAGCATAAAATTAAAACTTGTGGAATCGAGAAATGCAAAAGAGTTTGAAATTTTAATAACATTAAAAGAGAAACATGGTTTAGAGCCTAAGCTCAATGCTAAAATGAAACTTCAAAATTTCAAACATTTGCAACATCAAAACCTTCTTCAAAATCAAACTAGCACTAGCACCATCATCTAATCCATGTTCATCATCACTATCAATAATTTCTTGAATTTATTTAAAGGATGATTCTCACCATCTTTTGCAAGATTGTTCTCAAGCAAATGCAAATTGTTGTGGACAAACACAAGATATGAGATTTTTTTAGGTCTTAGTCAATTCTTCTTGTGGGTGTGGATCAAATCATGCATACTCTAGTTTTTTTACATGCAAAAACATTGGCACACTAGTTGTGGACACGCACAACAAGCTTTTGAAGCTCTGAAGTAGAAGAACCATAAGTCTGCCACCATAAATAGGGATCCGTGTAGTGGATGTCTTCTTGTGCCTCCTTACGAGAAAACATGCCCCCTTGATTCTTAAATATAGTGAGTTGCCTTCTCACCTTAGCCTTCTCATCATCATCACGAACCAACATGTTTATTGTTTCCAATACACCGTTCTTTACCTCCTCATTTGCATCATGATCCACCTCTATAAGCTTAGGATTTATATAACACTCTACACCATGAATAGGGCGATATAACATGTCCTAGCATATGTCCACAATCTCCCATATTCATTGATCCTCTTCAGCATCATCTGCAAGTACTTGTTTTATTTGTTCTTTTGCTTGCTTCAAGCCCTCATACACAAAGTTAATGAAAGGTTTCATGCCATCAACCAATCTCAACAGTTGGACAAGTGGCTCAAACACCTTTAAGGCCTTCTTAGTGCCCTCCCAAAATGAACTTCCTAAGATAATTCTCTCAACACATTTTGCAAGGTTTTCCTTAAAAAGCTTAGATTGTGCTCATTCTTCACTCACCACAACTTTTCTCAAAGTCGTCATCTCCTACACCTCTCTCTGCAAAGTGATAAAATTAGATGCAAAACTTGTTTCAGCAGGGAGAGAAATTCACGATTTGCAAATGACCGATACAAGCTCAAGGTCAAGTGGTGATTAAGTATGAACTTGGAAATTTGTTTCCCTTCTCTACCAACATTATTTACCCACTCCAATTTTGCTAGATCTTCAAGCAAAAGATCTAAAACATGAGGTGCACATGGGGTCCAAAACAGACAAGGGAACTTGTCCATAAGAAGTTCACCTGTTGCTTTACAATTTGTTGCATTATCCGTACTAACTTCGACTACATATTCTTCTCCAATCTCCGCAATTGTAGATTCAATGTGTTTGAAAATGTAGTATTTACCTCCTTGCTTGTATCAATTGATTTGATAAACAAAGCACCTTTTGAACATTGTCCCAATATGTTTAGAAGGGGCTTTCGCTTTTTATCAGACCACCCATCACTTACTACAACACAACCTAATTTTCTCTAACTCTTTTTCATTTTATCTAATTTGCTAGATATTGATGGCACCTCCTCTTCTAGGAAAGTAGTTCTGAGGATTTCAAAAGACGACATTGTATAAGCTTTCCCAAAATTTGCAATCCCCTCTACCATGCCATTTGTATGTGGATTTCAAACAACATTGAAAGGGATGGCGCTTGCATAAAAAACCAAGCCACTAATCTATCAATCTCATGCTTTTCTTGAAGCTTCCATGTCAATTTCAATGAACCCTAAGACATCTCATATGCACTTTTACTTGGGCAAATGTTGATGGTGTTGAGCTACTAAAAGAGCCAATTTGTGTCATACTAGTTTTTTGCAATTTTAGCCTTTTTTCAAGTTGTTGATGTTGTTGCAAGTGTCTTCGATTCATATTTGCTTCGAATTCAACATACTTCTCTTGCTCTTTTGTTTTTGGGAAAATCTTCACATTTGGTCCCCCAATATAATGATTATGAACCCTTGTTACAGCCCCCATGATATTTGAATTACATTGACTGCATTTCAAATGTCTGGGATTATCATCTCGTTGGACAATGTATTTCATCTCCACTAAATGACTTTCCATGACGTTGTTGATAGGGTACCTCCCTACAAAAAAACGATAAACATTTTCAATACATATACTTCTTATTGACGACAATTTTAAAGAACGTGATATCCACTACCAGGTTGGACATGCTAAAAGTGGCCCAAATCATTGGTATCCAGACTATGATTCTTGGAGCTAGTAACTCCTTTGCAATTCATGAGGACATGGAACAGTTGGGGTTTGATATTGGAATCCGCATGGATCAGATTTGGTAGCTCTCCAAGGCTCAGGCTCAAGAAAGCATTCATAAGGCAAGAAATCGGATGTGATCTGCGATGTGCTGAATATCCCATCTAACAAATTCGAAGACTCCAAACTAGTTGAATCGATGGTTGCTCTGATGATCGAGGAGGAAACCAGGGATACTGAAATGCCGACAGTCATGGTCTCCAGCTCCTCAGAGGAGGATAATTAGTCTTGGGTGTGCCTTCTTTAATGTTTTTAATTATATAGTATAATCATCGTATGTTTCTGCCACCCTTAGGTGGCTTTTGTACTTGAACTTTTACCTGGTTTACCAAGTCTTTTTGATATAAATATTTTAAATAGTGAGGCCATGGGCCTATTTTTGACTTATCAAAAAAAAAGAACATGATACCAGAAATTTAAAATTAAAATATATGAAATAAAATTGAAATATATAAAATTATTGATATAAATAAAAAACAATTTTTTGACATATACTAATAACGAAGTAAATAATATTTAGTTATTAACATTGATAACGTTAATAACTAAATATTATTTATTTAGTTATTAATATATTATTATTAGTTATTAAAATTAATATATGATTATGTATAATAAATGAAAAGCAATTTTATCTAATTATTTTTATTTTATTTTAAAACAAAATTTTATTTCAAAAGAAAAATATTTGTACAATTTCGACTATGCCAGGCCTGGAAACTATTAGTCCAATCTTAAGCATTATAAAACAAACTAAACTTAATACAAATCATGAAGGATGGTCAAGTTTCACAATAGCTCTCATATGTTCCTAATCCCGTTGAGGCCACCACCGAGGAGGGTCTCCATAACAACCTATGTCATGATTATCTAAATCCCAATTTGCTAAATCATCTACCACTTGATTTTTTTGCCTCGAAATATGACTATTTTGCATCAACTGAAACTTAGCTTGCAAACCTTTGATTTTACTTATTTCCCTTGCAATCTGGCAATTTGAGCTCCCTTGTTTCTCTGTAGTAGTCAGCATCCTAACAATAATCTTGGAGTCAGATTCCACCAGCACCTGAGTCCACCCACACTTAATGGCCTCTTGCAGACCTCTGTAAATAACTTTGACCTCAGCAATATTATTGGTAGTGGTTCCCAGATTTTCAGCAAACATGAAAGTAAATTTCCCATCATAAGTTTTTCCAATACCCCCCATCGTCACCTTTCCCGGATTTCCCCTGGAATCCCCGTCCGTATTCAATTTACCAAACTGCATAAGAGGAACCCATTTTTGTTGTTTATCTTCTCTCTTTTTTATTTTAAAGGCAGGAAGAGTGGAGCTAGTAGACTGTAATGATCACTGATTACATATATTAACCCATTTCGGAGTAAGAGTAGAGGGAAGGGAAACTTTTTGGTTTATAGTTTCTGCCATATTAATTATAGTCTTTTGCCATACATATCCCCTCTGTAATTTCTTTCTTAAAAATTCTTTTATTCCTTTCCTTCCATATATTCCAAATTAACAACGAGATACATATCCATAGCATAGGGAGTAAATTTTGTCCTTTTGGGATACCTTCTTGACATTCCTTCATCAGTTGCTCAAGAGAATGAATTACATGGTAATGTATGATGAACAAATTAGATTGCCATAAAGGTATAACCCACGGACAAAGGAAGAAAAGGTGATGTCTAGTTTCCTCATCAATCCAGCATAAAGTACGTCTAAATGGCCCATAGAAACCTCTCTTCATAAGTCTATCTCCTGTGAGAATTTTGCCATGTGCCAAGAGCCAAAGAAAAAAGTTGACCTTGGGCCACATTACAGGCTGCCATATCTACTTAAACATAGCTTGGAGAGGATGAGGGTTGCTTCATCCTGAGTGCACTATATATTCTCCTCTTGAAGTAATTCCCCGTCCTATTTGATTTGGTTCATTAAAAGAGGAGAGAGAATACCTTTTCAAAATTTGGTTATTCAAGGCTTGAAATTACTGCCTAAGAGAAATAGGCCATTCATGAGTAGGTATCCAGCATCTG
This sequence comes from Taxus chinensis, assembly GCA_019776745.2. NCBI lineage: Eukaryota > Viridiplantae > Streptophyta > Pinopsida > Cupressales > Taxaceae > Taxus > Taxus chinensis. Next base: position 905,682,177 of record CM034149.1, on the reverse strand, counting down.
CCCATTTCCCAAGGCTAAGATAGGTGTCTAATATAATGCATGACTCTTGTCCATCCTCTTTGATGCATTGCTTCCATAACATTACGTAAGTGCGGAAATTGGTTTATTAAAGGAGGTTGGGCATCCTAGGAATCCAACCAAAAATAAGTCTGATGTTCATTATTCACTATCCAAAATAGCTTTTGTTTGATAATGCATTCCCCCATTTTAAGAATTGCCAGAATCGGAGATCCTCTTGTTGGAAGAGCCCATCTAATAATAAGTTTTGGTGGCTGATTTTCCAGATATTTGCCTCTAATATTGACAGCCCATAAATCATTCGGAGATATGATAAGCCTCCAATAATGTTTACCAGCAAGAGCCTGAGCTTGTTTAGCTGTTGATCTGAAGCCTAATCCACCTTCCTTTCTAGGATGACAAAGAGTGTCCCAATTTATTAAGGACTATTTTTTCTGATTTTATGTCCCATTCCACAAAAAGACCTAACAAATAGCATCAATTCTTTTCAAAATTGATTTAAGAATATTTAGGATGGATGAAACATAAACAGGAACAGCCTAAAGTACAACCTTAACCAGAGTCATTCTACCTGCTGTAGATAACCATTTATCGGTCCATTTTTGTATTTTACCATTTATCTTCATGATTATCCACTCCCAATCTTTACTCTGCTTAGTATAAAGAGGAAACCCAAAATACTTAATAGGGAGAGAACCTTTTTTGAAATGGAAGATCTTAAGAATTTTCTCTTCTTGTTGTAGAGAGCAATGAAAGAAAATAATACTAGATTTTTCATCATTAATCAGTTGGCCAGTGGCAGAAGAGAAAACTTGAATGATTTTAGCCAAATTCTTAGCTTTCACTGTGGTAGCCTTCCCTGCCAAAGTAGAATCATCAACACACTGTAGATGGGAGAGAGGCTTTATAGATTTGGCAAGTTGCACACCTTGTATTCTTTTATCCTAACAAGCTTTATTCGCAAGTCTTCCCAAACATTCAGCAAAAATAATAAATAGAAAAGGGGACAACAAATCTCCCTGTCTAATACCCCTAGAAGCTCCAAACAAGTTAGTAGGAGTTCCACTGAGTAACACAAAGAAAGAGACTGAAGTTAAGCATGCCTCTATCCATTCAATCCAATCATCAGAAAAACCAAATTTATTTAAGACCTAACTACGAAACTTCCAATCCACTCTATCATATGCTTTGGATAAATCCAATCTAATAAACATAGCAGATGATTTCTGGAGATCCATAGAAAGTAGGAGCTCCTAGGCCAAAGCAATTTCATCATGAATTTGGCGTCCCGGAACAAATCCACCCTGTTTTGGGGATATATCTCATATAGAAGAGGTTTTAGTCTTTCTGCCATAACTTTTGTGATAGTTTTAAACAAAACATTGCAAAGCGCTATAGGCTTGTATCCCGAGATCTCTGCCACATCCTCAAATTTCGAAATAAGAGTGATAAATATTTTGTTTATTTCCTTGAGCATAGCCTTTGATAGTCTCGCCTCTTCCACAATCCCAAGTAAATCCAGCTTTATTGTGTCCCAGAACGTCTGATAAAATTCAATCGGGAAACCATCTGGCCCAGGAGTTTTTCCTTTTCCCATACTGAAGACAGCAGTGTATAACTCCTGCTCGGTAACTAGTAGTATAAGTTGTTCATTTTCCTCTTGGGAAATCAACCTGGGCAACACATCTAAAACTTTTTGCTGATTCTCTAAATTAAGAGGTTGCACTATGAATAAATCAAAAAAAAAAACAATATTGCCTCTTGTTTCATTTCTTCAAGAGAATAGATTTGTAATCCCCCTGTTTTCTTCAAAGAATGAATATAATTATGTACCCGTCTATGAGGTAATGATTTATGGGAAAATACAGAATTTTTGTCTCCTTCATTTAACCATTAGATTCTAGATTTTTGCTTCCACATTATTTCCTCTCTAATTTTCCATCAAGTCAATTCTGTCTTTAGCAATTGTTCTTTCTTAATAATATCACCTATATTTCCAATTTGGCGCATTTCGGAGTTGATCTCTTCTAGTTGTTTCAGAATACATGTTTTCTTAACCTTAATGTCTCCAAACTCTTCCCAATTCCATTTCTTAAGTTTAGTTTTAAGATAATTCAGCCTCTTAACAAAGGAATACATCTGAGTACCATGTCTTGGCTTTCCTTCCATCCACCACTGTTGAATACAATGTCTGATATTTTCATGTCGCAGCCATATCAATTGGAATCTAAAGGGCAGATAATGCCAAAATGATTTTCCTATCTCAATAGACACAGGCCAAAGGTTTGAACCAATGTTATTTAGAAGTGTTGCCTTGGGAACAAATTTTTTTAGACACCATTCTTCAGAGACTAAAAACTAGTCAAATCTTTCCAAAATACATTGTTGGCCTTGCCTTCTATTATTCCATGTCATAATCCCATTTCCAGTTGGAACATCAAGAAGTTTTAGTGATTGGATCTGTTGAGACATAAGTGTAGAGCTAGCATAATCTCCCCCTAAGATAAGAGGGGTCCCTGTAAACAGATTAGCCATATTTGAGCGTTGGTTCCATTGTTTTTGTTTAGCTACCACATCCAAAGGAGCATATACATTTATAAGCACAAAATTTTGAACATCTACCTTAGAGTACATATGAGTTAAGAGTCCTCCTTGAATAGCGCATGAATTCATTACCATGATAGCCTTTGGATCCCATAAAGTGATAATACCTCTAGAGGATCCTAGCAAACTCAAAGCAATATAATGTGCTTTAGGCCATATCCTCTCAGAAATAGCAGCCATAAGATCTCTAGAGGCTTTCGTCTCTTGAATTAAAACCACAAAAGGGTGATTAGTGTGAATCATTCTTTTTATCTCCTGAACTTTAGATGGACTTCCTTTTAGCCCCCTTATTTTCCAGGTAATTATCTTCATGATGGGGGTGTTTGGAAAAATTGGGATAAATCCCGTACCATCCCAGCATTACTCAACTTCTTTCCTTCATTTTGAAGAGATACATGACTTGGTTTATGTCCTGGTTTGATAATTTTATCAATTTTTATCTTCTTACTTTTATCCGTAAGCAACACCCAAGTTAGACTCATCAATCTACTTACCCTTATCTTGATCAAATAGAACCAATGCTTTATCCATATTTTCAGGTACCACTGCCTATTGATCTACATCCGAGAACTTGTCCTGATATTTGGTTTTCCTCTTATAACTTTGTATAGTTCTGCCTGTAGTACCAGGATTTGATTTTTGTTGAAAAACTACGAATTGATTCTGATTCTGATTTTCGTCATTTTGCTGATCCATGTTTTGCTCATGTTGAAGAGACTGAGTAGACTGCATTTCTGGAACTTGGGATTCCATTAAATCTTCATTTTCTTCCTCCTTTTGTAGGTGTTGCAAGCTAGCAAATCTATTGTGGCTGCTTTCCTCCATTTTTTTTGGAATGTCCTCTCTGGCTGTCTTTTTTCCTTTTGGTTTGATAAATTCTTCATGTTTCCTCCCATCTTCAATGGTATCTGGAATTTTGAGAGGAAAATCCCTGACTAGATGCCCATATTCATGACAGTTTCGACAACGAAAAGGAATGTTTTCGTAGTCAAGAACTTATTCCCATATCTCCTATTCCACTGCCAGCAATATTTTCTATGGTAATGGCTGGTTGAGATCCATTAGCACCACATATGTGTGCATAAATCATTTGTTCCAATTTCATTGAAGCATCCACCGTCATCATATAAGTTCCCAGAGTATTTCCGATCTCCATGAAAACAAGATGGTTCCAATATTTAGCTAGAAGACCGAATAATCGAACCCAAACTGGTGCTACCAATGGTAACTTTGCTTTAAACATCGTATGCCATGGTTTCATAAACAGCCCCACCCTTGCAAAAAACCATGGTCCTCCTTGAAATATTAACTCACGATCTAGAGAGGAGGCAAAGAAAACAACAAAATAACCATTAGGGTATACTGAGATGGTATACTCACCTGGAGTCTTCCACATTTTTCCGCCCATTCTTTGAATGCCTGCAAAGATAGTCCAAATCCCATAAAACGGACAATTAACCCTCTGTTCTCCAAGTCCTCTATTCCACTTTGGACAAATGCTCTCTAGAGCTTGATAATTGGTGTTCCATCTGAGGCTTTCATGCATCCATTTGAATTTTGCCGGGGGTCGAAACTGGGCATTCACAGCGGAGTTTTCAAAAAGTTTCTTCCATGCAAATTAGGTTTCGAATTCCTTCTCAGAATATCTTTGAATGTTAGTGCCTGAGATTCAGCAGGATTGGAAATCCCTTGCCCCCTTACAATCTATGACATATCACTCTTGTTCGTCATATCAGTTCCTTCTCCTTTATTTTCCATGCTCAGAATGTAACACTCTGATTTTGTAAATTATCTTGATGAATGTTTTACATGCTGTTATAACTTCTGAAATGAAGGCAAACATGTTAAGATATGTTCTGATCTTAGGAGAATGTGTTGCTAACTTGGATTTTTGCATGCTGTGATTTATTGTTAGGACAACATTTATTGTACTTGTGTGTTTGCTAATTTGACAACAAATTGTCGTATACTTGCTATGATCTCGTGGCTGATTGACAGCACACCTTGAATCAATTTCATTGATCCAAGTGTGCTGAGGGCTTCTGGTGATTTCAGTATTGATTTACTCTTGAGCCCTGTACTGTCGAACTTGGGACCTCGTGAGGCAAGAAATACTTGGACACAGGTGGCCTTGGCACGTGATCCAAAGGACGGAACGTCCTGCTCTGCATTAACGTGAATGTCAGTAGGGAGGCTGGATGGAAGTTGTTTAGTGTTAGTGGTTAGTATAAATTGAAAACCTAAACTAATCCTAAGTCCTACCATGTATCCTACACTATTATCCTAAGTGGATTTTTAAATTCAAAAAAAAAAGAGGGGAAAATAAAACCTAAGGCTAAACTAAGACCTAGATTGAACACTTTATGCAACCTAAACTAATCCTAATCTAAAAAGGGCGCGCGGACCCTTGGAAGGAAAGGATAAGGATGGAAAGGGCATTCATTGGCATTTAATAAACAGTCCATACGTGGACAGCACCAGTTTTGGCGGGGCAGGTAAGAAATAGAGGCATCTATTTGGAGATAGAGCCAAATTTGGTTTTTGCATGGGAATTTTGAAAGATTGAGTTCGCCAACCCAAGTGGCGGTGGCGTGGAAAGTAAGGAAAAAGGCAGAGCCTTTAATGCATTAATTTTTCTTGGTCCTCGCGACCAGTTCGCCTTGGAAAGAGTATGAGGGAATTTGATTTTTCATTGTTTCGATTCGGCTTTTGCAAAGTTGCTCTGCATTTGGTTTTTCTGGTCTGGTTCAGTCGAACCAGCTCTTGGAATTTGACACTGTGCTTGGAGATTTTTAAGGTTGTTGCTAAGCCTGAAGAAGAAAGGAGTGCTGGGAAGTTTGTGCTGTCGCTGTGGAAGGAAAAACGCGGCAAACGAAGTTTTCTTCGAGTTCTGGAAAAGAGATTACAGGCATGTTAAGCCCTTCTCTTTAAAAATTCTTGCTTTGTTTAAGTGTCTCATTAAAACAACCCTGCTCTTGGGTTTGGATTGTGTGATTGCTGTCGAGTCGATTTGACTTGGATTTTGTTAGTTCTTGCTTTCTTTCTTTGGGAAATGATAAAAAGAATTGCTTCTGGTTGCTCGGCCTTGATGCGTTTTTGCACGAATCGAGTTGGAAAATGAATTACTGTATTGGTTGTTGACAGTATGGTGGTTTGAAATAGATATTTTTCTTTCACTGTTCGTGTTGTATGAAGTGGAACAGGATGTTTAATCATTTCCTTATAGTGTAATCGTTTTCCTTGCTGTTGTGCTTGGAACTGCCTTGGCATGTAAAGAGGAAATGGAATTACAGTCGTGTTATATTGCTGTCATTTTGGAAATAATATGAATCATTGTTTTTGGTCGCTGAGTTCAACTGTCCTTGTATTTCTCGAATGAAATACCTCCATATCGTGCTGGTTGTTTGACAATAATGGGGAATCCGTCTTGTGTATCATGAGTCTGTACAGGTTACTTGAGTTGTTTTCACTATTGAAGCTATAAGTTCTTTTGCTGATGAACTAAAATGAAAGAAGCAATAGCTGTTTGAAGTTGTTTCTTATTGAAATTTTTAAGGAAACAGATCCTCTTCCTTCAACTGTTATGGATTTTAATGAAAATGGCATTTGGGTTTTCTATGAGTATTTGAATTCGATTTGAATGAAGTAATTGCAATATTTTCATTGTTGTGCCTTTCTTGAATAGGAAATAAACGGATACGTATTGGGTATTTGTGGAATAAGAAAAGTTAACTGTTTTTCCTCTTAAACATATTAATGGATTGTGTTTCCCTCACTGTGAAGATAAGATGGTTTTATTGTGTTTTCTTGATACTGTTCAGTTTTCCTGTTCGGGCTGTAGATACAATTACAAATTAGTTTTGTATTCTGTGCAAGGAATGATTATATTTTCTTCTTGCTGTGATGGAAAGATGATTCCATTGCGCCATGTAGATGTGGTTTGACCTTTTGTTTTGAACTGTTCGTGAATGCGAACTTGACTATGAATTGATGTGCGAAGAAGTGATGCATGGAAACTCTGTCTTGTTGTTTGGGTTGTCTTAACTGTATCTGACTTACGTATTTAACACCCTATACGGGTTTATTTCAGAAGAGTTATTGATAACTGAATATTGCATTCCGAAGTCTTGCATATTATTTTGGACTCAACCAAAAGGGGGGATTTGGGCAGAATGCTTGTTGGCAGTAAGCACGATTTGGGTGTTTTCTTTTCTTCTGAACAATTCTTGAAGAGTTCGAAGAAGATTGTTTTCTTAGTGAAGGTCAAGGACAGGAAATGTTCTCTGTTGCTTTTGAATTCTGGAGATAGCATTAGGGGCTTACTGTGCTTTATAATTTAATTTGCTGTAGGTAACAGCAATGAATAAAATGTTATTTTGAACGGGATATGCTCATAGGATTAGGAAATCATGTGATTAATTGACTGCATGATTGAAATACTGTTTGTCTGTTTAGCATACGGTGAAAGAAATATGGTTTCTTTTAAGTATGGTAAATATATGGTATGCAACCTTATATTGTTTGATCTTGGATGAACATAATGTTGTACTAACCTGTTTCGGATCTTTATATGAGTCTGACTCAATTGAAGTATGGATATGGATGATGAATTCTTCCCTGTTTTCATTTAAAGCTGATTATAAATGAAATCATTCTTGCTGTCGGAAAGTGAATTCCGAATGGATTTTGTAAGTTTCACTCTGAACTGTTATCTTGATTTGTCTCTCGTTTGGATTCCCTTGTTCGGACAGTCATATGGAAAGAAATAGAGGTATGAATGAATGACTTGGAAAAATGATATTTTCTTCCTTCATTCAGTTGGAAATCGGTAATTCGTGAATAATGAATTTTTATAGTGCTTAGATGGGAGCAACTATATGCATTGCTGTTTGCTTTCTTGTCTGTACTTGATTGTTTGGAATCTAATGTGATGCACGAACTGAAAGGAAAGTAATGGATTTACATTTCAGTTAGTTTCATCCTTTGCATTTATTATTAATGAAAGGCGTAGAAAAGATAACAGTGTGTTATATCAGCAGTAAGCTATTTGTATTCCTAACTTTACAAATATTGTAAATTGAGACTTGTAACAGTTATGTGGAAAACGGGACAGCAGTTCTTTGGCTGATTGTGATGATATTTAATAGTTCAGTTGTTTTGATGATCTTTCTTTTGTGCCTATTTCGTGATTGATGTTTAACTGTCGTTTCATAAAAGCAGGGTTCTTTTATTGAGACAGTTAGTTGAAGCACCTTATTTTAAGGATAAGTGCTTAATATGCTCAGTTCATTGAACTGACCCGTGCAATTCATTTTGCAGATGGAATTTGATTAGAATGAAGACTTGGCTGTTTTCTGATGCTTCTTGATTAGCTGTAAAATGAATTGTAATTGTTACTTTGATTTCTCTTTGAGGAATTGTGAAAAGAAGAAAATATATTCTTCTGTCCATGAGTTGTATTGATGTTTTATATAAACTATGCCCAATCAGCTGGATTGGCAAATGTACAGATTATGTCATGAAATATTGAATCCAATTACATGTGTATTATTTTAATAATTATATCAGTTTGATTTCGCAGTCCAAATTGGAAATATAATGTTATTTCTTGATTGGATTTGTTTAATTGTCCTTGGATGGATGTTAAATGGAAACTGATATCTATTCTTACCTAAATGCAACTTTTAAGTTGAAAAATGCAATTAATTCATACTTGGGTAAAGATGAATTTTTAATTGACATTATAAGGATTAGGAAGAATATGATTCCATAATTGGAAGGTATTCGGGATTAGCTTAGGAGCTAAGGAATACCAATTAAACTTCGGAGTAATCGAACTTCGCTTTCGAGCTCCATTAATAATCTCGTGTGTTAAATTCAGAATAAAGGATATAGGATAAGTATATCCAAAACTAATGGACCTTAACCATATAACGTTAAGGAGAACAAATGAATACATTTCTTGGAAATTAGACCTCGTTTAAATGACGTCTAATAAGTTAGAATTCTGAATTTAGTTGCAGTTGGAAAATCTTGGCTAAGTTTAATAGGTTAAACTTATCACGTCCATCGGTACGGACTGCTTAATCCAATGATTAAGAAGTGAACCAAGTAGGGAAATGTAGCCTTCGACACGAAGGAGAAGATGCATAGCAAGCTAATGGACGGTTTAGTCCCTCTTAGCCCTATACAACTGTAACGGAAACGAGGATCAAGGGATCAGCGTGGATGCTGAAAGTTGATTTTAATTATTAAATCGTATCCTAAGCACTTGAGCAGGATGTGTATTCTCGATGGGAGAATTCTGTAGGACATTGGCATATGCCAGCTACAGCAAGGTGTCTCCATGAAGACGGGGTCTTCATGACGACACACTGTTGCAGCTGACATATTGCAATGCCCTCCCGAATTAAAACATCAAGAGTACATAGGCTGAAGGTGTAACTATGGACAGGGGATAGGAGTATGATCTGGTATACGGAGTGACTCCGGAATACTAAAGATAACTAGACACACGGGGTCGTGAGGAAACGACACTGTATGTCTGCGTATCTTTAGTTACCGGGAGTGCCTTCCTATATTCGTTCATATTACTAACTGTAATTGGAAGTTTAAACTAACCTTAACAAAGAGGACTGGTAGGAACCAGGAAAGACCATTCTAGATAACAGGTGAAGTGAAGTGAAGGACGTATTCCGTTGATGTGTATCACATCCAGGAATATGATCATGCAAAGCATGTGAAAATCTTTGGCCAAAGTATCGCAATTGCTGGTTGCGTTGTCCTTATCACTTAATTTAAGATGCAGGATGTCAGATGAATATCAGTAACAGATATTCAAATAGGCTTCTTAAATGGATCACTTCAATAACCGGAAACGGTTATGAGAACAGGTATATATAATATACCATGCATAAACGAACATGAAGGATCGGTTGTTGCCGAGTCATGAACATGAAGGATCGGTTGTTGCCGAGTCATGAAATGAAGGATCGTTGAAACTCCGAGCCATGAAAATGGAAGATCGGCAGTTCCTCGAGTCATTTACAGCAGCATATAGAATCTGTTATAAGATTGAATGGCATTGAATGTGTGTTCCATATTGAAAATATGCGAACAGGGAACATTCGTTTTAAAAAGAAATTGTGTGATCCAAACTGTGTTGTTTGGGCAGAGAACAATTATTAAAACTTGAACGTGTGTTTGAATTTTGTAATTCATAACAGAGAACGTTATAAAAAAATAATAATAATTTCCCTTGTTCTGGTATTTTAAAATGGGGATGTTACACAGAAGCGATAATACTCAACCAGGGACTCATGCAAAGTCAACACGAACTCACTGGGATACAGAGATGCACTAAGAAACAGGAGAAAAAGCATGCTTGAAACGTGGATCAAAAACGTGATGGCAGCGGCTAAATTTCCAAATCCCCACCCCTAGTGGTTGAGATATGGAACGAAAAAACGATTAGGATAAAACTGAGAGTACTCTACAAACTAACGAATATCCTAAATCGCGAAAGAAAATATCCTTGTAAACAGCAAGTCGTAACCCTTAGACATATATCTAGAAGGTTTTATTAAAATATTTTGCATATCAGGGAGAAGCCAAGGAGATAATCTAAATTTTTTTTTCCTTTGGTAAAAATCTATGAGCTACCAAAGAAAGAAGATAAGCTTCCTCAAAAGATCAATCCTCCTAAAGAAGAAAACAAAGGTGAGATCCAATGGCATGATGTTCCCATAAGAAATCATAGAAGATCATTCTTTCCAAAACAGTCTCATATGATCAAGAATCAAAGTTCATTTTATGGTTATTGTTTTACTTGCAATTATTTTAGTCATAGAGCAATGGAGTGTAGGACACGTGCAAGAAATAGGTATGCATGGGACAATGGCAAAAGTACTTATGAAGTTTTAAGTAGAAACTATAACTCATTTGTCCCGTTATCAAATTACAAAGAGAATAACATTGTATGTTATAATAATAACTATGTGTTAGGAATTAGTCTAACATGGGTGCATTTGTGAGTTTAGGTTAGCATTATTAGATTGTGTTATATTATAATGTTATGTAAGTTAATATTAAGTTGTTGATAAACTTAATATTATCATAAGAAGTGAAGACTAAAATAATGTTGTGAAAACAACTCGTAGGATTTAGGAGAGTGTTTTTAGGAAGGTTGAGGGAAAATAGGTTTTAAGTGATTTAAGGAATAAAAGTGGTTGAACCACCCACCTAGATTTAGTGTGTGAGGTTGATGTAGTTGTTATAGGAATGTTCATATATATATATATGTAACCAATGTTATTGATTAATGTTGATTTGATTATTTGAGCATATGCTCTTTCTCCAGATATCGGGTAAAACCCACATTTGGTATCAAAGTTGGTTTAGAAAGGAGCCTCTCTGGTTTTTTCACTCCACCCATGCCTTTGTTCGTCAAATAGACTTAGAGAATGGGCGAGCGGATACCACGGACCTCACAGCGAACCCGTTACTTTTGTTCGTGTTCATCCATTTGTTGTAGGTTCAAAACGTTCAAGCACTGAATATGCAGAGTGGACCTTGTGCAAACCCCATTGCTGGTTCGTTCACCCTTCTTGCACTCTGTCAACGGTGTAGCAAAGCGGACCTCGTGTGAACCCAGTTGGAAGGCATCATTCATTTCTATCGTCTTTTTCTTTCCACTCTATTCACTCTTTCCATGGTATTTTCACCCGTTTTGTCCACTGTTGCATTCAGAAAATTGAATAGTTTTAAAAAAACATTTGGAAAGATTTCAATCACAATATAGTCAAATCTGGAGTTTTTCAAGTTTTTGTTTGGCAGATCTGCATGAAGAAGGAGAAAAGCAAAAAAAAAATCTGAGTTTCTGGAGCACAATCACACGCTTCTTGTATTCAGAAAACAACTGAGGAAATTGAAGCCCTAGCTTCTCACAAAGGCGTTTGGTTGCATTGCATGCTTGTGGATCGACCTTCATTGATCACAGATGCTTTGACTACATTCACATTTATTCAAAATCTGCATGTTACAATTTGAAGAAGTTTGAAGGAATTTGCATGTATTGGGTTTTAGGCATTGCATTTTCAATGCCCATTTTCATTGCCCATTTTCATTGAAGGAGTTGCAAAGTTATAAAGCAATCATTAATCTCTGCATCACGAGCTCACCCACAAATCTTAACTCGCCTTTGAGTTTGTTTTACCGATCTAAATGCCCAGATCAACCTCATTCAACATTGGCTCTCCGAGCTCCTACATCTTGGCACTTTGATCTTCAACTCATCGTACCCTACATTTGGATCTCGAATAGCTTATTCTTCACCTCTACTCAAGCTCGTCTCTGCCCTAGGATGATCCATGTCGACTCAGTCATATATAGCTTGATATCCCTGTCATGAGATGATATAGTGGCACCTCGCTTTGGCTTTAGTATCAAACTCATCTATGGAATTCTCTATGCCTTTGCTTGAATAGATCGACTATCTCCTTGGCGGCACAAAGAACCCCAAATCCCAACTCAGGATGGCAATCAAATTTGGAAAGGTCTAGATCTTGACTCTCTTAAACATGGACGACTTCAACATAGACCGGCGGCAATTCCATTGCAACAGCTTATCCATGACTGAACTTGCAGTTCAAAACAAGCCCTAATGCTATTTGGGTAAAAGCTCTTTTTATTTTTTAATTCAGAAGGTCGAGAATTCAAGATATAAAACAAAATTCCTATAATCAAGCATTTGAAGCGGTCAACAACCCATTTGGAGGAGAGTTTTTTTTATAAGACATGGATACATTGAGGGTTTGACCCTCCAAGAAGAGCCTGAAACATAAAATTTTGGTTAAAATTCCTTTAAAGGAATTTTTATTAATATGAACAATTTCTAAGGGGGGTAATTGTAGAATGAGATTTTTTTTTTGAAAAAGGGGGGAAATTTTGTGAAGGACATAAAATATTTTTGAAAAAATTGTCAGGAAGATAATTTTGGATGCATTATCGGTTGCTACCAACATCGAAGAATATTTCCATCGAGGGGGGGTTAATATAAACTAGGTGAAATGCAAATCAGGTGCACCTCACACATTAATGGCAATTCAGAAAACAAGGCCAACCAACGTCACAACTCCATAATGAAATGTTTTCTCCCCATGTTAGCACTAAGGGGGGGAATGTTAGGAATTAGTCTAACATGGGTGCATTTGTGAGTTTAGGTTAGCATTATTAGATTGTGTTATATTATAATGTTATGTAAGTTAATATTAAGTTGTTGACAAACAACTTAATATTATCATAATATGTGAAGAATAAAATAATGTTGTGAAAACAACTCGTAGGATTTAGGAGAGTGTTTTTAGGAAGGTTGAGGGAAAATAGGTTGTGAGTGATTTAGGGAATAAAATTGGTTGAACCACCCACCTAGATTTAGTGTGTGAGGTTGGTGTAGTTGTTATAGGACTATTCATATACATACATACATACATATATATATTATATATATTATATATATATATGTACCCAATGTTATTGATTAATGTTGATTTGATTATTTGAGCGTATGCTCTTTCTCCAAATATGGGGTAAAACCCACACTATGGACATATAGCACGGTTATGTAGAAGCGTTGTTGTAGAACCCCCTAGACAAAATAATAAAGTGAATGCTCCTGTTGTAAAGAAAAGAGAACCTGCAAAAAATTGGAAACAGAAGCAAAAGGAGGTTAATCAGGACAAGGAAAAATCTATGATTGTGCAAACGGCATTTTAGGCACAAGACGAAGGGCAACAATGGTACATTGACAGTGGATGCTCAAGACACATGACTGGAGACAAGAGAAAATTTCTCAACTTGAAGGAAATGAGTCAAGGCACGGTATAATTTGTAGATAATGCCACGGCATGGATAGCTGGAAAAGGTACCCTTAGCCTTGATAATGGAAAAACGAAAAACAAAAAATGTATTGTATGTTGAAGGCTTGAAGCATAACCTTCTAAGTGTCAATCAAATGTGTGATCAAGGACACACTCACATTTTATGCCACACCAGGAAAACAGGACACAGGAAAATTAGTTGCAGATGCAAATAGAACAACAAACCTTATATATACTCAGTAAAGTTAAGGGAGAGAAATGTTACATGAGTCAAATTGATGAAAGTTGGTTATGGCATAGGAGGATGGGCCATATAAATTTCAATAATCTAGTGAAAATCAGCAATAAACAAGCCGTAAGAGACATGTCGAAGATTAGAAAACAATCAAACATTCTTGCAAGCAGTGTCAGCATGGGAAACAGACAAGCGAAAGTTTCAAATCAAAGGAGTACTCAACAACTAAGCCATTAGAACTAATCCATACAGACCTTTGTGGACCTACAAGAACGCAAAGCATACAAGGTGAATGTTATTTCATGTTGCTCATTGATGATTATTCTAGAATAACATGGGTCACTTTTCTAAAAGAAAAAAATGAGGCATTCGAGAAGTTTAAAGCTTTTAAAGTCTTGGTGGAAAATGAAACAAATTTAAAGATCAAGTGCTTGAGATCAGATTGAGGAGGTGAGTTCATCTCAAATGAATTCAATGATTTTTTGTGAGCACCATGGAATAAAAAGGCATCTCTCAGCTGCAAGGACTCCAAGGCAAAATGGAGTTGTAGAAAAAAGAATCGAACTGTTCAAGAAATGGCTAGAACAATGTTAAATTAATCTAAGCTATCAGACAGGTTTTGGAGAGAAGCAGTTAACACCGCAATCTACATTTTGAACAGAGGGACAAATCAGAGTAAACAATAGCAAAACCACTTATGAGTTATGGAAGGGTAGACTAGCATCAATCAAATATTTCAAAGTGTTCGGGTGCAAATGCTTCATTAAAAGAGATGAAGAAGACTTGGGAAAGTTCGACTCAAGAGCTGATGAAGGTATTTTTCTTGGATATTCCTCAATAAGTAAAGCTTATAGATGTTATACTAAAAGGCTACAAACAATCGTAGAAAGTATCAGTGTAAAGATGGATGAAACAAGGCCTCAAAAAGTAAGTGCACAAACAAATGATCATTCAGAGGAACGAGGACTTCAAAGAAGAAGAAGTAGAAAAACAAGAAGTGGAACGGGAAGATACTAAGGCACCATCAAAATTTGTCTAGAAAAATCATGCAGAAAGTCTAATTCTTGGTGATAAGGATGTTGGAGTACAAACTAGAAGAAGAATAGTAAGTACATCAGAACAAGAAAACTTCTCTTTGTTATCCAAAATAGGGCCCAAATATTTTATAGAAGATTACAATGACAAGCATTGGATCGATGTTATGGAAGAAGAATTGAATCAAATTGAAAAGAATGAGACATGAGAACTCGTTCTAGACCAAAAGAGAGGAATGTAATTGGTACCAAGTGGGTGTTCAGGAATAAGTCGAATGAAGAGGGTCAAGTAACAAATAATAAAGCAAGGTTGGTTTGCAAAAGGGTATGCTCAAATGGAAGGTATTGATTTTGAAGAAATCTTTGCCCCTATTGCGAGATTAGAAGCCATTAGAATGTTTTTTGGCATATGTTGGTTTTAAGAACTTCAAAGTTTATCAAATGGATGTGAAATCTGCTTTTCTAAATAGCAAGTTAGAGGAAGAAGTATATATTGAACAACCGGAAGGTTTCCTTCTATCAGAAAACAAGGACTATGTGTGCAGATTGAAGAAGGCACAATATGGGCTATAGCAAGCCCCCAAAGCTTGGTATTCAAGGCTTGATAAATATCTACAAGAACAAGGTTTTAAAAGGGGAGTTGTTGATAGTAATCTCTATATTAAGACTGAAGGTGAGAATCAGTTGATTGTTGTGATAAATGTGGATGATATCATTTTTGGAGGAGATAGCAAACGAATGTCCCGAAAGTTTGCAAAAGATACACAAAAGGAGTTTGAAATGTCCATGTTGGGTGAGTTGTCATTTTTCCTTGGTTTGCAAATTTCTCAATCTAACAAAGAAATATTTATCTCCCAAACCAAGTATATAAAGGAGATGTTGAAGAAGTTCAGAATGGAAGACTGCACCCCTGTTAGCACACTCATGGTTACAAGATGTAAATTAAGTAAAGATGATGAATCTCTTGAAGCGAGTCCTATTGGGAATGAAACCCTCAATAGTCACAAACATTTGGGGACGGAAACCCTCATTTGTTGCATTGTCGGCTTCATCAGGGAGTCATAAGTGGACTTAATTGGCAGATTTCTGGAACAACAAGGTGTTTTATCCGTGCTTAGGGCATGCTTTTGGGGACTGCCACATTCATTTCCAGCTTGATCTACCCATTTGGAGATTTCGGGAACACTTTTCGATGGGTTTTCATGGTTGGAAAATTGTGATTTCACTTTCATTGGATAGCCGGACTTTCTAAGATCATTTTGAACTTTGGTTTGTGTTGAAACACCAAGTATTTATGGAGTTATAAATTTTAGAAGTTTCGTTGTATTTGCACTTAAAATAAATTTTACAAAATAAATATTTGCTCCAAATTTCATCTTGCTAGTTTTATTGAGTATTTGGGATATTTCTATGATTTTCAGTCCATATTGCATGTGAATGATTGTTCCTAAGGGTTTGGTACAGTTCGCTGCCCTAAGAGAATATTAATTAATGTTCTAAATTGATTTTGATACCCTAAAAGTATAATTTCCATATCGCTGCTAGGGTTTTTAATATTATGGGATCTGTTGTTAAAAAATCATATTATTTTCAATGTGTTGGTGTATTTTCAGATCTGATTCTTAGGGTTTGTGGCCAAACCCTTATTTCTGGTTTAAGCGCTAGAAAGGGGCATTACAGTGGTATTTGAGCTTCAGTCTTCCCAGCCTGTGGGTTTCCTTGCATGAAGATCAAAATGGCGGATAGAATTTTCGGTGATGCTAGGCTCGAAAAGTTTTCCCTAGGGCAAGAAAGATTGGCCAACACAATGGATCAGTTGATCCATACCATTCAAGGTTTGAATGGTGGAAGGAGCTCTTCAAAGGAAATCAATAATTCTCAGCCATCTAAAGTGAACAACATTGCTACATGGTATGAGGAGTATAGGGCTGTTCCGAAGAAGATTCGTGATGCCATGTCTTTTTTTGAGTTCGTGGAAGTAAGCAAGGGAAGATCAAAGCCCAAGCCTAGGGTCCCAAGCTACACACGAAGAAGAACTAGGGCTACAAGTAATGGAGAAGAAACAGCCCATTGAGGAGCCCACGGCACAAGTTGAAGAGAAAAACGTGGAGCTTGAGTCAAAGAAAGAAGAAGAACAACTACAGTTGTTGGGCATTGAGAGGGAACAGCCCATTGAAGCCCTAGAAGCCCCCATCACCATTGCCAAGGTAAAGCTCTCGACTGATTTTCAAAACAGCAGCGTGAAGACATCACAATTTGATGAAGTGTTGAAGCATGAACCTAAGGAAATGGGTTCTTGTGGCAAATTGTTGAAAAGAGATCAAATTTGCATAAGGGCAAAGAAGATGACATTACGGAAGGGTATGTTCATGGAGGAAAGGCACATCCGGTTCTTCGTGATTATTTTCAGATCGCTAGAAATTTCCAAACAGCAGTTAATGATGGACAAATTGAGGAAGTTTACCACCTTGGGGTGAGTTATGGAGATGTTCTAAACAAGTACCAACAAAAAAATGGTGGGATCCTTGTTGGCAGCCCAAGGTATAGTGAAAAAAATCATATTTTATCTCTGCTTATGTCGCTGCCATACTTGTGTCATTATGGGCAGTTTGTTGTTAAGAAAGATCACATGTCATGTTTGATGCCTTGTAGTATAATTGGTGACAATGTGAAGAACTTGCATATAGACCTTTTCTTGCAAGGTTATGTGGGCAGAAAAGTTTGGATTCCAGTTGACCCCTTGAATTGTAACAAAGAAGAAGTCCTTGATATTGCTACTCCATGCATAAGGATTTTGATGGAGGATTGCTTTGAATTTATTATGTATTTTAACAAAGTTGTGAAGGATTCTACCCTCCATGGACAAGGAGTCACAATTTTGATTGACAATGGGGCTACTTACCATTTCATTGATGAGAGCTTGAGGGCAAAGGTGGATTTGAAGGTGGAAGACTTCAAAGGCTTCACGGTCAAGGTAGCGGATGGCTACTCCATGCCATGCTCAAGAAGGTGTCCCCAACTCCTTTTCACGTTGGGAGAGCATGAGGTATGTGATGATCTTTATAAGATTGGCATAGCTCATACAAATCTTGTGTTTGGAATCCAATGGTTACATTCATTGGGAAAGTTCACTCTCAACTACCAAAGTATGGAATTGAGCTTCATGGATAAAGACAATAATGTGATATTTCAAGGTATGATTCCGGAAACCACTCAAATCAAGTATTTGGTAGAAGATTTTTTGTCCAAAGAATCATGTCTTTGCTCTTTATTTAAGATAACAGCTGATTAGAAGTCTTTATTTACAGCTGAGTATAAGTTTGCTAATGTTTGTTTTTGAGAAAGAAATTGGGGATGAAAGGTACAAAATAATGGATGGGATCATTCTCTACAAGAATGGTGTCTGTTTGTTTCTGAATCAAGGGTGAAGAACAAAATATTGAGGGTTGTTGATGATGCCCCATTGGCTGGTCATTTGGGCTACCTCTAAACACACGAAAAGGTGAGAGGAAGGTTCTTTTGGAAAAGTCTTAAAAAGGAGGTGCTTCAATACATATGGGAATGTTTGGTTTGCCAACAAAACAAGGCAGAGCATGAATTTCCAGTTGGACTATTGCCGCCCCTTCCTATTCCCACTCAAAAATGGGAAAGTATTTATATGGTCTTCATCACCGGGCTGCCCATGGTTCAAGGTAAGGGGTTGTTTATATGTTGTGATTGATAGACTCACAAAATATTCCCAATTTTGTCAACTTCCAGCCAAGTATAATGTCAGAGTGGCACAACGTAAGCATGGTGGAGCTACCTCATGGTTGAATATTCATGCAAGAGATCACCAACAAGGTATGTGGGTGGTTAGTAGTGATAAAAGGAATGTACCTAACTATAGCTCGGAATTTCAGACTTGGTGTTGTTTTCATTATTCATAACAGCCTACCACATGATTTCATTTACACACATACAAGTGGGTAGGCAAGTATTTTCAATCAATAGATGGAGCATTTTTCGATTGATGAATGTTGGGAGAAAAATTCAATCTTTTAGAGAGATGTTTTTAGTCATTGACATGCTCACAATTCCTAATTTTGCAAGGAGGTTTCAGTTTTGCAGCTGTTATTCCATTTTTAAGTTGTTTGATTTTGAAAAACTCAGATTATAAGTTGTTTTCAGACTTGAACAGCTACAAGAGTGACCATTTTGAGGTCATTAAATTATCGGAAAATAGTGGTAGGTGGTTCCAGCTGAAGAAAACTACTTCAGCCAACATAGCTCCAAACTGGGGGGAAAATCAAGTACTTTGTGACTATCATACTTTGTTTCTGGCCACCTACATTCTGATTTTTGAGAGAAAAAATGCACGGTTACAACTGTTTTTGAGACAGCATTATTGAAGTATGGGGAATCCATCACTTGGGTGGAATTTATGAGATGATGACAAGCAAAGAAAGGGGCAGTAGAGGTATGAATTTGTTTGGGTTGAAACTCCTTCATTTAACAGGCACAGGATCCAGATTATGGGAGCACTACAACATGTTCCTTCACCTTGACATGATGATACTTAGGCATATGAGTTTGCAATTGCTTGAGGGCAAGCAATTTTGGGAAGGGAGGACTGTAATGTCCCCTTTTTTGAATTAGTTCCAAATGAAGACTTCTTGCCAATTTTCTTCTTGTGGCCAAGAAGAATTTGAGAAAGGGAAGTATGTGGGTTTCATTTAATATTTTATTTCATTGCTATTAATGCTTCTTTTTGTATTTCCCCACATAAGAACAGGTCGGCTGGGTTGGAGAGCTCATAAAGACAAATTAAAAATAGAACCATGCTCTTAAAAAGGTCGGTCATAGGGGAAAAAGTCACCCTTATGACTCTTGGCGCCAAAAAGGGAGGATATAAAGGTGGATCGAATGGCCTAAGGAAGGTTATGTATGTTTATTTCAAAGATTAATATATTGGGTTTGAGCACGAGGTGCCCTACTCTCCTCTAAAAACGAAGACCTTTGGTGTGGCTCAACTTTGAGGATGAAAACCCTCATTGGATCCTATTGGGGACGAAACCCTCAATAGTCACAACACTTGGGGATGGAAACTCTCATTTGTTGCATTGGTGGCTTCATACGGGAGTCACAAGTGGACTTAATTGACAGATTTCTGGAACAGCAAGGTGTTTATCCATGCTTAGGGCACTGCTACTTTAGCTAGGGCATGCTTTTGGGGGCTGCCACATTCATTTCCAGCTTGATCTACCCATTTGGAGATTTTGGGAACACTTTTCAGTGAATTTTCATGGTTGGAAAATTGTGATTTCACTTTCATTGGATAGCTGGTCTTTTCAAGATCATTTTGAGCTTTGGTTTGTGTTGAAACTCCAAGTATTGATGGAGTTATGAATTTTAGAAGTTTCAGTTGTATTTGCACGTTAAAATAAATTTACAAAATGCATATTTGCTCCAGATTTCATCTTGTCGGCTTTATTGAGTATTTGGTATATTTCTATGATTAATTTTCCGTTCATGTTGCATGTGAATGATTGTTCCTAAGGGCTGGTGCAGTTCGCTGCCCTAAGGGGGTATTATTTAATGTTCTAAGCTGATTTTGATACCCTAGAAGTATAATTTCCAAATCACTGCTAGGGTTTTTAATATTGTGGGATCTGATGTTATAAAATCAGACTATTTTCAGTTTGGTGTTGGTGTATTTTCAGATCTGATTCTTCGGGTTTGTGGCCAAACCCTTATTTTTGGTTTAAGCCCTAGAAAGGGACATTACAGAAGAGGGGAGGTACAGCATACGGCCCTGATTAATCGCTCCTCTCTACAAATTTTGCTTTCTATTCGACTTGGTAAATTCATATTCACCTGTATATACTTGTGCTGACATTTTCCGGTTTAGTTGCGATCTTTTCCCCGGCATCAGTGACCGAATTGAAACTTCTACGCTTGTGCTCTATCACAATATTATGAAGATTCTCAATGCTATCTGTTCTTTCCTCAAGTGTGGGTTGCAATTTCCAACTAGCCTAAGTAGGATTGTATTTTTTATCATATCAATTATGAGTCCTTGGAATCCCCTTCAACTCTGATTGGGATGAAGTTCAGGTCAACTGCAATTTGAAGAGCTTTCCTAAGGGCGATCAGTTCTACCATATTATTAGTGTGGTGCCCTATATACTTAGTGTATGCCCCGTACTGTTTCTGATTGCTGCTTTTATTCCAGCATTACCTGGATTTTTCTTTCCTGTCCCATGAAAATTGAGTTTGAACAAGTTTTTTTTCCAGTGGATTTCATTTTTCCTTTGGAGTAATAGTCAGCCATTTGTATCCATACAAAATTATAATAGAAAGGGCAGTTCCAGCTTTTAGCTATTTGAAGTTCTTTAATATTGCACGATGGGAAAGCAATGACCGTTTTTTTAATCTTTAATATTAGTCAATGCAGTCATTTTTATTCGATTTTTGAACACATGTAAAAGATCCTCTGGTTTTCTTTCACAATTCTGGAAAATTCTTTCATTCCTTTCTTTTCAAATGTTCCATAGAACAAACCCGCGGCTATGTTATGCATAAAGGCTATGCATTCCATATTTGTGTCTAGATTGGTCCACATTTTTAAAATATTTCAAATAGCGATCCTATGGACTGTGCTGGAGTAGAATTGCTCGGGACAACATGTTCCAGACTTCTTTAGTATAATAGCAGTTTAATAGAAGATGTTTTTATGTTTTTTTCTTGCATTTTGCAGCTGTTACATCAGCTAGGACCTTTCCAACCTTTTTTCTTCACTTGCTCTGTTGTAAAAATATTTTTCCATGTAGCGTTGGGCCATAGCAAGTGTCAGATTTGAGACCATAGAGAGGAAGACGACAGTTGTGTCCGTCTTATTCTCTTTCGGGTGTCGTCTGATGCATACGTACTTGCTCTTCAATCTATACTGTTGTGGAGAGTATTTGGTTTTAAAGTCCTACCCCAAACATAATGCTTAAGTTTTGGGGCAATGCAAGTGTTCTTGCAAGGTTTCCATGATGATATCTTCTGATTTCTTATCTTTCTGGTTATCAGAGGTGTTTTGGTCCTGCAATGAATTGCATGTGTCCAGCTCTAGGTGGGTCAACACTTCCATTTTGAATCTCTGTAGACTCTGTATTATATAGTGGGCAAAGGGACCCCCAATAGATGCCCCACATTTTAATGACCAAACAGCTTTGTTAATATGCGGGAACTTGGTGGTTACCATTACAAGAAGAGACCATCTAATTTCTTTTTTAAGAAATCTTTACACAAGTAAATGTATGCCAAAAAAATAAAGTTTGACAAGCACTATGAGTATCAAAAATATGCCACCAATTTTACTTTTTGACTATCATATACGTATATATGAAGAGAGTAGATGAGACGGTCAACTTAATACTCCTTGAAAAATGTGTTTTGAAGCACAAAAACTAAAAACTATTATGCAATTTAACATTTTTGGTACCTGATATTAATGCCCTAAAGGGCTGTAAATACATGCTAACAATGTCACTCACTGTTCGCAGTTTTTTTCTTATAGGTTCTTGCATGCTTCTTATATGTTAAATGTTCCAAAAATTACTTTGCACTCGTTGATATATCAAGTTGGTTTGCAACAATAATAGTTCTCCATTCATAGATTTTACACAAATAATAGACAAAAAAAAATATCATAATAGCTTCAATGAAAATGAACTGGCCCAGTTAAGAAATTTACAAAAACCTATTTACATGGAAAAACTAGCAATGCTGCCAATTGAAGAAGACGGTTCCAGAATCAGGTAACTCAAGAACCTGCAGAAACATTTACTCAGTTGCATGATCCTTTTCCATAGAGATGATGGTGACCTAGAGCAGATTGTCTTACATGACAATGGATTTCTTAAGAGATTTTACAGGAAATGTGTTTAAGAAGATGGGTGACAAGCAATCCATTTCTTGGTCAGAAAGGCCAGGATTGAGGTTCCTCCTGATATCTATAAACTCTCCTCCCAATACAATGATGATTCTGTCAATCCTAATCAGTGGATACAAAGGCCACGTTAACTCCTTTCCTACCATGGTTAACGCAATTTTCTTCTGTAAATGGGAAGAGAAGAGATCCCTGAAAATAGCAATGGTTGGCAACAATATCTTCTAATCATATTCCAAACATTCTCTCAAGAAATACAAGTTCCATGTGGAATTGCATTCAAAACATGTCCTTCTGTGTAAGGCTTAATGCATGCCCTGACTTGGTTGACTGCTTATGGTAATTTTACAAAATCACGTTCTCTTCGTTCCCCTGGAAGGTGGAAGAGGGAAAGGCAGAAAACACATGCACCAGAATAGGTCATTGTTGAAAACTGCAATCTGCACTTCTAAAGAGAAACTGAAAGTCCCATCCTGAAATGAGCAAATACCTCAGTGGTAAAGCAGCTCAGCAACTCGGAGTAGGTCTTGGGTTTGGAAACTAGTCTGTCTAAAAATTTTAACATGCAATCAGAACCGGTGTTAACGCCTGGCTAGTGGCTTGAGGGTGGTAATAGGGAATGCAATCCACACTTCTAGAAAATTATAAAAAACTAATGAAATGGCAAGTAACTTGCCAGCTCGCATTCGGTCCTGGCTTTGAATCTTAGCCTGTCCAATATTTTCAACAAGGCACCAGAGCCATTGTTAGTGGTTGGCTAGAACCTCGACCTGAGTGTTGATTGAGGGTGGTGGACAAGTAGCTCGCCGGTAGAGCAACTCCCTAGATGTTTTGATCCTAAGTTGTCCATATTTTTCAACACTCCAAATGGTAGACAAAATAGAATCGAACCACAGCCAACATATAAATCAAATAAGACCATCAACGCTCCAAAATGAGGAAAAGATACAATTTCAAATGCACCACCCAACACATAAATCAAGTAAGACCATCAACAATCCTGCAAGGTGGGAAAGAATGAAGTTTCAAACAGCAACCAATACATGAATCAAATAAGACATATCATCATTCTTCTCGCAATAAATGTTTAGGTAAGTTGGGCATACCTGAAGCTTGAGTACACTTGTCTTCTGCGAAGATACAAACAATCCCGAATCCCCGCGGTCAGACAGAAACCCAGCCACGGAAACAACAGCGAGCAAACCCATCAGGATAACAAATAAACCAGAGCCCGCTCCAAAACCAATACCATAAGTTGGCCTAAAAAAGTATCCACCACCAAAACCAAAAGGTGAAGGAGCAGCATATGGTACAGAGTAGTTAAAACTCGGACCAGAATAGGTCCTGGATGAATAATCTCTACTTCCCCGGCCAGAAGAAAATGCACTTCCACCCATCCTTCCTCCTGAGGCGGCCAAGGCCGCCACAGGGTCATGTGCCAGAAGCAGACCAACTAAAATTGCAACCATTGCAGGCCTCTGCAGAGCCTTCAGGGCATCTAAAAGTTGTGGGGCTGAAAACCCAAACACCCATTTGTCCCCCAACCAGTTCTCGCCCATTTTTTTTCTTTGGGGAACAATGAACTGCATATTTACTTTAAACACCCCGTTATTTCTCCTGCTCTGCCTAATTGCATGTTTGTTTTTCATTTGTGACTTCTGTTGGGGGAAACCCAAAGGACAGCAGAATTTAAAGGGGTTTACTCCTAAACCTGCATTAGTATTTTTATGCTGAAGTGTGTTTAGTTTTAACTTTCCATCCCCTGCAACTGCTATTGCTTCTAAGTTGCACAAAATGGCAGCTCCTGCCATGCTTAGCAATATCCTTGCTCAATTTTTTTTATTCCAATTGAATTCCACCTTTGAAGTTATACCCAATTCGAATTTCCCTCGTCGGTCTGCAATGCCAGAAGACTCTGAAAAAGACAAACATTGTTGTTTTAGCACTTTCATTCATTTTCATCCACTGAATTAAAATTGCATAGAAAAACAGAAAAATCTGAGGACCCACCTTAGTTTTGCTCTCGTGCCAATCTGGCAGATGAAATTTTTCTTCGTCCACATAATAGGATGTTATCAGATATCTGGGACTTCCTTATTTGGAATCTCTCTCAGAGTGAGAATCGAGATATTGGCTACCTAGAATATTCAAAAAATTAAGATTTATATTCCAATTTTATTAGTTTAATTGTTACGTACGCAACCACTATAACCCCTAATGGCAAAATTTATTATTATTATTGATAATTAGCTTTCATTTTTTAGGAACATATTTTAAGTCTTCTTTAGGTGACAAATAAGTTATACTCCAAGGATTAGATGTGAATTATTGCAAGAGGAAGAGGGTAAATGAAGAGTGCACTTGTAGAAGAGAAAATACTTTGCAAAATGGAATCATCAACATTGCTCAAAGATTCATAAGGAAAAATGTATGTACAAATAATGACTAGCCCAAGAACTTATGTAAAATATTGTTTTAGACAAGCATTTAGGGGAGAAACACCACTTTACAAGACAATCAGAGGAGCTCTAATAGAATCAAGAGATGATGTGAGTAGGGAAGCTACGAGAAATGATGCAGCAATTTGGGGACTCAAAATTGATCGATGAAGAGGCACGTAGCCTTCTTGAGATAAACCTGACGATATGGGCCAGAGGGGGAAGTCTTGAGTCTTTGCCCCTGATGGCCACATTCTCCCTGCCCTTGAAGGCTTCAAACAATCTCATGTACCACCGCCTGCAGGTAGGAATCTTGAAAATGTTTGAATTTGCCATGTTGTTTCTCTTACCCTTCTTAGTCATATTCATGCACATCTGTCACCACCATGTGATTGTAGCTATATCCAACTCCACTAGACTAGTCAAACTGCCCATTGATGTCGCAAGAGTCACAAAGTACTATAAATTCTTGTTGATATTTAACGTTTCAATATTTGTGAGGTTCTTAAGATCTATAGGAAGGCTTCTCAGGAACCCTGTTGTAATGCACAAATAGCGTCTATTGATTCACTAGTTCAAATCCCAATCCCTTTGGTTATTTTTAACAATTTAAAATATAAAAGAAAAGACTTAATGTTTACCAAAAAAACATAGCTTAAAATTAGTCAGCAAAAGAGATGGGCCTACTCTTTCTTAAGAATGGCTAAAAAAAAATGACCTCTTATGATCGACATTTCAAGTTTTTCACGGAATCATCTTTACTTTTTGAAAATTATTTTTAATTTTTTAAAAAATATATTAAATTTTTAAAAAATTATTTTAATTTTTAAAAATTTATTTTTTAATCCAAATCCCTATAAGACTTTGACAATGTTTAATCTCGATAACATGTGCATAGGTTGTACCAATCATTGTTTGATAACGAATGGTGAATACGATAAATTTACTTTAGTCTTTAGGAGATTTATTATATCTTGTATTTTATTACATGTTCAATATGGAGGCTCAACTATAATGAGGGAGAATGCTTGTGGTGGTGATAATGGTGGCTGCTAAGCTCAAACAAGGGTGTATCTATGAAGGCATAAGGAAATCTCAAATCAAAATTAACCTCAAAGTTTCAGTTATCTGGTTGGCCCATTGTTGGTTGTCAAATAGGACTTTAATTAAAGCAACAATTAGGGGACAGAAATTCCCTCCTCTTTAATGGGTGAGGTGCCCTTATTGAAAGCAAGCAACCAAACTATTTACAAATGTACAACTGTCTACTCTGATGAGGAACTCTGATATCATGAAAGTGTTTTAATGCCAAGACAGATTATCAATACAAAAGAACAGAAGAACTAAGGAAGGGAAAAGGTAGAATAGCACTTTCAGGAAGTATAGATAGCAAAATAGTTCCTTATAAATGCTTGAGCAAGGATAATATATAGAACATAATCATTCACATTAAAACAATCAGATATAATTTCATGGACACAAAGTTCTAGAAATAACATCCATAAGAATACAAAGCTTCTTAATGCAATAGATAATGATTCACAAACTTTCAGACATACAGGAGAATAAAACAATGCAGATGAAAACAGGAAGGGAAATCTTCTGTATTGATAGCTTTGAGTTCTTTTACACTTTCAAAAATTATCAGAGTTCCAGCCCTTTGGAATGGCGAGGAGAGCTCAATATATAGCTTACAAAGTGGTTACATTTGGTAACCGTTTCTTTTAACCAAAAGATTAATTAAGGAAATGCATAATACAAATTCCTTAATTAAATTACAAGGAGATCGACACTAAAAATAGAAGAAGAGAATGGAGAGCCAGAAGTAGAGACATCCGATTATGGCTGAGGAGGGCCCACTGATTTGAGGATTCATGCCTGAATCTTTTCAATGCTTCTGCTATCTCCATGCCTCTTGGAATTGTTGTGTTGGAAGCAGCATGTGTCCACGTGCCTAGACATTTCTCCATATCTTTATCAAACTCGGTATGCTCCAGATATTCTTTATTAGCCTCGGCAATAGCTGAATGAAGAGAACAAATGTCTTTCATCTTCTCCTTAGTAAATGACTCTTCTTTGAACAGATCACCCTTGACAAAGGTTCTAAATTGAGCCTTGATTTCTTGAAGAGAGAAGGAAACACCTGTAGTTTCATCCTGAAGATGGCAGTGGATATCTTTGAAGGCAGATAAAACACAAGTTTTAAAGGACTCCCCTTTTTGCCACACATTCCTCAATTCTCCTAAATGCTTCCTCCAGAACCTTTATCTTCCACTCAATGCTGAAGATCCATGTCCTTGACAAGTTATTCTTGGCATCATCAAACACATTGTTGGCCAACAAGATCTTCTCATCGGTTTGGCCCATTAGACGGAGGTCTGCAATACATCCACTCCAAACCTTCAACTCCTTGTCCATGGCTTTGATTGAGGAAGTGAGTTTCTGCTACAAATTGATCACCTTCTCATTGGTTTTGAAGGCTTCCTCAATGAAATTCAAACCTGCTATAATCATATCATCCACCATGGCCTCAACAGCCTTCCCATAAGTTGAATACTTGTGTATGTCTTTGATGCTTTGAACTTCATCTTGACTGAGAACCATGGGAGGTGGAAGAGTAGCCAATGGGGCTGGATCCAAAACTTTATCTTTTGCCAACAATGATCTGATAAAATTGGAAAGAACTTGATTCTGTTCTTCCAACTGCTCCATGGTTTGTTTGCCTTTCTCAACCTGTTCAATAACCTTAGTGACAGTTTCCCAAAGGTTATGAACCTCACTCTCAGGTGTAGATTCTCCCAGTGGAATCCTGGAAAGCTCCAAGTCAGAGATCAAAAGATCCTTCTCCTCTTTATCCACCCTGGGTCTGGCAACCTCTAGAAACTGCTGACCTTGAGCATCAGATACCAACCTTGAAGTAGTCTTTGCTTTCTTTGCTAGAGGAGGAGGGGTAGTACCAAGCAGAGCTGCCACAACATCAAAATCAGGCCTGGTTAATCAGGAAGAAGACTTTCTTTTCCTGCTGTCTACTAGGGGTTGCACCCAGGCAAAGGAAGAAGAAGAAACAGAGGAGTCAAGGGGTCTGAGTGCAAGAGAACTCATGGCACTCAAGAGTCTGAACTACTTGTTGCCTCTAGTGGGGAAGTGCATGGAACCTCAAGAATTTCCTTTACAGAGGAGTCTGTTAAACTTGGAGGTTCAGTTCTTGATCCTTCCTTCTCCATCTCAACAGTGGTTCCAGGGTTTCTTTTGGTTCTGTCATCTCATCATCCTCATTCTCACTTAGAACAATAATGTTCTCTGGCCCAACAGGCAATTCTGAGTGCTCCAGAAGAGTCTCTTCCTCGATTGGTTCTTGCTTAACCTCTTTGACCTTCTTCTGATACACTTGAGTGGAAGAAGTAGAGACAATTCAGACTCTTTCATCGAGGAAGAAGGAGGAGTTTGCTCAAGTACCTCAGTACTGGGCGTATGTACTTCCTTCCCAGGTGTGGAAGTTTCTCTTGAAGAAGATCTACCCTAGCTCCTCTTGAATTCATGAACTTTTCTGTCAAACCAAACCTTAGTTCTGACGATGACAGGGGCAATTATCTCACTCAAATCATCTCTCTCCTTCACATACCAATTCAGGGTTTCTAGAGGAGTGTGCTTGATTGATCTTTCATACTCAAAGGATTGCAAGCCCTCATCATCATCCACAAGCCCTTCAGGCACCTGGTAGAGATTGAGATCTAAGATCTGTTATAGAGACAATCTGCCAAAATGCCTCCTCTTGGCTTCAAAATCATCAACACAATCAGCCCAGTAATCCTCAGTGTCAGGACGGTGATGATAAGTTATTCTAATATTTTGATCAATGAATTTCTTTAAATCAAAGAAAGTCCTAGGCTTGAAAAAATGAACAGTAAGAGGAGTAATAGCCCTTTCTATATTTTGGGCATCTAGAGTTGTCTTGCATGTATAATTCCCTAAGGTGATAGGGAAATGAAGACCAGTAATCTTCTTGTCTCTGCAGGTTCTATGGAGCTTATCCAGTTGTCTACACACCTCAACCAGAGCCATTTTATCATTATAGAACATGGGAAGCTTGAGAGGTGTACTTTCAAAACAAGCCAATCTTGATGTATGAGAACTTTCTGAACTGGATGAAGAAAGCCCCATACTTGGCTATCAAGGCCATAGCCTCATCAGAAAATCTTTTGGCAGTGTCACCCTCCAAGAGTCTCACAATGTACATGGTGAAGGCATCATTTACCCTTCTGAAATTATGATTACTGTCCTTGAGGGTAAATTGAGGGCAATATGCATAGATGGGTTCATTCTTCTTGCCCTCAATGAAAGTGAAGCCAAACCACTCGCGAGATGCTGCCAAGGTGTACATGAGGTAGGAGGTCATGTAGAATTTTTTGGTCTGCTAAACATTTGACAATTGTTCAGTTAGGTTCCCATAGATAATCTCGGCCCAATTTATGTTTTGCTTACCCTCGCAGATGATGCTTATGAAAGGACACATCCAAAAATGGAATTCGTTGGTAGAGGGCATTCCCATAATCCGGGCGAGCAGAGTGATGAAATCTGATAGTTCCTCATTAAAATCAACCCTAAAGAATGCCTTAGAGAGTTGGGACGCTCCCTTCTTAGGGCACTTTAGCCATGACTTAGCTACCTGAGCCTTATATTTCTTGTTGTCCTTATCAAACAGAGCCTGAGCTTGAGTGAGAGTGAGAACAATGGAGTTTTCTGTCTCAAGAATGCGTAGGGAAGCGGTGATGGCGGAAGCATCCAATTTTGCAATCAATTCTCCATGCACATTAACAACCTCCTTGGTATCTGGATTGAAATGAGCTCCACAGGTAAGCACGGTGTCGGCACACTGCATAGAGATGGGAAAACCAACAACATATGCGATTCCACTGTCATTAATCATTTGGGCCATGGGAGTAGGGTTGTCGCATGTTAACCTGCCCCAGAAATCATCAAAATCCAAGTGTTGAACTTCACTATCCCCAATATTAGGTACAGAGGTCTCGAGAGGTGATAGATGCTCATGCCCTTAAAACTTGATCTTCATTTTTAAAGTGCATAGAGGAACGGCCTTCAAAGAACAAATTCACGATAAAAATGCAAAGGGATACAGGGAGATGAACAAATGACTCGATTGCAAGAATGCGGGCAAGAAATAGCGAGCAAGGAATGTGACAAATGCATAGATGGTGGTCCCTTTAAATAGCCATTTAGGAAAGAGA
The DNA here is from genome assembly GCA_019776745.2 of Taxus chinensis. Lineage (NCBI taxonomy): Eukaryota > Viridiplantae > Streptophyta > Pinopsida > Cupressales > Taxaceae > Taxus > Taxus chinensis. The sequence goes on along the minus strand of CM034149.1, from coordinate 905,651,807 downwards.
AGATCATAAATGCACATTAAATACACCTTGCACTGACTCAAAAAGGAGAAATGCGGGAAAAGCGGAAAAAAATGGTTTGGATGGTCCATGGGACATTGGGACATGTGGGATGCAAAAAGCCAATTCGACCAATGTGGATGAATGCGGGCCAAAAGAGCATGGGCAGTCTAGGGACATAGAAACACGAAGGACGCAAAGACCCAATTCGATCGATGCGGGGAATCAATAGGAAGCCCAGGTGAACTTGGGACGGATGGGCCGCAAAAGCACAAAAAAGCTGACAAACAAGAACTTATGGGTAAATCGGTGAATCGGCGAATAGGGGGCCCGCCGGTACTTGGGTCAAATGGGACATGAAGAGCCGATTCGACCGATGTGGGCGATACAGGGAATCAGGGAATATGAAGCCTGGAGGAACTTGGGACATGAGGGACAAAATTATCCGACAGACGCGCAAGTTACTAAAATGACCCCAAGAAACGACATTTTCACTATCTCTTCAAATTTCCTCTTCACTAAAACACTTCTTATTGAAGGGTGCCAACTCAAAATTTTTGAATTTTTCAACTTTCAAAAGAGGGGAATTTTGAGGGGACAACACCCATCAAATCCAACTTTTACAAGCCACTCGACAAGATTATTTCTAGTGGGATCAAACCTTTGAGATGGTTCCGACTCGGGTGAAGGATATTTAGTGTCTTCAATGCGGGGATACATGGTGCCACGTAGGTAATTTTCCAATCAGAATGTTTCTTGATAGGTGGAGAGTGCCCATATGAATCCATCTTTGCAAACATCAAGCTCATCGTAATCATGGGCCTTGTTTCCATCATTTTGTATAGCTATATAATAATATTACACCATCCATCTCCATTATCCACCTCACTTACACGTAGGACCATCAGATAGTCGACGAAGAGGAATAATTGTAGCAACCCTACATCCGCTATGTAAAAATGCCTTCAATATAATTATTGTAAAAATGAATACATATAAGCTAACACTTAATTCAAGGGAGAAGATATTCATAGTTCAAATAAGGATTAGTTCCCACATGATTGGATGTGAGATGGGAAGATGAACAATACTTAAGAAAGAGTGAGAGGAGGTGATATATACATAGAAACATTTCATCCTTCAATGCCCAAATTACACTAGAAACATTTAAACCAAATTGAGAGTTAGCTTTATGACAAGTTACTTCAAGAGGATAAAATAAGAAGGCTAGGAGATCAATAACCTAAATCAGTAAGAAAAGGAACAACCTTCTTAAATAACAACTCAATTGTAAATATTCAAGCGATTAAAGTAACCAAAACAATTTGTAGTCCCATAAACCATTAGGTCTCGTGCACATAATTAAAAACACTTCATTTTGATTTTGTTTCATTTTAATTCCAATTTGAATTTGGACATCTTCTTATAAATGCCTAAAAATAACCCCAGTTATTTAGTAGTCATTAATTTATATGTATTTGTTGATTATGGCAATTTTTTGAGATATGGTGGTTCTTGTTCCTCTTCTAAGAGCCTTCTAGGTGTTTCCTTCTCTCTTTACTCTCTAGTTTGTACATTGGGTTTTGTATAGGGAGCATCCCCCATTTGTTTGGGTTTGTAAGGAGCATGGCCACACTTCTAGCCCCATGTGTGGCCACTTTTAGCCAAAATTTAAGCATCTCTCTTTTCCCACTTTTTTTGCTTTCTAACCACTTAATATGGTTTGAATGCCAGTAAGATCCTAATTTAAATTTTGTCTATGTGTGTTTTTATGTGAAATGACATCCTTGAATATAGGTTGCTCCTAATGCCTTCTCTTGATTTAGGGGAGATTTGGGCAGCTTTGCATAAGACTCAATATATATTTATTAGAGAAGGTTTTGAAAATGTCAGGTGAGTAAATGATTGCATTTTATTTGCTATTATGTGACTCATTTAGATATGATTTCATGTTAAGGCTAAGTAAGAAGTGGAAGTAAGATAATCCTAAGAAAATATGACCATTGGAGTGCTCTAGATAGAACCACCACGTAGGACAAAACTTTGTCCATACTAGATGATAGTGTCCAAGTGGAAAAAGTTTCAAAAGTGAAGATTTGGAAAAGTCTGATAGGAGATAAAGGATGTGCATGAGTAATTAATTCAATCATGTAGGTGTCTAATTAGTTGAGTGAAAAAATAGAAACTATTTGCAAGCCTTGAGTATAAGTAAGATAATGAGTTTAAGCTTTATTTTCGTGAGTAGGTCATAATTAAGGGATATAAGCCAAATCAGTATTATCAAGCACTTGATTACCAAATTTAGGTGTCTACATTTTCCTCCTCTTTAATCTAATAAATGAAATTTGCTAGCTTAAAGGAAAAACATACCTGAGTGTGTAGATACACTTTGTCTTTGCTTGATTGGTTGATTATTTAAACATTTGAATAGTAGCAAGATGCCTCGAGAGCACAAACCACAACAAAAGAGTGTAGTTAATGTCCTTATAATGAAGATTGAAACTTTAATTTTCAATAATATTGAAAATTGTGAAGTAGAAGATACCAAAGAAAGAGTACACTTGTGTGTAAAACCAAATCTACTCTACATATGTTGAATACCCTGCCCCCTTACGAGGGCATGTGGATATGGAGATTATAATACCATCAAAGGAGAATTTGGGGTGATCAAATCCCCAATTCAAATGGGGTTTGGGGATGCAAAACCACAACCCATACAGTTAGAAGAGTAATAAAAAAAGTAAACCAAGAGTCCTTAGGTGAAGTGAGTCCAACACTTGAATAATGTTAAGACCATTGTGTATCACCAAACTCATCATGTCAAAAGAAAACAAGGGGTGTCACTAGACCCAATGTGAAGGTCATTGAGAGTCACTAAACCAAATATGAAGGTCGTCAGGTGTCACAAAACCCAATGTCTCAAGGTTATTGGGTGTCATGAAACCCAACATGTTTGAACCACATTGTTGGAGATTGATATAGGTTTGTAATTCTCGAATGTCTTGAACTTATTAGAGTAGACATGCTCCAAACATAAATAACAACATATAAATTGATATTATGTAATCTATAAATTCCATAGTGAATATGTCCCTTGCATTTTTCCATGAAATGTAGTGAATATGTGGTGTAATATGTATCTTTTTAAGTGATTTATAATTTGAACCATTTTAACCTTTTGAATTTTTTGATAATATGTATTTTTTACTACTGAAATTAAGCTATACAAAACCATCAAAACATAGAACACTAGCACCCCATAGCTATATCCGTGATGCAAAATATTATCCATGTATAAATCTTATTTATGTTCATATTTGTAACCATGTAAACCTATTCTTGTTTTATGTAATTTAACCTCTAACCCTAAATTGTGTTGATATTCTTGTAATAACCCCATTGAATTCCCCCTCTTTTGAAGTAAGGGAGATAGAAAGTAGATCACTTAGCTCAAAATAATTGAAGTGTGTCCTTGTCAAATATAGCTGATAATCATCATTGGAACACACACACACATAAAAGGTAACTGTAGACGGCCACCATGTAGAACCAACCCTTTAAGAGAGTGTGTGATAGACATCCTGGCATAAAGATATAACACACATAAGAAGCATACAACCACACAATATCACACCAAAGTCATGTAAAATGTCATATAGAAAGGTTGAATGACCACATACAAGGGACAAAAAAATGACTCACACTCACAATAAGTTAATGGTTAAACAACCAAAGGCAACTAAGGTCGCAAATAATGAAAACCAAAGTATCACACATACATACATAGACCAAGGCACACACACACACACATAAGACAAGAAAATAAGTAATATTGTGTGTAAGAAATAAAATAGAAAATCATTTATATGCACATAGAATAAGATATACTAGCCATGTACACTCCACATGTGTTAGTCCTAAATATCTAGATGAATAACATATATCACAATGTATAATATGCACATAACTAGGATGTGAAGAGTATTATGTAATAAATAGAAGAATAACATAAGATAATGTAGAAGATGCCCACAAAATATTCATGCCAAATAGGTGAAGGGAAAGTATAGTTTGATAATCATGTGGAGTCTTATGTATCCTACATCATGCTCATATACCTTGTGAAACACATGTGTGATTAAATCTAAATTGAATTAAATCTAATTTCAAAGTAACATACTATAATAAATGATATTCAAATGATAAAATACAATAATGTACAAGCAATGAGCATTTGTAGTCATTTTTCTACCCACCAACTTCTAACCCCATGCGCATCGGCTTATCACACAGCGGGCGCTAGGCGCTCACCCGAGGCATCCGCGGGCACCAAGCCCCTCCTTTATGTGAGCATTGTGAGAAGATCTTGTCATTATTAGAGGATTAGTTGTAGAGAAGTGAATATTCATGTAAAATCACAACATGAGCTATCATTTCCTTATACTCAATCATTTAATAACCAAAGAAACATCATGGCACAAAATATAAAGAACATATCTGCCATAAAATATAAGGAAATAACACTAGGATTTGCACCCCTAAACTAGATATTCAGAACAAAGCCATATATTTATATTGATCATAGTCTCAACAACCACATTACATTCAAAAATGTCGTATTAGACCAAATGTATCAAGACAGTGATCTAACCTGTATATAAGAGGTCCTAGCTATGCTTTCTTTATTACAAGAATTTTACAGACCCATCCCTTAAACATGATAACATTCCTACAGTCCTCTAATGAGAACCCCAACTCCTAAGGCCTCCTAATATTTTCTGCAGAGCTTCGCTTTCCTCATACTATATGTCTTCCAGCTATGTCTTCCTTGGTGTGTGTCTCTTGGTGTGTCTTCTTTGCTTCCAAACATCTCTCTTTATAGCATCCATACCCACCACCATGTTGTTTCTCAGGAGTAGATCGGATGCCAAGTGTCTATGTGATCCTCCAATGGTGCATGCTTATTCTTCTGTAAGCTCTCCACTTTCTGTAATGATGTCTTCCTAGGAATATTCTACACATGGAATATTCTTTCCTTGACCACCAAGTCTCCAGGCTGACACCTTATCCACTTGGCATGCCTAGTCGGGTCACGTTTTTCCTCAAGTATCTCCAGATTGTTGAATATGGCTAAGTCCTTAGACCCTGTGTATTCCCTTACGCGCACGCCTTGGTTTTTCCTAAACCCTTGTCTTGCATGCTTCTCCCTACGTGCCCTTCTTCCTATTGGTCCTGAATGCTCATGCGCCCTTTGGTACTTAACCAATATTTCGATGCCCAACATCACCCCACACTAAGCTTGTTCTCCATCCTCAGAAACATACTGTTCTTTTAAAGAATAATGAATGGTGGAACCTAGAAAAATTGAACGAAGAAGTAAAGAATGGAAGAATGAAGAATAGAAGAATTGAAAGAATTGAAGATCTTACTACTGTTGCAAGAGGAGTGGGAACTCCTTCCTTATTGTCACCTCGATCTTTTCCCAAGTGTCTACTTCACCCTATACATGCTGAAGTAGGTCACCCACTAGAGTGCTTACCTCCTTAAAACTTAGTTCATCACCCTTAACATTTAGCGTATCTACAATCCCTTCTAGCCATTTGCTAAGGTCTTCTAGCATGTCCATTCTATGAGTGATCTTGGGGTACAATTCTTTAAGCTGATTTTTAATCAATCCTCGTAAAGCTTCGATTGCTTCCATCTTGTTTTCTACCTTAGCTAGGATCTTATCCCTCTTTGCCCTATTTCCTTTATTCTTCTCTTGGTATTCCTTCATACCCGCCTCATGTGTAGCAACTAGTATGCTTGCTACACTATCTCTATCAGTGTAGTTATCATACACGGCCTCAAGCATCCACGCGGTGGTTTGTACAATGGAAAGGAGCTCAGAATATCATGTCATTATATCCCTGATATTCTACTTCTCTTCATCCTTCTGGCATGCCAATGCCTCTTCTGCTGATTCTAGAGCAAGCGGCCACCTCTCCATAGTAAGGATGCAGGTTAAGTCTTCCAAGCATTGCAAGGTCAACTCATATTTCTACTCGGGAAGTGCTAGGTTTGGGTGTTTCAAATTGATGGTGTCTTTGATCATTTCAATCTTCTTGTACACCTCGCCCACCTTTGCCTTCTCCTCCCTTAGTTTACGCCTTAACTGTGCACTAATCATATATTCTTGCTTCAGATCCTTGCTCTTCTCAATGAGTTCCTCCTTCTTCTTCTTCAGTTCTTCCTTTAGGAACCTTACCTTATCATTTCTTCTGAAGAGTCTCGCTTTAATCTCAACCGATACCTTGTTAAGGGCACTGCAGACTTGCTCATCAGATAATTGTTGAGCATTTACCTGGGGGTTCACTCCCTTGTTCTCTGGTACCTTCATTAGCGCCCCTTGGTTGACCTCAAATTTGAACTCATCAACATGGGACTTAAATGCCCAAGATAGCATCTTCCTCATTTGTGGGTATGTGCCTTCTTCTTCGAATGAAAACCACACAAGGAGTTGGTCTGTGGGCACGATACTCTAGAAGTGCACACACAATACCTTACTTAGATCATTGATGTAACTCATTCCCTGCTCCTACACCGCTACCACACTCTTCCCTCCTATGCACCCTACCTTTGGAAAGCTTACTACTAAGCTAGGATCTCCGCCCATGCTCCCATACTCTTTCCCTATGCTTTCCTCCTTTATCTCCTTGAGCACCTTGTCAACGTTGTGATCCATTTCCTACTCTACCAAATCCTTTATTATGCCCGCTACTTCTCTTTTCACAGCCTCTTCTATCTACTCCTTTGTGAGGCTTGGGGTCCTCTGATCCCTTGTATTCACTTCCTCACTCTCCCCTTTTCCTTGAGCGCCTTCTTCTTACCCATCCTTTTCTTTATTCCCCTCACCCTCGAAGTCGTGCACATTGTACACAGGATGGTTATGAGCTTCTTCCTGCTCGTCATCATCTCTCTCACCTCTGTAGGCCTCCAGGGTCTCCGTTTCTTCTGAGTCTTCTGTATGATGGAAAAGTGACAATCGAGCATGGGAATCTACAAGTACCCTTTCGTTGTACCTGACTTCCCGAGGTCATGTTGAGATAGCCAGTGAATGTTGAATGTGAATGGATATGTATAAGCTAATCAGGTAATCTTAAATCCTCAACACGCAATAATGGAATATATGAATCTAAGGTGAAGAAGGCCCTCCTAACCTGGATTGGTGTAATGGCTCATTCTGATATAATGGCTGCTCAGAGACTCCAATCGATGTCGAGCTCTACCGAGATCCTATTTCTTGGTTGTTGGATACATGGGAAGTGACCTATGGGAGCTTCGTATATATCTCCAGACAAGGTCATGAAAGTAGTGGTAGGTCATTTTAGTAGGGTTTTGTGGCTAGCTATGGGTGGTTTTCTAGTCTAGCCCAGAAAATATTGGATTGATTAGCTTCTATGTTTAATACGGAAAATTTTGCTATAATATCTGGCGTGAGTGGTGAAGATCTAAACACCAGCGTTCACAAGACTAGTGTCAATACTTGACTGATTTGTAGGCTCATTGGGTTGTGGGACTTGGGGATTACAACTGTGAGTACATGTTTGTTGAGAACCTGTTATGGTCATGTGAAGAATCAATCCCTTTCTCCGAATATCTAGTAATCGTATGCCTTTTCAGCTTATACGTTTATAACTAGAAGTTGTATGATTTTCTTAGAGTACCTAACAGGTGTTCTGGAAATTTGGATATGTAAGCTATTGTATATATCAATGAGGAGGTCTCTTGTGTTAGGTCATGTGGAACCAAAGGATCACAACCAAATGTTTGTCTCTCGTTTCGAACCCTTACACGGTCATTAAGGTGTTTTATTAAGGTAATATATAATTTGGATGGTTTGACCAGAAGTTGTAAGCTTTGTCATCTTTAATGTTTAACCCTCTTAGTTGCTCACTAATTACTTGTAAGTTTGTTGTGGCTCAAAAGACTTGTATCCTAAGGTCCTAATCTATATCAGCTAAAGTCATGGGTAAATTTGGTTGAGGTACTATAGGTTCAAATATATACTCTCTAGGATCTCTAGGTCATGTGATTGTCATACAAAGATGATTTGACCTCCAACTAACATTAAATAAACTGATTACAAAAGAGGGTACTTACACTATGCAAGCATCTTTTTATTTTTGTATTTTTCAATGAACGTATTTCAATGAAGTTGAAGAGTAGCTACTCTAGTATATTTATAAAATGGAAAACTAATCTAGAAACACAATGAAAACAAATAAAGTAGCCTAGCATGGCTATTTGCCTGTGCAATTATGATTTTATCCTAAATATCTAAGCAACTAAACGTATTAACTTGAAAGGACTCTCCATTCTACCTCAGAAGTGAGGAATGAATCATAGTTTCTTAGAAACTATCAATCCCCATAGCTTCCCTGGTGATATCGAGAGTGAATTTTAACTGAAATGAAATAATTCACTACTTTATTTGATATGTTGTAACTAGAACTTTGATAGCTCAAACCTGGCATTTACAGAACAGTGGTAAATCTAGTTGTGTGTGATTTCATCCCCTTAGTGTGATCTCCTCATTCCTTCATGTCCTCATGAATCCAGAAAAGTGTGTATATGATAGTATCAACAGAAGATAGCGTTTCAAATAATGGAAGCTTTGGATATAGACCGAATACAATGTGAGTAGGAGAGGGATAGCGCAAGTGAACAGAGCTTGACTATGCAATTCCTAGCAGGGATTTATTATGGGAATATAACACAAGTGTACCGAGAGTTTCTAGAAGCTATTCTTGTGACAAAACAAAACCTGTAACTTTAATGGATTCTAGTCTAGAAATGAAGCTATCCTATGTTTAAACTGACTGTGTGCTAGTAGTAATGCAACAAGACTTGAAACAAGAAGATGATATGACCTCCAAAATGCCAACAATGGAAGCAAAACCTGAAACTAAAAAAATTCTAAGCAAGGAATTGAAAAACTAAACAAGAGAATTGAGAGGATGAGGGGCCATTTGTTTGAAAACAAACCAACTATTTATATAATTCCCATTCACCAAAGGGTAACTTGGAATGGAACTCTTTTACCATTAAACAATGGAGAAACACTATTACAGGGAACCAAAAACATAAATACAAGCTAAGGAGGTTGAGAAAAGTTGGTAAATGTTGAAAATTTATGCAAGTCGTGATCAAAGGAAAGTGTGGAAAACGCGTGAAGGACCGCTACCCTGAGCAGGGCGGTAGTTACAGGACCGCCACCCTGGTAGGGTGGCGGTTTCGTTACTGAAGGTCAAAAATGCATTTAAAAAGGGGGGCGAGGGATAAAAAAAAGCACAAGGAACTTGGATAAAGAATTTGGGATGCTAACATATACTTCGTGAGCTTCTCTGGATCCCGAAAACCTTGCGAGGTGACCTGTATCATCATTGGGGCATGTGTAACATCATTCCAGTAGTGCAGTACCCTACAATTTTGGGTACGTACATATTGCCCCCTCGGAGAAGTGTTTTAGCCATGAAGAGGCGTAAAATGGTGGGTCCAAGTATGGTGTCCCAAAATGGGAAGCTAGAAATTATACCTGATACACCCGTGTGTTGAAATGATGCCACCCAAACTCCCGCTACCTACAAAATGAAAAGAGGACTCAAGTGCAGATATATAAAATAAGTCGAGAAAATAAATACTAATTTAATATGAAATGAGGACTTACCATTTACACGGGGATAAGAACTTACCTCCGTCGGCTCCAAACCTGCGAAAGGGGCATTCAAAAATGAGTCAAAACACTATATATATATATATATGGGCTCATTTTCCTATTCATTTGTGCATGTTGATTTGATAGTTTTTGAGCTCTAGGACCCACGGTGATGGTTTTCGATAAGAGTATAGTCAAAATGTTCGTGGTGAGATAGCGATCATGCCTCCGAGAGCGGAACGTCGACCCGCGAGATCTACAGGTTAGTTCTTCTTGATTTACCGTTTTTGTAACCAAAATGTTAAAATGTCAAAATCTTTGTCTTGGGGGGGTCATTTTTAGAAATGCTAGTGTTAATAGGGTCACTTAGGGGGGGTGCCTAATGGGTAGGCTTTTGTTTTAGTTAAAATGGTCAAATTTTGTGTTTTTGAGCATTTTTAGGGCATATGACCCGTTCGAACTCGCGGGACAAGACCGCCACCCTGAGCAGGGCGGCGGTTATGGGACCGCCACCTTAAGGCAGGTGGCGATTACGGAACCGCCACCCTGCACAGGGTGGCAGTGGTCCCATTACAGAGTGTTAAAACAACACTTCACTTAACTTTTTTTTAACATTTTTAGCATTCTTGCATGTTCTTAATAGTTTTTCCAATGTGATTTTGGTACTAACTTACTCCTTTTTGCATGTTTTTGGGTGTATGCAGAAGGAGGAGTACATTAGATCGAGCTAGGAGAGGGAGTGTGATTGGCTCTCGGCAGTGTTGGAGGCACTCTCCCAGGCAGAGCGGGATACTCTCCAGAGGGCTGGTATATGGAGGATTGCACAGGTTCCTCATGTTGCACCTACCAGTCACATATTGTGTGACTTGTTTTCTTATTGGGATGTGGATCGGAACACCTTCCGATTGCCAGGAGTTAGGGGTGAGTGGTCCATCACCTTGGAGGATGTTTACCGCATACTGGGAGTTCTGATTCTTGGGCAGCATGATTGTCTCTTAAGACAACAGTATCTAGATCACAGGTGGTTTAGTGGGCTACCTACATGGGAGATGTGGTTGTATCGATGGGGTCAAAGAAGGGCATGAGGATCCGCTCTATTATTGAGTCAGACATTCCCTTGCTCTCGTAAGGCCATTATGGGAATTCTTGCATCCAGACTGATTGGGGACAAGGGAGGGGACACCCTCTTATATTGTTGGGCTCCTATTATTGCCCAGATTGAGGGCCATGGACATGTCTACGCTTGGGGAGAAGATATCCTCAGGACTACCTACAATGATTTATACAGGGTAGTCCGTTTATAAGGAAAGTCACTGAGCCATCCGACTCTTGTCATGAGTTGGGTGTATGAGCACATTATCCCATATGGGAGAGGCATAGAGGTGGAGGATCCCGGGGCCGTCATAGGCAGCGAGGTGGATAGGGATGATAGTTCTTAGAGCACCCCACCAGCCAGTTGCTTCCCTGACTACTACAAACATGGAGGCCACTCCCTATCAGGCCATGGTAGGGGTATGGGGAGAGGATATGGTTACACTAATTACCTGCCAGACCACCAACCAGTTGATAGACAGGGTGGGGAAGTTGGAGGTACACCCCTTTGATAGAGTTCCATAGTAGTTTGACCTCCCCTATAGCGGCATGCTTCCTCTGGTGGTGCCAGTGTATAGATCTATTCACGAGGCTCGGGGAGGTCCTAGAGGCCGGGGGTGGACCATTTTTATGCCCGGCACTCCTATTGCAGCTAGGAGGGTGGTACGTGCATGAGGGAGAGATGGTGCTCCTCAGGCACCCTTACTTCGGATTGCCACCGGTCCCACTCATAGCAGTGATGAGCCCATTGACATGGACTCCAAGTCTAAGGAGTTCACTAGGGGAGAGACCATGAGGAGGAGATAGAGGACATGGAGATCAGTGAGATGGGTGGGGGGATGAGAGTGATCCTGAGTGGCATGACACCCAGGAGATCCTATAGGCTGAGAGGGCAGAGCGGAGTGCAGAGAGGGTGACTCTGGTTTCAGAGGAGTTACTCTCTCGGGACCTAGGTGGAGATGGTAAGTCTGTTGCAGGCCATCACATTGCCCTAGATGTGGGCGAGGGGCACCAGTTAGTTACGACGTCATTAGTGGCGGGTGCAGATCCTAGAGATCCTTCTTGGAGGCCTGGTGATCCTAGTGAGTTGTCACTCTTCTCCTGACATTTGTTTTAGTTAGAGTTGTTCTAGTTTTTTGTTACTTTTTGTTTTACTTACTCTTGGTTTTATCATTGATCATTTTCTAACTTGTTTTCTCCTTTGTTTGCAGCAACTACTGATGAGTGGTAAGACTTGATTCACCGAGTGTGTACTGATACCTTGCTTCTCCCCTCAAAGAAGACTCATGCTGAGCTTTCCGTGGACGTGGGGGAGCCCTCAGTAGCCGGCAGGAACACCGATGTTTTTGCCTCTGTCTGGCATGTGGTGAAGATTATGACTTCTCTCCACATGGAGGTGGCTGGATATAGGATAGCCGAGCACCTGATGAGGAGGAGCCATTCTCGTAGCGAGACGGAAGCTACCGGGCATGACCGCGAGCCCTCAATGCATTCAGAGCGCCGATGTAGCCGGAGTCCTAGGCATGGCCGCGCACCCTCTGAGGGATCCCATAGGATTGATAGACTATTTGGCTCCTTTTGTAGTATTCTGTCAGATGTTTATACGAGTGCTTTTGTACTTTCTGGGATCATTGAGCATTTTGACCATGCCTAGTGCATGATGGCATTGTATACGAAACTTGATTTGTATATATATATATATCTTTGGATCTAGACTCTTGGTATCTTGAATTTTGTGACTCATTTTCTAAATGTGTTTTTAGATGTTTCTAGATTATTTTTTTTCATGTTTCCAGAATGTATGTAATGGACAACAAATGATAGTAAATAGGATGTTTTACTCTATATGTTTTTGTAATGCTGATATGAGATGATACTAACATACGGTAGTATTGAACTTTTGAACTCTTTGGGAAATGTTTATAATTTCCTCTGATGTTGGTAAGACGTGATGAATGTATAGTGATCAAGAGATGAACTTTCCCCAATCCTAAATCCATGCAACTAGTAAGATGCGAGGGCTCAACACCAATAGTTAGGAAGGGCACAAGTTGTATGAGTTTAATTGAATGGAATGACGAGAGATAGACAAACCAGGTAACAAAAGCCAAATTTGGACCTACACACCCACCCTACTTAGAACTACTACCAAGCTTAGAAGACCAATTGCTTTTCAGTTTATCTAGAATTAGATTCATAAAGGGCAACCTCGTTGACAAAATATAGTTTTGAGGATTTTATATTTTTGGAATTTGGATATTTGGATATTTGCTTTTCTCTTAAGATAATTTTATTTGTGTTTTTAGCATACCAAGATTTGTTAGTTTGTGTGAGTAGACCCCCCACACCCTACCTCATGCCACTAGTAAAAAGCATGGGTTTGTCACCAAAGGAAAGATATAAGTGAGTAAGGTCACTTCTTTCCTCTCCCAACCTCACATCACCGGTAAGAGATGTGGGCTTATCAACCGAAGATTGATGGGGCAAAGAAGTGTGTAAAATAAAATATTTTGTTTGCTTGGTGCTTTTGATTTCATTTGATTTTGACACTTCTAATATATGACTTTGGGATATCCTTTCGTACCAAGATATTTTGAGAGGGATAGATTTGACACCAAGAAGCTTCCAAAACAGACTGTAGGCAAGGACAACTTCACCTAGTAGAAAGAAAGAACAAAGCCAAGTATGAAGGTCTTGGTATGGTTTTCGTTAATGTTTTTCTGTCAAAATTGATGAGAAGATTTGAAAATAGCTGATGATGTTTGGAGAGATGTGATATGAATGCTTTTGCCAATATTTTAAAAATTTGTAACAGTTTGTTTTAAAAGTAAACTCCTGGACTACCATTTTTACGAAATGTACAGAATAAAACTGTTAATAGACTAATGTAATGTGATTAGCTATAATGTACTAGGAATGAATATGATGTTTTATGCGTAAAACCACTTAAGATGCAAGGAATTGATAGTTTCACCAAGTTCCTCACCTTCTAGTGTTCACAAGAGATACACACCATTTTCATAGTCCTTCATGACTCAGTATGGGCCCAACCATTTGGGCCAGAACTTTATTCCTTCACTGGTTTTCTTATCGATTTGGATGTCTAGTCGTAGAACTAGATATCCTTCATATATTTCTCACTCATAGACATTTTTTTTATACTACCGGTACATCTAGTCAGCATAGGCCCTATGTCAATGTTTGGTGTGTAAGCCTGGCCTCATCAAGGCTTTCTAGTTGAGAGAGGTGTGCCTACTTGTAAGATTCTTTATCCAGAATCTCTAATAATGAGATACATGGAGACTGGGTATTTCAACCTCAAGTGGGAGAACTACTTCTGCTCTGAATACCAATGAGAAAGGAGTTACTCCTATTGGTGTTCTTATTGAGGTTTGATGGGCCCACAAAGCTATATATATTTTTAAATGCCAATCTTGTTTGTTCTCCTTGATTGTTTTGAAGAGAATAGCTTTCAACATTTTGTTTGTTGCTTCAGCTTACCCATTAGCTTGAGGGTAGTAAAGAGAGGACGTGTCATGGTTTATCTTGAACTTGCAACATAGCTCATGAACCTCATCATTCTCAAAGGACGTTCCATTATATGAGATAATGACTTGTGGGACACCATAACTACAGATAATTTGGTTCAAAATGAATTTGACAATCACCAAACCTGGTACAGTGGTGAGAGGCATGACCTCTACCCATTTGGTAAAATATTATATGGTTATGATTATAAAATTATGGCCATCATTTGATGAGGTAGAGAATTTCCCTATCAAGTCATAGACCCCATGTGGAGAAGGACCACGAAGTCACTATTGGTTGCAGGGATTATGTTGACATGTGAATCTCGTGAGAGAATTCTTGGCATTTGTGGCACTTACACACAAACTCCACTGCGTCATGCTCAAGAGTGGGCCAAAAATAACCCATCCGATGTATTTTGTGAGCGGTGGCGTGACCACAAAAGTGGCCCCCACATATCCCACTGTGGGATTCATGAAGAATCATCTTGGATTCTTCTATGTCGATGCAACTTAGAAGCATGTCCATTGAAGGCTCTACGATAGAGTAATTGGTCTAAAACAACATATCTAGTGGTAATAATGTGTAACCACCTTCTTTTTTGTGACGTGGCACCTTCCAGGTATGTATGGTCCATGATAAAATTGACGATATCAATATACCAGGAACATGTAGAAATGGGGGGCCTAGTTTCGACAAAGTGTACACACTCATCGGGAAAGTCTAGATCTACCAGCTCACCTCCATCTAGTAGATTTTCATCTAACTAGTCTACAATAATTTTTCCTTTAACAGATTTCTGGTTTACGAATGTTAACTCAAATTCTCCCATTAAGGTTATGAAATAACCAACCTTTTTATATAAAGATCCTTGTGTGAGAAATGTTTGTAAATGGTCTGTATTTACAATGACCCTTGTTTAATGGTTTAACATGTAATGTCTCAAACATGTTTTATTGCAAAAATAATGGCAAGGAATTATCTCTCTTCCTGTGTGTAATGTGTTTCATAATCAAGCAACGTTCGACTAATGAAATAGATCATGTGCGTTCTTGTTTGTCATCGTCTTCTTGAGCCAACATGTAGGCCAACGAGACATGAGTGGCTTGTGAGTATAGGATCAAAGGGAATGGTCTGGATTGGGAGGAATTAGCGTGGGTGGGTGACAACAAGAAGTGCTTAACTAATTCGAAGGCCTCGTTGCAATGTCCAGTCCAATCGACACTATAATCTTTCTTGAGTAGATTGTTTATTAGATGAATGACAGAGCTTAAATTTGGGATGAACCTTCAAATTGCACCGAGTTTCCTAAGAAATGACCTAATTCTAGACTTGTCGGATGGTGATATCATTTCGAGAATAGCTCGGGTATTTTTTCTAGATCAACATCAATCCCTCGTGAAGATATAATGTAGCCTATAATTTTTCCTCTTTTTACACCGAACACGCACTTTTCTGGATTTAATGTGACACCATACTCAATTAGTCGGTGAGAGGATGGTACGGAGCACTTCCAGATGATCACAGCATCTGTTGGCCTTGGCTAACAAGTCATCCACATAGGATTCCAAAATTTTATGGATAAGATCATGGAATATATAAGTCATTTCTCGCTGATACGTAGTGTCTAGCATTCTTACGACCAAATGGCATGACAGCATAACAAATAAGTTCCCTATGGAGTTATAAATGTGGTTTTAGCTTGATCTTGTTCAGATATTTTAATCTGATTATACCCTTAGAACTCATCCATGAGGGACAATAGTTTAAATCCAACTGTTGCATCAATGATAACGTCAATGGATGGTAATGGGAAATCATCCTTGGGACAAGCTTTGTTAATATCCTAAAAATCTATGTAAATGCATATTTTTTGATTATTTTTTAAGACAGGAATGATATTAGATACCCATTGTGAATATTCAATAGGCTTGATGAATCCTACTTGGAGAAGTTTTACCACTTCCTCTCTTACCATGAGAGCCACTTTTGGCTTCATTGGTCTTGACTTCTGTTTAATTGGCTTCGCATCTGATTTAGTGACAAGATTATGTACCGCGACTTGTGGTGCAATGCTCGTCATTTCTTTATAATTAAATGCAAAAGCCTTTTTATGTTATTTGAGGATTTGGGTGTGTATTTCTATCTCCTCTGGGGTTAACGAGGATTCCAACTTCAAAATTCTTGGTTCTTCTTCCGTTCCAATGTTTATATCAATGGTTTCTTCTTTCAAAGAAGCGTTACCTTCTTCAAATTTAGGTGGGGTTGGAGGTAGTTCCAAGCTTTCTCCATTTTCTATCTCGTAGATATTGAGATCCTTCTATGGAGGAGACTCTACCATGGGATTTCCAAAGTAGGAAGAGGAATTAGGTATTAGGGAAAGATCAACTATACGGTGAGCAAGGTGTAGCTCCGCATAGGCATTCAGATATTCGAGAGTGACTTTATCATTGTCAAAGTGACCTATGATAGAAAAATCACCCTCACCTTCTCCATGAGCTAGGAGTAAGTTTGTTGGTATTTTACGCACTAATGGTTTGGTACGAAGTGATGCCGTGAAATTTGTGTTGTCTAACTCGTTGTTCGGGGCGAAACGGGAAGTTGATGTTGCTATTGAGTCTGTGAGAAGGTTTTGCTCTTGTGGTATTGCTTCAATTGATATGAAGTTAAATCCCTTGCTTAAATCTAACACGTCTATTTTGTATAGTTGTAAATGTTCAACCCTAGTTTCATATACCTCAGAGACTTGGTTTGCAACTAGCTGCGAGTCTCCTAGCACTCTAATGTTATTGACACCCATTCTTTTAGCTAAGATGAGGCCAAGGAGGAGAGCTTCGTACTTAGCTCCATTGTTTGTACATTCAAAGTTTAATTTGAAGGCGAAAGGTAGGATCTTTCCCTCAGGCGAAGTAAAGATCACCCCCGCCCCAGCTCCAAAGCGACATCTAACTCCATCAAAGTGGAGAGTCCAATACTTGCTTGGAAAAATGGATGTTGGGATATTTGTCATATCTATTTCTTCTACTTCGGTTACTTCTACCATAAAAACTTCATCTGATGGAAGAGAAGTGATTCCCAGGGTGTGTCTTATACCCATGGAATCAAACAGAAGGAGAATAGGTAAGTCTTTCTCCAGCAACAATTTTTGTTTTCGATAGTCCTTAGTGATATTGCTTTTATAGCATTGGTCTCATTTTTGAGTACTAGAACGTCTTCGGTTGGATTTGTAATTTCTAACTCAGTGGTGGGTATCAACTTTTCTTTTGGTTGTGAATTAGTTGGCTTGACAAGCTGATTTGTTGGGAGTTCTGGTGTCACTTAGATTTCACCCTGAAATCTGCGACTACCCTATCCGAAAATTTTTCGTACTTTTAAAATAATGGGTCGTTTGTTGTTTTTATTGCCTGAAAGTTCTTGTATTGCGTCAAGATAATCCCAAAGAGCCATATTAGCCCTTTTCGCCAAATACCCAGATGCCCAAAATTGTTTTATTCAGTCGTCGGGATTTGTCTGCGGAAAATTTGTATTTAATTATTTTGAGCCCCGTATGAGGCTATTTGCGCTCTGTTTTAACTCTATTATGAGCGAATATGTTATTATTCCTATGTGCCAGAAGGATTTTAACTTATTTTAAGTTTTGGGCTTTATTTGTAACTTTTGGCAGTTTTTCGTGTTTTTGTGGTGTCCCGTTTTGTTTTCTGTGAAATTTCTCTGGAGCAATTCCCTCGCCGGGTAAGCCCAATTTTTGGCCTGGAGCAGCTGGAAAACATATACGCACGTTATGCCCGGAGGAAGTCGTCATCGGAGGTCTGGATCACTGGGAAAAAGTGAAGTCGTGCACAGAAAAGCCCTTGTGGGAATGGGCGCATTTTTGGAAAAAAAAGGATTTAAGTTGCGATGGGAAAAATGGAAGCCGCAGGCATGATGGGAATTTATTGCCTGCCTTGCAGGGTACTTTTTCCCATGATATAAAATTCACTTAAGCTGCAATGGGAAAGTTAGAGGTTGCAGGCAGGCGGGAATTTATTGCCTGCCTTGCAGGGTAAAAAAATCCCATTGTCAGAAATTCTTAAAAATAGAATTCTATTATGCAAAAAAGTGCGACCCACCTTGGGTGAATAATAATGGATTAAATAAATATTTGTTAATATTTATTCACCCAATTTTGGCAGCTAGGCTTGTGGAAAAGTCAACAAAAGCAAAGGGGAATAAATCAATTGGAAATAGAATTCCAAAATTAAATAAATTTAATTTATTTAATGCAGCCCCTTTTGAGAAGGAATTAATACTTTTTAAAGTATTAAATGATTATATTAATTTTTGTTTTCAGTGGCTATGGTCAAAGCACACTGTGAAGCTTAAGTGAAGTGATGTGTGAAGGATTAAATTGGATTAATTTAATTTATTGGATGGCTGTCCTTAAACATGCTATTTTTACAAAGAGAAGAGCATGATTTTTAATTAATTAATTGCCTTTAATTATTAGGGAAATTATTAATTATAGAATTGTGAAGGTTATATAAGCATGGGCAGCCATATGGGTGAATTATTTAATTTACAAGTAAAGAATTGCAGCCAAGAGGAAAAGTGCGCCCCCATCTGAAGAAGGATTTTGCTCAGGCAAGGTGGAAACAAGGCTAAAAGCTTCCAAATTTGGCGCATGCTTTGAAGGAGGTTGATCTTTGTCTGCATAATTGTTTGCACAGGTGTTACAGGAACTCAGGTGTTGTTGAAAGGATTCATGCCCTCTTTATGTGCAAATTAAACACCATTTTTTGGGGCAGCAGGCTTGAAAAGTGCAGATTTTTACAATTAAAATTCACTATTCATGCTTCGGTGGCCATTTTTATCTGAATAAATTGCAGGAATTCATTACAGGTGCTTTACAAAGGAAAAGGAGCTTTTATCAATGTCCAATACATTGCATATATCCTCCGAATCTGAAGAATTGTCCAGATTTGCACCAGTATTGAAGAATTCTAGTCAAATAAGAAGAAAAAGACATTCAGACAAAGATAGACAAAGCTATGGCGAAGAAAGATGAAAAAGAAAGCACAATGGAGTCATGCATCACTTCTAAATTTGCAGATATTGGAAACACAGATCTAGGCTCGGAACCTCTTGCTAAATTGATAGACAGATCCAGAGCAGGAAAGACTTCACTCATGCGTGCACAAGAAACTTCACTCATGCGTGCACAAGAAACTTCACTCATGCGTGCAGATTAAAAGCAGTGGAATTATTCGAGCTGCAGCTTTTCCATCCATAGCCCAGTTGCCAGAATTTGTTATGTAGGTGCAGATCCATATCTAGATGCAGATGCTGATGCAAATCCATATGCAGATCCAGATCTAGATCTCATAGTTACAAAAGCTTCTGGCACAAAGGCTTCATCCTCTTGTTTTGAATGCAGCCGGTGAAGAAGACAGTGCGTGGAAAATTCCTTCCAAGATCTTGTGCATGTGCTCTTATCTTCCAGTTGAAGCTTTCATTGAATTTTCATTCACCCTGAGTGCTTTCCAGAATTTTTAATTGCTCATATGCAATTAAAAATAAGGATGATGAGTTATCTACGGCCAAACTTGCACTGATGCATGTACAACAGAAGAACTGCAAAGGCTTCAAGGATAAAAGAGAAGACAATGCGAAGGCAAAATTCCAGCCGCTTCAAGATCCAACTAATTCCAGCTTGTTTCCAGATCCAGTTTGAATCAGCTGCATGCAGACATGAAAAAAGACAAAGTCAGCTTTCCTCTTCCTTCTTCTTTCCTTCGACAAAGTAATTGAGCGATCAATTCAATTATACAACTTAAGTAATTGGTTTAAAAGCCATTACTTGAAGAAGTCAACTACTTGGAGATAGGTGGCAGACGTGTAAAATAGAAGGTTCTATTTTCAGTTGTAAATCATACATGTCATGCAAAGAGGAATTCCAGGAAGGAGATTGCCAGTTGTTTCTTTTCCGACTTCTACATGTGCCAGTTCAACTAAAGCTTCCAGCTTGTAATTACCCCTCTACATTCTATAAGTAGAGGAAGAACCTTCGGGTTAAAGATCGATCAGAATTTGTGGGAAGCAATCTTGTGTTCTAGACTTTGTGCTGAACCCCTGAGAGCAACTTGGAGCAAAGGAATACAAAGGAGCAGGTTTTCGGAGAACTTTGTGTCACGGTGTACTGTGTTTCTTGCTTTTAATCTTAGATATCTTAATAAACTTTGTGTTATTTTAGATCTAGATCTAAAGCTGCCTTTGTTTTATAATTCTGTGTTCATATCTATTAAGTTTCTTCTATGTGCATGCAATTAGCTCTGCTATCTACTAATTGGGATGCACATCTTCCCCATTTCTTCTCTGTATTTCCTTTACTTCCTTCTTCTATAAAATACTTCCTTTCTTAAACAACTGCTTACTTGCTGCAGAACTTCTTAGTTATGGTTCATGAACTAAGTGGTTAAAGTAAAACCCCTGATAGATAATAACACATTTTTATTGACAAATCTGACACGAGAGCCTCACCGGTTAAATGAGGGAGATTTATCTCATGACTGCCTAGGTTTGATGCTATGCAGAAAATCTAGCCAACAAGTTCAAACTCAGAGTGAACACCTGGTCTTTTCTTTAAATGAGCTAGGTGTATATCGAAGGGTTTTGGGTCACCTTATGCCACAAATATTTTCCCTAAGTGTAGAAATATTATTTCTTGGAATAGCGTGGAAGGGATTGCCTTCATGCGGTGTATCCATGGCCGACTAAGAATCATATTATAATTGGTTTCCCGATCTATAATATAAAACTCGGTGAGGACCGTCTTGGGTCCTAAAGTGACTGGTAAAACTATGGTTCCAATCGAAGTGGTTTGAGGCTATCATAATCTCTTAGCGTATTTCATGTCGCGGAACAATTTGTTTCTCCATATCCTAGCTTTTGAAGGAAAGTGAAGGGGACTATGTTGACTGCCGCCCCATCATCGACCATTACATGTTTAACATAATTATTGTAGACCCAAACTTGTAAATGTAAAGTTGGGCTGCCTCTTCGTGTAATTTCAGCGTCTGTCGGCATTTTGCTTATATTGAATATAAATTTTGTATCCCTATCTAGATGCCCCAGAGGATAAATGTCAAAATCCACATGGTTTACTTGCGTTTCTGGAGGAGGAGTGATGTTGATTAAATGACGAAGGCCTAATGCTTCTAATAGAGCAACTCTATGGGTGGGAGAGTTTTTTAACAAATCCAAGAAGGAGATGTGAGAGAAGGTCTTCGTTAAGTCATTAATTAGATCATAAGCACCTATGGGTTTTGTTAATGTTTGTTGACTGTTATCTGGTTCTAGTGGATGACTTGGATTTTGCTGAGAAGAATATTCTCGTGTTCTTGTTATGGCTTCTACGTGCAGCTCAGTATCTAACTCCACTAGACCAACTATCTTGGTTCGTGGTTGAGTTCCTAGTTAAGGTGCGATGGGTGGATTTAGTGAAGTTGAGGCTTCATGATCATTATTTCCTGTCATTACACCCTTGCTCGTCCCATTTGGATTTAATTTATTATTGTTATTGTGATTTGGGAGTGGATCATTAAAGATCTTGAGGGGTGCGTTTTGAGGGGAGACTGCTCTCGTGAAAGTGTTTGGCGTGGGTGTCACGGAATCTGTTAAGAACATGTCTATGAAGAGTTGTCTTTGTTCTTCTGGAAAATGTTGCATGAACTTATTGTAATCATGGCAAGTCCTAGTGTCATGGCCTCAAATTTTGTGGAAACCACAATACGAGTTGGGATTATAGCTCCTAGGTTGTTGGTTTGGAACGTGTTGTGGTCCAAAACTTTGATTAAACCTTCGAGTATTAGGATTAAATTTTTGAGTTTGTTGCCTTTGGTTTTGGTTTTGATATCCAGTTGAATTTGGACCCTGTGTCTGGATTTTCCATTGTTGTTGTTGTTGTGGTGGTGGACGATTAAAATCTACCATGTTGATTGTCATAGTAAAGTTGTTATTTCGTTAATTGTTAACTGGTGGTGGAATGTTTACAACATTTGCTCTTTTAGCTTGGTCAATAACTTCATCTGTTGTAACCCCACAGTTCTTGTTAAGGATCTTAGGTCCTTGATTAGTGTTCCCAACATTAGGATAGGTCGAAGTGTTTTGATTGGGAGTGGTTAATTTCCCGTTTGTCCCATATTTTTTTCAACCACTATCAATCGTTGCTTGGTCGATTCGGAGAGTGCTTTCGAGTATTTCATCGTAAGTTCTTAGTGGGAACTTTTGGACTTCTTCCTTTATCTCTCTATTGAGTGAATAAAGGAATAAATCGCATAGTTCCATTTGATCCATATTTAGAGCACTCGCTGATGAGTAGAGAACCGTACGCCATCTTTGGATAAAATGAGCGGTGGATTCATTATGTTCTTGTTTGATATGTAAGAACTCCTTGATTCCCGTTCTTAACAATTTGTTCATGTCGAAGGCTTTGATGAATTCTGACACGAGTTGTTTAAATGAGTGTATCGAAGCTTCAGGTATTCTGTAATACCAATCAAGGGCAATACCTTCTAAGGTTTTAGGGAATATTTTAGCGCAACCCCGTCCTAAGGGAGTAACTCCCGTATGGCTGTGGCATAGGCCTTAATGTGTGCATTTGGGTCCCCTTCCCCTTTGTATTTGGGAAAATTGGGAAGAGGTCTCGGAAGCATAACGATTTGTATGGTGAAGTCTAGGGGTTCTTTTAAATATTCTGAATAAGTCCCTACTGTGTAGGCCTCAACCTTCGATGGGGCTTGCTGAGGGGGTTGAAGTGGAATGGGTTGTTGATATGACATAGCATATGCGTTTGTAGGGATATAAGGGAATCCCTGTGGTTGACCGAACATTCCGGGAGAAGAGAACATGTCTCTTAGTGGTGATTTTGAATAAATGTTTAAATAACGAGGAGCATTGTTCTAGTATAGGTTGTTTGGTGCCAAGCCAGGAGGTGTCATGTTTTAAACTGGAGCGGTGTTTAAAAACGCTGTCCTAGTTGGCGTTTGCTATGGATAATTATAAGGATTTTGAGGAGGCATGCCTAACGTGCCTATTCCTATAAGGAGGTCAACTCAACTAGGGTGATGCAGAGGGTTGGGGATTCCCACTTGCCCAAAATATGAATTTTGGTTTGCTTGAGCAAGTTCTAGCCCTCTAACTTTCTCAGCTAAGGCTGAAATGACCTCCATCAGCGAAGACATAGTGTTTTGCCTTAAGGGTGTTTGTTGTATGGCTTGAGGTTGTAAGGGGGTATGATACCCTGCTATGAATTCATCGTTACCCTGCCAAGCTTCACCGAGCGTATTTCCCATAGGTGGAGGAATGGGGGTGTTTTCTTGGAATAGGGTATCAGATTGTGTTTGTAAACTCCCTATAGGTGGGTACATTTTTTGGAAATGTTGTTCACTTTTAACATAACATGCTAAGTATTCCTCATCCAAAAAGGGGAGTGAGTCTGATTGTCTACTGATATGTGGTTTGAACAAGACCCGAGAAGATGAAGTGGATTTTCCAGTAAACGTCATATTGTTAGAGCCTGATGGCTCTGGTTGTTGTGTTTGTGGAAATTAATCAAACTCCTCAATTCGGAATGAAGAACTAGAACTAGTTCTGTGAGGGGGAGTTTGAGATGACAAGTAATTACTTGAATAGTTATCAGCCCATGCAGAAAGTGAGGGCGATGGTTATCTATTTGTTTGACTATAGTTTACTTCGAGACTTGAGAGAGGTCTGCCATATGCATCAAATCTCGACATATTTGGGGGGTATATGAATACCCGTAGAATAATGGGAAAGAGCGAAGGTGGAGGGAAGAGATGAAAATAGAAAGAGGAATATTAGTTTGTTTCACGTTGGGTTCACCAGTTTTGTATGATGGAAAAGTGACAATCGAGCATGGGAATCTACAAGTACTCTTTCCTCGCACCCGACTTCCTGAGGTCGTGTTGAGACAACCGGTGAATGTTGAATGTGAATGGATATGTATAAGCTAATCAGGTAATCTTAAATCCTCAACACGCAATAATGGAATCTGCGAATCTAAGGCGAAGAAGGCCCTCCTAACCTAGATTGGTGTAATGGCTCGTTCGGAGATTATGGTAATTTGGAGACTCCAATCGATGTCGAGCTCTACCGAGATAGTGATTTTTTGGTTGTTGGATACATGGGAAGTGACCTATGGGAGCTTTGTATATATCTCCAGACAAGGTCATGAAAGTAGTGGTAGGTTGTTTTAGTGGATTTTGTGGTTAGGTTATGGGTCGGTTCTTCTCTACGTCTAGCCCAGAAAATATTGGATTGATTGGCTTCTATGTTTAATACGGAAAACTGTGCTATGATATCTGGCAGGAGTGGTGAAGATCTAAACAGTAATGTTCACAAACCAGCATCAACGTTGGATTGACTTATAGGCCCATTGGGTTGTGGGACTTGTGGATCACACCCATAAGTTCGTGGTTGTTGTGGACCTCCTATGGTCATATGAAGAGTCAATCCCTAATTTTGAGTATCCGGTAGTTGTATGCCTTTTCAGCCTCTATGTTTAGAACTAGGAGTTGTGCAATTTTCTCAGAATACCTTACAGGTGTTCTGGTAACTTGAACTCGTAAGCTAGTGTTTATATCAATGAGGATATCTCCCCCATCAGGCTATGGGACTAGTGGGTCGCAACCGAATGTTTTCTCTCTTTCAAGTCCTTCTACAATCATGCAGATATCTATCAAGGCAGTCTATAATTTGGCTGATTTGACCATAACTTGTGTGCTTTATTGTCTTCTATGTTTAATCCTCTCAACTGTGTGCTAACTTCTTGTAGGTTTGATGTTGTTCGGAAGACCTGAATTATGAGATTTTGGTCTATGTTGGCTAGTGCCGCGGGAAGATTTGGTTGAGGCACAATTGGCTCAAAAACGTATTCCCTGGGCTCTCTAGGTCCCGTGATTGTCATGCAAAAGACGATACAATTCTAACTAAAGCAAAGTAAACTGATTATGCAAGAAATATTTATAGCATACATACATTCCTCTATTTTTGATAGAATATTTAACAGAATTAAAAGAACAACTATTTAATATATTCAGAAAATGACAACTAGTCTAATAACAAAATTAAAATAAGCAAGGTAGCCTGGTATAGCTACTTCCCAGTGTAGTTGTGATTTTAACCTAAATAGCTAGATAACTGATTAACTTAAATCAAAAGACTCTCGATCCTACCTCAGAAATGAGGAATGAATCATAGTTTCTCAGAAACTATCAATCCCCACAGCTTTCCCGGTAATATCGAAAGTGAATTTAACTGAAATGAAATAATTCACTACTCTATTTGATATGTTTTAACTAGAAATTTTGACAACTCAAACCTGGCATTTGCAGAACAATGGCGAATCTAGTCGTGCTTGATTTTTTCCCCTCAGTGTTATCTCCTTGTTCCTTCATGTTCATGTAAATCTAGAAAAGTGTGTATATGCTAGCATCAACAGAAGAAGGTGTTCGAATAATGATAGCTTTGGGTATAGACCGAATACAGTGCGAGTAGGAGAGGGATAACGCAAGTGACAGAGCTTGGCTTATGCAATTCCTAGTGGGATCTATTGCGGGAATATAACACAAGTATACCGAGAGATTCTAGACACTACTTCCTATGAAGAACACAACCTGTAACTCTAATGGATTCCAAATTGAAATAAAACTACCTTACTCTAACTGATTGTATGAAACAACAACGAAACTGAAACAAGAAGATCACGTGGCCTCTAAATAGCAGAAGAAAACTAGCATGGATGCAAAACATGAAACCAAATGAATTCTAAACAAGAAATTGAAAGACTAAACAATAGAATTGAGAAGGTGAGGGGCCATTTGTTTGAAAACAAACCAGCTATTTATAGAATTCCCATTCACCAAAGGTAACTTGGAATGGAACTCTTTTACCATTAAACAATGGAGAAACACTATTATAGGGAACCAAAAACATAAATACAAGCTAAGGTAGTTGAGAAAAGCTGGTAAATGTTGAAAATTTATGCAAGTTGCGATCAAAGGAACGTGCTGGAAAACGCGTGAAGGACCGCCGCCCTGGCAGGGTGGCAGTTTCGTTACTGAAGGTCAAAATGCGTTTAAAAAGGGGGGTGAGGGATAAAACAAAGCACAAGAAACTTGGATAAAGCATTTGGGATGCTAACATATACTTCGTGAGCTTCTCTAGATCCCGAACACCTTGTGAGGTGACCTGCATCATCATTGGGGCATGTGTAACATCATTACGGTGGCGCAGTACCCTATAATTTTGGGTACGTACATATTGCCCCCTCAGAGAAGCGTTTTAGCCATGAAGAGGCATAAAATGGAGGGTCTGAGTATGGTGGTCCCAAAATGGGAAGCTAGAAATTATACCTGACACGCCCATGTGTTGAAGTGACGCCATCCAAATTCCCGTTACCTACAAAATGAAAAGAGGACTCAAGTGCAGATATATAAAATAAGTCGAGAAAACAAATACTAAATTAATATGGAATGAGGACTTACCATTTGCACGGGGATAAGAACTTACCTCCGTCGGCGCTCTAAACCTGCGAAAGGGGCATTCAAAGATGAGTCAAAACACTATATATGTATAAAACGGGCTCATTTTCCTATTCATTTGTGCATGTTGATCAGGGTTCATTTTAAGAGACCTCTTGGAAATCGAAGGTGGAGAATACCTGGCGAATATCCTTGGAACCGGTTTCGTGGGAAGGCGAATTTTTTGGGGGTTGTATGAAAAAATTTCGCCTGATTGTCAAGTGCTGCGACAGAAGGCTGCAGACGCGCGATGGGAGATTTTGCTGTCGCACGTAAAAAAAATGCATTGACGCGCGTCAACAGACCTCAGTGACGCGCGTCAACAACCGTAATGACACGCGCCACTGAGGTCTATTGACGCGCATCACTGAGGTCTGTTGACGCGCGTTAATGCATTTTTTTGACGTGCGACAACAAAATCTCCTGTCGCGCGTCTGCAGCCTCCGACCTCTGCTTTCTCATTGAAAAATCTCGGTGTTGCTCATCAACAAACTCTTTGTCACTGAGGATGCTGACGCGCGTCACAGAGGGTGTTGTCGCGCGTCACTGAGGGGGATGTCGCGCGTCACTGAGTGGGATGTCGCGCGTCACTGAGTGGGATGTCGCGCGTCACTGAGGGGGATGCCGCGCGTCACTGAGGGGGATGCCGCGCGTCACTGAGGGGGATGCCGCGCGTCACTGAGGGGGATGCCGCGCGTCACTGAGTGGGATGTTGCGCGTCACTGAGTGGGATGTCGCACGTCACTGAGGGGGATGTCGCGCGTCACTGAGGGGGATGTCACGCGTCATTGAGGGGGATGCCGCACGTCACTGAGGGGGATGTCGCGCGTCACTGAGGGGGATGTCGCACGTCACTAAGGGCGCTGTCGCGCGTCACTGAGGGTGCTGTTGCGTGTCGCTGAGGGTGCTGTCGCGCGTCACTGAGGATGCTGTCGCACGTCTGTAGCCTCTGCCCTTTTCTTGCTCATCGAAAAAATCTCCATGTCGCTCGTCAACAAACTCTTTTTCATGCATCTACTATGCGTCAATATCTGCAGTATCTCCTTATCTACAAACCCTCCTTGTCGTGCGTCAATAACTTACCCCCTTGTCGTGCGTCTATAATACAGGATATATCATATTATTGATAAATGTGAAGTAGAAGTGTTCTACCTGGCGAATAATCTAGGTTTATATAGGGGATATTTTTCAAGGGTAGGCGAAGCCGACCCCTAAAAAAAATTAAAGTGTAATTTTTAAGCGAACAGGTCACTGACCCATGCCAAAAAATTCACCTTTTCAAAATTTTCAAAAATGGAATATTCGCCATATTACGAATATTCGCCACTAAAATTTTCCCTGATGTTGATTTGATAGTTTTTGAGCTCTGGGATCCACGATGACGATTTTTGACGAGAGTATAGTCAAAATGTTCATGGTGAGATAGCGATCATGCCTCCGAGAGCGAAACGTCGACCCGCGAGATCTTAGGTTAGTTCTTCTCAATTTACCATTTTTGTACCCAAAATGTTAAAATGTCGAAATCTTTGTCTTGGGGGGGTCATTTTTAGAAATGCTAGTGTTAATAGGGTCACTTAGGGGGGGCACCTAATGGGTAGGCTTTTATTTTAGTTAAAATGGTCAAATTTTGCGTTTTTGAGCATTTTTAGGGCATATGACCCATTTGAACTCGCGGGACAAGACCGCCGCCCTAAGCAGGGCGGCGATTACGGTACTGCCGCCTTAGAAGGCGGTGGTTACGAAACTGCCACCCTGCATAGGGTGGTGGTCCATTACAGAGTGTTAAAACAACACTTCACTTAACTTTTTTTTACATTTTTAACATTCTTGCATGTTCTTAATAGTTTTTCCAATGCAATTTTGGTACTAACTTACTCCTTTTTGTGTGTGTGTTTTTTTGGTGTATACAGAAGGAGGAGTACATTAGATGGAGCCGGGAGAGGGAGTGTGATTGGCTCTCGGCAGTGTTGGAGGCTCTTCTTACTTCAGTTCCTCTTCCTCAAGTGATTTTTCTTTTTCCTTAATGGGGGAATTCTTCCTCCGTGCATATGTTCTCAACTTCACGCCTTTTTCATGCGCGCCCATAGATTGTGTTGTTTGTACACTTGGTGCCTTCTTTTCTAGTGCCTCTTCTCTTTCCCTCTTCCTTGGCATAGTATTATTTCTCCTGGTGGGGTCTTCTGGGATGGAGACATCACTCTCCAAGTAGGCTCTCTTCTCACACTTGGGCCTGATGCGCATGTATACCCTTGCCGCGGTCCTTCTAACAATTGGCAGCGTCATAAGTTTCGTCATGTGCACCTTATGGGAGATATACTTCTCCATATAAGCATGCTTCTTGGGGTATACTAGTTTTCTGCGCAGTTTGTGGTGGTTTTGGTCCACCTCACAGAGGTCAAACCTTAGTCTTTTGACCTCCTTAAAATGATTGAACCCTGGTTGGAAATATTGTGTGGTGAACGAGAAAGGTAGTTTACAGCATGGGCTCTTGGTCCCATTTGTCAATGTGAATCTACTAATGCAGAAGTGTTGGTAAATAATGAACTTAGCTTCTCCTTGCACTAGCGCTAGCAATTGTTTGGGTATCCTCCATTCAGCCCTGAATGCATCACGCATCCTCTTTTACCATTTCTCTAGGCGTGCCTTGTGGGCGGCTGTCATGGTGTCACAAGTGTATTTTTCAAAACTCTTTGCGGTGGAAGGATTGTCATCTAGATATTCCCATACAAACTTCTCTGGCCCATTATGCACTCCAATTTCTGAGAAGATGATGGTGAGGAGGACATTTCTAAACATGGTATTTTCTCCTTTGTGCGTGACATTGATGATTTCTTCTACATTCATGGTAGACATGTTATAGATGGTTCCTTCCACAATCTTTCGGCACACATTCAACCAAGCCTTGTTTATTTGTGTCCACCTTTCTTGTTCATTCAACTTAGATACCAAGCGTGCGGCCATCCTCATCACTAGGTTAGAGATATATGAGATATTGAAATAGCGCGAGCCCTTCTTATAATCATAAGAATGGATTGTCTCCTTAATGGCTTCTTTGTCCTTCAAGTCATCATCTAGCGGCTCCCCTTCATAGGCAAGGTCGGTAAACTTAGAGATTAGTTGAGGGGTTATGCACATCCTTTGGCCTATGAAGTAGAAGTGGTCCTTGTGCACGCAGCGACATCAAACATTGGTACATTCGCTCAAGTTTGCCAAAGTAGGGAAAGTCATAAAGTTATAGCAACCCAACCTTTTCCAATTTGACCTTCACTTCATCAATGTAGATTAGCATCCTTTCTGGTGTCATTTTGTCTATCGAGAAAACCAATTCTAATGCCATCTCCTTCTCTGTGGTGCTTGTGCGATGGTTGTAATCGCTCATGACCATCTTCCTTACATGGGATACCCATTCTTTCTCGAACAATGGAGTATGGGCCTCTTTTGAGTTTTCCCTCAACATGCCATTTGGGTATTGCATCTCTGCATACTACTCATCGTTGAAGCTGATAGCAGCAATCTATTTTCCCTTATCCTTTCCCTTTTTTGGTGAGATAGTTGCCTTCTTCGGTACCATCTTCTTGTTGGGTTACTAAAAACAAGCTCTTCCTTGCTCCTCTTCCTCACTCTGCTCAAATTTGTGGCTTTACTTTGTGAAAAATCCCTTTACTCTCGTGCCCTAGCTACCAAACCCTAACCTGGACAATCCTTCCATAAGACGACGTACCCTTATGAAACCTTCCTCCATGTGCCCATGTACCTTATCCACTCTGGCTCACAAATCACACTAGCCATGCACTCACATTCTCACAATTTTTCCTTGGCACAAATATTCTTTACAGATTCCCTAGTTCACAAAAGCTCTTCTTTATCACAAATGTAAGGTAATAACAATGTATGCTGACCTCTACTTATAGCTTTTTCTTCTCTCTCACAATAAATTTTACGCCACCTACTGACATATTTTTTGCAATAAAGGCAAATTTTTCCACTAAGCTAATCTTAAGCGCTCTTACCCCTGCGCAAAAAATCCTTACAACCTTCTAGTGCACAAAAATCTACTGATCGAAGATCTTCACGTGCATGCTTGTAGCACCGAAGGAACTTCTTCTTTCCTTAACCTAATTTTTTCCCTCACCTACCTCATGTTCTTCATGTGCTTCTCATCCTTTGTATGTGGTTTTTGTAAAGCTATCCTGACACCAAAATTCCTTATGTCCACCTTTTCTACATTCACTCTTGCACACTATGCGCCTTCAATCTTGGCCATCGAAACACAACTACTACCAACTTCCATTTTACTTCACATTACTCCACCCCACACAGAAATAGATGCGTGGTCCTCTGCACATGCACAACATTTTGAAAATAATAAGTCGCTACCAATGCCCAAGGTGCGCAAAAGAACAACACAAAGAGAGGAACAAGCAACGAGAAAGGGAAACACAAGAAAGGAAATGCATAAAAGGAAATCCTAGGCTAAATGACAATACTGCCTTATTTATAAGCACAAGTAATACTTATTTATAGTAGGTCTTTAGCCTACTCCCATTGAAATGGCCTAGTAACTGTGTTCTATCAAGCGCTTGTATATGGCAAGTGCCTTAATCAAGGATGTACGAGATGATATATGGCCCTAACCAATGTAATTTCAGTTTCCCATGATGGCGTAGAAACTTGGAATCATATAACAAAACCATCTGTCCAACCTCGAATTGTTCATTTTTAATATGGAAATCATGTCGTGCCTTTTCATTCTTCTGACTCATCTAGCAAGTGATCGCCTTTCGTCTAGCTGCATTAATCTCTCCATGCACTCTTAAATTGCTTGTTCATCAGCTAACCCTCCTACGCGCATAATACACATTGATGGTAGCATAAATTCAACTAGTAGGACAACCTCTGCACCAAACACCAATTGAAACAGTGTGGCTTTGTTTAATATCTCTTAGGTTATCCTGAATTCCCATAGAACAACTGATACCTTATCATCCCAATCTTGTCTTCCTACATCATAAATTTTGGTCAGTGTGTGGCTTAGAATTTTTTTAAACGCCTCAATAGTTCCATTAGCTTGTGGTGATATGGGGTAGTCTTATGATGTGCCATCATGAACTCTGCCAATAAAATCATGATTGTTTCATTCAAAAAATGTGTACCCCTATCACTAGTCAAACTTAAGGGACATCCATACTTGCTTATTGTGCTCTCCCATAAGAATCTAACTGTTGTCTTCGATGTGTAATCCCTTGTAGGAACTTCCTCCACCCACCTTGTCAAGTAATCAATGCAAGTAATGATATAGCGTGAACCAATCCTTCGCACGACAGGTGAAATTGGTCCTACAAAATCAATAACCCATTTTTAAAATGGTTTTACGCTAGGTTATAGGTCTCAAGGGCATCTCATCCTTTTTTCCTGGCTTGCCAAGGCACAGGCAATGGTCACAGGCCTTACATAATTCAATGCAATCCTAGTAGATACTTTCCCACCAAATCCCTGCGAGTAGAATCTTCCGCATGGTGGCATTCCCTACATAGTCCCCTCCTGCAATCCCACCATGTGCTTCTTCCATGATTGCAACGCACTCATGTTCTAATGTGCAGCGACACAAAACCTCATCACAACCTAACTTGTATAAGTCTCCACTAATTAGCATGTAGGGCGTGACGCGTATGGCTAGTTGTTTTCTTTCCAAAGTCTTCATTCCTTTCGCCATCACACCCATTTTGAGAAACACAACAATATCCTCTAAGTCAGAGGGTGTGTGCCGTAACCTAAATAGTTGTGTGTCTGACATAACATCCTCAATGCTCTATGCATCCTCCCCTGAGTTACTGTTTCCTGGTTTCACAAAAAGTGTAAACTCAAACTCCCAAAACCACAAGACCCACTGACATATGTGACCTTGCAAAACGAGCTTGTTTACCAAGTACTTCAATTCCATGTGGTCTGCATAGAATATGAAAGGTGTTTCCAGTAGATACTGCCTAAACTTATGCAACGCTTAGATCATTGATAGTGCTTCGCACTGAATAGTGGTGTAGTTTTGCTCTACTAGTGTTAACTTCCTACTTGCGAAATAAATGGGGTGATCAACAATTCCCTCACTAAGTTGTGATATCACTGCTTTAATGGTTGTCCTTGAGGTATCAACATGCACATGGAAAGGTTTATCCCAAGAAGGAAATCATAGTATGGGCTCAGTGACAAGTTTATCCTTCAAAGTGTCAAATGTCGTCTATTGTGTGCATCTCCCTAGTGAAATGCACTCTTTTGTTTTAGTAACTTATCCAATGGCGCGGTGATCTTTGCATACCCCTTGATAAACTTATGGTAGTATCCCATATGCCTAAGGAATCCACGCACTGCGCTTTGACTGGTAGGCTCCCCCAATCCCACAATAATAGCAACTTTCGTGAGATCCACCAAAAAACCTTCCTTGCATATGATATGCCCCAAACAAGGTCCCAAATGGAGTAGCAAAAACACACTTCTTAATGTTGAGGGATATCCTCAACTGCTGACATCTTTCAAACATCCACCTCAAATTGTCACAATGGTCTTTCACTAGTCCGTACACTGTCTAGTCATCAAGGTAGACCTGAAGGAACTTATGGATAAAATCCTAAAACTCCAGGAAAACTATGCGTGAAAACACAACAGGCATGTTCTTCAGTCCAAAATGCATGACCGTATAGGAAAAACTTCCCCATTCAGTGGCAAAATTTGTCTTCTCTTGGTCTTCTTTAGCAATTCTAACCTGATGGTATATTGAGAATCCATCTGTGAAGGAATAGATTTCAGGCCCAACTACTCCTTCCAGGATTTCTTCAGTGAAGAGGGTTGGAAAAGGGTCAATGACACACACTGCATTCAGGTCGTTGTAGTCAACACAGATCCTTATCCTTCCATCCTTTTTAATACTGATGACCATGGGGATTACCCATTCTGATTCCTCCATTACTTCAATGATGCCCGAAGTAATCATCTTTTCTATCTCCTCCTTGACTTTGACGCGAAGATTCAGATTCATTCGATAAGGCCTCTTCCAAATTGGGTGCACACCTTCTTTCAACTTGATTTTCATCTCTCCCAAGGAGTGGTGAATGCCTTTAAGCTCATTGTACCCATGCGGAAATAAATCCTGAAACTCGTGTAATAGATCAATGATCTTTGAGACTTCCTTCTCCGACAAATAATCTTCGATAGTGGCCTCCTTAGGTTCAGCCTCTGAGCCAATGTTAATCTTCTTTATTTTTAGGGGTTCATGGTAGGCGCTTACTTTCTCATTAGCAGTATCAACCATTTTACGCATACCTTCAGTATGGTTGATATCCAAACTCTCCATCTCTTCACCATCTATCAAATAGACCATCTTTCCCCTTTCTTTCTCCATGCATGCGTGCTCAAGCTACACCTCTTATGATTCCTCCTCATCAAAGCACGGTTCTAAGCCAGGTTCACCCAATAGCTCCAATATTTTTATCTTCTGCCATGGCACTATCTCCCATCGTTAGGCGTTTAACAACCTATAACGCTCTATCCACCAATGGTTTAGTACACCGATACTCGAAATATTGAAGGAGGTCAGTCGTCAACTCCTACCAATTTCTTGTCTGACGACACATCTTAGAGTGAATATACCATACACGCACATAACCTTGTAAGGTGGAATATAGCTTATGCACCCATAAAGAAGGTGACAAGGCCTATGCGCCCTCCATCCATGATTTCTCACATGCTTGGATGTGAAATGAGGTGGGTTCCTTCCCATGGTAATCTTGTATTGGAGTGGGTGCATTACTCCAGGAAAACCTAACAAAGAACATGATTCTTACCTCACGTCATTCTAGAAGGCTATCCGTGATGTGTCACCCACCAACGCGCTGTGTCCCAAGAAAGTTATAGCTGAGCATCCCTCTTCTTTTGACCTCATTTTTCCACTGAGCCTCCATTTCTCATAAGAAATCATCAGGGTTGGCTCCTCTAGAATAACTTAGTAACTTCTTCCCTCCCAAGCACTTGACTGAGCATGCCTTTCATTACCCTTGTCACAAAGCCTCTTAGTTGTCACCCAATTAACTCATAAGTCCCATGCGCCCAATTGTCACATGCCACACTAGTTATATCACTCATGGACTGAGCATCTTCAAACTGAATAACTCCCTCTGTAGGGTGAATCACCTTAGGGTCCCTGATAGAGCGCACATAGATCCTGTCAAGAAATTCTTCTCCCAAGGGCTCAGTATAGGGTGCTGACTTCCCATCGGTTAAGGGGATGATGATCCGTTCTTCCTTGTTCTCAAAACTTATGTATCCCTTATTGAACCTTAGGTCAACATTATTCTTATAACACTGGGGGTGCCCAAGTAATGCTAGAAAGTTGTCTGCCTCAGCTAGTGCCAAGACTTCGAAATCCCCAGTGAAATTTTCCCCTTGGATAGTGATAGCACCATCCTTCAAGACACCAATGGGCATTTCCTTTTTCTTGTTAGCCATATACAACACATTCAAAGATGGATGTAATGGGGGCCTTCCCATTTGATGCCATGCATCTAGAGTGAGAACATTGACTTCCACACCTTGTCAATAAAAATATTGCTCAGAAGCCACCCATCTACAACAACATTCAAGGTAATCTCCTTGTCATAATCAAGGCTGTGGGGAGGAAGGTTGGCATGTAGAACCTGCCTCTCGCGCCCTTCTCTAGTGTGTGGATACCTTCTCCCATAACCACTCTCCTAGCAAGGGGATGATATTCTCTTGCCTCAACATCTTACATACTTCTCTAACCTCATCCAGATCCTTCTGTGGAGCCTCAACATTCTTCCTTTGACTCTAACTATCTTGACTGCTCTTTCAGGCACTGGATCTCTCCTTGTAGGCTTCGAATCACATCCATGGTTTCTTGATACACTTCCTTTCTGATGAGTAGGGTTTGAGATACTTTCCATGCACCACCTCTTCTCTAATAACTAGTGGTCTTTTCTTGGTATATCCCTTGCGTGGCACAGCCTCAGCTCGCGTCGTAACTAGTATAGGCTCTAGTTCTGACTCACGCACCACCCTTGGCATCCATTGTGAATCAGCCTTCCTTATGCTTACCATCCGGTGCCTTTGTTTTTCAATGTTGCTAGCTCATGTGCTCAAATAACTCTATGGAACTCCTCATACTTTTGCTTCTTTCCACACCAAAAGCATTGTAGTAGATCAAGGCACTCACGCTTATAGTGCTCCGTAGATCCACAGTTGTAACAGGTTCCACATGGGAACTCACTTCTCCCTCCTCCGCGGTTACCACAACCACAAAATCCTCCTCAGAAACCTCTTCCATGCGTCCCTCCATCCACACGCCCTTCATAGTGATGACCATCATCCTTGGAATTTTTTGTGAGGCTGGTTTGGCGCACACCAATATCAATGACATCATGTATCTAGTCAATCAATCTATAATCCTTGGTGTCATGGTAGTAGAGGTGCAAATCTTGCAATAGACAAGACACATTCTTATGGATCATGCACGTGCAGTAGTGGGCATCTACTTGCATCATGATCTTCGTGGAAAATTTCACAGTCCACCATATCATGGTGCGTACCGATCTCCTAGGGAAAATTGTCCTTTGTATGCCCCTATACCTCACAATCCATGCACCATAGACCACTGCGAGTCTCATGCACTGAGTTCATAGATAAATTCTCTAGCTACTTTGTCCATTGTAGTAATTTGAGCCTCAAGGAAGGGGCTAACACTGGTATCCATGCTTCCGACAGCCTTCAGCATGCAGGGAAACCTCCAAGGCCTCATGCACAGGTCTGTGAAAGTCTTATGTGAAAGTGCTCTCCTAAACGGTGTTATCAATCCTCCAAAAAACCACTGAGCATGCTGAGAGGGGTGAATATCATAGGATAGACTTTGATAAGAGAGTCTTGAAAACATGCACGTCATATTCCCACACACTCTCTGTCCATTCCTTGTTGAATCTCCTTTAGCACTGATGCTCTTCTGTTCAAACTCAGGGATATGAAATTCAGCCAAGAAAGTATTCCACAGTAGCATGGTGTAATCTACCACTGTCTGATGGGGGTCATACTTTCTGGTACCAACTATGTGTGTGTCCTTGCAACATCATTGTAAACTTGACTTGCCTTCCACTCTGGGGTAGTGATCCCCTTCACGTGCACCATAGTAGTTCACACTTGTGTACATGCTCTGTAGCATCCTCAACACCTTTATAGTCTGGTAGGTGTAAAGACATTTCAAAAAACACTTGCTTGAGGTGGTTGAGGCCCTTTTCCACCTAACCCAGAAACCTTGATTCCCTCTGGTGTTTCCTCCACAACCAGATCCACTAGATCCACCAGGTCATCATTCCTCCTGATCCACCAGATCCTCTAAATCCGTCAGGTCCTCCAGCTCCTATACCACTAGATCCACCTCCTATAGTTAGTAATGGGCCTGAAGTGATATTCCCACACCACTACCAAATGTGTGTCTCGCCATTGCCTGTCACTCCTAGATGTGATACCCAAATTTTGTGTACTCACACTTTTCCCAAACATCGTTCCAGACAATATTCCTCCAAACACAGGGAATGATTGTGTAACCATAGATGTACCAAATGAGAAATTATATCTCCTAGGTGTAGATTGGTCACTCCCACCAATACCAACTATGTTAGCAATACTTATCTCTTGATTTTGGAAGACTAAGTGCACCAGGGTTTGGTCACTAGGTGGATTCAGATGTGAGCTAACGACTCTCCTTTCTCCAAGTGATGAACTCTCATCAAAAGCTGAAGGGGTCTCTCTCCTGCGCTTGCCAAGATGAGGTAACATAGACTGCTTAGGCTCCATTGTCCTCTGCACGAACCTCAATTCCTTCCCACAACATCTACCTCCATAAATCCATCACTCCTACAACCTCACATTGTCTAGCCAACTCCCTTTCATGCGCTTCACTATACTTGAGTCATCTTCTCCTCTCTTTCTTTTTCAGCCACAATGTCTACCATCTTCCTCCACCCTAGTTTCCTCTTCCAATGCTCAGAAGAAGCTTAGACGGCCATAGGAAATGCTTCCAAACTTAGGGTAATGATCAAGATATTCATAGCTAAAGGGATAGCATGCAGAAACATGATCCTCTAGGCTCCCTTAAGAACTCAAACTCAACAACCTCAGGATAAGAATACATAGAAATAACATATTCCAGGGTATAACTGGTCAACACTCTTTTCCACCAATGATCAACAACACATGTCCAAGTCAGATCAACATCCTACAGCCTTTGATATTCATCTTGGGTCCACATGCGAGATCTATAGTACCATCTTGATCTAGATGCATATGCTGAAAGCCATTCATACAATTCTACTGGAAAGTAGACAAAAGAAGGTCTCATATAGCTCATGATATAGATGTTTTTCTACCCATTTGTGTGCATCAAACTTAGGTCCAATACTAAATCTCTAAGAAAACTCATCCTCTCATGCTCTTAAACCATGCTTCGACATTGTCCAAGGTCAAGCACTCTGTCATCACACATCATTCTCACAACAACTTTGAAAAGAGGTCCTGACAACAGAACCAAGATGTAGTCATTTTTACCCCACCTACTAACTTCTAACCCCATGTGTCATTGGCCTATCACCCAGTGGGTGCTGGGTGCTCACCTGAGGCATGCGCGGGTGCTGAGCCCCTCCTTTATGTGAGCATTGTGAGAAGATCTTGCCATTGTTAGAGGATTAGTTGCAGAGAAGTGAATATTCATGTAAAATCACAACATGAGCTATCATATCCTTATACCCAAGCATTTAATAACAAGAGAAACATCATGACATGAAATACAAAGAACATATATTTGCCATAAAATATAAGGAAATAACACTAGGGTTTGCACCCCTGAACCAGATATTCAGAATAGAGCCATATATTTATATTGATCATAGTCTCAACAACCACATTACATTCAAAAAGGGTCATATCAGACCAAATGTATCAAGAAAAGAATCTAACCCATATATCAGAGGTCCTAGCTATGCTTTCTTTATTACAAGAATTTTACAGACCCATCCCTTAGACATGATAACATTCCTACAGTCCTCTAATGAGAACCCCAACTCTAAGGGCCTCCTAATATTTTCTGTAGAGCTTCACTTTCCTCATACTATATGTCTTCCATCTATGTATTCCTCGGTGTGTCTCTCTCAGTGTCTTTCTTTGCTTCTAAGCATCTCTCTTTATAGCATAACACCCATACCACCATGCCTTTTCTCAGGAGTAGATCAGATGCCAAGTGTCCATGTGGTCCTCTCAATGGTGCATGTTTATTCTACTCCGAGCTCTCCACTTTCTACAATGATGTCTTCCTAGGAATATTCCATGCATGGAATATTCTTTCCTTGACCACCAAGTCTCCAGGCTGGCACCTTATCCACTCGGCATGCCTAGTCGGGTCACATTTTTCCTCAAGTGTATCCAGAACGCTGAATATGACTAAGACCTTAGACCCTGTGTATTGCCTTGCACGCACACCTTGATTTTTCCTAAATCATTCTTAAACCCTTGTCCCGCGTGCTTCTCCCCGCACGCACTTCTTCCTATTGGTCCCGCGTGCTCATGCGCCCTTTGGTACTTAGCCAATATTTCGAGGCCCAACAACATTCAACAATGTAAAACCCTAAGCATATAAGAGAGGAACGATGACTTAGCTGGTTTCGAGTGATTTGGAAGTGATTGCAACTATTTTAATGTTGGATCTGGATGGAAACAAAGTCATAGTGGCTTGTACAGAGTTCTACTTTGAACTGTGTTGGACTGAAGTGCCCAAAGGAGGACATGAGCACCTAGGTGCTAGTGACTATTCTAGGCACTAGTGATTGCTTGAGTATTCAGTATCAAACCTTTTTTAGGTCGGAAGGTCTTCACTCCAATGTCTACTTTATCTCTCCCACTTCACTGTCAAGGTTTCGGTAGCACATGTAACCTGTAAAAAAAAACCCTAGCTATCTAAAAAAACTCGCAAACACGTGAGATATAAATAAAATATGCAATGTGTGAAGTCAGATTGACCCCAGCGGTCCCCCAATGAGTTGACTTAGTACTAAGCGTTGCAAAACATTTTAAACTCCATGTAGTTCTTTGTGCTTGTGTGTGAAATGGTGTCCCTATGTTTTCCCCTCACGCAAATAACACCAAGATAGTGGGCTATAACTATTTTTGATGCAAATTTGTGATATAGAATTCAACACTTTCCTTCATATGTAGTGTATGCATCCCAAAATGCAGTTTCTTTGAGTAATAGTATTATTATGTAGATGTGATAAACCCCACTTTATTTTCTATCTGAAATAATGGTTAGTTTGTTGTGTATATATATATGAGACCCTTTCTTGAATCTCGACATTAGTGTCACAAAATGCCTACTACGAATGTGGGATAAGGATAATAAAATAAATAAGGATGACCACGAATGATAAATGTGCATAAAGAATAAGGAGGACATGAGCACCCAGAAGGGACACAAGCGCCTAGGAGCTAGTGTCCTGAGACCACAACTGACTAATGTGACAAAATAGATATATAAGGATCCCTGTCACCTGACCAAAAGTGAATGAAAAATTGAGAGGTGTATAAGAGATTCACAATAGAAATCAATCAAAGAATGTACAAGAATAAGGGAAAGTGTCACCAATGTGTACTTTTATTACTTAAGATTCATGCATATACAACATACAAATGACATAATAAAGTGGTGATACATACATAATTTTGTGTCTACATTTGCCCCCCTTTATGCTATTTGAGTGAAATTCAAGTAGTGTAAAGAAAGTAAGAAATATAGCTATTTAGGGTCTGGAGGAGCCATGTTGCAGAGTACGAGTAGAACATAGAAACTTATAGCGTGGCGAACCATGGATCAAAATGTTGACCCATGTGGCATAGGAAGAGATAGAAAATTTTCATAAGGAGAAACTTGGAGAATTAGTTGTGATGATATTGGAGATTTTTGTCAAAGATGATGGAAGAGGTAGGGAGTGAACAAGTCCCAACCCGATTTTTTGATAATTGAAGGATTTGGGCATCCTACTTCTAGAGAAATAGTGTTGGGTAGAGAGGTTTGTTTTTTCCTCCTTCTGTGACACTTCCCCAAAAGGTCCAACCACTACAGATGGATAAGGACCAATTTTTTACCATTTGGTTCCGATTGAAATTTATTTGTTCTGATTGAAGAACCCATGTAGGAGCAATACATGAAAGGCAATGACGTCTTATTACCCCCACTCCTACAGTAATGGGTGCTCAAATTTGAGTAGTATTAGATGCATTCCAAGTTAGGTCATCTAGAAGAAATGGTGTCATAATGTAGCTCGCAAGTTAGGTCATTTGGAAGCGATAATAACTATGGTAATTGTATTGATTGACTAGTTTTGAATGATAGAAGTTGATTGAATAAGATGCATTTGGAAAATTACTCACAGAGAGATTTTGTTTTTGCCCCCATATTAGGTTATTTGGGGGAATGGATTAGAAATAACAATATTATTAGATTGTCATATAGAATAAATGTAATTGTATTTGAATGTGTAGACACTAAATCACGCACTTTGGGTATATTTCTTGTTCTGATCACATACTACTATTCATATGATTCCTAAGTGAGAAAATTACTAATTGACCATTGTTTTTGGCCTCTTTGTTTGCTTTCTATTTACTCTCTTCGTCTTACACTCTTTCTTTCCCAGTCTATCTTTTCATACTTTGACATTTCTGACTCTGGACACCAATGCCCAACCAAGACACTAGCGCCTAGGTGCCCCCATTCCTTATGGGTGCCCTCAACCTATTTGTACTTTTTTCGCATCTTTTGGGTCTTTTCTAGCCATTTGGGCATCTTTATTTTTACTAGTCATCCTTTTAGTGATTAATTATGAAATTCAACCAAGGGGATCATATAAATACAAAGCTATATGATCATGATAAAGGACCAAACATGAAGCATATATTATCACCACCTAAGGTTACATCCAAAGGCTATTATAAGAGCATTCAAGCATCCATCTAGCATTCACACAAGGGCAAGAGACTGCATGCTTATACATACAATTCATAGGAGGGGAAGTTCATTTTTCCATACACACATCTGTAAACACAAAATTATGCACTTTAGACATTATTTAGTCCCAGTCTCATACTACTATTTAGAAGGTTCTTGAGTGAAGAAAGTACTAATTAACCCCCATCTTTTATCCATCTTGTTTTATTTTATTTTGTCATTACCGACCTCTTGTACCCATATGCCTAGTCAGCTTCTGTCATCCCGCGTTATTTTAGCCTCGATTGGGGCACCTAGATTAGTACTAGGGTGCTCATGGGTTTTCTGGTCCCACCAGGGGTGCCCGGTCCTTTTTGCACTTTCCCACCACTTTTTGGGCCCTTTCTAGCCGTTTGAGACATTTATCTTTCTTGTGGTCAGCCTTTTCAAGGTTAATTATGAAATTAGAACAAGATAACCCTATAAATATAAAGTTATGAGACTATAATGAGGGACCTAACATCACTTATTACTATCACTCATCTAGAGATGCATCCATCTATTGCATTAGAGATCACTTGCATCCACATAACTCCATCATCAAGGCATAAGGCTGGGACATTTGTATCATACTTCATAGGGGGAGGGATTATATTCTATTTCATACACACATTCTATTACATTTTATACACGTAGTTATTTCTTGTTACTTCACAAAGTGCGACTAACACAAGAGCAACCTAGGGCATGTTCACACACACTTGCACATAGAACTACATTGGGTCTGAGATATAGTACAACAATCAGTTAGTAAGTCCACCATTGTGGCAACTGAGGTCAGTATGACCCCTTCATATGCATTTTTATTTTTTTTAGGAGTTTGATGCTTTTTTTGGGGTCTTACAGGTATTTATTTCATCTTGGATTATTGGTGGCATCTAAAGGAGCATGACGAATCTGATATGACACATGGTGAAGGTTCTAGATCACCTCCCAGCCCTGCAGAGATCAGTTTTAGAGATTTTACACAGACCAGGGTGCCCAGATTGCATATCAAAGCACCCACAAGCACCCCAGTCCATCTCTAGGTGCTCTAGTCTAGCCAAATACTCCAAATATGTCCTTTTTAGAACTCCTGCACAGTTGTTCATGCTTCTATATTTTCCAGTCACCTCTGCGACAGAGTCCCGTGAGCATCTGTTACTCAGTTGAGTTATTTCCTCTTCTTTCTTACACATTAGGGTTAACATTTCCTTTTGTGTAATTATTTAGCTTATTTACATACTTCTTTTACTGCATTTATTTATTTTATTACAGTTGTTCATTTGTTATATTAACTATCCCCACACTACATAGCCAGTTAATTTTAATTAATCAACATCTATCTTCATTGTATACATCTAGCTATCGCTCGCTATCAAGTATAACTCACACAAGATCCACATAGGGCATGATTCTACACACACACGCAAAAATACATGGATTATGAGATGTAGTGTAGCATTCAGTTGTAAGTTCACTCTGTTAGGTGACATCTGAGGACAATCTGACTCCCCATTTGCATCTTTTTCTTTTTATATTTGATGTGTTTTGGGGTTTTGTAGGATATAATTTGTTTTGTAGGTTATAGGTTAATTCAGAGATCATATTGTGACATACAAGAAACCAAAAGTGAATATTTGTGACACCCTTCCTACCTAGAAAAATTCAGAACTCGAGGACCTATCAGGACACTAGTGCCTAGATTGGGTTAGTAGAGCATGGGACACTCCTGACCTTACGTAAGCACTAGTGTCCGGCCTCATCTGACATTCACACAATTTTCTGAGCATGGTTACGATAGTATGTACTTCAATTTCATCAGTTTTCCAGCTTAGTACATCTTCGGGATCATTGCAAAATAATCTAAGTACTTTATCCCTTCATTTGCACCTGGGGTTTTAAATTTTAATTACTTATTTTCTTGGATTAAATTTGTACTTAATTGTTTATATCATCGCGTTGTTACATAATTTAGATTTATCATTTATTTATTTCAATATTTTCGTAATCATTTGGTGAACCCCACTCGTGATCAGTCTTTCAGATCATTCTTTGGAATATAATCTTCTCTATCATAGCTCCTAAGGTTCATCAAATCTATTTGTCTCAATTACTTCAAATGCATGCACCTTGCAAAGAGGTTCTTCAAAAATCCCTGGACACAATATATTTCCCTAAAGATACGGAACCTACTCAAGTGAGTGTTATTTTTTATCATCTATCTGATGTGTCTATTGATCCTATTCCTCCATCAAATCAACCCATCTTCGAGTCAATGAAAGCTTTACATTATTTATTTAAAGATAAATTTTAGGCTATGGAATCCATGATTACATCTCTAAAATATGAAATCCAAAATCTCAAGGAAGCTTCTCAAGATCATGCTAGTTCTTCTTCTCATCCTCATTCTATGTCTTCTACATGTGCTCATATCAGTTATCCTCAAGTCTTTCCGTTACCAGAGCCTCTCACATTTGATCGCATTGTTAAGCAACATGATATTCTTATTGAGCTCCATAGTCATCAATTAGTCACTTTGTCATCTACTCATGGTTATCCTCCTTATCGTCTTTCAAAATACCAAGGTCATCCATATTTCAATTATCATCAAATCAATGAACATAATGACAAT
This sequence comes from Taxus chinensis, assembly GCA_019776745.2. Classification (NCBI taxonomy): domain Eukaryota; kingdom Viridiplantae; phylum Streptophyta; class Pinopsida; order Cupressales; family Taxaceae; genus Taxus; species Taxus chinensis. Next base: position 905,607,213 of record CM034149.1, on the reverse strand, counting down.
GAATTATGCTTTACAACGAAGAATCATGCATCTTGAGCGTCAAGGATTTATATCATTTATTGCACAATATTCTATTGTATGCCCATATACAAATGCTAGATTCAAATGGGCTCCTAAATCTAATCCTTCTTTGTCCAATGAGCATCATTCCACCACTTCTAATGTGACTTCTTCGGTCAATCAAGCGCCACCTATTCAACCCATTCCAACTAAGTAATCACCTCTCAAGGTCCGTCTTCCATCACCTTCTCTTAGTAAGTCATCTACAACATTATAAAGTTAAACTACACAACCTCCTCTCAAAATCGGTCTCACTCCTCCTCTAAAATATTCTACGGAGTTACCAATATCAAATAATCAACCACTTGTTGAGCAAGATAAAAAAACTCTTGCTAGCCTCTTTCAACTTCCATTGTTCAAGGTCCCTCCACCACCTCCACTTCCGCAACCAATCATTTTTGTCAAGGAAACTACTCCTTTCATTGATCCCCTTAGCGTCATCAACTAGATCTCCATCACTTACATACTTGGGGGACATCATATCTTCTCCCCCAATTGCATTGCTATTAAATGTCTCTATCATCCCATGCACTTGACACTATGCAAGTAATGTCTAATATCTCCTAAACAACAATACAAACCACTTGATACACTTATATCATCATTATCTGATGATGCACTCTCATGCTACGGTTCACACTTGACTGTTGAGGGATCACTACATCCATGAACCTCACCTCACATCACACAACACATCTCACACTCATAACATATATTTCTAACACACATTGATAATGAGACCCTACCCTATGATGCACTCTAGCTCCACGGTTTATACTCGACTACTGAGGGTATGAATCTAAAATCAACCTCACCACACTTGCTCACTCACTCACTACGCTCTATGCTTTGACGATCATATCTTTCTAGCACACTATTCAAACCATTTCTTGATGACGCACTCTTGTTCTATGGTTCATTCGCGACTACTGAGGGGGAATTTATAAATGAACCTCATCTCATACATACTCATGCAAATTTACTTGGGGGCATGCAACTTCAATCACACTCACTTTGCATTCCATTCCATATCACTCATCCACATCATACCGCATATCTTGGTCACACATTATTCTTGCTTACTTATACTCACAAGTTACACTTGCTTACTATGTTAGTTGGATTCATTGTATGTCATTATCTTTATCATATACACATGCACGTTCAATTTCCTTTCTACTTGTGATCACATACTTTACACAGATCGATACACGTTGTACAAATGCTTGACATAGTAGCTATAACTACTCCCACAAAGGCTCATGACAACATCCCCTTTTGTACACATCACATGGGTTATGTATTTGATTTATACCCCTTCCTATTCATATTAGCACACTACTATATCATATTATACATGTTTTGACATACTTTTTTATCTTTCTAACATGATAACGGGTGCTTCATGTGTAGCATTTGTTTTGCAGAAACTCTTGTTAGTGCAGAATCACAGCACCCTTAAATGTCTGCAACCAGATGGGTTGAGACTTTCAGTATGATTGCACAACATGGAGCATCTCTCAAAGTGTGGTACCTTATGAGTTGGGAGAGATCTCCGGATTAAGGTCGTTTCCTATTCCTCTGTTCAGGTGCACACAAATAAATTACACAGGATCTTCTCTAAATCTACTCTATTTTACCAAGGAGACAGGGTTGAGAAGATGCAAGAAGATAAACCTAATCTAATGAGGTGATGCACCAAAGGAATGTTAGACACACATTCTGTCACTCAACACAAACCACAAGAATGCAATACAACACCATGCATAGGTAACAAAATGCAATGAAAGATCAAAAAGACAAAAATGAAGACATGAAAGGGTTGAAAATCACCCATAAACATATATTATTGTTCCAGAATTGATACAATACATTACAGTGGCCAAGAGGTGAGGAACTTTGTATTACAGTTCAAATGGGAGGTTTGAAAGCTCCACAAATCCACTTGTGAAAAAAAGAAGAAGGGAGCGCACAAAACAAAAATGTCTAACCCTTCACAATGATCCCAGATCCTTCTTTTATAGATGCAGCACCGACAGAAGAAGGAGAGAGAGGCGGGAAAACTAATTTAAAGCTCAGCTACTAGCCATCAATGCCTCTACAAATCTGCCCCAAATATGTCATGTCTATTATTTTGTGTCTGCTCCGCATGTTGAAGAAAGAAATAAAGGTGGATCAAATCAAGTCCAATCTAGTTGTTGGAGCAATTGGATTGCGTGTATTAATGGCACGAAGATGTTTCCCCAATTTTCACCCACCAAACCTCTTTGGAATTAAAGTTTCAGGTTTTCATGGTGTAGGCGAGGTCGAGACCTTTCCAACGGTGCCAAATTTGTTAAATTTTGGGCACTGGGTCGAAATATATGTCCATTTGAATGTTTGAGTCGGGTCTGTAAAAAAATGGTGAAAACCAGTGAGAAGAACGGGTTTGCGGGCCCGAAACTCACTTTGTGCCCTTTGGCACCAAAAAATGCAAAAATGCAAAATTTGCCTCGCAGCCCCGCACAATTCACCTTTTGGCGAAAAAATAATTTTCAAACCCGACGGTCTATTTTTTCCATTTGGGCAAAAATTAACTCCAAGGTCCACTGGCCCGTATGCAATTAAGGCTTGACACGTGGCTCTTTGGGCATCAGCGGAGGTGCAGCTCATTTTTTCACTTTACGCCTTCTTGGGGCAAAAAGTTCAAACTACCTTCGATGACCCGCCGAACCACATTGACTTTTCAACATGGCCACATGCCCCTTTACGGGCCTTAGAAATTTTTCTTCGTTTTGGCTTTAAGATCTCCTGCGGGCTTGCAGGCTCGAAATTCACTTTGTGCCCTATTTGCAAAAAGCACAAAAGTTCCAAAACTCCTCGCAGACCCGCCGGCCTGAAATTCACTTTGGAAAATCTTCCTCTTCGGGCCCGATGGCCCGCATTTTCCCTTTGGGTGAAAAACCTCAATATCTCCCACCGCCCCACCTCTCTGCATTGGCAAAAATCCTTAAAACTCTCGCTGGCCCGCTTTTGGGCAAAAACACCTTCTAAGGCCCGTTGGCTCATAACTTGTAAAATATGAGGAGTTAAAAGGACTTCTTTATATCTTTGGAAAGGGGAAGAAAATTCCCACCTGATGAAAATGTTTTCAAGAAACCTTAAGTGATTAGAATATCTAAAAAATTGGATTGAAGCACTAAAAGAGGAAAATAGGTGTAGTTAACCAAAAATAAGCATGATCTTATTTTGGATAACAATTTGGTGACTCGTGGGGATGTCTAACTGCTAAATGAAATGAGATCATAGTACCTTTTGAAGCATCCATTGGGCATGAGAGTTATAATTGACATCCTGATCAGATCTAAAATTTAGAAATCTGATCCCTGAGTAGTGCTGGACATTGTTGGAACCAGAGCTGACCCTGAATCTTTGGGAAATGGGCCCTTTCGAGACTCGATTTTAGTTGCATCTGCATTTGTTTCTATTTGGGTAAAATCAGCCCAATGAATTCAGTGGCGACTGCATGGGTCTCCCCAATGTAAATGGGATGAAGGGCCTGGTGCAGCTTCACCTTTCCCTAGAGAATGCACATTTTTACACTTCTTGATAATGACGCAAACCTGGAGCAACAAAAAACCTGTGCCACAGCACTTAGGGAAATTAAAATCTAGGCTAATATTTTACAAGGGAAAGGAATTTTTCCTTTTAGTAGAGTGTTTGAGGTAGATCCCATTGACTGGGATCTGTAATTATTCACCATCCAACTTATCCAGTTAGAAGGCATTGCTACTTGTACATCTTGTGACCATGTAGGGGCCACTCCAAATGGCATCAAACTTGGAATGTTTTCCTAGCTTTTTCCATTCGGGGCATCTAGGTAATGCACCCATTGGGTCCAAAATTAGTAGGTGCATCATTAGTTGGTTGCTCTTGATCTTCTATAGAAATAGGATATTTGTCTTTTCCATACCACTGACTCGCATGTTCTCTTGGAGGCTCCTACTTCGCACATCAACCCTTACCTCGAACTAGTTTGGTCACCCTTGATCTCAATGTCATATTCCATTACTCGGGTGTCTAACCTCTTCTTCTCATTGAAGTCCCTTGTTCATGAGAAAATCCCTTCTCCATGACCTGCATTGCATCTTATCTTTGAGACTCTGTTTGAACTTCCATCAAGCTCTAATATACCTAAGATTTTCATGAAAGAGTATCAAACCTCAGTCCTCCAAGCTCTTGTTTGAAGAAGGCTATTGGTTGTTCTGAACCTTCCTTGTTGGGCTGGACCAAGATGGCTGAGATGTGTCTAACCCTCCAAAAGCATATAACATGAAGTCTTTTGAGAAGTACTGGGTTAATGAGAGTTTCCTGTGATATTATGAGCTTGATGGCTTCAAAACTCTCTTTGCCTTTTACTGTCCATTTAAATGCAAGACTCTTCTTTAACATCATTGTTAAAGGCTTCACAAGAGTAGAAAAAATCAGGTACAAACCTGCGAACAAAGTTTATTCTCCCCAAGAATCTTTGGAGAGAATTTTTATGTTGTGGCAATGGAAGTGTTCTGGATGGCTTCAACCCTTTCAGGATCAATTGTCAATCCCTTCTCTTGAGACAATGTGGCCTAACAATTTCCCCTCATGAGCTAGGAACACACACTGTCTTTGGGTTTAATGACACCCCAAACCTTCTACACCTCTGAAATACCTGCCTAAGGTGGAAGAGATGGTCTGCAACATTCTTTGAGAAGATGGTGATATCATCTAGATACACCAGGACAACATTGTTGATCAAGCCTTTGAATGCCATGTCCATAGCTCGCTGAAATGTTGCTCTGGAATTTGACAGTCCAAATGGCATCTTCTTATAAGCATATGTTCCCCATTTGGTGGTGAAGGCTGTCTTGAACTGATCTTCCTCTTTCACCATTATCTGGTTATAGCTTGAGTATCCATCTAGCAATGAAAACCTCTTCAGAGCCAGCTACAACCTGTAAGATTTGTTCCATTGATGGAAGTGGGTAGTGATCTTTGAGTGATGCTCTGTTCAGATCATGAAAGTCCACACACAGCCTGATTTCTCCATTTCTTTTCCTCACAGGCACCAAGTTTTCAACCCATTCTCGAATGCTTGATAGGGAAGATGATATTGGCCTCAATTATCTTGTTCAATTCTTTTCTCATGAGAGGCTCAATGTGAGGGACTTATTGGCCTTTACTTCTATCTGAAAGGCTTATCTCCTTGATCCATCTCGATAGTGTGTTGTGTCCAGCTTTGGGTTGAAACCTCTTAAATCTTTGTAAGTCTAGGAAAAGACATCTAGGAATTCTTGACAAAGTTGAATAAACTCTAATTTTTCTTGTTGAGTGCTTACCTTGCCAATCTACAACATTTTTCCTTCTTCTATGAAATGGGCTCTGAATCTTCACCCTTTACCTGAATATTCACCTTCTCCTTTCAGAATTGGTCATTTGGGTTGAAGATTGATTCCAAAGTGACAAGACCCTTTGGTAGGATCCTCAGCTGCACCACTTGATCACCATATTATTTGCTCCAGTTTGTCTTGGTTCCTGGAGGAGAACTCAGCTTCTTCTTGTAGAAAGTTGACAATTTGTTGATCATTTTCAAAAACTTGCCAACTTGTGTTGTTGTCTGGGATAGCTGGCCTCACAACCAACTTGATATGGGGCTGAGATTTATCACTCTTGATACTCTCCACAATGTCAAAGGTTGCCCCAATTGCTTCCAGTCTATCTGTTGCTTCATTCTTCTTCCTTGGATGGAATTGATGTTGAATGCCTCAAAATCCTCAATGAGGTCCCATACCTAGGTTCTTGTAGCTCTTTAACAGATCGTTCTTGGCAGCATTTTGTCCTTGGACCTGATTAGCAACTAGCTCACTATCACCAAACACCTACAAGTTCTTGATCCCTCTTTTCCTTACCCAATGTAGTCCATGGACCAAAGCCTCATACTCTGCTATATTATTTGAACAAGAAAATTGGAAACAAAAAGCTGAGTAGTATTTCATACCTTGAGGTGAAACAAGCATAGCTCCTCCTCCAGATCCTTGCCTACTTCTTGAGCCATCAAAGAATAACTATCCATACCTCATTATCATCTTTGTGGTCTGGCTTAATGATGTTAGGAAGAGGATGATTCTCCTCATGCAAACAGTAGACTCCTAGCTCAGATTCCTCCATCTCCTTATAGGGGTCAAAATCATGCCTCTTGTTTGCCCACTCGTCGAGGGTCAAGTCTGGGATACACCCCACCTTGGTATCTGCTTCACAAGTGCTTGGGAGGTCCTCCTGATCAAAGGCTGAACAATTGGCATTGATCGGGATGGGTACATAAGACTCAATATGGTAATCTGTAAATGGGCTCAAATCTAATTGTGGCCTTAGCTCCATACCTTGTTCTAAAGAGCATGTGTGACCAATCAGCAGATAGATAGCCCCCAATCTTAGTAGTGAAGTCTCTCGACAAACACAATGCAAAATGTGGTGGCAAGTCTATGACTGATACATTTTGCAATATAGTCACATTGGGGCAGGCGTGTAGTGTGAGGCTCAAATCTTTGATGACTCCAACAGTTGTCACTTGTCCCATCCAATTGCACTACCCCCTGGAGATGACTTCATATTGAAGACCCAACTGATCGGCTATTTTCTTTGGCATTACAGAGCTACTTGCTCCCGAATCAATCATGCAATTATGTACCAATTTGTCCCCAATGATCAATGAAACATAGAACGGAGGGGGCTTCAGATTCTTACCTTGTTGTCCTCCATGATTTCCCCCAAGGGTGAGATGCATTGGTAAGCACTTTCTCTTGCTGGTTAGGGGGCTGATTTGAGCTGACCAATTGGCCATAGTAGTCTGCAACAGATCCCTCTGTCCTGGAATGGCCAATGACTCCCACATTGAAATGTTCACATTTGTCTTCTTCATTTGTTCAATGATGTTAAATGAGCTATCCTTTTTCTACCCCTTTCCTGGTACATTTTTCTCTTGCACATGGGTCGTTACAACCGGTGTCTGAGTGGGTTTGGAAGGTGGCTTGGACTGGCTCTACATATTGGGAGTTGCATTCTGAGTGCTAATACCTTGTGGAGCAATGGAGGGTTGAGGATTACCTGAGTTTGGTGATTGTCCTTCTCCAATATTCCTTTTCTTGGACCATTGTATTGGTAGCTACACTTTGAGAAGGTGTTTGATTCATCCCATAGAAATCTTCAGCCTGCCAATTGACAAGCATAGTCTCACTTGGAGATGCTTCTTGCTGAACTCCTTGCTGCTGATTTTCTTCTTGGCTAGACTCTTGTGACACACCAATGGTCTGTACCATCAAGGCTTGGTTTAGTGCACCATTAAAACACATTGATTGGTTATGGGTCTGATTTGCATGGGAAACACCAATCATATTCTTGGGCCATGTTGTTTTGTGTTGGAACCAAGGCCCTTGATGTTGAAGCTGTGTTTGGATCATATGACCAGAAAGGTCTAGCAGTTTGAGGTTGTCCTTGGTTTTGGTTCTGATTTGCAGCCTGAGTTGGTGGCCTATTTTAATGATATGGGGGTCTAGCCTGATACTGAGCTTGAGGCTGATATGGCCTAGAACTCTGAGCTTGTTGCCTTTTGATAGTTACTAGCTCATTCCCTAGGTTTTGTAGCTGTTTCATAACTTCTTGAAGCTCTTTTGAGGTGCTAGAGGATGAGGTAGAGGCTTCAGCTGAACTCTGATTCCTAGGAGTAGGTATAGGAGCTAATGTGGGTGTCTGACTAGTACTTAGATCTCCTAGTTCTAGGTATAGAGGCATGGGTGGCCTAGGAGCAAGTTTTCCAGCCTGAATTAAACAATTTTCAGCTCTTATGGAAATGTCATAGGTTGCAGGTAAGGTGGTGCCTCCCATTGATTGAATCATTAAAGCAATATCAGAATTTAGAGCTCTAAGAAAGTATAAGAAAGCACCTTCATCTGTGGGCCTTACAGCCAATGGAATCCTGTCCCATGTCCTTTGAAATGAGGTTGAAATCTATCAACTACTCATTAGGGGCCCTCTTGATTGTTTTCAGTTGCTCTAACAAGGATAGATTATCTCCCTTTTCTCCAAATTGATTATGAAGAGCTCTGCACAGATGGTCCCAAGTTTGAATAGAGCCTTGTTGTTAGACTCCTGAACCATTGTGAAGCTTTACCCTTGAGTGAAGAGGCTAGTAACTTGACTGCAATGTCCATCTCAGTGATCTCATGAATTACACAGACATTTGCAATGTCTTGAATGTGGTCACTAGGAGAAGTCTGGTTCTCTCCAGTGAAATATGGGATGCTCTTTAATGCTGCAACTGGGACTAGATTTTGTGCATTAAGGGCAAGTGGGCTATTGCCAGTGAAATTGACATAAGGATTTGGCTATGCCATCCTGATTGGTCTAAGAACCCTTGTTGATTGAATGAATGGCCTACTAGGAGGAGGTGTTGACAAGGTTCTGTTTGGTGGAGATGGAGACCTCTGGGCTCTTCTCCCTCTTCCCCTTCTTTCTGGGGACAAGTGTAGATAGAAAAATAGTCCCTCCTCTCTGGTTCTTGACCTTGTTTGTATTCTTCTCATGAACTTGACAAGCTTGGACTGTTGAAACCAGTAGATTCTGATTCTTTTGGAGTCACCAGATGTGTAATTTCAGGGCTTCTTAAAAGCTAAAATTATATCAAGTGCACATCAATCTTGCTGCAATAAAGATGGAGACTTCTTGGTCCCACCGGGCATGCCAAAAATTGTTAGTGCAGAATCACAACACCCCTGAATGTCTGCAACTAGATGGGTTGAGACTCTCAGTGTGATTGCACAACATGGAGCATCTCTCAAAGTGTGGGACCTTGCGAGTTGAGAGAGCTCTCTGGATTAAGGTCGGTTCCTATTCCTCTGTTCAGGTGCATACAAATAAATTATAGAGGATCTACTCTAAATCTACTCTATCTTACCAAGGAGACATGGTTGAGAAGATGCAAGAAAATAAACCTAAGCTAACAAGGTGATGCACCAAAGGAATGTTAGACACTCATTCTGTAACTTAACATAGACCACAAGAATGCAATACAACACCATGCATAGGTAACCAAAATGTAATGAAAGATCAAAAAAGACAACAATGAACACATGAAAGGGTTGGAAATCACCCACAAACATATATTATTACTCCAGAATCGATACAATACATTACAATGGCCAAGAGGTAAGAAACTTTGTATTACAGTTTGAATGGGAGGTTTGAAAGCTCCACAAATTCACTTGCGAACAAAAGAAGAAGGGAGGGTGCAAAATAGAAATGTCCAACCCTTTACAATGAGCCCCACCCCTTCTTTTATAGATTCAGTGTAGAGAGAAGAAGGAGAGAGAGGTGGGAAAACTAATTTGAAGCTCAGCTACTGGCCATCAATGCCTCTACAAATCCACCCCAAATCTGTCATGTCCGTCGCTTTGTGTCTTCTTGGCATGTTGAAGAAAGAAAGAACGACGATCAAATCAAATCCAATCTGGTTGTTGGAGAAATTATATTGCATGTATTAATGGCATGAAGATGTTTCCCCATTTTTCACCCACCAAACCTCTTTGAAATTAAAGTTTCAGGTTTCCATGGCGTAGGTGAGGTCGAGACCTTTCCAATGGTGCCAAATTTGTTGAATTTTGGGCACTAGGTCAAAATATATGTCCATTTGAATGTTTGAGTCAGGTCCATACAAAAATGGTGAAAACCAGTGAGCAGAACGGGTTTGCGGGCCCAAAACTCACTTTGTGCCTTTGGCACCAAAAATGCAAAATGTAAAAATTTTCCCCGCAGCCCCGCAATTCACTTTTGGCAAAAAATCATTTTCAGGCCCGACGGTCTATTTTTTCCATTTGGGCAAAAATTCACTCCAAGGTCCACAAACCTGCATGTAATTGAGGCTTGACACGTGGCTCTTTGGGCATCGGTGGAGGTGCGGCTCATTTTTTCACTTTACGCCTTCTTGGGGAAAAAATTTCAAATTACCTCCGACGACCCGCCATCCCGCTTTGACTTTTCAACATGGCCATGTGTCCTTTTGCGGGCCTTAGGAATTTTTCTTCATTTTGGCTTTAAGATCCCCCGGGCTTGCGGGCCCAAAATTCACTTTGTGCCCTATTTGCAAAAAGCACAAAAGTTCCAAAACTCCCCGCAGACCTGCCAGCCCCAAAATTCACTTGGGTAAATTTTCCTCTTCGGGCCTGATGACCCGTATTTTCCCTTTGGGTGAAAAGTCTCAATATCTCCCACCGCCCCACCTCTCTGCATTGGCAAAAATCCTTAAAAACTCCCGCCGGCCCACTTTTGGGAAAAAATACCTTCCAAGGCCCGTCGACTCGTAACTTGCAAAATATGAGGAGTTAGAAGGACTTCTTTATATCTTTGGAAAGGGGAAGAAATTTCCCACCTGATGAAGATATTTTTAGGAAACCTTAAGTGCTTGGAATATCTAAAAATTGGATTGAAGCACTAAAAGAGGAAAAATAGGTGCAGTTAACCAAAAATAAGCATGAGCTTATTTTGGACATAGGTTGTTTGTTACATCTGCCTGCTAGATGAAAATATCAGTTGCCTTAAAGCATCTATTTCTGGCATTTTCCCTTTATTCTTGTGTAAACATTGTATGCTGATCAGACACTTCGGCCTCAATTTTCTTACGAAACCATGAGTGAAATCTGGGGTTTGATACCTCTTCTAAATGTGATTTTCAATGTCTTCTTGCTTTCAAGAGCAATAAAACAGTGTCTTCTATATGCGTATTTATCTTCGATTTGAAATCATACTTCTTTCCAACCAAGTGTATTTGTAGTTGTCTGAAACCTGGAAAATGCACTTTGTTTGCCCCTGAAAAGTGGAGTAGTCACTTTCATGCTCCTAATACTTACTCCTGTCTAAAGCATTGATACTTTTTCGACATCGCATGCGCTACCAAATGAGGGGGGTATCATTAGGTGAAACAATTCCCTTGCCATCATAACAGGGGCATGCCATAGTAAATTTTATCTAGTAGAAGTGCATGGCTTACGAGGATTGAACACACTCTTTACGTTATTAGCAACAACCCTCCACCCATATCATTAAGGTATTCAACAACATGGACACTACCTCCTAGACATAGATATCTCAGCATGTGAGGTGAATCTCTAGACTCTTAAAGAGGTGTTCCCTTTGACTGGGGGTAGTGTTACCAAATAACTTCCCTAGTTGATTTGGATAAAGATTAGTAACCTCATAGCCTAACTTTGAAGTAGGCTATAGGTTGTGATACACTTCACGAGTTGGCTTGGAGACTATCCCCTTGGCTATTCTCCTCATGACCTGGAGAAGTATGCTTATTAGGCAAACTTATGATTCCTTTGGATTTGCCTAAAATTCCTCAAAGTATTGAAATTTTAAGGGATCAAGCAATGGAAAACTTACTATGCAGATGCTTCCTAAATGGATCGTGTGGAAATAGTTTATGACATCATGCTAATACTCTCAGGTTCCTTAAGAAAACTTGCTTAATAAATTCAGGGAAAGATCCTGACTACCCTTTAAAGTAGCAATATTGCAAATTATATTTGTAAAAGTCACACCTTAAAGTTTCACTTTATTCATCATTGGGAATTTGCTAAAAAAAATCCATTCAGACACATTAGTATGGCTCCTTTGCATGTGCCTTCTTCTGTTTTCTTGAAAAGCAACTTGTATCGAGTTGCAAAAACTTCCTGGAGCATGAAGTTTGATCATCATCTTCTTATAATCTTTCTGCAATCAGAGGATCCATTTGTGAGACTTTGAATGTGTGCTATGCATGATAACTAGTCAGAGTGCGCCAACAAGGTGCTCAAATCCTTGCAAAAAACTAGTGGATGACACATGGCAGAAATGATAAAACAAGATCCATAGTTGGCTGATTTTTCAGTCAATTAGTGTGCGCCACGTGTCGTACGTTCCCAGTTTGCACTGTGGATCTTCTGACAATCATAACTTTTGTGTCAGTGCTCAAATCCTTGCACGCCCAGACTTGAGCTTTGTAAAGATGCTGATGTGGGCTACATGTTAGGCCATTAAACGTCTTTCATTCCATTAATATGTGATACCATCGCTCCAACCACCCATATTTCCAACCGATCTACCTTCCTTCTTTCTACAACATGCCAAATAGACATGGAGAACCACACTTGATAATCTGTAGGTGGATTTGTAGGCATTAATGACTAGTGGTTGAGTTTTCAAATTAAATTTCCCTCCTTGATCTCCTTCTTCTCCTCCATATTTCTCCATCTATAAATGTAAGAGTTGGATTTACTCATTGTTCTTGTTGGACATTTTGGATCCTTAAGCTTGTTGCTAAGGACTTGAGCCATATGAATTTGTATTTTGAGTTGCAAACCTCTAGATCTAGATCTTGCATGTGGATATTGTCCTTTCTTACCATTGTAACAATCTATGCATTTCTAGAAATATTGGAAGTATTGTTTTGTGGCTTGACTTCTTTGTCGTAACATGCCTTGCATCCACTGGAACTTTCTTGCCTTCCTTTTGATAAACCATTGTGTGTTTGTTGTGTCACATCACGTCCCTTGTAGCTCCATTTTTTCGAAGCCATGTTTCATGGAACTGATTGTGTTAATACATGTTGGTTTTTTCTACGTGTGCCTATCCTTCCCTCATGCTTTGTCTGACTTCATTTTCACTCAGAACAAATAGTGTTCATACCCTTTTTTTCTGATGTTATCACCTCCCTTAGTTTATTTTTCCTTTCTGTTATCCTTATATCTGTGGTCCCTTGGAATTTTAACTTAGTTTTACTTGTTTTGTGAAAGTTGAACTGTAGTAAAGTAGCAGTATAAATAGGTAGATGAAATGACCTTCTCTGGAGATCCGTCTCAAGCGCGTAAGGTCCCCCAACTTGGAGACAATGTTCTCATTATTGTCTAAAACAACTCAGCTCTCCCATGATCATGAGACCACGAATGCATGTTTTAGTGACCAATAGTTTCTAGCACACCTGGTGGGACTAGCAGTAAAAGCTTAGATATTAGCATTGCTAAGTTTGGTGTGTTTAGCACTTTCCAGCCTTTAGAGGCTCATTTCAAACACATATGGCTTGCTCCCACTACTCAGATCTAAATGCTTTAACAGCTAGAGCCATGGCCTTTTATGAGAAGAGTGCAAATAAGACAAAGTGTTGTGGTGTTAGGTTGTGGAGCCTATTTTCATGTGAGATGGTGTTGAAGATCTGTACACTAAGAGTACTATACACTTTCCACAGTTGTCTCGCCGGGGTTCAGGGAGCGTAGCCCCTAAATTTTTTTTTGGGCCTTAAAACGTGCCCGATATATCGGGAAACATGATTTTCTCATATGGGTGGGTTTTTTAGACGCATAGGTTTATGGGAATGGTTTTGGCCCATGGTTTTGATACCCACGGTTTTGTAAAAATCGCTTAAGCAGTATGTCTATTTATATGGTTTTGTGCATATGGTAGAAATAATGAAACATTGCAAATAGTGTTTTGAATTTGGGTGTGAATTCTGTAGAGTTTGTTCAGCATAGCTCCAAACAGATCTAGGTATTATATTGAGAGAGCGGTGGCTTGTAATAAAATCTGAGCAAGTGATTCCTTGTGGATGTAGCCCAACATTGTGTGAACCACATTAAATACTATCAAATCTTCCTGTGTTGTGTTATTTTACTATGCACTTTTATTTGAGATCTGTAATATTTTCTACATATTAGTTTCTATTGTTGCAATTTTGTGAGGGATTATTCTTGTATCTTTTATCCCTTATTACAAACTACTAACATGCGGTTGAGTTGGCATTTCCTTTGATTATCTCTAGTGAAAGAAATGTCCAAGAAGCACTTCCCAATAGGACTTCCTCATGTGTATCTCCATCTCTAGCGTGACGTGTGCACTTGTACTCCTCCTCACAACAGAAAAATGCACCCTAGCATGGCGCTTCAACATCCTCCTCCAAAGAAAATAGGAGGAACTTTGTCAGCTTCACTGGTGGAATCCTGCTCAATATCAATGCACAACATGATATGCCAATAGCTACTGCTCAAGAGCATTCCATACTTCACGAGAGACTCAAATCAAGTTACCCATGTGGAACACATTCAAGATACTGGCCAATGTGTTGATCTTTTCACCTGATCATGCTTGATGATGTAGATGCTAGGAAACTTGCAACCTCATTCAAGGGCAAAGCTACTCCAATGTGTATCCTTAGTGGCCTGAGACCTACATCTATTGCCACCTATGGATGAGCTTAGAACAACTCAATGCAACTACTTTGAAGATAAGTTGGATCACCTATCTTTGGTGGAGTAGCTGACTACAACGAAGTGTGCCTAACAAGCAGATGATTGATTTTCCAACAGGCAGAAAATTCACAAGAATCACTTGGGACATAATTCCTCAAGTGGTAAGGCCTATAACCAAGCATGCTTTCCTATACTATTTAAGGGCTTCGAATAGTGAAACTTCAGTCATGATTTAATCCATAAGAGGCAGGACTTTACTTGCTGTATTTGCAATAAGGGAAGAAAATAGTCTCATCAAGGTATGGGAAAGTTAGTGCTTAGGCCTCATGCGCCCTTGTTCCCAGAGATATCTCCAACGCCCCAACCTTCTATTACCCCTATTCAAATGTGGAAGCACACTAACCTATTACATCTAATGTCCTATTCTCCAGCGCAACAAAAAAGAAGATGAAGAGATGAAGGCATTAATTAGATTAACTTATCAAATAAGGTAATTGTACGTACCCAAAATTGTAAGGTACTGTACTGCCAGAACAACGTGACACGTGCCCCAATGATGATACAGGTCTCCTCACAAGGTGTTCGGGATCCAGAAAAGCTATCCAAGTGTGCATTAACATCCTGCATGCCCCGCTTAGCCCCCGTGTGCTTTGTTTTTCCCTTTTCCCCTCTTTTCTTGGCCTTTTTCTCTTCAGTGACGAAACTGCCGCCGTGCCTGGGCGGCGGTCCTCGTGACCGCCGCCCTGAACAAGGGCGGCGGTCCTGTAACCGCCGCCCTGCTTAGGGCGGCAGTCCTTTACACGTTTTCCAGAAAGCTCTTTTAACACGACTCACGTAAATTCAACGTTTTACCAGCTTTCTTTCACCGCCATAAGCTTGCATTTATGATTCTGGTTCCCTAGAATAGTGTTTTGCCATTGTTTATAGTTTAAGAGTTCTATTTGGCTTTTACCTTGGGTAAATGCAAATGCTATAAATAGATGGCTTGTGCTCAAGCAAATGGCCCCTCATTCATTTCTCATTTTCTCATTTTAGTAGTTCAGTCTTTTATTTTGCTTAGGATTCATAGTTTAGTTCATTACATGCTTAGTTAGCATTGTTTTACTGTTGGTAAGCCACATATCCATCTTGTGCAAGCACTGTTGTTATTTCATCCAATCCATTGGAGTAGAATAGCTTAGGAAGCCATTAAAGTTGCAGGTTTTTCTCCTCAAATAGGATAGTTTTAGGTTCTGGATGCTTTATGTTGCATGACTCGCAATAAATCCCGCTAGGAATTGCATAAGCCAAGCTCTGTACTCTTGCGCTATCCCTCTCCTACTCACATTGTATTCAGTCTGTATTCTGAGCTGCCTTTATCCCAATATCTACTTCTGTTGATGCTAGCATTACACGCTTTTCTGGATCCATGTGAACACGAAGGAACGAGGAGATCACACTGAGGGGACAAGATCACACACACCATCGGATTCGCCACTATTCTACATAATCCAGGTTCTAGCTTTCAAAGTTCTAGTTAGAATCATATCAAATAGAGTAGTTAATTGCTTTATTTCAGTTAATTCTACTCTCAATATTGCCAGGGAAGCTGTGGGGATTGATAGTTTCTGAGAAACTATGATTCACTCCTCACTTTTGAGGTAGGATCGAGAATCTTGCAAATAGATTAGATAAGTTATTTCTTTGTTTAGAATAGATCTACAAATTGCACAGACAAATAGCTACACTCGGTTATTTCGTTTGTTTAAAATTGATTATTTTTAGTTGTCATTTCTAGATATTTTAAAAAGTTGCTTTCTTAAATTCGTAAAGTTCATCAAAAAACACAAAAAAAAATAGGGAAGTTATATATGCTATAGATATACTTCATATAGTTAAATTTTATTTTACTACAGTTAATCTTTACTTTGTTACTTTTGTATGACAATCACGGGACCTAGAGAGCCCAGGGAATACATATTTGAGCCAATCATGCCCCAGCCCAATCTCATCATAGCGATAACTGATATAGATCAAAATCTTAGGATTCAAGTCTTCCGAACAACGACAAGCTTGCAACAAATCAATTTCTAGTTGAGCGGACTAAACATAGAAGACGACCAAACACACACATTTTGGTTGAATCAACCGAACTACAGATTACCCTAGGTAACATTCATATGAATGTAGAAGGGTTTGAAAGAGAACAAACCTTTGGTTGTGATCCTTTGGTCCCATAGCCAGGTGAAGGAGACACTCTTCTAGATATAGATACCAGCCTAAGAATCCAGGTTGCACAAACGCCTGTAAAATATTCTGAGAAAATCACACAGTTATTGATCCTAAATATAGAAGCTGAGAAAGCATACGATTACTGGATATTACGGATTAGGACTTGATTTCACGCATGACCATAACAGGTCCATAACAACTAAGAATCTACGGTTGTGACCCACAAATCCCGCAGCCCAACGAATCCATAGGAGAATTAGACATAGACACTGGCCTACGCACACTAGTATTCCGGTCTACCCCACTTCCACCTATCATCATCGAACAATTATCCTTGCTAGACACAACAGCTAACAGAGCTAGGGAATTCTGGACTAGGCCAGAGAATCATCCATAGAATTGACTATATTTACCATCCACCATATGACCCTGTCAGGAGAAATACACGAAACTATCCCGGGTCATTTTCCACGTATTCCACAACCTATAGATCGAATCACGCCAGAGCTCGATATTGATTGGAGCCTTCAAGAAGTCATCCTTGCTGACCGATCTATCACACCAGTTCAAGTTAGGAGGGCCTTCTTTGCCTTAGACTCGCAAATTCTGCTAATGCGTATTGAAGACATTAGATTGCCTAGCTAGTTTGTCTGCATCTCACACATATTCCATACCCACCGGCTGTCTCGGCACGACCTCGGGAGGTCGGGTGCAAGGAAGAGTTGCTTGTAGATTCCCACGCTTGCATGTCACTTTTTCATCGTACAAAATTGGTGAACCCGACGTGAAACTTACAACTGTTTCACCTTCTGTACCTCATTATCCTTCACATCAGCTTCACCAACAAAATTGGTGAACCCGACGTGAACTTCCTACTTTCTTGTTCAGATTCATATTATTACGTGTTCTTCTAAGTTAGAATACTTTTCATCTTTTCCGCCTCATTGGATTTCACCATCACCTTTGCTCCTTCCCATTATTCTGCGGGTATTCATATACCCCCCGAATATGTTGGGATTCGATGCATATGGCAGACCCCTCTTGGGTCTTGAGGCATACTACGCCCAACAAAATAGACAATCTTCACCCTCACTCTTAGTATGGGGTGACAACTACTCAACTAACCAGTTGTCAACGCAAACTCCAAGGATCAGATATAGCTCGTCCTTCTAAACAGAGGAGTTGGAACAACTCTCTCAAACACAACAAACAAAGCCTTCAGGCTTGAACAATATGACGTTCACCGAAGAATTTGGTTCATCTCCTCAGGTACTACTTAGAACACAAGTTAGTAGACAATCAGACTCATACCGAGGTTTAGACGATGAATATTCGGTACGTTATGCCAGGAACGACCAACGTTCTCGAAGTATGTATCCACCCGTAGGAGGTTTACAAACACAACCCGAGGTCTCTTTTCAAGAAAATACCTCTATGCCACTACATATAGGGAATACTCTCAGAGAAACTTGGCAAGATAGCGATCAGTTCATAGCAGGATATCACATTCCTATACAAAACCATGGTATACAACAAACGCCACCAAGGCAGAATATCGTGACGTCACCAAATGAAGTCATTTCAACGTTGGTAGAAAAAGTGAGAGGGTTAGAGCTTGCTCAAGCAAATCACCATTCTCAATTCATACAAACAGGAAGTTCCAATCCTCCACACCATCCTAGCCAAGTAGATCTCCTCACAGGAGTAGGAACGTTAGGCATGACTCCGCAGTATTCACAACAAATGCCAACTAGACCCACCATCTCTAACACTGTTCCTCCCGGTCTAGTGAAAAACAATCCATTCATGGACAGTACTCTGTCATACTTAAACATGTACTCCAAGTCACCAAAAGGGGATATGTTCTCCTCTCCTGGCATGTTTTCTCAAACACAAGGGCCTCCTTATGCTCCTGCCAGCGCATACGCTGCGCCATATCAACAACCCATCCCACCACCGCTCCCTCAATAGGCACCGTCAATGGTCGAAACATATGCAATAGGGACTTACTCAGAATATTTGAAAGAGCCCTTGGATTTCACCATACGAAGCATCATGCTTCCAAGACCTCTCCCCAATTTTCCCAAATACAAAGGAGAGGGAGATCCAAACGCGCATATCAAAGCTTACGCTACAACCATTCGAGAACTACTCCCATGGGATGGGGTTGTTGCTAAAATATTCCCAAAAACCTTGGAAGGCATTGCTCTCAATTGGTATTATAGAATACCTGAGGCTTCCATACATTCATTCAAACAACTCGTGTCAGAGTTCATCAAGGCCTTCGACATGAACAAATTATTAAGAACAGGAATCAGAGAGTTCTTACACATCAAACAAGAACACAATGAATCTGTCGCCCATTTCATTCAAAGGTGGCATACAATTCTTTATTCTTCGGCAAGTGCTCCAAACATGGATCAAATGGAACTATGTGATTTATTCCTTCATTCGCTTAGCAGAGAAGTGAAGGAAGAAGTCTAGAAGTTCCCATTAAGAACTTACGATGAAGTACTTGAGAGTGCTCTTCAAATAGATCAAGTGGCAATTGATAGTGGTCACAAAACATATGGAGCAAACGGGAGATTAATCGCCCCCAACCAAAACACTACAACTTATCCTGCTACCACGAACGTCAATCAAGGACCTAAAATCCTTAACAAAAATCAGGGTGTAACAACATATGGAGTAACCGACCAGCCTAAGAAGGTAAATGTTGTCAATACTCCATCACAAATAAACAACCAATGAAACAAAAGCTTTACCCCAACAATCAATACAGTGGATTTTAACCATCCACAACAACAACAATGGAAAAATCCTATATAGGGTCCAAGCCAAAATTCAACTAGGTACCAAAACCAGAATTCAAACCAAAAACACAAAACGCAAAATTTTAATAGACAACAGTTTGATCAAAATTTTGGGCCACAATACACATCAAACCAACAAACTAGGAATTACAATCCTAATTCGTATTGTGGTTTCCACAAAATTCGGGGCCATGACACTAGAACGTGCCGTGACTACAATAAATTCATGCAACGCTTGCCAGATGAAAAAAAAAAACTTTTCATGGATATGTTCTTGGCAGATCCTACGTCACCAATGTCAAATACCTTTTCAGGGGCAGTTTCCCCTCAAAACGCACCCCTGAAGATCTTTAATGATCCGCTCCCAAATCATGATAATAACAGGCTAAATCTAACTAGGAAGAACAAGGGTGCGATGATAGGAAACAATGATCATGAAGCCTCGACCTCGCTAAATCCATTAGTTGCGCCATAACTAGGAAGTCAGCCACGACCTAAGGTAGGCAGTTTAGTGGAGTTAGACGCTGAGCTACCCATCGAAGCTATAACAAGGACGCGAGAGTATTTCTCTCAGCCAAGTCCAAGCCACCTGCCAGAGGCGTATGACATCCAACAAATCGTAGCAAAACTTGTGGGTGCCTATGATTTAATTAACGACCTAACAAAAACCTTCTCGCACATTTCATTCTTAGACTTACTAAATAACTCTCCTGCCCATAGGGTTGCTCTTTTAGAAGCATTAGGTTTAGGTCATCTAATTAACATCACTCCACTGCTTGAAACATAGGTAAATCATGTGGACTTTGATGTTCATCCTCCAGGGCAGGCAGATAGGGATGTCGAATTCATATTCGAGATAAACAAAATGTCGATAGATGCTGAGATCGCACGCCGAGGTGATCTAGCCTTACATTTGCAAGTATGGGTTTATAACAACTATGTAAAGCGTGCAATGGTTGATGATGGGGTGGTAGTTAACATAGTCCCCTTCTCTTTCCTCAAAAAGCTAGGGTATCGAGAAACCAATTGTTCCACAACTCGTAACACACTAAGGGGCTATGATAGTATTAAAGCCGCCTCGATTGGAACTATAATATTACCGGTCACCTTAGGACCCAAAACCATCTTGACTGAGTTTTATATTATAGATCGGGAAACTAACTATAATATGATCCTCGGCTGACCATGGATACACCGCATGAAGGCAATCCCTTCTACACTATTTCAAGAAGTAAGGTTTTTACATTTAGGAAAGGTATTCGTGGCCAAAGGTGATCCAAAACCATTTGACGTACACCTAGCTAACTTAAAGAAAAGACCAGGCGTACACTCAGATTTTGAACTCCCAACAAATCAACTTAATAAACCTACCGACGCAAAAAAAAAAGAAAAGTTGGTACCTATGATAGATCTTGAAACTATGAGCCTAGCCAAAGCAACCCCAACCCCCAAAGATGAGGCTAAAACTGTAGAAGTAGTATCATTAGGAACTACTGCAAAAATCATTGAATTGCTAGAAAATGATCTACCAATATTCTTACCATTCGATTTAGTAGGCATAGGATATTCCCCAGGCATTGGCTCTCTTCCAGCAGAGGATCTCTGTATGGTGGAAGTAGAATATACAAACACAACAGATATCCCACCGTCCATATTCCCAATCAAATATTGGACACTCCATTTTGATGGGGCTAGATGCCGTTACGGAGCAGGGGCGGGTATAATCTTTTCTACCCCTGAAGGAAAAGTCTTACCTTTTGCCTTTAAACTAAATTTCGAGTGCACAAACAATGGCGCTGATTATGAAGCCGCCCTCCTTGGCCTCATCTTAGCTAAGAGAATTGGTGTTGATAACATCAGATTCTTAGGAGACTCGTAATTAGTAGCAAACCAAGTCTCCGAGGTATATGAAACCAAAGCCGAGCACTTGCAACTTTACAAAAGAGCTGTATTAGATTTAAGCAAGGAGTTTGACTTCATATCAATTGAAGCAATCCCGCGAGAGAAAAATCTTCTCGTTAATTCAATAGCAACTTCAGCATCACGTTTTACTCCAAGCAATGAGTTAGAGGATACTCGTTTCATGGTATCCCTTCGTGATGAACCATTGATAAAAACAATGACAAGTTCTCTTTTAAACGGAAATGAATCTACTATCCTAGACCATGTTGATAGTGATATGGCCACTTTGGATTACTTAAATGCCTATGCAGCACTACATCTCTCCTATCGTATGATAGATTTGTCCTTAATCCCACATTCATCTTCCTACTTCGGAAATCCCATGATGGATCTTCCCTCACAAATGGAACCTAGCATATGCATAGTAGAAAATGGTGATGATTTGGATTTACCTCCAGCACCACCTGAGTTTGAAGAGGGTAACACCTCTTTGATCAAAGAAATAATTGATATTAACATCAGAACGTAAGACGAACCAAAGATATTGAAACTAGGGCCCTCGTTAACCCTAGAGGAAGTAGAAATACACACTCGGATCCTCAAAGAACATCAGAAGGCGTTTGCATTTAATTATAAGGAAATGACAGGAGTTGCACCCCACATTGCGGTGCACAACCTTGTCACTAAATCTGATGCAAAGCCAATTAAACAAAAATTGAGATCCATGAAGCCCAAGGTAGCTCTCATGGTAAAAGAGGAGGTAATAAAACTCCTCCAAGTAGGATTCATCAAGCCAGTCGATTACTCCCAATGGGTATCTAACATCGTTCCCGTTCTCAAAAAGAATGGAAAGATACACATCTGCATAGATTTTTGAGACATCAACAAAGCATGTCCTAAAGACGACTTCCCGTTGCCATCCATTTATGTCATTGTTGATGCAACAGCTGGGTTTGAACTTTTATCTCTCATGGATGGATTCTCGGGATACAATCAAATTAAAATATCTGAATAAGATCAAGCTAAAACCACATTTATAACTCCTTGGGGAACCTATTACTACGTTGTTATGCCATTCGGTCTCAAGAATGCTGGTGCTACATATCAGCGAGCTATGACATATATATTCCATGATCTAATTCATAAAATTGTGGAATCCTACGTAGATGACTTGTTGGCTAAGGTCAAGAAGCGTTGTGACCATCCGGAAGTACTCCGCATTATTCTCTCACGGCTGATAGAATACGGAGTCACGCTAAATCCAGAAAAATGCGTCTTTGGTGTAATAGGAGGGAAGCTCCTAGGTTACATCATATCGTTACGAGGGATAGATGTTGACCCAACCAAAATTCGGGCTGTCCTCGAAATGGTTCCACCTTCAGATGAATCTGGAATTAGGTCATTTCTCGGAAAGCTGGGTCCAATCCGAAGATTCATCCCAGACTTAAGTTTTGCCATACATCCAATCAACAATTTACTCAAGAAAGATTATGGCATTGATTGGACTGAAGACTGCAATGAAGATTTTGATGCAGTTAAGTGTTTCCTGTTATTAACACCTACGCTAATGCCACATAAGCTAGATCACCCGTTAATTTTATACTCACGAGCTACCAATGTCTCGCTAGCCTGCATGCTGGCTCAAGAAGATGACGACAAGAGGGAACACACGATTTATTTCATTAGCGAAACATTGCTCGACTATGAAACATGTTATACACAAGTAGAACGAGAATGCCTTGCCATAGTCTTTGCAACCAAACGCCTAAGACATTATATGCTAAATCAAGAAACAAGGGTCATGGTAAAAATGGACCATTTACGAACTTTCCTCACACAAGGGTCCTTATCTAAGAAGGCTGGACGTTTTATAACCTTAATGGGAGAATTTGAATTAACATTTGTAAATCAGAAGTCGGTTAAAGGACAAATCATTGCGGATTGGTTAGCTGATAACCCATTAGATGGAGGTGATCTAGTAGATTTAGATTTTCTAGATGAGTGCATATACTACATCAAAACCTGACCCTCTATCTCTAAGTGTCCCTGGTACACTGATATCATTAATTATATCATGGACCATACGTATCCAGAAGGAGCTACACCACAACAAAGAAGGTGGTTACGCATTATCGTAGCTAAATACATCATTATAGAGCAAGTGCTCTATCAGAAAGCATTCGATGGAATGCTCCTAAGATGTGTCGACATAGAAGAATCCAAGAAGATTCTCCATGAATCTCACAGCAGAATGTGTGGAGGCCACTTCGGTGGCCATGCCACCGCTCGCAAAATACATCGAATGGGCTATTTCTGGCCCACTCTAGATGATCCGGAGGATTTTTCACTATGAAAATTTTCCCTAAACTTCCCTAAAATTGGACCATGCTGAAGGGCTTATTGAGACCTTTCCGACGGTATGCTGAACTCCAGAAACAGAGTCCGTATGCAAATTCTATCGCCGGTTGAAGATGGGCCTCCAAACGGGTCAACTCTGGTCAATAGGTCAACCAGTGGACCAATGACAAGGTGACACGTGGCAGTTGGTGATGAGGAAAAATTGATGGTACTGTAATGTTTCAAAATCAGTTCCATGGTATGGAGCTCATCGCAAGCTTTCCGACGCATTTTGAACGGACCAAATCTGAGTTCGTATGCGAAAGATATGCATAATCAATGTTGCGGTCAAATGATGACGTGGCACACTCTAACGTGGACAAATGGCGTATTATGGGCATGAAAACTGGCAGGTTTGTAGTGGATTTATATTTAAAAATAATAATTGTAAAAATCTATTTAATTCATTCCATGTGAATAAACTCAAATCCCATGGTATAAGGAGGATTTTGTGGCCAAAAAAAGCTATTTTAAGGCTTATCTTATCTCTTTCCCACCAAACGTGGGGTCAATGGCTAAATTGGGCTCCTAAACCTATGGAAGGGGGATTTGAACCCTTTCCAAAATAGTAATCAGCCTTACCAAGCCGCCCCTTTGTAGCAAGTGATAGAGAAGGAGATCACATCTATTTAAAGGGAAGCTTTTGGTAGGTTGGAAAAGGGGGACAGCCAAGGACCAGTTTGCAGAGATCACAATTTTCGAGGCACTTATGGTTCGAATTAGGACTTGGTGTAAAAATAAAAGTTGTTCAAAATTATGAAATACTTCTAGAAAGGTAACTTTTGTTGCATGAAGTGCTATATATTTTTCTGTGTAGGCGTTTTTCATCGCAGTTTCACAGAACAGGCACGAGGGGCAAGCAGAGATATGTATTTTGCATCCACTTCTTATCCGAATCAGACCATGAAGTAAAAGGGGAAGTTTTTAATAATTTCATAAAGTTTCCAGAAATTTAAACCTTATCTATATAGGTCTTGTATATTTCAAGTTGTAGATGTTTTTTGAACGTATTTACACAGGGAACAAACAGAAGAAATACTGTAGGAGCCACGGATGAACTTGGGAATGATTATGGTAAATTGCAGAATTCCTTGAGGTTTGAATCAGCTCATTTACAGGTATAAAGGTCTGTTAAGTCAAGATTGAAGGGATATTGTACTTCATTGAATGTTTAATGGATCGATTCACTTTTTGTGAATCCGGAGATGTAGCCTTCGAGTGAACTCCGTTATCAATTTCTTGTTTTGTGGATTTGTGCATTTCAGTTTTTTGAAGCTTTTTATCAGTTGAAATTCATCATTGGATTAATTTTATTAATTGATAAAATAAGTATAAAACTAGAGTAAATGGATCGAAAGAACTTTCAGTATCCATAACCCACAACAAGATTTGAATACACTTATCATCTTAGATTCAAATGTCAGTTTGAGTGTATGATTAAAAATCAACTGTGAAGTAAAATGGATTTGTATTAGATTCAAGTGATTCACTTAAAGATGAAAAATCGGATTAATTGGTCTTTTTGGAAGAGTTGAGGATTTGGGTTTCAAGACACCTAAAAATTGGATCAAATTAACTCAAAATCAATGTTGAGTCTGTAAATTTCAAAATTTGGAAATTTTCTAAGTACTTCAAAAATAAATAAATAAATAAGTACCATTTTCAGATCACTAGAGCACGATGCAGTAGAGTTTGTACGCAGGTGTCATAAGTGCCAAGAGTTCTCCCATGAGATCCACATGCCAACACAAACTCTACAACCAATTGCTACTCCATGGCCCTTTTCTACATGGGGCCTAGATTTAATAGGGAAATTCTCTCCCTCGTCCACAGACGGCCATAATTTTATAATCACGGCCACCGAATATTTTACCAAATGGGTAGAGGCTATGCCTCTTACTACTGTACCTGGTTCTGTAATCGCCAAGTTCATTTTGAACCAAATCATTTGCAGGTACGGTATCCCGCAAATCATTATCTATGATAATGGAACTTCTTTTAAAAATGAAGAGGTTTGCGAACTATGCAATAAATTTAAAATAAGCCATCATACGACTTCCTTGTATTACCCTCAAGCCAACGGACAGGCTAAAGCGATAAATAAAACACTAAAAGCCATTCTCCTTAAAACGGTGAAAGAAAACAAACGAGATTGGCACTTGAAGTTATATCCGGCCTTATGGGCCCACCGAACCTCAATAAAAACACCAACGAGAGCAACTCCTTTCTCACTAGTATTCGGGGCAGAGGCAGTTCTCCCACTCGAGGTTGAAATACCCAGTCTCCGCATTTCATTACAAGGGATTCTGGATGTAGACGCTTACAGAGAAGCACACCTTTCCCAACTAGAAATCCTAGATGAAGCTAGGTTAGATGCGGAACAGTGACACAGAGTCTATGTTGACCGGATGTGCCGGTAGTATAACAAGAAAGTCTATGAACGTGACATATATGAAGGTGATCTAGTTCTAAGACTAGACAACCGGATCAACAAGAAGACTGGCGAAGGAAGGAAATTTCGGCCTAAATGGTTGGGCCCATACCGAGTCATGAAGGACTATGGAAACGGTGCATACCTCTTACGTACGCTAGAAGGTGAGGAATTTGGCGAAACAGTCAATTCCCTACACCTCAAGCGTTTCTACGCGTAAGCAGCTAGCACTATTTATATATCTATCTACATTGCATTTTCATATAAATTAGGATCATATTGTCCGCTTGTTTCATACACAAATCGTGATCAAGGAATCTATTCTCAAAGCAATTCATTACAAACTCATGATGTTGTTGGCATAAACAATTTAATCATACTTCTCCATTTTCATGATATCATCAAATTATCTCGGAATCATTTTTAAAGCTAGACATGACAAAGTCTTAACGGTAACCATACCAAGATCTGCAAGTTTATTCTCACTGTTGGTTTCTTCTTAGGGTAGGTGTCTTGCCTATGGTCTATTCTAGAAGCTTCATGGTGTCACATCTATCCCATATGTATATCTCTTTGGAAATAAACACATACTGACATTTTACTCAAATAAACAAGTCAAACATTGATCAAACAGAAAATTTTAATTTTACACATTTCCTTGCCCCAACAACCTTTGGTGATGAGCTTACGTCTCTTACTAGTGACGTAGGGTTGGGAAAGGATGGAAATGCCCTTACTTGCCTATGGTTGCCCATGGTGATAAACCCACGCTTCTTACTAGTAGCATGGGGCAAAGTATAGGGGGTCCTCTTGACAAATAAATGCAAAAGGTCATACACAAACAATTCAAAACTTTGAGTAAAAAACAAATGAATTAGATATTCAAAAATCCCAAGAGAGTTAAAATCCTAAAAACCCAGATTTTGTCTACTATGTGGCCATCTACGGGTCTAAGTCTGGATAAACCACAAAGCAAGTTGCATCCAAAACTATGAAGTCACTCAAGTAGAGTGGACTTGCAGTGTCCTAATTTGGTTCCGCCAAAGCTTTGTCTGTCTTCCATCACTATCATTTCACTACACCTCATAACTTGCGCCCTTCCCAACTCTTGGTGATAAGCCCTCGCATCTTACTAGTTGCGTGGAGTTGGGGGTAGGGGCAGGTTTATCTGTTCATCATACCAGTTTATTTTCATCACTTTGCCAAAACAAACATGGAGTATCCAAAATTGCTTACAGAAACTAAGATTCAAAATCACATTATATCTACATCATCATATATCAGCATCATGAAACACAAAAGGAAAGTAAAACACTTGCATCATTTGTTCACCATTGCATATATTCTAAAAGAAACATATAAACAAACATCATACATGAGGAAAATGGAAATAGAAAGAAAGCCATGAATGCCAAGATTTTGATCCAGAACGAATACATATAGATAAATGATCAACGTTTATATACAATGTCATCATGCACTAAGCATGGTCAAAACGTTCAAAGAGCCTGGGATATACAAAAGAATATATAGTACAAAATCTACGAGAGCCAAGTGGCTTCTCAATCCCTACGAGACCCCTCTGAAGGTGCACGCCCACGCCTAGGACTCCGGCTACGCCGGCGCTCTGAATGCACGGAGGGCTCAGGATCCCGAGGGGCAGCCACCGTCTCACCATGAGAATGACTCCTCATCAAGCGCTCAACCGTCATGTACCCCGCTAACTCTATGTGAAGGGTCCACACCATCCTGGCCAAATGCCAGACTGGGGCGAAGATGTCGGTATGTCTACCGGCTGCTGAAGGCTCCCCAGCATCCACGAACATCTCCGCGCGGGTCCTCTCCATGGGGATCATCAGGGTATCAGTGCATACCCTGCGAATCAAGTCCCGCCACTCATCGGTAGTCTCTGCAAACAAAATAGAAAAAAAATTAGAAACCAAACAAGAAATTAAAAGATACAAGATAGCAACTAAAATGATCTTAAATTAAACAAACACTAGAAGGGAGAGAGGGTAACTTACTCGGATCACCAGGCCTCCAAGATGGATCTATGGGATCAGCGCCCGCCATGGATGCCCGCTGCCGACTGAGGGCCTGCTCCTGTGGCTGGAGCAACGTAACGCCCCGCAACTGACTCATCCTCCCCATGGCCTTGGGAGAGTGGCTCCACTGAAACTAGAGTCACCCTCTCTGCACTCTGCTTGGCCCTCTTTGCCTGCATGATATCCTGGGTGTGGTGCCACTCAGGATCACTGTCCTCGGTCTCCTCCTCTGTCTCTCCCCCCGTAAACTCCTCAGACTCGGAGTCTACCTCAATGGGCTCATTGTTGCTATGGGCAGGACCTACGGAAATCTGAAGCAAAGGTGCCTGAGGCGCACCGGCTCTCCCTCTGGCACGTACTATCCTCCTGGCTGTAATAGGAACGCCAGGAGTAACCACTATCTAACCCCGGCCTCTAGGCCCCCCCTCTAGCCTCTCGGACTGATCTGTATACTGGCGCCACTGGGGGAAGCATACCCATGTATGGTAGTCCAAACTGCTGAGGAACTCGGCCAAAGGGGTGTATCTCCACTCGCCCCACTCTATATATAAGCTGCCCTGTCGTGGAGCATGAGATCAAGGTAAGAGCCTCCTCGCCCCATATGTCTGCCATAGTCTGGTATGGTGTGGCCTCCATGTCAGCAGTAGTCAGGGAGGCAACTGGCTGATGAGGTGCTCTAAGCACTGACATGTCTGTCCATCTGGCTGCCCTCACAGCTCCAGGATCTGCCACCTCCACACCCCTGCCATAAGGGATGAAATGCTCATAGACCCAACTCATGACTAGGATCGGGTGGCTCAAGGACTGCCCCTATAAACGGACCACCTTGTATAAGTCATGGTAGGTGGTCCCAAGAATGTCTGCTCCCCAGGCATATATCTGACCGTGCCCCTCTATCTGTGCAATAATGAGGGACCAACAATATAGTAATGTATCTCCTCCCTTGTCCCCGATTAGTCTTGAGGCAAGGATCCCCATGATGGCCTAACAAAGTAGGGGGATGGGCAAGGAAGGAATGGATCGAACTCTAACCCCCTTCTTCGACCTCGTAGAGATGACTGCATCTCCCATATATGTGGCCCACTGTGTAATCTATGCCCGTGAACCTGCTGTCTCTAGGGAGAGTCGTCTCCCGATGATCGGGACCCCCAGAATGCGATAAATGTTCTCCAATGTAATAGTCCACTCACCGCGGACCCCTGGAAATTGGAAGGTGTTCCGATCAGCATCCCAATATGAGAACAAGTCACAAAGAATGTGACTGGAAGGAGCAACATGGGACACGCGTGAGATGTGTAGTATCCTGGCCCTTTGAAGCGTGTTCTCCTCATCCTGTGAAAGGGCATCCAATACTCTTGGGAGCCAGTCACACTCCCTCTCTCGACTCCACCAAATATAATCCTCTCTCGCCTGCATACACCCAAAAACACACAAAACAAAGCAAGTTAGCATCCAAGTAATACTGGAAAAATCATGAAAACACGTAGAAATGCTAAAAATACAAACACAATCTCAAATAGATGTTCCTTTTGCATTCTATGCAAAATCGCCGCCCTGAGCAGGGAGGCGGTTTTGTAACTGCCGCCTTAAGGGCGGCGGTCGTGTAACCGCCACCCTGAATAGGGCGGTGGTCATGTAACCGCCACCCTGGGCAGGGCGGTGGTCGTGGTCTGAAAACCCACGCGGGTTTTTTAATTTAAAAGGAATAAAAAATGCAAAAAATGACCATTTTACCTAAAAAAAAGCCTACCCAGTAGGCGCCCCCCCTAGGTGGACCTTTTAACACTAACATTTTCAAAAATTCCCCCCCATGAGAAAGTATTTAGCATTTCAAATTTAAGGGGGTAAAAAGGATAAACTGAAGAAAACTAACCCGTGATCTCACGGGTCAATGTTCTGCACGTGGAGGCATGATCACTATGTCATCACGGACGTTTCAACTCTACTCACGCAAGAAATCGTCACTGTGGGTCCTAGAGCTCAAAATCAATCAAATCGACTCGCGCAAATGAATAGGAAAATGGGCCTACTTTCATATATATAGCACCCTGGTTCGTTTTAAATGAATTTTTCACAGGTTTAGAGCACCGACAGAGGTAAGTTCCTATCCCCGCACAAATGGTACGTTCTCATTCCCTATTATTTTAGCGTTTATTTTTCAAACTATTGTGTCTATCTACACTTGAGTTCTCTTTTCGTTTTTGTAGGTAGCGGGAATCTTGGATGGTGTCCTTTCAACACACGGATGTATCAGGTATAACTTCTAACTTCCCGTTTCGGGACTGCCATACTCGGACCCACCATTTTACGCCTCTTCATGGCTAAAATGCTTCTCCGAGGGGGCAATATGTACGTACCCAAAATTGTAAGGTATTGTACTGCCAGAACAACGTGACACGTGCCCCAATGATGATACAGGTCTCCTCGCAAGGTGTTCGGGATCCGGAAAAGCTTTTTGAGTGTGCGTTAACATCCCGCATGCCCCGCTTAGTCCCAGTGTGCTTTGTTTTTCCCTTTTCCCCTCTTTCCTTGGCCTTTTTCTCTTCAGTGACGAAACCGCCGCCCTGCTCAGAGCGGCAGTCCTTTACGCGTTTTCCTGAAAGCTCTTTTAACATGACTCACGTAAATTCAACGTTTTACCATCTTTCTTTCACCGCCATAGGCTTGCATTTATGATTTTGGTTCCCTGGAATAGTGTTTTGCCATTGTTTATAGTTTAAGAGTTCTATTTGGATTTTACCTTGGGTAAATGCAAATGCTATAAATAGATGGCTTGTGCTCAAGCAAATGGCCCCTCATTCATTTCTCATTTTCTCATTTTAGTAGTTCAGTCTTTTATTTTGCTTAGGATTCATAGTTTAGTTCATTACATGCTTAGTTAGCATTGTTTTAGTGTTGGTAAGCCACATATCCATCTTGTGCAAGCACTGTTGTTATTTCATCCAATCCATTGGAGTAGAATAGCTTAGGAAGCCATTAAAGTTGCAAGTTTTTCTCCTCAAACAGGATAGTTTTAGGTTCTGGACGCTTTATGTTGCATGACTCGCAATAAATCCCGCTAGGAATTGCATAAGCCAAGCTCTGTACTCTTGCGCTATCCCTCTCCTACTCACATTGTATTCAGTCTGTGTTTTCAGCTGCCTTTATCCCAATATCTACTTCTGTTGATGCTAGCATTACATGCTTTTCTGGATCCACGTGAACACGAAGGAATGAGGAGATCACACTGAGGGGACAAGATCA
Organism: Taxus chinensis; assembly: GCA_019776745.2. Classification (NCBI taxonomy): domain Eukaryota; kingdom Viridiplantae; phylum Streptophyta; class Pinopsida; order Cupressales; family Taxaceae; genus Taxus; species Taxus chinensis. Next base: position 905,575,826 of record CM034149.1, on the reverse strand, counting down.
CACACACCATCGGATTCGCCACTGTTCTACATAATCCAGGTTCTAGCTTTCAAATTTCTAGTTAGAATCATATCAAATGGAGTAGTTAATTGCTTTATTTTAGTTAATTCTACTCTCGATATTGCCAGGGAAGCTATGGGGATTGATAGTTTCAGAGAAACTATGATTCACTCCTCACTTCTGAGGTAGGATCGAGAGTCTTGAAAATAGATTAGATAAGTTATTTCTTTGTTTAGAATAGATCTACAAATTGCACAGACAAATAGCTACACTCGGTTATTTCGTTTGTTTAAAATTGATTATTTTTAGTTGTCATTTCTAGATATTTTAAATAGTTGCTTTCTTAAATTCGTAAAGCTCATCAGAAAACACACAAAAAAAATAGAGAAGTTATATATGCTATAGATATACTTCATATAGTTAAATTTTATTTTACTGTAGTTCTCTTTACTTTGTTGCTTTTGTATGACAATCACGAGACCTAGAGAGCCCAGGGAATACATATTTGAGCCAATCATGCCTCAGCCCAATCTCATCATAGCGATAACTGATATAGATCAAAATCTTAGGATTCAAGTCTTCCGAACAGCGACAAGCTTACAACAAATCAATTTCTAGTTGAGCGGACTAAACATAGAAGACGACCAAACACACACATTTTGGTCGAATCAACCGAACTACAAATTACCCTAGGTAACATTCATATGAATGTAGAAGGGTTTGAAAGAGAACAAACCTTTGGTTGTGATCCTTTGGTCCCATAGCCAGGCGAAGGAGACACTCTTCTAGATATAGATACCAACCTAAGAATCCAGGTTGCACAAACGCCTGTAAGATATTCTGAGAAAATCACACAGTTATTGATCCTAAATATAGAAGTTGATAAAGCATACGATTACTAGATATTAGGGATTAGGACTTGATTTCACGCACGACCATAACGGGTCCACAACAACTAAGAATCTACGGTTGTGACCCACAAATCCCGCAGCCCAACGAATCCATAGGAGAATTAGACATAGACATTGGCCTACGCACACTAGTATTCCGGTCTACCCCACTTCCACCTATCATCATCGAACAATTATCCTTGCTAGACACAACAGCTAACAGAGCTAGGGAATTCTAGACTAGGCCAGAGAATCGTCCATAGAATTGACTATATTTACCATCCACCATATGACCCTATCCGGAGAAATACACGAAACTATCCCAGGTCATTTTCCACGTATTCCACAACCTATAGATTGAATCACGCCAGAGCTCGATATTGATTGGAGCTTTCGAGCAGTCATCCTTGCTGACCGATCTATCACACCAGTTCAAGTTAGGAGGGCCTTCTTTTCCTTAGACTCGTAAATTCCGCTAATGTGTATTGAAGACATTAGATTGCCTAACTAGTTTGTCTGCATCTCACACATATTCCATACCCACCGGCTATCTCGGCATGGCCTCGGGAGGTCAGGTGCGAGGAAGAGTTGCTTGTCGATTCCCACACTCACATGTCACTTTTCCGTCGTACAGTCATCTCCTTAGAGAAGCAACATGCGTAAGCGTATAAAATTAGTTTTAATCAGACGCAAAACCAAAGCAATCAATCTTGGTGGAATCAATATGGAAATTAGAGATACAGGTAGAACTAGCAAATGATAGATGGCATGCTAATGCACACTTGCCTTTACGAGTTATTCCTCCTGCACAATCCCTTCTAGTGCCTAGCACAAGTCAAGAACTTGTCCCAGTTCAAAACAATATGGTGCAAGAATCGGAGTGGTGCTTCCTTTACAATATGCCTCATAGTTAGTATCACTGTGCCAATGTTGCACGTGCTCAAGCTTATATGATCCAAAATGCTTCTGATTGTGAGCCTTACATTAGCGTGAGTGATCCTGAGAACCAAGAAAAGTTAGAGACTCCTCTTGAAGCCAACTTGATATTTTTTGGCACTAAGGAATTTTGTGCAATCAATCAAGCCATAGATGATATGAGCAGACCACGCACCTAGGTTGCTGACAACATAAGATACAAGAAATGGATGCTTGAATCTGGCATGCAAGTCACAATCCCAACAACACATGCAAACCCTCAAAAGAAATAGGAAGGAACTAAGGTGTCCTGTAGTAAAAGTGCTCTAATTCCTATATGTGAGGGTCCATGTAAAGCTCCTCCGAAAGTGGCGTGCGCTCCTCCTTTGGTAGGTCAAGCCTCTATGCCAACTAAGGTTCCTACCTTTATACCTGAACAATCAAGAAAGGATGATTGTTGTGCCTCAAATGCACAAGTCAGTAGGTTTTCCATTCAAAATTGTGGACCAGATGAAGAAGACAAACATAAATGTCACAATATGGGATGCCTTGACCATTCCATCTCAGTCTGACTTGTTGCATGAAGCTTTGGTCTCAACTTCCACGCATTGACCCAACTGTTCAAAAGCCACACGCTTCTATTAAAATCTGCCAAGAAGAGGAGAAGTAAGTAAGTAAGGTTTTCAAAACCCCACCCTTCTATATGTCCTTAATCATAGGAAAACATCTTATCCATAACTATATGATTGACTCAGGTGCCAATACTTCTGTCATGCCTAAGAAAATGTTGATGTCTTAGGTCTTAAGTATAGCCCCTTAGCAAAAGGATTCCTATAACTTGATGGTTCAATTTTCACTACCCTAGGAATCATCAAGGATCTTGAGTTAACCCTCCATGCATGTCCAAGTCTGACAATAACTCAAGATGTGTCAATCATTGATCTGCCCCCTCTGTTTTCCCTGTGTCTGTCAAGGGATTTTACTGCTAAAGTGGGCGGTTACTTATCTTCTTATTGGACCCATATGTTACTCAAGACAAGGTATGGTACCCAATTTACCATACAACCTAAGCCAATATTTTCCTATCATGTAGAGTCATATGTCCCATCCCCTCTCCAAGCCAACTATTTAATCCAAGAAGAACAAGTTTCATTTTCTGAAGAACAGCCTCTCGTGCCTCCTATCCCAGACTTAGTGTTGGATGAATGGGTGGAGAGACACCACAGATTTGATCCATATGTTGAGGAGCTGGAAGCTTATGAAATTGGGCTTGGTACCTACTACATCCTCAAAGAAGAAGTTATACTGCCGCGTGCACTTAAGCAAAGTGAAGAGAACCCTGGTCTATGGAAGTTATAATTTGATGGATCCAGGAGTAGTAATGGCGCGTGACCAAGAGTTTTTCTCATTTACCCTAAGGATGAGAAATTATTATTCATGTACATGTTACATTTCACATGTTCCAAAAAATTGGCAGAGTATCAGGTGCTGGTGCATGGTCCACTTATTGCTGAAAAGAAGAAAATCAAGGCGCTGCAGATATTTGGGGACACAGAACTAGTTATCCACCAAGTCACCAACAAGTGTGCAACAAAGAATAATCTTTTCAAAGATTATAGAAACAGATTCTGGGATCTCCTTGAGAGCTTTGATGCTCTGAACTTGTAGGTGGTGTCACACAAATTGAACAAGGAAGATGATAAAATGGTCGCGCTTGGTTCACATTTCTCCCCTATGCTGAGGACTTTGTCAAAGGAAACACTCAACACATCAAGATGGTGATTAGACCATCCATTCCAGACAACAATATCAGTTGGCATGTGTTTGATAACGATGCTCAGTCGTCCAGTTAATCCAAAATGAAGCTAAGTTGTCATCAAGCATACAAACTGACTTGCTTGAAAGTTATGGTGACTAAGTAATACAACTAAAGAAAAAAAAGTTTCCTAAAGGCATGGTCACCTTAGAATAAATGTTTATCCCTGATGATGAGTTTGAGGGTGAAGAAAAGTATATGCACGCAACGTAAGAAGACACCAATCCAGTCACTATTGCGCGTAGAAAGGAGTTCCTGCTCAGTAAATATTGTGCGCATGAAGAAAAGCAAGCCTTCATTTCTCTCTATTAAAAATACAATGATATCTTCTCATGGGAGTATGAAGACCTCAAAGGTTTTGTTCTATTTGTTTCTCAACACTCCATTGACCTTGATCCTAGTATCAAGCTAGTAAGACAAAAACAAAAACTAGTCAATCCAAAGATAGAGCCCCTCATGAGGAAGGAGTTATCCAAACTCATTGAGGTGAAGATAATATTTCTAATCAAGTATTCTACTTAGGTCGTGAATCTTGTTCCACTATCCAAGAAGAATGGTGAAATTAGACTCTATGTTGATTTCAAAGATTTGAACAAGGCATCATTGAAGGATCATTATCATTTGCCTTATATGGACCATATTTTGTAGACTATGGCTAGCGAGCAGAGATTCTCAATGATGGATGGATATTTTAGCTTTAATCAGATCCTGATTAAGGAAGAATATCAATTCAAAACAATTTTTACAACCAAGTGGGGAAATATGCATATCAGAAGATGCCCTTTGGTTTGTCAAATGTAGGCGCAATGTTTCAACGTGCCATGGATATTACTTTCAAAGGATATATCAATGAGTTCATCTTGGTCTACCTTGATGACATCACAGTATTCTCAAAGCAAAATGGGGATCACACATGGCATACCTAGAGAAAGTCTTTGAGAGATGTAGAAAGTTTGGGGTATCTCTTAACCCTAAGAAGTGTAATTTTGTAGTGGCACAGGGCAAGCTTCTAGGCCATGTGGTATCTAAGGACGACATCATAATTGATCTTGAGTGTGTTTCCACTATCCTGGCCCTTTCTTTTCTGGCACACAAGAAAGCCTTACAATCCTTCCTCGAAAAAATCAACTTTGTTAGGAGATTCATTCCTAACTTTGCAAGACTGGTAAGGCCCATCACCCTCATGCTCAAGAAGGACACAACCTTTAAATTGAAAACAAAAGGGAAGAAAATATTCAATAGGATCAAGTAAGATATTGCTTGCGCACCAACACTCATCAACCCGGATTACTCAAAGGATTTTGTCCTTTATGCTTATGGCGCTGATGCAGGTTTTGTTGTTGTCTTGACACAAGAAAATGAACAAGGACTGGAGTAACCAGTGGCTTTCTTCAGTCAGATACTAAAGGAATATGAATTAAGATACTGCCACATAGAGAAACATGTCTACACCATCATGTGTGCACTTAAGAATTTTAAAAGCATGATCTCCAAAAATCATATTAAGGTGTTACTTTGGCACACAAGTGTTAGAAACTTCATCACGGGAGTAGAAATCAGTGAGAAGAGAGCATGATGGGTGACCAAAATTATAGAGTATGATGTGACTATCAAAGCCACAAATCTGGTGAGAGGTAGCGTGCTCTGCAAGCAACTTGCTGACGATACACATAATGAACCTGATACTTCATTGTTTTTGGATGAGGATCTCCCGTGTGTAGAACTTGAACAGAATGAAGCTCCCCACATGTGTTAATGGATGAGGGACATGATCAAATTCCTTTTTGAGGGCACATACCCTCCTAGTTTGAAAAAAGTAAAGAGAAGATAGATGAGGTTGTAATCTATCCCATATGTGCTAATTGATGGTCTTCTCTTCAAGAAGAATTTTGATAGCGTGTTGTTAAAGTGTATTAATAACACATAGACTCAAAACGTCTTAGTGAAATTTCATGATGGATTCTCTGGTGGACACTTCTCTACCAAATCCACAGAAATGAAGATCATGATCACATGACTATTTTGGCCTACCTTGTTTGCGGATGCGCACAAGTGGGTCACAAACTGTAGAGAATGTGCTTTCTTTGTAGGTAAGAAAAGATTGGTAGTGCTTCCCCTCCAACCAATCCAAGTGGATTAGCCTTTTATGCATTGGGGTCTTGAATTCATTGGCATGATCAATCCTCCTTCAAGTGCTAGCCACAAATGGGTGTTGATGGCTACAGACTACTTCTCAAGATGGAAAGAAGCTGTCATGCTCAAGGAATCAACTGAGTCAGTCATCTTGGAATTTTTTAAGGGCATTGTAACAAGGTTTGGTGTTCCTTAAACCATTATATTTGATATTGCAAAAGCCTTGGTACCAAAATTACTGATTGGGTGTTAAGTCTTGGAATATATTTGAAGACTTCTTCTAACTATTACCCTCAGGGTAATGGTCTGACATAATAAAAAAACAAGAACCTGACTAGGATTATGAAATGCACGATGAACATTAACCAGAGACAGTGGAATAAAAAGGTCTCACGCGCACTCTGGGTAGATAGGATCATAACCAAGAAGGCAATAGGTATATCACCTTACAAGCTGGTTTATGGTAAGGAAGCTAGACTCTGTTTATCTCTTAAATTTCCTTCATTATATTTTTCCCAACAACTGGAATTGGAGGGCGCAGACTAGTGGGAAATCATAATGATAGAGCTATTTAAACTTGAAGAATCAAGAAACTTTGCCTTGATCAAGCTAGAACAACATCAACAAGCAACAAAGAAATGATTTGATAGGAAGGCTAGGCCTCAAGCTTTCAAATTTGGGGGCTTGGTCTTGAAATGGGATATTGATAGAGCTAAACCATGATGTCATTAAAAGTTTTATGTACTTTGGAGAGGCCCATATATCATCGGTTCATGCAAGGAGGCTAACTCTTTTGAGTTGTCTCATCTTGATGAAGGCATGTTACGAATCCTAGTGAATGGGATCTATCTCAAACCCTTCCATTAAGTTTGCTGCATCGTCTTACTTATATTAGAGTAGTTTCATTTCCTTTAAGTGTGCTGCGTGCACATTTCTTGTTTGTACACAGTTCTTTCTTCTCATGTGCTTCTTGTGTGCGCTCTTCTTTTTCTTCCAGAATGCCGGTTATCTTCCAGTAGTTTTCAGCAGTTCTGTAGGATTCAAAACAAAGTTAAGAAATAATTCTTTAAGTGACTTCAAGGGCAGTTCTTTAAGATCCCAGATTAGAGATTCATGATTACATAATAGACTCCATGCCCAATGGATGCTCCAGGCTACTAATCCCTTTCGTCTAGTAGGTAGATGGCCCAAAAAGTTGCCAAAACTATTATCCAAATAACTTTCCTAGTTATTTGGACAAATTGTAATCACAAGCCAATTCTGAGCTTTTTATATTGTAGGTTACACACACTTTAATTGGCTCATTTGCACATACCCTTGGCTATTTCTCCTCGCGCGCCTTTTATGCTTTGCTTCTACACTTTTCTTCCTTACATTTTCCTTTTCCTCTTTGTTCTATTTTCCCCTGCGTGCACTTTTTGTGCACCCACATTCTTCCAAATAGTTTATGCATCCTGCGCACACTACTTAACTTGCTTCTAAATTATATTAGTCTCTGGCCCTCTCGCGTGCACCACACATTACTTTGTAATAGTCATACTTTGACCATACATTTCTTCCTTGGGCATTTCTTCCATTCCATGCGTGCATGTTGCCTTTGCGCATGCTCTTCTTCTATTTTCCTCCCATACCTCTTCTTTTTATGTACATGCCTTTGTGCCTTCTTCTCTGTTCTCTATGCCATGTGGAAATCGATCAGACTTTGAGTGTGCTGCACACAACTTGTCAAAGAATGCCAAATCCTTGTAAAAAACCAGTGGATGACACATGGCAAAAACAACAAAAAAAGATCTATAGTTGGTCAATTTTCAGTCAATCAGCGTGCGCCACGTGTCTTACGCACCCAGTTTGCACTGCAGATCTTCTAACTATCATAAATTCTATATCACTGCTCGTATCCTTGTGTGCCCAGAATTTTTGGAAAGTTGTTGATGTGGGATACATGTTAGGCCATTGAAATTCAAATATTAGTGGGATTTGGTAGGTAAGGAGTTAGAAAATGTCTTTCACACCATTAATATGTGATCCGATTGCTTCAACCACCCATATTTAATCTAATCTACCTTCCTTCCTTCTCCAACATGCCAAATAGACATGGATAACCGCAATTGACAATCTATAGAAAGATTTGCTGGCATTAATGGCTGGTGGTTGAGTTTTCAAATTAAATTTCCCTCCTTCTCTCTTTCTCTCATCACGTCATATATAAATGTAAGAGCTTGGCTCATTGTTAATGTTGGACATTTTGGATCCTTAATCTCTTTTCTAAGGACTTCATATCTTTTTATTTTGAGTTGCAGACCTCTAGATTTGGCTCTTGCATGTGGATATCAACCTCTCTCACTATTGTAACAATCTGTGAATTTCTGGAAGTAATGGAAGCATTTTTTTGTGGCTATTCTATGTCATAACGTGTTTGCATTCCTTCTTCTTGCCTTCCTTTTGCATTGTGTGTTTGTTGTGTCACCTCACGTCCCTTGTAGCTCCATTTTTTGAAACTGTTTCATGGAACTGATTGTGTGAATGTGTGCTGGTTTGTGTTACACATGCCTAGCCTTCCCTCATGCTTTCTCTTTCATTTTCACTCACAACAGATAATGTTCATCCCTCTTTTTCTAGTGCTATTGCCTCCCTTAGTTTAGTTTCCCTTTTTTTATCCTTATATCTGTGGTCCCTTGGCATTTTAACTTAGTTTTTCTTTCCAGGAGTAGCAGTAGAAATAGGTAGAGGAATTGGCCTTCTCCGAAGATCCATCTTAAGTGTGTAAGGTCCATAAACTTGGAGATAATTCCATTGTTATCTCAAATAACTCAACTCTCCTAGATCCAAGACACAGGTGCACGTTTGAGCAACCAACAGGTAGTTACACAATTTTTCTCAGTTTAGCATAGTTTTCATCAGTTTACATAGTGGTTTTTATAGGACACACAGTGCTTCAACACTTGACATGCATGCACTACACCTTCTTTTCTACTTTCACGTTGGATCAGACTTTATCTAAATGGATCATATTTTTATACACCATCTGCAATGGTGTTTACACTTCGGGAAGCAATCAAAGTTTAGATAACGACAATATAATTTTCTCCCTATAATTCTTCTATGCTTGGCATGACATCGCCCAAAAAATTCACACTAAGTGTAACTAACGTGATATCGCTAAAAAAATGCATTCTTGTACGACATCCTCAGGATCTTTCTATCTCTTTCACTCATCTCATTTCAAGACTTTAGAAACAAGGGATTTGTTTTTTTTAAACTTAACGTTCTCTATTCTAAATAAAACATCATTTAGAACACACATTCCATGCCAATCAATCTCATAACAGATAACCATATGCAGCTGTAATGACTCGGTATACTACTAATCTATCATTCCATGACTTGGTTACTAACCGATCTCTCATGTTAACTTAAAGTATAGAATAATTTATGTATACTATGTATACTTGGTTTCCTACCCTATTCTAGGTACTGAGTGATCAATTTAAAGAACCTATCTGAATATTTGTTACCAATATTCATCTGACATCATGTTGCTTTAAACTATGTGACATAGGACAATGCAATCAACAGCTTGCGATACTTTGGCCAAATATTTTCAACATACTGTTCATGTTACTATTCCTAGACGACATACTCATCATTTCAGAATACGTCCTTCACCCCACTCTTCTATTATCTAGAATGGTCTTTACTGACTACCATTAGTCCACTTGCCCAAGGTTTGCTTGTAGCCCAGGTTAGCAACATAATTTTTTATAGGAAGACGCTCACGATGACTTAGGGTATGTGGGCATACTTGGCTGACCTAAGTCATCTGAATGTGCCAAGGTACCCTGAGTCATAGAAAGCTACTACCTATCCAAAACATGCTACTAAACTGACCTAGAGGGGAACTAAGTTCAATTCCAAATGTGTGTAGATCTAGATGAACAAATACGAAAGGGTGTTGCCACATGTCAACTGCAACACTGTATCCTCGAGAAGTCCCAGGACTTCTTGAGGGTTCAGTCCTATATTTGGCATGTGCCAACATCCATGAAAACTGATTCATCAAGATGTACATACCCCCTTAGTGGTCATTATCATGATTAATATTGGATTAAGATTAAGATTCAGTAACCATGCCTAACCCTAATTCCAACATTCATTAAGTTCTTTATCCATAACTATCCTGAATAGATATGGAGGACTTCATTATTTCAAGTTTGCATTGTTGTTCATTAATGTGGCATAACAAGTAGTTATCCCAAAAAAAATAGGACAACAAACATCAGACGATTAATTCTTAATGCAACCTAGCTGTCCAAATCAAGTGTGTCATCCACCTAGATTCAGCTAGTGTTTACTTTATAACCATAGTTAAAAGATTAAGGATCATAACCACTATTCCTTTTTAACATTATTAGCTCATATAGTTCAATTGTATGCCCAATGAATATTTCATTGTTATCTATAGTTGTGTAAATAAAGAACGACACCTTTATAATTTAACAAGTTTCCTTATAATAAGGGGAAATGTATTATCCCCCTTATCTAACTTATTAACCAATAAAATTAAAAGTACACAACCATATACAAGAATACCACCAAGATATCACTATTAATTACATCATACAAGTACAAAAGAATTCACACCACAAATTGGAATCCAACTCAAAACCTTTCAATTCATGATGATAAATATACATTTACAAGACTATGCATTTCAAACATTCTGCATGTTAATTAGAATTAAGATCTTAAAAGAACATCACTTTTCTTTTCCAATACAACTTAGAATGATTTGAAATCCTTTACATAAGATCCATAATTTAGTAAACCAATACATCATAAAAGTTTTTGCCTTCTTTTATCACTTATGATGTCCATCTACAAAAATTGCTAGCACGGGCCAGTTCAATGAACTGAGCATGATAAGCACTAAGCATTAAAGTGAAGTGCATTCCACTAATTGTTCCATTAAAACAACTCTTCTTTAATGAAACAATTAATATATCATACAAATAATCATAAGTAATAATATCTAGAAAAGAAGTACAATAAAAGAGTCTGAATTCACTTTTAAGAAAGGAGCATAATATAATCCGTAACATCTACATTATATCATAAGGTTTAATTGATCCTATCAATTACTTTAAAACAATCAACATGTCTTGTCATCCAATTGTCTCATAGTTCTACAAGAATAGAAACACACATTTATCTTTTACTAAGAAGCTAAAGAAGTTAATTACAACCTAGCTCATATTAGGATGCCTCATCTTTCCATGTAAGCAAGAAGAAGAATCAATACATACTATTTCCCATACATTAATTGTATGAAAGACAGAAACATGTTTAGAACAGACAAAATTGCCTCAGTTCAAAGATAACAATATAAGGATTCAAAATTAAAGGATCAACATCCAACAAGAATCCCAATTCAATCCAAGTAGGGGTTGAGAGTCAAAGCAATCCTCCTGCAAGTCTAAACTAACTTCCACATTTTAGAAGATATAATTCAAAGATCTAAAACTAGAATTTCCAAAAATCCAAGCTAGACTCAATAGAATTAATCTATTTCCACATCATTACAACCAATGACTTACACAAAGTAGACCAAACAATACACAAGAAATTTCCATCTCAGAAGAGAATCGAATACAGAGAATTTCAATCAAATGAACTTATCCAAGCAACAGTAAAAAGGGATCTCAATTAGAAAAGGGGCAATCAATAATTTATTTCATTTATACCATCAAACGAATTCCCAATTCTATTTCAAACTTAGAAGTTCTTTAACTAGTTCCCAAGAGAGAACACAAAACCAAACACATAGTTGAAAGAAAGAACACTTCTGGTTTCCCTTACAAATCTTTACCAACTAGTTATCTATTCCCATTCATTAAACACAAGTTCAAATTCAATTCTTAGAAAGAAGTACACAGTACAGTCCATAAACAGTATACTGTCCCCAAGAGAACATATTCCTTTCTCTTTGAAAACCCGAAGATTCGTTCAATGAATCCATCAAGGAATAGAAATCCACAAACAATATAAGATATACAAGGTTCATAAAACTCGCGAACTCATTAGATAATGTATTCCCAACTTCTAGATCTTACACGGCTCCAAATAATAGAGACATAAAATTTGAGGTCATCGTGAAGACAAATTCAGTGAAATAACCCCAAACCAGAGATGATAAATCCTATCAACAAGATTCATCATGAGAGAGTAATCAACTCATTTCCCTAACAACCAAAAAGTCAATTTAAGAGGATCTGAAGGTAAGAAGAACCCAATATACGTTTAAGACAAGTTCTGTCCCAATCTTACCTCCATGTGACTAAAACAAAATCACAACAAGGACTCTCAAGTTATATCAAAGAGGCTTGCGACAAAGAAGGTATTCATCCCAAACATTGATCACAAGAAAGAGAATGCATACTGCATATCCCTAATCCTTAAAATTGTTAACGACTATTCCAAAAAACTCTAAATCAAACCAAACCCAAAACAAGATACAATTCCAGTCCAGTAATCCTTCTAACATAACAGTCAAGCCTTCAACAAGACGCGGGTTCACTCAGGGCAGAGAAGGAAAGGATATACTTCGTATTCACACACCCTATCAAGTTCAAAGAAGGCGGTACAGTCTAAAAGATAGAAGTACTAAAACCATTCACACTCAAGAAGCTACACGAAGAAGATCTCAAAAGAGATTACCAGATCAACTTGAAACCGAAACTAATCTCTCAAGCCCTTATCGAGCATACAGTCCATAAATGACTTCAAGCATTTCAATCCTTGAACACAAGTAAAACTTCAACTCAAAATACAAGTACAGAATCAAACACATCGATTCGACTACAAGTTTGGAACACACAAGTACTAAATACGAGTACAGTGTCAAACACAAAGCTTCAATAAAATTTCAAAACTACATAAAGCTCTAATACTGGGTTAGAACAAACGTGAAGTTCAAATACGAGCTCAGAACAAAACACGAATGCTCCAATACCAGTTCAAACGAAACATAGGCTCCAAATAATAGTTCAGAATGAAACATAAGGCAATGAATGCCCGTTCAGTCAACACTAATCCCGAATACCAATTTCAGAATGAAATACAAAGCTTCAAATACAAGTTTCACATGCATGTCACCATTAAACTAGTACAAAGAAATTTTCCCAAGATCTATCATTACTTTGCAATGGATCTACATCCCAAAAATCATAGAGATTCATAAAAACATGACAGTAATTATCCAAACAAATCATGCCCATATTTATCTCATGAGAGTAGAGTTGTTTTAATGAATCATTTAGAAGAAAGCAAGAAATCTTAATGGGTAGAGCCTATCATGCCTGATAGTGCCTCTACCAATTCGAAGGAGACTTCCAGTTGAGCTTCCCACTCTTTTTCATCTCTAAGAAAGATCAACAACCAAACAACTTTTCTTCTAATGCCTCATATACATTCCTTTGATAAAAAATAGACCAGAGAAACCAAAAAGAACCACGAAGTGGAAGTCAAACAACTTGTTTAAAGAACCAGATAGCTCTATGCAGAGAAAAATTCGCGAGACATGCAAAACCAAACAACCTCCCACAAATTCATCTCCCTTGTTTCCAAGATGGTTTGCACACAAAAACCGAGACCCATTAATGTCATTACTACCAAAACTCCCGCTTATCTCTCCTTGCCAAAACCTCCCAAAAATGACGAATGCCATTTTTCATTTAACATGCAATTCCATATTTAGTGAAGCCTCCACGTAAGCCCCCACTAAAGTTAACTAGTCTTTTCCAAACTGGCAGTACCTCCATGCATTAAACCCAATCAAAACAATTAAATGCCATTGGAACCATCGCCTTAGTTTTATGCGACCCTTAGGTTCATTTTTAATAATTTAGGCTAGATTTCCCAAGACTTAAGTTAGTTTAACAATAAATCACCTTAGGTTTTAAAACATTGCCATAGGTAGTTTCCACCTTAGGTTAGATTAAATTCACTTCCATATAGTATTAGGCATTAGGTTAATATAGCCTAACATTACTTTTGTAATCTCCCCCCCTTATTCATTTAGCACAAGAGCTTTAGGTTAGGACGCCATCCCATCAAAATAGGATAAGAAGCTTAGGTTAGAATGAACCCATGTAAGTAGACGTAGCTAGGGGGTAGGTGATCTTACTTGGTTTAGGATACCGCTAGGATAATCCTTTAGTTTTAGGATTATGATCCCCTTCATAGTCATAAGGAGACTATATTTTATTTACACCAATAATGTCCTGCAAAGATTAATCCCAAAGACCCAAACACAACATACAAGCTACTGAAGTCACGTTAATACAAGACCAAAGAATTTGTAAAATAAAAAAGTTCAGTCTGCTATGTCTCTCAACTAATGAATGTCAATTTACCATTCAGTCCATTAAGAAGATTTTAAAACATTCCTTGGATCACTAAAATTGATCCAAGGATGAGTCAGTCAAAAGAGATAAGTTTGTAACTCTCAAAATCAGATTGCAGCTTATCAATAAGGAGTGAAAATAGATTCTTGCAAGCCATATCATTCCGTTCTAAAGAATCCAAAAGCAGAAATGATTTATCCATAACAAGCATGATTTTCTACAATCAAGGGAACACACCCCATTCAAGAAAATCACTTGCCAACGCTTGTAATGCAAAGAGAAATATAACAGTTTGACCAAGGTGTTACATCACGGATCAGGTGCACATGTTCCTTTTCACATTTTACACACATTTTACTCATTTGGATCAAATTTTTTTATATACACGTATTTGACTACTTGTTCATTCTTATCTTTTGTAGGTCCATCCTTATGGGAATCAGTAGTCACATCAATCACACATTACCACACATCAAGTGACATAAAAAACAAGTATAATGTGACATCTACGCATACACGCTCACCCTAGGTTCATCATCATCATTTTTTTCACTTCCTCTTCCCCAACTTCCACGCTTCACTTTTTTACCACTCTACTTTTTTCCTTGTCTCTTAGTGTGCTTTTCGCCATCGATGCACATGGTTATAAGGTACACATATCTTATCTACTTTATGTTATCAAAAATTTAATCAATAACATAAAGTGGGGTAACATGTAGACACTAAATCACATACTTTGGGTATATTTCTAGTCCTGATCACATACTACTATTCATATGATTCTTAAGTGAGAAAAGTACTATTTGACCATTATTTTTTACCTCTTTGTTTGTTTTTTGTTTTCTCTCTTGGTATTACACTCTTTCTTGCCTAGTATGTATTTTTTCATACTTCAACATTTCTGACTCTCGACAACAATGCCTGGTGAAGACGCCAATGCCCCCATCCCCTCTGGGCAACCCCGATCTCTTTCTACTTTACTCACATCTTTTGGGTCTTTTCTATCCGTTTGGGCATATTGAATTTTGCTAGTCATGCTTTTAGTGATTAATTATGAAATTAACCAAGGGAATCATATAAATATAAAGCTATGTGATCATAATAACGGACCAAACACTAAGCATCTACTATCACCACCTAAGGTTGCATCCAAAGGTTATTCAAAAGCATTCAAACATCCATCTACTATTCACACAAGGGCAAGGGACTGCATGCTTCTACATACACTTCATAGGAGAGTAAGTTCATTTTTCTATGCACACATCTATCTACATTTTTTACATCTAGCAATCGCTAGCTATCAAGTGTGACTCGCACAAGAGCCACCTAGGGCACGATTCTACACACATGCGCACATAACTACATTGAGTCTAAGATGTAGTGCAACGTTTGGTCGTAAGTTCACTCAGTTGGGTGACAGCCGAGGACAGTATAACTCGCCATTTGCATCTTTTTCTTTTTTAAGATTTGATGTGTTTTGAGGTTTTTCATGATATCATTTGTTTTGTAGCTTACAAGTGAATTCAAAGATCATATTACGATATAAAGGTTCCCAAAAACAAATATTTACGACACCCTTCTAAACCAGAAAAATTCAGAACCTAAGGACCTACCAGGACACTATTACGCAGATCGGGTCAATAGATCCTAGGGTGCTCCTGACCTTCCGTAGGTGTTGGTGTTCGACCTCATTCGACAGTCGCACAATTTTTTGAGCACTGTTACGATATTCTATACTTCTATTTCATCAATTTTCCAGCTCAGTACATATTTGGGATCATTGCTAAATAATGTAAGTACTTTATCCCTTCATTTGCACCTAGGGTTTCAAATTTTAGTTGCTTATTTGATTGGATCAAATTAATACTTAATTGTTTATATCAGTGTACTATTACATAATTTAGATTTAACATTTATTTATTTCAATATTTGTTTGATCAGAATGAGATCATAGAGAAATGTGATAGTAATGTATTAGGAGTGTCAATTGATTGTGTTATATCTTGAGAGGGATTATAAGACATCCTAATTGTATTCCCCCTTTCATTGAAATGGCGAGGGGTAGATAAACGAGCACTGATCTGAAATTAAGAATTGTAAGGTTAGTAGTATTGAGTGAGAGATAGTATAGGAAATGAAGTAGTGGCGAGAAAGTTTGTGTAGAAAATGAATAGTGTTTGTACTATAATTAAAGAGAGAGAGTTTAGAGTAGTATAGTATAGTGTTAGACAAATTCATGAGCCGAATGTCACAAATAGGGAAAAAAACAAAGTAACAAGGCTCAAAATATGATCCGAACTATGTGCTTGTATTGGTTGTAAGGATGATAACAAGTGATGACTATAGTATAGAGTAAAATGGAAATACTATATATAGTAATATGGAAAAGGTGAATAGTAATTTCATTTTAACCATGAGTTAGTGTGATTCGAGCTCTGAGTTGCGAGGATGTCATGTGTTAGGGAAGCTATTTAGACGAGATTCAAGAGGGTGACAATGACCGTGGCTACGCAGATGATCGGGGAGCTAGTATGTATGACCAAATTGGGAAATTTTTGACAAATATGTGTGTTTTGATTAGTTTTAGAAAAATTTAATTGTTTATAAAATTGGGCATTTCTGATCTAGATGGAAGCAGACAAGGTGTTTTTGTCCTTCGGGACACTAGTTCCTAGTTCTGGGTGCTAGTATCCAGGGGCTAGTTTTTTGACTTGGTTTATGAATTTAGATTATTTTGAGGATATTATGATTCATTTGTAAGTATATCGACATGATAATGTTGTGTATTGTTGTTTGTTTGTGCTGTGTAGAGGGATATACACTCGAGAGAGTTCCACACAGGGTGTCATTTGAGTACATTTCTGGGTTTGGGATTGACTAATGATGAGTGGGATATATTGGAATGTACTGAATTTCAGCACATCACTACATTGGGGGAAATACCCCATAATATGTCATTGTTGACAACTTTATGTGAGATATGGTGTGCGGATACATGCACATTCTGCTTGTTGACATGAGAGATGACATTGACATTAGAAGATGTATATAGGATATTGCAGTTTCCTATTGTCAGAGAGAGGGTACGGGTTATGGTTTTAGTAGATGTCCATAGCTAGATGAGGGATGCACGGAGATATTTTGTAGGATCTTGAGTGTATTTTGAGACATTAATTAGCTTGGATGCGATTGTGAGATTTGGGGTTCCACGCTTACGGAAATTTATTACAGTTATATTATCTTTGTCAGTGGTTGTAGAGGGTGTTGGTGTTGGTATTTTGTATAGGAAGCATGATATTTGTTGGAGTATAGAGGAACATGGTTCAAGATTTGTACAAGTTTAATCTAGAGGATCATGGTGGTGGGATAGGATTGACCACATTATTACATGTATGGGCCTATGAGCATATATTAGTAGTTAGACCACAGAGCGGGTCACGAGCCAATTATGTTCGACCAGGGATATTTGCAGCTAGGTAGGTGGGGAACTGAAGGAGGAGGATAGACACAATGAAATATAGGTTGCTATTAAATCATATGGGCCATGAGGTGGTTATCTAGAGGTAGTATAAAGATTATGGAGGATGTGTGGAGGAAAATATTGAATTACGGTGTATTTGGCACATGATGTGATTGGAGGATCAATTTCCAGGAGTGTCAAATCCATTCCATGGTGAGCAGGTATCTCGGTAGTTTGGGATGTCTTAGGATGTGCTCCCAGAGCCATATGTATGGTGTTGGTCTATTAAGGCTATGAGATGACTAGGCCCTATAAGAGAAAATCTAGTGCCTCCAAGTCCAGATGAGGCAGATCCGGTTATAATGCCAATACAGGTGTATGACGTGGGGTGTACGAAGGCGTATAGGAAATGGTTGGTAACACACCGATGGGTTTTGTTGTTTCTAGTGGTTGTGGATATAACAGGTGGAGTAAGGGGTGGAGTACCATGTGGAGGAGTTGTGGGCCAGACACCCACTCCCAAGATAGATGATGCAATAGTAGTGTGAGTAGAGTGTAAGTATCGTAGTACTTATTTGGTTACTTGTGAATTAGGTTGATGGATATGATGATGTGTAGTTGCTAATATGAAATGTGTGTCATGTGGTTGTAGGTGATGCATATTGGACATTGATCATGGATACCTCCATACACATATTGACTCAGAATGTACCCCTAGATGTGCTCATGGGTGGAGGGATGCTAGAGCGATTAGATGCGATCGCAAGTGAGCATGCCCATTTGTTTGAGCTGGTTGAGATAGAAGCTGCCACATGTATAGTGTTATCAAGTGAGCATGACGAGGCTCATGTAGAGATGGAGCAGGTGATACAATTTTTGGGAGGAGGTGGCCTAGCCTAGGATGTGTTTACGCAATATGTGGAGCTATAGGGCCGATATGTAGATCAGGTGATAGAGAATGCCATATTACGGGGCCATCTGGAGAGACAAATGGTCCAAGATCGTCGGCATAGGATTAGTGGCGAAGATTCTAGTTCTAGATCTCCTACAAGTGTAGGTAGTGCTAGTGAGGAGGACATCTGATGCATTGTATAGTATGTATTTGAGGCATGGGGGATTATCCCAATGATTGTATTATATAACTTTGATTTTGTATGATATATATATACATATACATATACATATACATACATATATATATATATATACATATACATACATACATACATATATACATATACATACATACATACATACATACATACATACATATATATATATGCATTATTTATGGCTTATTTAGTGTTCATGCCTATTGTGTATTATGTCGTGTTTGTTTGTTAAATTAGTAGTGATTGTATATTTTTTCGGATCTATATGTATTGTTGGTATTGTTAACTTGATTGATAATGTTGAATGTTGAATGTTGCAATAATACATAGAGAATTGTTAAGGGATGAATCAAATAAGAATTGTATTTGAATAACAATGAATATTATATCATATGGTAGTTATATATATATATATGTGTGTGTGTGTGTGTGTGTGTGTGTGTGTGTGTGTGTGTGTGTGTGTGTGTGTGTGTGTGTGTGTGTGTGTGTGTGTGTGTGTGTGAGGTGACATGGTATTGAGTAGTAAATAGATATGAATGGAAAGATGATGAGATGATTATATATGAGTGTAAGTGTTGTCAATTTTTACCCTCTTGGACCAAAAATTGGACAATGCCCTATAAGCCATTTGTTTTAGTCATTGCAGGCATAAAAACGATTGAACTGATAAATCATGTTTTAAGGGGTCATATTGTGTTTTTGCTACCTTTTGGTCAACTAAAGGAGCCCTAGAAGGTCAAAAATGAGGACAAGGTCAATTATTAAGAAGCCAAGATACATTGAGCTAATTTCAAACTCGAGACGACATGTGTGTAGAGGTTGGCTTGGTTCCAAAGAGGTTGGTGAAGAAATAAACAAGATAAGTATCACGGGTTATAGCTAAACACTCTGACATGTGAGCTTGGTATCATACAGGAGGGTCGAGATATTATATTAGCTCAGGTAGGCTTGTGGATGGCTTGGTGAGCTAAGATGCTCACTACTCAGAGGAAGAGTTGGTGGGCAACTTAGGCGTGGTAAGGTTTCTGAGGAGTTGAAAGGAAAAAACTGAGCTCGGTTGTGAATGGATCATTTGAGCTCACTTGGGATGGCTCGGGTCTTTTTTAGCCCCGCATCGATACATAAAGGGAAACACATAAGTTAGCTTGGTTTTGAGAGCTCGGGTGAGTTAATTTATAGTTCATATAGGAGATAGGTCACTTGAATGCCTAAAACAAAGACCGAGTTGTAAGTCGGTAATGAGGCATGGTAGTTTTTGGAGGCTTGAGCTCGTAGATGAGGTGTTAATAAAGCCTGACATTTGAGCTTTTAGTTATTAATTTTAGCTCAATATTGTGAAGAAATGGATCTCGGAAGCAGATTCTTAGGTGGAAAGGGTAACACGACCACCCAAATGAGCTCATTTGGGAGAATGAGTGGATGATTTATAATGGGCCGAGCTATGCTTGATGCTCGCTAAAGTTGAACTCATTTGGATCAGGATGGGTACAAAGTGAGCCATGAATTAGCATGATGACTCACAAGGAAGTAGAAAGGATTGAGACAAGTTAGGAAGGACTCAGATCGAACTTTTGAATGAGTCAGGCTCATTGGGTTAATAACATAATATGCGAGGTGATGAGTTGATTGTATTACACACATGAAAAACAGAACTAGAAGCTCAATCAAGGCTAGGCGCGCATATGAATAGAAGCCAACGAGCTTATGAGAGAATACAGGTCAGTAAAGGAAAAGTTGTGCATTTTTATTGGATTCACCCTAGAATTCTGCCGTAGCTAAGGATGGAAAACATTAGTGGCATGTAGAGTTTGGTGTATGCAAACTTTGTTCAATAATGGTGAGTGTTTTGATGGATGAGACAACCTGGAAAGAGATCGGCATGGTCCAACATTATGGAATAGAAGTGGAAGCTTGAGCTCATGCTCAAACCACATGGATAAGTGCCATAGATGATCTGAGGGTGATCTCGTCTGAAAATAGTTCATTGAGAGTCAATAGATCTCAAGGTAATTCTGTGCAGAGTATTGAAAGCTAGGTCATCGAGCTCCCAATGTCAAGCTCTACGAGAGTGGGATTGATTTGAAAAAGAGAGTGATCAAATTCAGGGGATCAAGCCATGTTGGATAGCTCGATGCATGTTTGGAGAGCGTTCCTGGTCGTTAACTCGGCGGAAGTAAAGGTAAATGAATAGTAGCTCGATAGAACCCAGGTGAGCAAGTTGGAAAGGATAAAAAGGGATTCTGAGCCAATTGATATGAGAGATTGAACTCAGTGTTTGGAGTGATGGACCGAGTTTGTAAGTGTAACAAGACAACCCTTAGTAAATGACTCAATGGCTTGCTGAAAATGTTGAAGAGCTTGGGCCATGCACAAAGACTATAGAGGGATGAAAGCTTGGTACACAAGCCAGATGTATAGGAGGAGGAGAATTCGGATCTAGGGCTGAGTCAACGTGAGGAAATATTTTCACAGCTCAGAATCATTGTGCAGGTTCATAGCTTGATGAGTGGGTGAAGTATACAAGTAAGCCATAGTTGGTAAGTCTCAAGTGAGTTCTACTATTTATACCTAAGCGACACATCGAGATCAGTGTGGGAAATGAGGAGGCCAACTTGGCTGTGACATAGGTAGGGTAGCCAAGCCATAGGAGAATGCAAGCTCATAGTAAGCTAAGGGTTCAGTGACTAGGAGCACACTATAGAGAGAATCAGGTTGGCTCGTGGGTAATATTGGGAAAGTTGTGATTGCGAGAAGCTCAGATTGAGTGTGGCAACAAAAAGTTGAAGTAATGAATTTGCAAGGATACATCACTTGATGAGGTTATGAGATTTTTGATATTTTCCGTAGGTCGAGCTTGACATTGGTGAGCCATTGAAATATGGAAGCAAGTAAAAAGTGGGGAGCGAGCTACATTTCAGAGGAACTAAATTTTGGAATTTTGGATAATTTAGTTTCGGGGTTTCAGAACTTGAACGTTTTCGGGCTTTTGGGATGTTTTTGTTCAGAAATTGCAATAGGAGAATTGACAAATTTAAGGGAAAAGTTATGAAAACATGGACTCCAAAATTAGAGTTCAGGGCTTGTGTTTTTTAGGAATCGTGGAGGTCCAAAATTAGAGTTCAGGGCTTGTGTTTTTTAGGAATCGTGCACATCGGGGACGCAATGGGGAGAGTTTTATTTTGGACTCCAAAATCCGTCGAAGATTTGGTCAATGATGAAGATTGGTGGGCGAGTTCTAAGGTAAGTTATGTGGGTGGTTTTCAAGGACTTCGGGCCAAGGTATTTGGTGTTTTTGCCACGTCAGGTATTAGTTGAGACTTACGCGAGTAGCAAGAGTGTTTGAGAGACATGCTAGGATAATCTCGGGAAGTGCTGTGATGACCCACGTCGGGGTATTTCGAGGGATTTGGCGGTATAAAAGGATTTTCCTAACCAAAACCAAAGGCGGTAGAAGTGATACGTGGGGTACTAAGTTAATTATTAAATGAAGTAGGTGGAAAATACTGTTAAGAGTTCGTTCAAGCTAATACACGTGGCACCGAGAGTCAAAGCATAGAGCTCGCCAACTATACAATATCTAAATCCCTTCCAATGCAAAGTTCAACATTGTGGGCTCCGGAGTATATCAAGGAAGACCTATGAGAAAATATAGAAAAATATTATTTTTATTGAAGGATGAGATAATTCAAATTTCAATTTATGAAATCATTAGGAGCCATTGTCAGAGAGATGATGGAGTACAATACTTGAGATACCTAACAAGCAAGTTTTACTCAGAGTACCATAAAATCCTCCTTGATTATCAGTTTTTCACAAAATTACAGTCATTGGAATAGGGAGAATAAGAGCTACGCCATGGAGTCATCAGAAGATGAATTTTTGGAGGTTTTGCATTCAAAATTTGTAGGTGTTCTTTGTTACTTGAGTGATGTCTTGAAAGGTGGAGGTGCAATAAATGAGCAAACATGGCCAACAACAATGATGAATTGTTTCCTACATTCTGGCCTAGATTTTAGGGTTTCTTCCTTATTTCTCTCAACCACTCAGAAATTTGCTATAAATGTAAAATGGGTTCTTATTATAAAAGGTTAGACGCTCTCCAAGCTTTCCCCTTCTTCATAATCAGAGATGTTATGAATTTGTAGGCTCTCAAGCCTTTCTTCTCAAGTTGTAATGGCAGCCTACGCCTTTTCCCTGATGTAATGATACACTGTGCAAGTTATTGAAGTAATGGAAATCATGTTTTTTGATTAGTTATATGTCCTTTCATGATTTTATTGCTTCTATTTTCCTCTCTCATGTTTGCAGGTGCACTATGCAACCAGGGTTTGTTTTGCAAGTTTTGGAGGTAATTGTGCTTATCAAAGAGTGAAGCACTATATGTAAATTGGCTTTGTAATGCATGTTCATTCTTCCTCATGATCATCTCTCTTCATTGGAAAGCTGGAATTTTGTCTAGAAAAACCGTTTCTTGGTGCATCACCAAGTATAGGTTTTATTTCCTTGCAAATCTCTCTCCCTAATCCCTTTAAATGTTAGAATAGGTCTAGTTAGCCATTTTTCTTGCATTAGGAGTAGTGCAATGCTTAGTTTATGAAGAGGAAGCCGGCCTTCTCTAGAGGTTCACCTCGAGCCCAAGTCCCATAGCTTGAGAGGTGATCCCAGGTGTCCCAACCACACCGAATGTTGTGTTCACTTTTAGGCCATTCGGGGGGTGTAGTGATTAGGCAACAAGAGTAAGATGATAAAATAATGATACAATGATAATTGTATGATCATGATATGTGTAACGTCAGTAAATAAAAAAATGTGATGTAGATTGTAATGAAATTAATTGATTAATTATGATTATCATCAGTAATAGAACACCAAATAACACAATATTGCAGATAAGTTCTCTCAATATGAAAGTAGAATAACTTGGCCACTTCGAGGGGGCAACCTCCAAAACATATAATAAGACTCAAATACTCAACATAATGATCATCCACTACCTATAACCCCTATTTATACTATTCCTATGATATGACCATCAACAAGGCCGTCCAACCAATGATAATAGATCATATATGAAAGAGATACATCATGATAAGAAGTTATGATAGCCACAAGTCGGCTATATCCATCCCATGTAAGATATATAATTAAGGGTGTAACATGCCCCTCCCCTTCAAAGCAACATTTTCCCCAATGTTGGGAAGCCCTAGATGTTACTGCATGAATGGTTCATCTTCCCATGATGCATCCTCAATATTCATATTCTTCCACTTGATCAGGTACTCAGTAATGACTCTGGTCCTCATTCTTTTGGTGTGTGTATGAAGAATGCCTTTAAGTTCCAATATGATCCTTCCTTCCTCGTCTAGTTCCAGAAGCACTGATTGGGTGGAAATGTGCTGCCCAATAAGTTTTTTTAAGCAAGAAACATGGAAGACTGGATGTATTCTACTTCCTAGAGGGAGCTCTAGCTTATATGCTACACTACCAATTTTCTGCAAAACTCGCTAAGGACCATAGTATTTAAGAGCAAGATTATTATCCTTTTGCTGTTGTTTTAAGGATAACTGGTTACATGGTTGTAACCTTACAAAAACAAAGTCTCCCTCTTCAAAGTGTCTCTCACTTCTATGTTGATCAACCTGTTGCTTCATACGGTTTTTTGCCCATGCCAAATTTTCTCTAAGACTAGAGAGTACCTCATGTTGATGCTAAATGTGATCTTTGACTGCTCTCACCTTTTGTTTGACCTTCAAGCTAGATATGAGTGATGGAGGATGGTACCCATAAAGTGCCAGAAATGGAGACATTTTGGAGGAGGTATGAAATGAAGTATTGTACCACCATTTTGCCAGTGGAAACCATTACACCCAACGTTCTTGTTTATCTGAAGTAAAACATCGAAGATATCCCTCTAAACATTTATTTACCACCTCCGTTTGCCCATATATTTGGGGATGATAAGAGGAACTCTGGGCGAGTTGGGTACCTAGACAAGAGAAAAAATCAGTGCAAAAGTTACTTGTAAATATTGGATCATGATCACTTACTATAATTTTTGGCGTGCCATGGAGTTTTTGAACTGTCCATAAAAGAGATGGCAACTGTACTAGCTGTGAAAGGATTAGCCATGGCACAAAAATGAGAATATTTGGTAAGTCTATCTACCACGACCATGATGACACTTTTCCCTTCTGATTTAGGTAATCATGTGATGAAATCCATTGATACCTCTTCCCATCTCTCACTAGGAATAGACAGAGGTTGGAGAAGACCAGGTGTCTTAATGGTCTTGCCCTTATTTTTTTGGCAAACCAAACATTCTTCCACAAATTTTTGAACATCTCCTTTCAACCCCTCCCAAAATAAATCCTTCTGAACTCTATGATATGCTTTTAGGACCCTAGCATGGCCACCTATTGGAGAGGAATGTAGCTCTGAAAGAACATGGTGTTTAAGTGTAGAGTTCTTACATAGATATAACTGATCTTTGTACCACAATGTATCCCCATTCCATATAAATTGAGCTGATATGGATGGATATACCTGGAGATTTCAAATGAGAGTATGTGTGGTTGCATCTTTCTTCCATTCTTCACGTGCTTTATCTACCCAATTTGCATTTAGTATAGATATGGCACATAACAATGCTTCGATAGACTCATCCCTCCTAGACAGAGCATCAACGACCAAATTTTCCTTTCCTTTCTTATAAACAATCTCAAAGTCATATCCCGACATCTTAGTGACCCATTTTTGTTGTTCTTCTAAAGATAGACGTTGCTCTAAGAAATATTTGAAACTATCATGATCAGTTTTTACCTTAAAATGTCTACCCATCAAGTATGGTCTCCATTGTTTGATTACATGTAGTATTTCCATCATTTCCTTTTCATAGGTGGGCTTTAAAAAATTCTTTCCTTTTATCTGTTGGCTCTCAAAAGCAATGGGGTGTCCTTCTTGCATTATTACTACTCCGATTCCATTTCCTGAAGCATCGCACTCAACTACGAAATTTTTGGAGAAATCTGGGGTTGCCAATACTGGAGTGGTGTACATAGCTGCCTTCAATTTTTCAAATGCCCTAGATGCTTCCTCATTCCACTGAAAGGAGTCCTTATTCAATAATTTTGTGAATGATGCTACTATACTGCCATAGTTTTTGACAAATTTGTGATAATACCCTATGAGACCTAAGAAACCTCGTAATTGTTTAAGGGTTCTTGGGTTTTCCCATTCCACCATGGCCTGGATCTTGTGAGGGTCCACCTTAACAACTTCATGAGAAACAATATGGCCCAAGTATTCCACTTCCTGTACCCCAAAAGAACACTTCAAAGGCTTGGCATAAAGTTGATGTTACTCTAAGAATTCTAAGACAGTAGTGACGTGATGTAAGTGTTTCTCCCACGATTTGCTATAGATGAGTATATCATGGAAAAATACTAAGACAAAATTTCTTAGGAATGGTCTAAATACTGAATTCATCAAGCTTTGGAATGTGGAGGGAGAATTGGTAAGATCAAACGGCATCACTAGGAATTCATAATGGCCTTGATGAGTTCTGAAGGCTGTCTTATGAATATCTTCTTGCTTGACTCTAAATTGGTGATACCTAGAACGCAGATCTAGTTTTGTAAAATAAATGGCACCATGCAACTCATCTAATAAATCATCAATGACGGGAATATGAAACTTATATTTGATAGTGAACTTCTTAAATTCTCTATAATCTTGACACATGCGCCATCTTCCATCCTTGCGACGCACCATCACCATGGGAGCAAAATAGGCACTTTGACTGTGACTGGAATAATACCCATTTCCAACATTTCCTCCACCATTTTCTCGATCTCACTCTTTTGCACATATGGATATCTATAAGGCTTGATGTTGGGGGGTTGGCTTCCTGGAATCAACTGAATAGCATGATCATGCTCTCTTTCAGGTGGCAATCCCTCTTGGTTCCTTGAAGACAACTACATGTTGATTAATAACCTTTTGAAGATCATGATGCAATACCTTCATTTGTGGTTGGACTTCTATAGAGAATAATCGAGCTATAAAACCTTCATAACCCCTTTTTAAGAATCTTCTGCATTTGGTGAGAACTCACCACTAGAGGATCTTTAGCTTGTAGACCTCGAAGTTCAAATTTTTTACCCTCAAAATGAAAGCGCATGAACAATTCTTGGAAATTTATCTCTATGGTGCCCAAAGTAGTGAGCCACTGAACACCTAAGACAATATCAGCTCCTCCCATGGGAATAGCAAACATCATAGATTCCAATGTGTAATCACCCATCATGATTTGACTTTATGGCATTTACCCCGAACATTGGACTGTGCCACCATTTTCAATCAATACTTGAAATTCAGGTGCTGGGTAGATGAAACAATTTACTCTTGCTGCCAACTTATGATTGATTAAATTATGTGTGCTTCCTAAATCAATCAAGACTGTTACCTTCTGCTTCTTAATATAACCCACAACTTGAAGGGGCTTGTGGAGTACTAATACTTGATAGAGCATGACATGAAATAGTGGGCTGAGGATCTCCAGATTCTTCCTCTAATTTTTCCACTTCCTCTGTTGATGTTGCCTCATATTCTTCCTCATCACTAGATCCTTCAATGTAGAATATTTTTTTCTCAGAAAATTTAGGATTTGGTCCATATTTTCTATCACAGTTAAAGCATAACCCTTTGGCTCTTTTTTCTTCAATTTGTTGAGGTGTCAACCAAATTGGCTGAGGGTAAGAAGGAGACAAGGTGTTACAATATTTTGTGCTAGAAATGGACTACCTTCTACTGGAAAGAAATTTTTCCTCTACTCGACGTGCCATGATAATAGAATCAGCAACCTTGAGTGGGTTAAACATGCATACCTCATGCTCAATGTGGTCCTTAAGACCCCCCAGAAATAGGTCATTCAAATACTCTTCTGTAATATCCTCCACACGCAAGGAAAAAGTTTGGAATTGATGGACATACTCCTTAACTGAACCAGTTTGGCGTAACTTTGCTAATTGGTTGAAGTAATTCTCAGAAACACTAGAACTATAGTGTAATTGAAGCTCTTCAGTGAAAACTGTCCATGTGACATTTAGGCCATTCTTCTTGCTTTGAGCACATAACCAACAATACCAAACAAATTGATCAGGTTCTAGGTATAAGGATGCCATAGTTACCTTTTGTCCTCCTGGGATCTGATGGAGATCAAAGAATTTTTTCATTTGGGTAATCCAATTGAGTGGTTCCTTTCCATCAAATTTACACATTTCAACTGTTGGAATCATGTGCCTCCATTGGTAAGAAGATCCACTTGAATGATTAAAGGATCCTCCCCTGATTGGAGTGATTTGGATCTGTGTGACCATTTCTAGTGGAACCCATATGACTGGCATTAGAATTTGTATTTGAAATAATATGCAACAACTCCTACTGCATTGCATGAAAATCCTTTTGAATCTCACTCCTAAGGCTACCTTTCAGTTGATGAAGCTCAACATTAAGGTCATCCTTACTCACCATATTATTTACCCTTTCCTGAAGTTGGATGGCCACCTCAGATACTCCCAAACCAGTAGAATCTGAAGCAATATCTTCCTTATTTGGGGTCATTCTTGGAGTTTCTTGTCCTTTTCCTCGGCCTCAGGTAGATCTACCAGCCATGACGAAGGGTTTGGGCCTAGGGGTAAACTTAATAGGGCATAATTTTAGGGTTTAGGGTTTCATACTTTTTTTGGCCGAATATAGGAATTTATAAAAAGTAAACCCTAGCTATTTTTTTTGAGGGGTCTCCGAAAATATAAGAAATTTGAAAAATTTCCAAAAATTACGCCCTAGGGAGCCAAATTATGAATAAATATAGAACCACAATAAATTTTGCAAAAAGAGTAAAAACTTATTGAAATTTGGAGAGAAGCTTACTTGACTTAGTTCTCCACACCAAAAAAAATTGCAGAAAAATTCGCTACCAATCTTGAGATATAGCCGAACCTTCAGAATTAGGGTTTGACATCGTCCTGGCCAAGATCAAGCTCTGATACCACTTGTAATGAAATTACTTGATTAATTATGCTTATCACCAACAATAGAACACCAAATAACACAATATTGTAGATAAGTTCTCTCAATATGAAAGTAGAATAGCTTGGCCACTTTGAGGGGGCAACCTCCAAAACATATAATAAGACTCAAATACTCAACATAATGATCATCCACTACCTATAACCCCTATTTATAATATTCCTATGATATGGCCATCAACAAGGCCGACCAACCAATTATAATAGATCATATATGAAAGATATATAATTAAGGGTGTAACATAGATGGATAGGAAAAATATGATTTCCCCCCAACGAGAGAATAAGGTTCATTTAAGTCCCTCAATAGTCATGTATGAACCTATAGAACATGAGTGCATCATCAGGTGATGATATGGTGATGTGAATCATCTATCATAGGTGGAGGGGTCGGTGATGCACATCAAGATCATGTGAAACAACAAGATCATGTGGGTAGGAACCAAATTGGATGTTGGAGGAAATTGTGCCAACAATGGGAAGTGCAATGGTGGGAGATGTGAAGGTGGGATACTTAGGAAGCCAATGTGGGGTGATGGCAACAAGGGTTGGTTGAGAGGATTTGGAAGAGGGTGGGATAGCCAAAGGAGGTGGATGAATGATAACTTTAGGAGGATGAAGAATGACCTTAGGATGTGGTGAATGAGACAAACTAACAGTTGCAGAGGCTTGCCTATGTGGATGAGGAAATATTGATCTATCATGAGAGTGGGTGTAGAAGGCACTAAAACCCTTAGCTTCTAATTGTTGGAGTTTATCCTAAAGGGAGTAGTAATCATTGTCACGATGGCCATTAATACGGTGAAAATTACAAAAATGGCGGTCATGATTGTGGTACAACCAGTGAGGGGGATGATGTTGGTTGGAAGGTAAATGGATCAACCACTTATCAAGTAGAGTATGTAATACATCATGTGGTTAAGAAGCATGTGAGAAGTATAATGGTTCATAGATGGAAGGTGGGGAAGACCTAGGTGGATGTTGATGCATTGGTGGAGAGGAAGGATGCCTATGTGGAGGAGGAGATGGTGACTGTGAAGGGGGTAGAATGGGTGGTAGAGGAGAGGTATTTGTAGGTGAGCGAGGATTTGAATATATAGAAGTGGCTATTATAATATGATATGTAATCAAGCATTTTTCTAAGTCAATGATGCAACCTAGAATTTAGTGATACAAACCTAATAAAACCCTAGACACGTTGACACGTCAGTCAGTCTAAAATGAGTGCTCACCCAAAGAGAGTAAAGGTACCAGGTCCCTCTTTAGGGTTGCTATAGTAGGATGTTAGCATGATGGAGACTTAACATATATAGTTCTATTACCATCTCATCATTCTACAGAGCATACTAGATCTATATCTAAGGAAAATCAGAATTAAGTACTAACCATGATGAGATCAAACACATACTAGATTCAGATACACATAGAAATAACACTTAGATTCAACCAATATCCTCCATTATATTAACTGTAATAAGTTTACAAAAGATTCATTACAATATCAGTAGTATGCACATAGCAGATTTAACAACATATCTCTGTATATCCCGATCCCTTATGTGTACACCTATATCTCTCTATATCTATTACACAGTTTACTACATATATATAAGGGTGGGGAATTTCCCTTAACCACTTATTCATTCCAAAAATAGGTCGCATGCTATTCTTAGCCATGTGACTTTAAAAAAATAGCCACACATGCAAGTGCGCTAACAATAGACTACTACTAGCTAACTGACAGTAGCAGATCTATTTCCAGCTTGTGTCCATGTAAAGTGCTTCATATCAAATCCTCAAAAACATATCCAATGTGTGACGCACACGTGTCTACCTCGTTTGTGTGCTCTACATGTCATCTCTAAAAATAGACCTTAATGAGTGAAACAACTAAGTCCCGAAAAGGGAACTTCTGCTCCATGTGCTCGTTCTCCCTATCCATTCATGCCTTTGAATATGACCTACTACCCCTGCGCGGACTTCTTGTGTGCTTTCTTTGTCAAGTGTTCTTTGATCAACATTACCCCACACTAATTTCATTGTCGACTCGAAAATGGTCATCTCCAAAATCTTAAGTAAAGAATAGAAGAATGGAAAGAATGAAAGAATGTATGAAAGAATATTTTTACTTCACAATCTCTTCTTCAGCCTGAATAACTAATTTAGGATATTCTTGTTTTATTTTAGCCTCCAAGGTTTTCCATTCAGCGAGTGCTTCCTCTTCTTTTTCTAGAATTTCTGCAACAATGGACTCCAATTCATCCCTCGCAATCTCCCCTTTTTCATTTTGCAAGACCAACACAATGCTAGACATTGAAGTCATCCCTCACTCTAGTAAATCCATATTCTACGCAATGAGCTTCCCAAGCTCTTCCAGCCAAGTCTTGTGTGGTCCTTATGCTACTTCTAGGGCCTTGCGCTTCTACTTAACCATTGATAATCTTTCTGCATGGCCCAATGTCTCATCCTTCATCACTATCTGGATATCATTGTTCTCCTCCAGGGTTTTTATGTTGATGAGTGCCTTTGGAGCTGTGCAGATGTTCAATGCTTAGTATTCCTTCTTCAATTATTCTTGTAGCGCTTGTAACATTCCTTCATAGGATGGAATCTTATGCATCACTAAAGCCTTCTCTCGTTCTACCTCTTGTGTTGGGTCCTTTGGCGGTGGCATACGCAGAGGCTCATATTCAAGCACTAGGTCCACCAAATTTCCTACATAGTGTATTGCTGAAGGAAATGCCTGTGGTAACTTTGGCTCTAAGTGTGGCCTAGCTCTTATGACATTGTTGTCAATCTCCTCTATGGTGCTGATAAATACAACGTTATTTTTCTGCGCTAAGTATCTCTCCTACGTTAGGTACGCTATTTCCCCATCCTCAGCTTTGATCTCTTCTGTGAGCGCTCTAATTGTGACAGCCTTGTCCATATTCTGCCTCGCCACCTCTGTTGAGACTTTGACCAATGCATTACTCACCTGTTCATTTGACATGACAGTAGGCTTTACTGTCCTGTGTCTAGCCTGAGGTGTTTTCTTCAACCTCCTTGATATGCACAACTCCTCACACACATCAAAATCTGGCTCATCCATGTGTGTGTGCATGGACCATGATAATTGCTTCCTCATGCACACTGTGGCCATATCTTCATCCATTAGTTCTCAGCCATATAATTCCTTTTGCAATAGAGTGCTCTGGAAACGGGCGTAGAAAATTTTACCTACATCCTCTACATAACCCATGGTTGGTGGAACGTGCTCTCCACTTGTTCTTCTAGACCGAGGCTACTTAGGAACTTAAGCTTCCAAATTTGGGAATTGTGTCTCCATGTCCTGAGTAGTCTCTATATCTATCTCATCTGTTCCCTTTTCCTCCTCTTCTCCTTGCTTCATTTCTTCATCTTTTTGTTCTACATTATCTAGAGGTGTAAGAGAAGTAGGTGTGCTTTCCTCTGACTCTTCCTCATCCTCATTCAAATTTAATTTCCTTCTTCTTTGTGTGGTTGTATCCTTCTGTGGAGAGAGTCTGGGTGATTTGCGCACTGTTTGTGGAGTATCAACTTAGGTCCTTGTTCTCCTGAATACTCGCTTAAATATTTGCTCCCCTTAGATTGCATCCAAGTCCTCATCATCCCCTTCTTGTGGTTGAGTTGGTGTAGTGGCACGCTCAACTTCATCCTTATTTTTAGGATGTCTTCTACCTCTATCCTCCAAACCACCACTATCCTCGCACTCATCTTCCTCATCCTCCACTTCAATTGGCTATGTGGGCTTAGGCACTGGGATGTTTTCCATTGTATGCTTTCCCTTTGGTGGTGCTAGAAGTGCAAACTCACCTTCCACATACTTATTATTCTCCATCTTGGGCTTCAGTTGAATATACACCAACGCTTCTCCAATATCTCCCATAACCAAACTTATTGGTTTAATGCTTAATACATTTGAAATGAGCCTTTCAATATATGCACCCCGCCCTGGATACACATATTTCTTCCTTACTATGTGGTAATCACAATCTACCTTATCCGCATTGAATGTCAATCACCGCGTGTCTGTGAACCTATGTACTAATGCTTGGAAGTACCTTGCTATGAAGGAATATGGCAACTTACACCAAGGTCTCCATGCTCCATCTTTCATGGTGAACCGTGCTATGCAAAAATACTGGTATACAACGAACTGAATTCCCTTTCCAACTACCAAAGAAAAGTCCTTGGGAATGCACCATTCTTCTTTAAAGGCCCCGTGGAGCCTATTATACCATTTCTCAGCCCTTTGATTAACCTATTTTTTCATTGATGCCTCACACAAGTATTTCTTTAAGTGTTCTGTAGGTGACTTGTGTTCCATGACATATTCCCATATCTTCTCCTTCGGTCCATCAAGTACTCCGATCTCCATGAACACCAGTGATAACAAAACAGCTCCAAAGCTGATCTTTCCTCCTGTGCATGCTTCCTCAACTATTGTTTTTGCAATATAACGTGAAATGTTGTAGACTAACCCTTCAGACATATTTTTGGCAATATGCAGCCACATGGTGTTCACTTGTGACCACCTTTCCTAGTCATTTTTATTTGTAACAAGTTGTGCGGCTGGCTGCTTGCACCACTGGATACTTCTTCAGTTTATCGATGTCCATGCTACGCGGACCCTTTGTGTACCCCAACTCCTTTCTAGTCTCCAATATTGGGGATTTATCTATTAAATCATCTTTAAAATCTTCTCCTGTGCCTTTCAACCCTGTTACTGTGGAGATGAGTGCAACTGAAATTCTAGCTTAACATCTTGCAAAGTAGAAAAAATATGCGTGCACTCTACTCATGAGCCACTGGTACAAAGGATCATATTTCCTAAAGTAAGGGAGTTCATATAGCTAGTAAAATGCTATCTTCTTTAAGAGCTTCTTATCAGCATCGTCATACACTGGCATGTCTTCCGTCGTGTGTTTATTTGTCTTCGTGTTCAGCAACACGTTAAGCTCCTTCTTATTCTCTGTGGTACAGTGATTGTACTCACTCACCTTACTTTTCATTATGTGATAATCCCACTCCTAGTTGACGATAACCCCCTGTGGATATTGCATTTATGAAAAATTTCTTTCGGGAGCTATCTCCTCTTCTTCTTCTACCACCTTCTTCTTTCCCTTCACTCCTACTGTAACTACTTTCTTGGGTGCCATTTCTACCTTGCAATCCTTTATATATCCCTACCTCTTGAATTTTGTAATGTGTGAATCAAACCCTAGCTCAATTCATCATGCCCTAAGTGAGTTTATGTTCCCTAGCTCCTCTCTGTCACCTTGCTTCGCTCAAACCCTTCACCAAGGGGGACGTAAGCTCTTTCTGTGCATAGATGACTGGTTACACACCTATCGCACGTCAATACGATCACTCAGCTCTTCACACTTAGCTCCTTTTCAAATAATCTTAATCGCAATGGTAAAAATGAACTCCCATCCTATCCTTATATAGATTTTCAAATTTTTTATGCATTCATTTCTCCTTCACGTACCAAATATCCTCTCATTAATTGACCAATTCCATCCTTTCCATGCATTACATCTTCATGCCTCAGCTATAACCTTCTAGCGTTCCTTCCTACCCTCTACTCATAGAATTATCTTCAACACGCTTCTTTGCACCCGAGTACCTCATTACTGCACCTTCTACTGGTAGTTGCTATGGCCTCTACTTACCTCGCATTATACTGTTCCTTCATTCATCTACATCTTTGGTCACTTTTTAGAGGCAATCCTTTGAATTGAAAAGCACTCGTAGCATCTTTTTCCTTTCACCTTTCATTTCCCACAATCTTATACCTGGATGTTGACAACCACCCCACACTAAAAGTATGTGTAGTCCTCTGCGTATAAACATGCTTCATGTAGTAATTAGCTTTATGTGCAGAATCACACTTATTTCACAACACACCAACTAAATTGAAAAATCATATCAACAAAGAAGGAAACACATTAAGGAAATACATAATTAAAAACCTAATCTAAATGGCAATTCTACCTTATTACAAACACCAAGAAGACTTATTTATAGTAGGGCTTTAGCTTACTCCCGTTGAAGTAATTGGGTAGCTGTGTTTGTCCAGCGTGTGCAATACACAAAGAAGGTAACATAAACTCCATAGGAAGAATGGATTCTATGCCAAATACTAATGGAAATGGTGTGGCTTTGTTAAACCTTTTATGTTGTTCTATATGCCCAAAGTATTGCAGATACTTTATCATCCCAATCCTTTCTTCCAATATCACAGATTTTTGTCAATGTGTGGCTCAAAATTTTGTTGAAAGCCTCAGATGTTCCATTTTCCTGAGGATGATAGGGTGTAGTATTATGGTGTGCAATCATGAACTCATCCAATTAAATTCTGATTGTCTCATTAAGAAAATGTGTGCCCCTATCACTAGTCAAACTCAAAGGACATCCATACCTTGTAATAAGATGTTACCATAGAAACCGAGCTATTGTAGCCATTGTACAGTCCTTGGTAGATGCTACTTCTGCCCACCATGCCAGATATTCTTTATAAGTGATAATGTAGCATGATCCATTTCTATGCGTAGCTGGTGAAATAGGACCCAAAAAAATCTATAGCCCATTTCACAAATGGTTCTATGCTAGCAATAGGTCTTAGAGGCATTTCATCTCACTGACCTGGTCTTCCAAGACATTGACAATGATCACATGCCTTATAAAATTCCTTACAATCTTTATAGAGGGTCTCCTACCATAATCCAGTGAGAAAAATATTTCGTGTTGTGGCATCACCTGCATAGTGGCCTTCTACAATTCCACCATGAGCTTCTTCCATAATGCCCATGTGCTCATCTTCTAATAAACAACAGGGCAATACTTCATCTCGGCCCATTTTGTACAAGTCACCACTAATTAACATATAAGGTACAATAGGTATAACAAGTTGTTTCTTCTCCAAGGATTTAATTCCTTCTGGTGCCATCCATGTATGTAAAAAGACAACAATGTCCTCTAGTTCTAATGGCATGCGTTGTAACCTGTATAACTGTGCATCTAACATGGTATCCTTAATTGCCTGTGTTTCTTCTCATGACTGTATTCTTGATAAATGGTCTGGTCCAGAATTAATTTTTCCTAGTTTTACCACAACTGTAAAATCAAACTCTTGAAATAAGAGCACCCATCGACATATGTGCCCTTGTAAAACAAGATTATTGACAAAATACTTCAATGTCATGTGATCTGTATAAAAGACGAATGGTGTAGCTAGTAGGTACTGGTAAAATTTATGCAACACATAGATCATTGACAAAGCGTCGCGCTCTGTAGTTGTGTAATTCTATTCTACAGGAGTCAACTTTCTACTAGCAAAACATATAGGATGATCTACAATACCTTCTCTAGGTTGAGCCAACACCACGCCAATGGCCATGCCAGAGGCATCAATATGTACATGAAATGATTTGTCCCACGAAGGAAAATGCAAAATAAGCACGGTAGTAAGTTTCTCCTTTAATGTCTCGAATGCATGTTGCTGCTGTTCTCCCCAATAGAATGTACCTTTCACTTTCAATAACTCTTCTAAGGGTGCGGCAACTTTGGCATAGCCTTTGATAAATTTTCTATAATATCTTGTATGTCCCAAAAATCTGTGCACCTCACTTTGACTGGTAGGATCCCCTAGGCCTATAATGACTGCAACCTTTTGCGGATCAACCTACAAACCCTCCTTACATATTATGTGTCCTAAAAGTATCCCAAATGGTGTAGGAAATATGCACTTCTTGATGTTCAAAGAGATACTCAATTATCTACACCATTCAAACATTAAGCGCAGGGTTTCACAGTGATCCTTAACTAACCCATACACCGTCCAATCGTCTAAATATACCTGTAAGAAGTTGTGAATAAATTCCTTGAACACTTGGACAACTATGCGCAAAAATACAAAAAAGCGCATTTTTCAGACCAAAAGGCATGACAATATAGGTGAAACTATCCCATTCAGTAGTAAATGTAGTCTTTTTTTGATCCTCATGGGCAATCCTAACCCGATGATACCCAAAGAACCCATCTGTAAACAAATATATTTGGTGCCCTGCAAATCCTAGTATTTCCTCAATAAATGGTGTAGGGAATGGATCTGTTACACATGTAACATTCATCTCCCTGTAGTCCATGCATATTCTAATCCTTTCATCCTTCTTGATACTGTTTACCATTGGAATAAATTGTTTTGACTCATCAAGGGGATTGTTAATTCCAGACTTCAACATGTTATCAATCTCTTCTTTGACCTTTTCACACAAATTGGGGTTCATTCTATAAGGTCTCTTTCTAACTGGGCGTGCACCCTCTTTAAGATTTATCTTCATCTCCCCTAACGATTCATGCATGCCTTTGAGTTCATGGTACTCCCTAGGAAATAGGTCCTGGTATTCCCTTAGTAACTCTATGATGTTTGCCACTTCAGAGTCTGACCAATAGTCTCTAATTATGGCTTCCTTAGGCTCAGTCTCTGTTTCAATATTCACCCACTTTGTCTTCATAGGTTCATGATACGTGCGCGTGGTCCTATCCACACTATCCAATACCTCACGCCTTCCTATTGAATGCTTTACATCTAGATTATATACTTCTTCATCATCCACTAGGTAGACCATTTTTTCTTTCTCTTTCTCAGGGCAAGCGTGTTGAAGTAATGTTGTATTGGCCTCTTGTTCATTATCAAGATGCGCTCTTGAGTCTTCTTTATCTAATAAATCCAAAAGGAGTTCTTCAGCCTTGGCACTATCCCCCATAGTTAAGCACTTGATAACTTTCAATGCTTCTTCTACTAGAGGTTTTGTAGAGAAGAAGTCAAACGTTTGGGCCATTCCTGCAATTAAATTTTTGCCAATTTCTAGTTTCTCTATGGAGTTCTACATATACATACGGAGCATGTGCACAACCTTGTAAAGTGGAATAAAACTAGTGCACCCATAGTGAAGGTGGTAAAGCTTCCTGCCCTTCTATCTAGAGTCTCTCACACTTTTGAATATGGTGTTGAACAGGTTTATTATAACACCCTCGACAACTGATATATTCCTCTTTCCATTCAAGTGTTGACATGTGATTTTTAGGATAATGATGTGTTCTTTGACTGTTGAAGATCATGCTTGATGGGATAAATCTTTTCTATTCTTAAGAATCATTAGAATAAAATTACATGGTTGACAAGAATCCAATTTCACTTCGGAAAGATGAGTTGCAATATGGTATTAAGAGTTGCAGACTTATTTCTTCTTCTGACTCATCCTTAGATCGATTTTAGTGATCCAAGGTATGTTTCAAGTATTCTTTATAAACCAAATGGTAGAATTGGCATTCAATAGCTTAAGGAACTTAGAAGATTGAATTTTGCATGATACTAATTCTTGGTCCTGATGCAACTTGCTTTTGTTCAGTTGTATTTTTTTGCCCAGGTCTTTGGTGATTGATCTTGGTAGGACATTAAGGACATGATCAAAATTTGATTCTCTGTGAAGAAGTTTGGTGTCCTAAAAATCTAAGGACTATCCTAACGTTAACCTACACTAGGTGAGAATAACTAAGTTCTAGCTATGTTTACTTATGCGTATACTATTCTAACCTAAGTCTCTTATTTATTATGGGATTGGCATCCTAACCTAAGTGTTATGCTAAAAAAAAATAAGGGAAGAATTACTAAGGGGGATACTAAGCTATTTTAGCTACTACCTATTACTAAAAGGTTGTGATTTGAACCTAACCTAAGGTGGGATTCTAATGACTAATGTTCTAAGATCTATGTTAGTAAATGTTAGATTAACCTAAGTTCTATTTTAAATCTAATCTAAACTAAAGGGGACCTAAAGGGGTCGCATGATTTGAGGGCGATGGTTCCAAAGGAATTTAAGGAAGGAGATAAGGTACTGCCAGATTTGGCAGGGGGATAGTGGACTTGGAGGAGGCCTACGTGGAAACTCCACTAATAGATGGAATTATATTTTTGTGTTGATTTGGTATTCGCTAAATTTAAGTGATGGTGGCAAGTAAATATAGGCAGAAATTTTGGATTAACAGGCACTAATGACATTTATGAGCCTCATTCTTCATGTGCAAACTGTCTTGGAAACATAAGAGGCGGGTTTGTAGAAGGTCATTTGGTTTTTCTTGCATGGCAGATTTCTCTCTGCATGGAGCAAACTGGTTCTTCGAACCAGCAATTTTACCTTCAGTTCAAAGCTATATTTGGTTTTTTCGATCTATTTTTGATCAAGGGAAAGTATACGAAGCTTGGAAGGCTAAGATGTTTTGTTGTTGATTTTTTGTGGAGGAGAAAAAGAGCTGGAAGTCTCCTTCGAGTTAGTGGAAGTGCTATCAGGCATGATAGGTTCTAACTATTAAAATTATTGCATTTTTCTAAATGATTCATTAGAACAACTCTGCTCTCATGAGATTCTTGTTTTCTTGTCTGTTTGGTTATTTTGCTTGTTGGGTTTATAGATCCTTGTGTGTTTTATTTTAATCCATGGCAAATCAATATTGTTTCGAAACTGTCTCTCTGTGCAAGTTTTAGGACAACATGCAAGTAAAAAAAAATGATATGGGAAACTGGATCTGTATCTCTGTTTTTCTTAATTTAGTATTCAAAGTCTTTAGCTTTGAACTGACTGTCATGGAAATACATGCATATGAACTTGGAGAAACTTTAGTTTTGTTTTATATTCTTCTGGGTTGCGTTCTTTGGATGCAGACTCGAGTTGGAAGTTGGTGTTTTGACTGTGTTTGTATTGGAACTTCATTTGAACAGAACCACTATTTGGAAACATATGTAATACTGACCTATTTCTTGGAGTTCGTATTTTTATCACTATTCTTGCATCATTGATTTGGGGAGTTCTAAATGCGTGAATGTGAACTTAGGTTTCAACTCTGTACTTTCATTTAACACGGGCATGTTATGGATTTGCATTTGGGTTGTTTCTTTTGAACCTGTCTTGGTTTTTCGTATTGGGTTATTCTTTAGTAAGACTAAATTATAGTTCCTTACTGGAGTGAGTACTCACCTGGGAACGGTGTGGGAACTTGTTTGAGTCGTTTTATTCTATTTATTGAGCTTTGGAATTTGGAAATGACCTTAGTAATGTGGAACTTCTGTCATGTTTTGTCTGTATCGACTTCATGAGATGGTATGAGCGTGGGAGTTGGGGAAAGTGATCTCTTCCCGCTATTTGGAAGAAACCCATGTTTTGGGTTGACTGTATAAAGTTGTACTAAAGAACCACTGTTGTAATTTCATGCTTGTGAAGTTATGTTTGCTATTTCGTTCTTGTTGTTTGGGGAGTTAAGACCAAGACAACTTTTGTTCTAGACGTTTTGGGTTCTAGCTCTCCCACTCTTTCTGTCTTTTTTTTAATGAAATCTGGGTATTTTGAAAGATTGTAATATTACCTTGGACACTGAAATAGTTAGGAAGGATTCCTTCTCTGTTCAGTTATATTAAGTTTTATTCTTGGAAGTGAATTGATTTCTTTTTGTATTTAATTGGTAAGTCTTTGTGAGACTTCCATTTTGGGTTTGCAGGTAATTCTGAACCTTAATGTTTATGGTTTTAGGATGCAATTCTTGACTAAAACAATGAATAAGACTTGATTTCTCTTTATAAAGGAAAATATGTATTTTCTTATTCTTTTGAGATCTTTTATTTATATATTGTTTAGGGTCTGCAGTATGTTGTTTTCCTGAACCAATTGGAGATTGGAACTCTTGTTCGGTTGAACAAAATGATCTACCATTGGTTCTTTTCTAATTATGTTACTTCTTTTCTGCCTTGGATAGAATCAATATTCGAACTTGTCTTTACTCGAAACAATTTCGAGATAGTGATTTCTTGAAACCTGTTGGTCTACCTTGTCAAACCATTAGCCAAGAAGGTTTGGTTGATAATGTAACTTGTACTTAAGGGTTTGACTGTTGTTGTTTAGTCTTGCCTAGTTTATATGGATTAACGTAGGTTTGACACTTGTACTCCTTATCCTTGGTGAAGAATATAAGTAGAGAATAACTCCTCTTTGGAGTTGTTTGTTTGAGATCATTATTGTTGTTATTTGGTTGAAACTTCTAACATGAAGAGTTGGAATTGGAGTTACAGTTGGACTGTTATAGTTTTCCTTACCTTCCTGTTTGGTTATGGAGTTTTGTTTGTTGTATATTCTAAAGTTGAATGTATAATATGGTTATCCCGGAAAGGAACAAGTAACTCTTGTTATTATCTAGTCTGTTTTTCTGATGTTCTAAGCTCGAGCATGGTTTATAATGATTCTTGTTTAGGATATAGATGGATCACCCTTGAAGGAGCCGTACTGCTTGCATTTATTTTGTCTCTTAGAAAAGATAAATGTGGCATTCTATTAGGATAGAATTAAGAAATAATGGATGGTAGGATTTTTGTTGTTACAAGCCATTGATAGAAATAATAGAACTTATGATTTTAAGTTGATATTGATTATTATATTATGCTCTTCTTATAAAGATGATCTAAGTTTATTAATGTGCTTCTTTTCTTTTATCATTTATGTTGATTAATGATGACTTAATGTCTCATTAAAGCAGTGTGAAACAATTAGTGGAATGCACTTTGTTTTAATGATTAGTGCTTATCATGCTCAGTTCATTGAACTGACCCGTGCTAGCTATTTTTGCAGATGGACGACTTAAGTGGTAAAAGAAGGCAAAAACTTATATGATGCATTGGCTGATATATGTATAATTCTTAGTAAAGAATTTTGATTCATTCCTTTGTTGAATTGTAAATGAAAGTTGTATACTTTATTGTATAAAGGTTGTTGATATGCAGTATGCCTTAAGAGCATAGTCTTGTTAAATTTACAAGTTGTAATGATGAATTGTGAGTTGTGTTTTATTTGCATGAGTTGTGAAAATTATCTCGTACTTTTATAAAGAAGATGAAAGTTCCATCATGTTGATGTTCTTTATATTATGTTATGTTTGATAAAATGGATAATGGGAATTAGTTCAATTTCCCTACAAAGAAGCAACTTGTTGAGTTGCATAATATGATGTGTTTATGTAAAACAATTTAACATAATAAGGTGATGCATAATGAACATGCATTAAGAAATATAGACATTGGAAATGATATATCCACATACTTAAACATGTAGAGAAAGATTCTTTATCTCTCTCAATTGAATATAAACCAAAAAGGTTTGGAAGTATGATTACTATTTACTAGACTTCATTTAGTATGAAGTCTACTTTAATTAGTTATAAGCGGTTGTTAAACCTTCATGAAAGTTAAAGAACACTTAAATGAAACTTTGACAATGTTGTCCTATTTGGTTAATTGCCAGTTTAATTGAGAAAACAAACAATAAAAGCAACCATAAGTTTAACGAAGTTCTTCATGGACTAAATGAAGCAATTTAGGAAAGATCTTATTGAGTGATGGATTAGGGTTTAGTAGGGTTTCTGCAATCAAGAAATAATCTAAACTAACAACGTATTAACAATCTCCTTAGGGTATGTACATCTCGATGAGGTAGTTTCTGTAGGATGTTGGCACATGCCAGCTGCTGGGCTGCAATTTCGAGAAGGCTTGGGTCTTCTCGAGAATACAACGTTATAGTTGACATGTGGCATCACCCTTCTATATTTATCATCCAGATCTACACACAATAGGAACTCAAATTTGAACTTAGTTTCTCTCTAGGTCAGGATAGGAGCATATTTAGGATAGGAATTAGCTTCCAATGGCTCAGGGTACGTTGGCACATCCAGTTGACTTAGGTCAACCGAGTATGCCCTTTTACCCTAAGCCATTGTAAGTGTCTTCCTATAAAGGGTTATGTTTCTATCTAGGGCTAGGGTTAAACGTGGAACAAGTGGACTGACGATAGTCAATAAAGACCAATCATGATAATAGAGGAGTGAGGTGAAGGACGTACTCCAATATGATGAGTATGTTGTCTAGGAATAGGGACATACACAGTATGTTGTAAATCTTTGGCCAAAGTATCGTAAGCTGCTGGTTGTGTTGTCCTATGTCACCAAGTTTAAAACAATGTGATATCAGATGAATATTGGTAACAAATATTCATATATGTTCTTTAAATAGATCACTCAGTACCTGGTGTAGGGTAGGAATACCAAGTATACAATATGTATTAAGTACATAAGATAACATAAAAAGATCAGTAGCTTACCGAGTTATTGAATGAATAGATCGGTGGATCACTGAGTCATTACAACTACATGTGGTTATCTATTTGAATTCGATTGGCATGTAATGTTTGTTCTAAATAATGCTTAATTTAGAACCGTGAACATTATATTTAAAAAAAAATTAAAAAAATAATTTTTTTCCCTTGTTTCTAATGTCTTAAAATGGGAATGTTACATTTATCACTGTGATAATTTCAGATTTGTGTAGGTTCATTGCTCCTAAAGAGCCTAGCAGTAAGAGCAATCCCAATTTCATTCCATCCAACAAGATTATCCTTGTGGACCACCCACCAGTGTGCTATTGTCCCATGCAGTGTATATGCTAGCATATTTCTCCTCTCTAGCGGGTCTATCCATTTTTATTCCATGGAGCGTAGAAATACCCTTCTCCTGTGTAACAAGGTACCGAGTTGTTACCTATCCTCCTGACATAACGTAGTTTTGTGCCTCAAGGGAATATGCTCTTTACTTCGTGCCCTACCAACTCATAAGTGTTGTGAGACCAATTATCACAAGAAACACTTGTAGTATCACTAATAGACTGTGTATCCTCCCACTGAATTAGTCCTTCTTTGGTTGGTTCAATCATCTTTGGATCTCGGATGGTGTGGACATAAATCCTATTCAGATCTTATTCACTTAAGCACTTAACATAGGGTGCGGAATTTCCATTTGTTAAAGGGATAATGACCCTTTCCTCTTTATTTTCAAAACTGATATAGCCCTTGTTGAACCAAAGATCAACATTATTTGCATAGCACCAAGGACGCCCTAGTAGAGTTGGGAAGCTATCTGATTTTTCCAGTGCCAAAACTTCAAAGTCTCCAGTGAACTTGGCTCCTTGTATGGTAATGGATGAATCTTTTAAAAATCCTATGGGAGCAACCTTAGTCCAATTAGCCATGAATAATACATTAGAGGATGACTGCAATGGGGGTCTCCCCATTTGTACCCATGCATCCAAGGTAAGAACGTTAACTTTTGAACCTATATCTATCAGTATATTACTGAACAAACACCCATCCACAACAACATTCAGATTGATTTCCTTGTCAAAATCTAGGCTATGAGGAGGGAGATTTACATGCAGGGTCTGTCATCTGGTCTCAATACTTACACACAGAGTGTTCCCTTTCAACCAAATTCTTAACAATGGAGTAATGTTCTCTTGGTGCAACATTTTGCACACTTCTCTCAAGTCATCTATATCAGTTTGGAACATCTCTGACACTTTCTTATGCTCCTTTAAATACTTTATCTCACCTTGAAGATCCCTTAACACTTCCATGGTATCCTGATATACCTCCTTCTGATAGGCAGGATCTAGGTACCGTGCATGAGTAACCTCATCCTTAGTGATGGTAGGTTTCTACTGTAATGCCTCCTTGACATGTGCTACCTCATCACAGGTAGTGATCTTTACTTGCAGTGCCTCAGACTCTGCTCCTATTTTGGGCATCCATTGATTGTCCACAACGCATTGTATCCTAACCATCCCTGCGCCCTTGTTTTCTTGTTTATGTTGCTTACTCAGATGCTCATATAAGTCTGGGCACTCTTCATAGCTATGGTTCTTTCCATAGA
Organism: Taxus chinensis; assembly: GCA_019776745.2. Classification (NCBI taxonomy): domain Eukaryota; kingdom Viridiplantae; phylum Streptophyta; class Pinopsida; order Cupressales; family Taxaceae; genus Taxus; species Taxus chinensis. The sequence continues at coordinate 905,531,188 of CM034149.1, read as the reverse complement.
AAGAACATGTAATATTTTGAGGACATTCGTGCCTATAGTGGTCAGGAGATACGAATGTATAACATATTCCATGAGGAAACTCACTTATTCCACCACCACGTCCTCATCCTCCGAATCCACCGCGGTATCCTCGACCTCTGCCACGATTTCCTTCAAAATGCCCCTCATTCCGATCATAGTGCACCTGATTGTGCTCCCGGTCATGATGCTCATTCTTTCCCTTAGAGTTATCTGAAACTCCCGTCTTTTGTACACCAATATCTATAACATCATGGATCTATCCAATCAGCTGGTAGTCCTCCATGTCATGAGTTGTGAACCTACATATTTTTATAGTAGCTTGAAACATTATTCCTTATCTCACGTTGTAATAATGGGCTAAAACTAGCATCATGGTTTAAGTGGCATATCTCACAATGCATCAACAATGAACGTACTATTCTTCAAGGAAAATTATTCTTGTGTGACCCTCTACTTCACAATATGTACACCAAATTCTAGAGCGTGTTTCATGGGATGAATTTGCTAATAATTTCTCTAGCTGATTTTCCATAGCTATAATCTGTGCCTCTAAGAATGGGCTAACGCCAATGTCAATGCTCCCAACTACCTCAACATGTAGGGTTGCTTCCAATGCCTTGCGTGAATCAATATATGTCTTATGTGACAACGCCCTCATAAATGGTGTAATCAATCCCCCAAAAAAACCATTGTGCATGATGTCTTGCGTGAATATCATAAGAAAGTTTAGACAGAAGCATTTTAAAATGGGCAACATACTTACACACACTTTCAGTAGTGCCTTGCTTAATATCCTTGAGTGCACTTATAATATTATGCTCAAATTCAGGGATATGAAACTCTTTCAAGAAAGCATCCTTCAATGCTGCATAATCCACACAAGTATGATCAGGGTCAAACTTTCTATACCAGTTGCGTGCGTGCCCTTGTAACGTAGTAGCAAATTGGCTTACCCTACGCTTATAAGTTGTGATTCCTTTTGCACGCCACAATATTTCACACATATGCACATGTTTAGCAACATCTTCTATTCCCTTATACTCTGGAAGACAAAGAGACATTTCCATATAAATATTTTGGGGTTGGTGCAGAACTTGCCCACTTGATCCAAAACCTCCAATGTTCTCCCTACCTCCAGAACCTCTAGATCCACATGAACCGGAACTTCCCATGCCTCATGATCTCGAATCTATAGCTGGAATAGGTCTTGTAGACGTACTCACCTGTGCTTTGATAGTATTACTATACTGAATCCCTACGGTCTGTGAGGTAGTTCCACTTCCAAAATTGAATCCAACATTCAGTGTGCTCATAGTCTGTGTGGACGATGCACCTGAAAACACACCTCTAAATAACAATGAAGTCGTCTGCCTTGCCATTGATATACTTGCTCAATTACTTCCCAAACTTGCTTGCTGATTACTTATGATACTAGACACTGGAAAACTAAGCACAAGGGCTAGGTTACAAGGTGGATTCAGATGAGTGCCCATTGCCCAGGTCATCTCTGCTGGTGCACTTCCTTGTGAGGCCGTGGGGGTTCCCTGTCATACTTTCCTAGATGGGGGAGTTCCTGATACTTTGGCTCCATGTATTCTACGCGAGCTCCAAATACTTCATGAGCCATCTCTCTCCTCAACTCCATCCGAGCTACAACATCACGCTTCTTCTCTATCTCCCTCTCGCGCGCATCATTATACTTAATCCGCCTTGATTCTCTCTACCTTTCCACTGCTAAGTCTGCTATCCTTCACCAGTCCTATCCCCCGCCCCCATGCGTGGTGGGGTTTAGTTAGCTATCAGTTTTCTCTCTAGGGAAAAAGTTACCATCAGGATCTTGATCGCCAACGGAATGCCTTGTAGGTAAGCTCCTCGTGGATTTCGTAAGAACTAGAATTTAGCTACCTCTAGATACAAATAAGTGGAAATTGAGTATTCCAAGATATAATTGTTCAAGACACCATAAAACCACATATCCATAGCTCGAGTCCAAATCAGATCAACATCATAAAGGGCCTGGAATTCTTTCTACATTTAGAAAAGTGCACGATACCTTCAATTTTTTTTAGATGCATAAGCAACCAGCCACTCGTACAATTTTACTGGAAAGATAGTGAAAAATATCTCATATAAACTATTATATAGATTCTGTTCCACCTAAGTGCGTGAGTTAAACTCAGATCTAGTGCTAAACCACCATGTGTATTCTTCTTCCAGATCATGTATCTGTTCTTCAATACTTGCTAAGGTCAATTGGTATGTCTTCATTGTGAACCATCCTGAAAACAACTAAAAAAGAGGTCCCGACAACGGAACCAATGATGCATCCTAGAATTCAGTGATATAAACCCAATAAAACTCTAGACACGTTGACACGTCACTCAACCTAAACTGAGCACTCACCTGAAGCATGTAAAGGTACCGGATCCCTCTTTAGGGTTGTTGTAGTAGGATGCTAGCATGATGGAGACTTAACATATATAGTTCTATTACTAGTTCATCATTCTATAAAGCATACCCAATCTATATCTAAGGAAAATTAGAATTGAGGACTAACCACGATGAGATCAAACACATACTAGATTCAGATACACATAGAACTAACACTTAGATTCAGCCAATATCCTCCATTATATTAACTGCAATAAGTTTACAGAAGCTTCATTACAATATCAATAGTATGCGCGTAGCAGATTTAACAACATATCTATGTATATCCTAATCCCCTATGTGTACACCTATATCTCTCTATATGTATTACATAGTTTACTACATATATATAAGGGTGGGGACTTGTTCGTCACCGCTTATTCATTCCAAAAATAGGTCACATGCTATTCTTAGCCACGCGCCTTTACAAAACTAGCCACACATACAAGTGCGCTAACAATAGACTACTACTAGCTAACTGACAGTAGAAAATCTATTTCCAGCTTATGTCCATGTAAAGTGCTTCGTATCCAATCCTCTAAAAATAGCCAATGCGTGGTGCACACATCTCTACCTTGTTAGTGTTCTTTGCACGTCATCTCTAAAAATAGACCTTAATGAGCGAAATGGCTAAGTCCCGAAAAGTGAACTTATGTTCCGCGTGCTCGTTCTCCCTATCCATTCGTGCCTTTGAATATGACATGTTTCCCCTACGTAGACTTCTTGTGGGGTTTCTTTGTCAAGTGTTCTTTGATCAACAGTCAATAACCTTATAGTAAATAAGAGTACAAAAATCACATGTATCATATATCAACTTTTCTTTTATAGGAGGAATTAAGCAACGATAAAAGATGTATTTCATTTCTAGATAAATAGGATGAAAAAGTAAATGATGCATGTAAGAATTAAATCATAAAATATAATCTAGGATTGGATCTGTCTTTCTCTGATGCAAATAAGGTAATGTAGACATAAAATCCTGCAATTTGGGCAATTATCTAGTCCTGCTTATATACTACTATTCATATGATTCCTACTTAAGAATGATACTAATTAACCCATGTCTTTGGCCATCTTTGTTTTCTTTCTGTTGTTAGTGTCGGTCTTACACCCTTACTTTCTCTATCTTCCTTTATAGTCTTAAATATTTATCATCCTAAAGACTAGTTCCCAGACCAAGATACTAGTGCTAGGTGCACTCATCCAATCTGGGTGACCCTATCCTCTTTATACTTTGCTCACACTCGTTAGGTCCTTTCTAGCCATTTGAGCATCTTATCTTTTTGGTATTCGGTATTTTTGGTGTTAATTATGAAGTTCAAGTAAGGGAATCATATAAATATAAAGTTATGTGATCATAATAAAGAACCAAACACTAAGCATTATCTATCACTACCTAAGCTTGCATCCATCAATGAAATCTAAGAGCTTCATTGCATCCATCACAAGGGATACAAGGGCTTGTTTTCTGCATCACACTTCATAGGAGGGAAGTTCATTCTATTCCATGGACACATTTATTACATTCTACATCTAGTTACTTTCTTGCTATCCAAGTGTGACTGACACAAGAGCAACCTATGGCACAATTCCACACACACACAGAACTATAGTGGGTTTGAGATGTAGTGCAATGGTCAGTTGTAAGTCCACCATTGTGGTGGCTGAGGATAATCCAACCCCTCATTTTTCATCTTTATTTTTTAGGATTTGATGTCTATTTGAGGGTTTTACAGGTCTTACTTCTTTTCAAGTTTATTGCGATCACCATGTGAATCTGTAGTGATAAAAGGTGAGCATCAATGAACATCTTGTGACACTGAGAATTCAGGTTTCTGAGTATTTCCGTAGACCCAGGAACCCAGAATCAGTACCCAAGCACCCACAGGCACCCTTGTCTAGCTTGTTCCTCTAGCTCTACCATTTTATGAGCTCTAGTGCGACGATCAATGATTCACATTTCTCTGCCTTCCAACTCTATGCACTTTCCAGAACTCAGAAAATCAGTTAAGGCATCTTAACCTTATTTACACATTAGGGTTTTATTATTTATTGCTTAGTTTACTTTGGTATATTTCTTTATTTCATTATTACTACTACTATAACATCAAATTAGGCTTAGATTTTACATTTTAGCTTAATCATTTTGGTGAACTTAAGCTTTAAAACTACCTTCCATTAAGACCCTTCTCCTCTAATTACTATGGCTCAATCTTTTGAAGAATTTACTGAAGCCCATATCAAATCCCTTAATGATCATATCGTTGAGCATCCCCAAGATCTATAATTGATTTTATATGTTTTTCATGAGGAAGCTACGAACCTCATGGAGCTTAATGCTTTCACCACTATTCCCACCACTACTACTACTCAACCACTTGCTTCTACTCTTCTACCCATCCATTTCTGTTTCTGTCCCTACTCCTTCTAATCACTATAATCCGCCTCTTGTTTCTCATATGTGGCAAGCTCCTTCTACTGACACCCAATATTTAGCCTCCCTTTATCAAGACCTTCAAGTGCAAATTCATTAATTACGATAGGCTACTTCTTGCATGTCTCCATATTTGGATTCCACCCTATTACTGCATATTCCATTTGCACCAATTGTATCCAATTACTCCCTTCCATCTAACTTTGTTACCTCTAAGTTTCCCATTTTCAATGGGCATGGTGACCCACAAGAGCATCTTCGAGATTTACATGTGGCTTGTATAGATTTTATAGATGATCACATTCTCCTAACCAAGCTCTTTCCTCGTAGTCTCCATGATTATGTGATGCATTGGTTCTATGACCTACCTATTCACTTGGTAACATATTTCATGCATCTATCCAATACGTTTCTCACTCACTTCTCTATCAACATTGGCTCTAAGATTTCATATGCCCAACTTTCACAACTTAAACAAGGATCTAAGGAACACTTAACGAACTATGTTTTGTGATACAAAAATAACTTAGATAAGATGTCAAATGTGCTTATGGACTCTGAGATTTATGATTTATCCATTCAAAGTCTATTACCACCTCTCCAGGAGAGTGTTCTTTTTGAGACATCTCCCTCATTCGATCAACTATGTCATACTCTTAAGCTTTGTGAAACTAAGCTCTTATCTATAGGAAAGCTTAAATATCAAGAGCAAGCCTCATCTTCTACACATTTTCAAAATAAATCAACATTCAAACCATCAATAACCAAGCCAACTAACAAAAAATCACTATCAACGCAGTATCCACCAGTACAGAGATTCAATCACGACCACCTAGGCATACATTTACAAAGTTAACCATTGCTCCACAAATTATATTACAACTGCTTGAGAGCAATCTTATTACACTTCCTCCCTCGCTTGAATTAGACCCATCTCATCCAAAAGGTTGAAATTACAATGAGAAATTTTGATGCGACTATCATCAATGTGTGGGAAACTCTACAAATAGGTGTTTCAAACTTCATACCATCATCCAAGATCTTATTGATGATAACAAACTTGAGCTTCTAGAGCCTTCAAACTGTACGCTATTCAATGAAAATCATAAGCTCAAAATATTCAATAATAAACTTCCACAGACATGACAAGAAACCGATTGACTCCTCAACTAATCATATATATCGTGCAATTCCTCCTCATGCATTAGGGGCTCTTGATTTCTTAGTTGCTCATACAAAGATGTCTCCTCCAATCATTTATTTCTCTGACCACTATTATCATGCAACATTTTCTTCTAATCATTTACACATTAGCACCTCTATTGGATCTACCCTTATCAATAATACCAAGGTTGATCTGTCACGGTCCATCAACGCGTGTTCTATTCCACTTCTTGTTACTATTATCCAACTAATGAAAAAATCCTATGGTGTTGTCAAGATACACTTTACAGTTGGTCCTCTTACTATGTTGGTGCCCTTCCTCGTGGGCCAAGTAGTTGATGGGTGTGACATGCTCTTAGGCCTCAATTAGATTTATCAGTCTCAATCTATCATCTCCATGAATCATTTGCATATAAAATTCATTCACAATAATTAAGTGATTTTTATCAATGGTGTACCTCTATCTACTTTATGGTTGTACTCTCCTTTCATTGTTGCCAATGCATCACCTAGTTTATCTAATTCTGCATGGTTCATCGTTCCTAAAGCACAATATGCTCCTAGCTCACATGCTCACACATGACCTATGTGGTCTCATCGCTCTGCTAGTCATGTACATCAGACTATATCCTTCGCTAGGAAAACTCCTACATCTAGACGTAAGTCACCACATCACTTTGTTCCATGTCAGTGTCCATCACCGCCACATTCTACTTCAAATAGGTCTCCATCACCTACACATTTTGTTACACCAAGATGCCCACAATATACTCATCGATCACATGCATATAGAAATCACTCACCTAAACAATGTCTACCTCATATACCACCACTCTTAGAGCATAATCATACACCTTCATCTCCACCAACATCGGGTGGAGGGTCTCCATATTTTTCCTTTATTGCATAGTGGGTCTCCATCTTTTTCCTTTATTGGAGACCATCACATGCTTGGGGGGCATTACGCTCATTCCCCCCTAACACCAATCAACGTCTTACTATCTCCTCGCTTCACCTCTAGAGTTACACATATAACACGTGCATATCACCATATCCCTATGACATACTATTGTGCTATGGTTCACACTTTACTGTTGAGGGCATCCTATATACATGAACCTCATACACTGCACACTATACACTACATACTACAAATTACATATCACACATTTCCTATTTCACACTTGCATCATCTTATTATATACCCAGCACCTCCTATACATCTACAATATTTCCTTCTTCATACACACCATGTATATTGTGCATTTTATACATTCTTCTATTCATATTTTATTTTAAACATCATACACACTATATACGTCTTCACCATCATCTTCTTACATAAACTATACATCATACGTTCTTTGTACTTTCCAAACTCAAACACTCTATAGATCTTCTGCTTCACATTATACATCATCACACTTGACACAATAAATATATATCGTAAGAAAAAATTATGCTATTTACACATCCTCCTAATACACCATACTATTCTCTTCCACATTCTACACATACTATATCTAACTTATATAGTGAACACTACCCAACGATGCACTCTAGTTTCATGGTTCATACTCGACAATTGAGGGTCTAAATCAAAATTGAACCTCACATCATCACACTTACATCATTATTCACACTTAGTTAATGGATCCTTCTCACACATTATACAAATTCTTACCCACCACCTTTTTGATACATTTTGTGATAAACGCTTTGTGCTACATCGTCATGTTTTCTATCATCCCATTCATACAGTTTGTGATATACGCTTTGTACTACATCATCTCATTTTCTATCATCTCATTTATATAGTTTGTGATATATGCTTTGTGCTACATCATAAATTTTTCTATCATCCCATTCATATAATTCATGATATAAGCTTTGTGCTACATCATCACGTTTTCTATCATCTCATTCATATAGTTCATGATATATGCTTTGTGTTACATCATCACATTTTATATCATCTCATTCATATAGTTCATGATATATGCTTTGTGCTACATCATCATGTTTTCTATCATTCCATTCATACAGTTTGTTAGATACACTTTGTGCTACATCATCACGTTTCATATCATCTTATTCATATAGTTCATGATATACGCCTTGTGCTACATCATCACGTTTCCTACCATCATCTCATCCATACATTTTGTGATATATGCCTTCAACTACATCATCACGCATCCTACCACCTCATTACTTTTACTTTGTTGCATTCAATCATACACATCACATGAGAACTTACAATCACCATCTTTCTTCTCTACACATTTCAAACCATTTCCCGATGACACACTCTCATTTACGGTTCATTCTTGATAGGGGGCATAAATAAATGAACCTCATTTTATACATACACATCCACTCAAGGGGCATGTTGCTCCTATCATTCACACTGCATTCCATTATGTACCATCCACAACATACTACATAGCTTGGTTGCATTTACTCTTGCTAACTTATGCTGTTACATGTTCATCTTATTACACATGCTAGATAAATATCTTGTATGTCATTATCTTTATCATATACACATGTGTGTTCACTTGTCTTTCTAGTTGTGATTCGTAGACCATATAGATCCATTACACACAACATGGATGCTTGGAATAATACCTAATACCAGTCCCATAGAGGCTCCTGGGGTCATCCAATTTCGTACACTATATGTTCTATTGTTTCATTTTATTCTATAGCACACTATTTTTCTCATATTATTCACACTTTGACATTATTTTTATCTTTCTAACATGTTAACGGGTGCTTCATGTGCAAATTTTTTTATGTAGAAATATCTCTTTTTAGGGTTGTATGTTACATTAATTTTCATTATATGCTCTTATTTGAGGGATTTTCCATTTGTATTGTGTGCACACTTGTCTTCTTACAACCATTATTCAGTTGATTGTCTTGTGACATCATGAGTGATGTCCCATGTTTGCAACCCACTTTTCGCGGTCAACATTGTCTTCTTACGTGTTAACACATTATATGCATAGCTCACATTTCATCTTGTACATGAGTGGTTGTATTTGATTGTACTAACACTTTTTTCCTAGCCACTTGTTTATGTGTGCCTTGGTTTCTACCAAGAACATTCCCTTCCTCCTACAGGGCATAATTTTAGCACAGTGGTCGGTCCTCTTTTGGGCTGCATACTCCTTATGTGATGTTGCATGTACCCAAAATGAGGGGGGCATCATATGGGTGAATTAGTCACCCCATACATAGTTACACATAACACGGTATCGATACAACACAGTTTCAATTTCTGACAGGTCTTAGAATCAGACTTGGGTCCTTAATACACAACGACCTTACTTAAGTATTAGTAATAGGGGGAAATTACACAGTTCTTTGACATGTCACAGAGGATTTTGGGAGGGAAGAGAGTCCTTTAACACTTGAAATTTATACAATGAATTTTACAGGGAAAAGAGTCCTTAAAACATACACACCATCTGTAGTGGTGTTTACACAATGGGAAATAGTTAAAGGTTAGTGGATGACACAAGAAAGTTCTCCCTACACTTTTTCCATTACATTGGCATGAGATCACCCAAAAAACTCATGCGTTGAAATCATCGTTAGGATCCTTTCTACACCCCTTTCTCATCATGGATTAGGTACACATGTTCATTTTTCACACTTTTTCATTTTATATTCTTTCCTTACACAATTTTTACATATTTAGATAATATACATGCGTATTTGACTACTTTTTGACTTCTCTTTTATAGGTTCGTCCGTATGGGAAGCAGTAGTCAACATCAAAACAACAACAACAATGTCACACACATCGACATTGACAACATGTACATCATGACATTTACACATGCGTTTCCGTCTTAGGTTCATTTTCATCATCATTTTTTGCATTTTTTCCTCCCTAGCATCCACGCTTCACATTTTTATCACTCCAAGCTTTATCTGGTCCCTCGACATGTTTTCTACATTGATCTACATGGATATAAGGTATGCATATCTATCTAATTTATGTTACTGAGATTTCCACTCACAACATAAAGTGGGGTAAAATGTAGACACAAAATCATGCACTTTGTGTAATTATCTAGTCCTAATTACATAATACTATTCATATGATTCCTAAGTAAGAACATTACTAATTAACCCATGTTTTTGGCCATCTTTATTTATTTTTTGTTGTTACTGTTAGTCTTACACCCTTACTTGCTCATTCTTCCTTTTCAGTCTTCGACATTTGTCATCCTGGACACTAATGCCCAGACCAGGACGCAAATGCCAGATGCTCTCATCCAATCCAAGCGCCCCTGTCCTCTTTGTAATTTACTCACACTTCTTGGGTCCTTTCTAGCTGTTTGAGCATCTTATCTTTTTGGTAGTTAGCCTTTTTGTTGTTAATTAAAAAATTCAAGCAAGGGAATCATATAAATATAAAGTTATGTGATCATAATAAAGGACCAAACACTATCCATTTTCTATCGCCACCTAAGGTTGCATCCATCAAAGGCATCTAAGAGCTCCATTACATCCATCCAGCTACATCATAAGGGACACAAGGGATAGTTTCCTGCATCACACTTCATAGGAGGGAAGTTCATTCTATTCCATGCACACATTTATTACATTCTACATCTAGCTACTTACTTGCTATCCAAGTGCGAATGACACAAGAAAAACCTAGGGAATGATTCCACACACACACACACAAATACGTTAGGGATGAGATGTAGTGCAACACTCAATTGTAAGTCCACCATTGTGGCAGCTGAGGACAGTCTGACCCCTCATTTTACATATTTCATTTTTAGGATTTCATGTCTATTTGAGGGTTTTGTAGGTCTATAATTTTTTGCAGATTTATTGTGACCTCGGCGATCACTATTCAAATATGTAGTGACAAAAGGTGAACAACAACGAAAATCTTAAAACCTTGAGAATTTAGGTTTTTGAGCATTTCCGTAGACTCGGGTACCCAAAATTAGTACCCGGGCACCCACAAGCACCCTTATCTCTCTCTAGGTGCCCCTATCTAGCTTGTTCCTCATGTGATGGTCAATGCTTCACATTTATTTGTCTTCTAACTTTGTGCACTTTCCAGAACTCGATAAATCAGCTAAGGCATGTTACCCTTCTTTGCACATTAGGGTTTTATTATTTATTACTTAGTTTGCTTTGGTATATTTCTATATTTCATTATTACTGATACTATAACATCAGATTAGGTTTAGATTTTCCATTTTTATCTTAATCAAGTAAATGCTCATATGTAACTTTAGGCACATTATTATAAACGAAACATCCAAGGAATACATACTCCATATAATAATAAGTGCTAATAGATCCACTAGGTAAATGAGTATACCACTAAAGAGAAACATCCACAAGAATATGACATGAAGATTTTAGTAAAAATATTTCATTGAAATATGAAGCCATGGCTAATTGAAAATATTTAAGATATAAATAAGGATTTCTTGTGTCATCAAATTGTGAGAAAGTAGGCATAGTGAAACCCTTAAGGAAAATGAAATTGTGAATTTTCTTAGGGATGTGATTTGCAGGAAGATTATTGTTGTCAACAAAAGCATAATGGGCCTTGATTTCTAGGGTAAGGATATGGAATTTACTTTGCAGATTACCAACAACATGAATGAGAGAAAGGATATCTTGCAGAGGAATGGTTTGAGCAACGAGAGGCACAGTGAGGGGTTGAATTTGGTCATTATGAGTGATCATGGGGATTTGAGGAGAGGAATGGGATGTAGAGGGAGGGGATGTATGTGAAGTATCTAAAGGTGTAGGAAGTGGGGAGTCAACGGGTGTATGATCAACCTGAATAGTAGGATATGTACTAAGATTATCATTAGGTTTAACATGACAATCTTTGGAAAAAAATTCAGAAATAGAATAAGTATCAGGCATAGATTCACATTCAACAATTTTAATGTAAGAAACATCCTTATTAACATGAGCATTGTCATTATCAGAAGCATAGTCAATATCATTCATATTTTTATAAGCAATAATTTCATGAAGACAAATATCCGTATGTAAAGAATCTACACCAGTGTTATCATTTACCATAGTACAAGGAGAAGAGGATGGAGTATCATTCATGTCTATAGTGGATGGGGGAGAATATTCTTCAAGGTTTTGAATAGGAGAGATAAAACAAGAACTAGGACTTGAAAGATTATCAGGAATAAATTCTTGGAATGAAAGGAGTTGTTGGATGACATGTGAATTCTACTAAGGATTTCGCATGAGAGCCTGAAATTCAGATTCTTCGTTCGAGTTGGAAATAATTGGGTGCATGCCCATGAAGTTCATGGGGTGATCTAGGGAGGGGTACATTTTATTAGCCATGAGGGATTTAGATCCTAGGGCAAGGAGTTCGATTAAGGATCGAGTTCACCAAATGATTTAATCTAAATTGAATTAAATCTAATTTCAAAGTAACGTACTATAAATACATGATATTTAGATGATAAAATATAATAATGTACAAGAAATGAGAATTCAAAAATGTAAAACCCTAAGCATACAAGAGAGGAATGATGACTTCGCTGGTTTCGAGTGATATGGAAGTGATTGCAACTATTTGAATGTTGGATATGGTTGGAAATAGTGTTATAGTGGCTCACAGAGAGTTATGGGACTGTGAACCATGTTGGACAAAAGCACCCAAAGGAGGACAGGAGCACCTAGGTGCTAGTGACTATTCTGGGTACTAGTGACTACTTGAATATTCAGGATCTAATACTTTTATGGGTAAGAAGTTATTTACTCTAATGTTTATTTGTCACTCTAACTTCACTATTAGGATTCTGCTACAACCTGTAACCTGTTAAAAAAACCCTAGTTATATGCACAAACTCACAAACATATGAGATCTGAATAAAATATGCAATATGTGAAGTCATAATGACCCCGACGATCATTCGATGAGTGAAATTAATACTGAGCGTTGCACTATATTTTACACTCCATATAGTTCTTTATGCTTGTGTATGAAATGGAATCCCTATGTTTTCCCTTGTGCTAATGATGCCAAGATAACGAGATATAGCTAGCTTTGATGCAAATGTGTGATATGAAATTCAACACTTCCCTTCATATATAGTGTATGCAACCCAAAATGTAGTCCCTTTGAGTAATAATAGTAGTATGTGGATGTGATAGCCCTCCTTGATTTTCCAACTAGAATAATGGTTAGTATGTTGTGTATATATATGAGTCCCTTGCTTGAATCTTGACATTAGTGACATAAAAGGTTGACTGCAAATGTGGGATAAAGATAAGAAAATAAATAAGGCTGACCAAAGAATAAGGAGAATAGGAGTGCCTAGAAGGGACACAAGCGCCTAGGTGCCTATGTCTGTAGTGGGTGATAGTGTAATGAGACCACAAATGACTAATATGAAAAAAGATAGACATGGATCCCTGTGACCTGACTAGAAGCGAATGCATAGCTAAGAGGTGTAGAAGAGAGTCACAATAGAAATCAATCAAAGAACATACAAGGACAAGGGAAAGTGTCACCAATGTGTACTTGTATTACTTAAGATTCATGCATATACAACATACTGATGGCATATTAAAGTGGTGATACGTGCATAATTTTGTGTCTACAATGTGCATATAGAAAATAAAATATCCTATCTATCAAATCATGTAACAAACAATCATATGTAAAGTATGAACTAGTAACTAAATATATGCTTAGGTCTAATTTTGCATTTTTAGAATATTTGAATGTTTTTGCTTTTTTTTGCATTGTTGAGAATGTTTGAAAGTGTGCTATCCAATGACCAAGTCATATGGATGGGGAGAAGCAATAATGTTTTTTGAGAGATAGTCTAGACTAGCATTATGTGACGTAATATATAAATGTCATGATATAGGACACTATGTAGAATGCCATGACACTCAAAATTACACCTTTATGCATAAGGTAATATTAATACCCTGGTCAAACTAATAAAAAATAAAAAATAATACAAATTCCCATAAAACCCATAAAACTTTAAATACACTAAAAAATGACTACAAATTCCATCTTTTATCAACCACCTTTTTTCTTGCACCTATATGGGGCAGGATGGGGCACAAAAAATATCACTTAAGGGGGGTCATACACTAATATCCTTCACTTTTCATTCTTATGACAACTAATAAATCAAACAAACCATTAGTTTCACTGACCAAATCCATCTTCCTTGTGAAACCAGCCAATCGATCTCTTCACAGAGCTCACTGAAGTGGCCCATTGATCAACATTTCTGAGCTCTTGTCTATCCAATTAGTAAACTAAACCCACATTTACAACAACCTTTATCATAGGGTCCATCGGACCCTGTCTCGTCTCTATTTTTTGTATTGTATCTTACCTTAATCACATTAATAAAAAAATACAAATTCCCATAAAACCCATTAAAACTAAAAAAATACTCTACAATAATTAAAAAATCATAAAATATTATTAAAATCCCTAAAAAAAATAAAATATAAATAAAGCAAGATAAAACAAAAAGAAATCACAAATTAATGTTTAAAATAGTAAAGCAATCCTAAGAAAAAGTAAAGCCTTAAAACATGCAAGCACCCACCTCTATAAAGAAAATCTATAAAACAAGGAGCTTTTGTCCATTACGACTCCAAGAATTTTGATCATAATTTCATGTCTATTTCATTGTAGGTTGATTAAATACAAAGATAAATTTGCAAAAAGAATATACACGTCCACGACATCCCAAAATCACAAAAAATACATATTCTAAATCACCTAAATGATACACCTGAGATTCCCATGTGATTTTACTGTCATCAAATTAATCAACTACAACCATCAATAATCAATCATGCAACACTTATGGGTTCTCCAAAGGTCGGGAATCAAGTATATTAGTCATTTCGTGATTTACTTTTCTTTATCTTGTCATTTACTTTATCATGTCAATTTATTTATCAACCTTAAAAAGGCTAGGGATATGACTGATACATATGCCCTAACCACTAGAAAATACTAATCCATTTTCTAGTTTTGATGTGTAAATCACAAAACAATTACTTGTTGATCCAAAAATTGACCAATTTTTTTTCCTTGATCACGGACCCCTATAGGCATTAAATTATTTTCCAAACTTACCCCATTAAAATCAACTTAAAACAATGCAATGAATTGAAACAAACTACACACAGGTTGATAACGGAGTTCGGCAAAATGCCTATGTCTCCGGGTTCATCAATAGAACTGATATATATTATCTACTTCAATGACTGTAAAAAATAATACAATCTAAGTAAGATAATGTTGAATACAAATTGGAACAAGAACCTTTATCATGAACATTGAATAGTTACCCCGACTTATGATGTAGATTCGATCCAGTATTCTCCTTCATGGTATAATGCCCAATGGCTCCCCGATCGGTCTTCCAGATGTTATTATGATGCCCTATGGCTCCCCAATCAGTCTTCCAGACATGAGGTACTCTGAAGTTGTGTCTTAATAATCCTGAAGAACAAGAACCTCCTCCACGACCACCAAGTGATAATCCTCAGCTTATGCAGTAGATTCGATCTCCCTTTGCAGAATATCCTATGGCACCAAAGTCTAGGATCCACAATATGTAGTGTGGCTCAAAGGGCCTATTGGATAGTATTAATAACTCCCAATAAAAATATTTCCTATTAAAATAATAGGTCTTATCCCTCCATATTTCCTATATTAAAATAGGTTGTCACATCTCCATAATGTCTCCATGATCGCCATCGAACTTCAACCATGTCATCCTTCTTGGCTTGGGCTCGGAGTATGTCTTCTTGGAGAGAATTCAGAGCTACAAAATAATATTTCACCTATTAAAAATAATAGGACTTAAAATAATAATAATGCCTATAATGATAGGGCTTACATATTTACATGCCTATAATAATAGGCCTTAGCTCCGGAACATATACCTATATTAAAATATAGGTATTTCAAAATAATAATGCCTATATATCATATAGGTCTTAAAAAAGAATAATGGCCTATATAAATATAGGATCCATTACATTCATAATATTTTCCAGGTTAGCCTCCATGAGCTTAGCTTGAGAGAGACTAAGCTCCACAAATGAGCTTGTGTATCGAATGGAGAAATGGTTGGCTTTTATAGCCAAATGTGGCCCGAGTTTCATGCTAAAACCCTTATCACTCCACCAACTATCAGCATAACCAACTCACTGGATGAGTTGGTTGGAGCAGCTTGCCTTGTATGGAGGAGGTTGCGAGGTTCAATTCCTGTGCCTTACATTTTGTTCAGTCAGTTCAAACCGACCCCCATCTGTGCCACGTGGGTCCACGTGCCCACTGCCATTGCCACCTATGTCATTCACCATGACTCATCCACGTAGCTTCCCTTCCATGTTCGACCCCCGTGATCCTCACCTAGCCTTCCATTTACACCCACGTTGATGCCCAACTCCCAAATTGTCCAGCTTGGCTCATCGAGCTCGATTCTTTTGCCGACGGTTAGGGGATTTTATCCCACTTGCGGTGGGAGAGGAGATGGGATAGGCCAAATATCCTTTTCCAACCATGTGATACCGTGGGTTAGGCCACAAGCTAAATGATTAAGAAATTTTTTCGGCCATTGAAATTACAAAATAGCTCGACCATTGAGCTCGATGAGATAATGCTCCTAATCACTCCTTCATAACTTAAACTTTCCAACGTAGTAATGAATAGCTCGGTCAACTCGGTTGACTAATCAATAAGTGGTGGCAGGCCATGTGGTGGCCTGAGGACCCACCACGTGGCAATTTTTTTTTTCGATCATGTACAAAGATAAATAAATGTCGAATGTGAAGACTAGAGGTATAAACCTAAAAACATCACCTTCACACAATCATACTTTCCACTGCTTCATGACTTGTCAGTTGACCCGGTCCCACCTAGGGTTGACCGCAACTTTGACCAGCCACCATTTACACATACGGACTCCATTTTAGATGTTCAAATAGTCGACGAAAATATCTTGAAGTCATCTTCTGCACTATGCTGATCCTGGGAAGTTTAGGGAACATATGTCCTCTGTATTGACCTCCAAGATCATACCTCCCCAATGGGAAAGGATTTTTGTCCCAAAAATCTTGTAAACTCCAAATCATGTTGTTGAGAAGAGATCTACGCAGTATACTGCCAACTCCACAATCAAAAAATGATGGTTCAAACTCTAGGACCTGTGGCACTTGGGCTCACTACCTCCTGTTGTACACCACTCTGATATCTAAAGAAGACCTCCACGCTTCTCCTTGTATGGTGCTAAGTTTCCCAATGAAACCTCAACGCTCCCATTGTGTGGTGCTAAGATTCCAGATATCTGACAACAAGGATCCCCTTTTACTCTATAACACAACTCCTGGCTCTGAGTTGATTCCACAGAATCCAAACTGAGTCTGAAGGAACTCCATGCTACGCAGAGCTAAGAGTGATCTAATGTCAGTGATGGACAATGACTTGTCAGGTACCATCCTACTACAGGGCCATAAGAAACTCTACAAAAAATGAAGATGTGACCTGATGTCATGTCCCTTTCTAGACCTCAATGCTCCCCATTGCATGGTGCTAAGTCCTCTTTCAATACCTCAACGCTTCCACTATGTGGTGATAAGTTGTGATGATCAAGCTACCATTCAAGATGTACAGTCATAATTCCTTGACACTGAATGATGTTATGAGCTAATCTCTTGTGAGCTCCTCTTGTTGACATAAATTATCAGGTACCATCTATGTTGTATGACCATAATGGCCTTCTTCACAGAATGAAGTTCTGACCTGATGTTAGATGCCAATGGTGTTCAGCTACCATTCTACTGCACAGGTCACAATTCCTCTACACAAAATGAAGTTCTGAGCTGACACCAGTGAACTCAACTGTCTACACAAATGGTTGAAAATTCTCCAAGCTTATAGGTATGAGTATCTACAAGCTGTAACAGTCACTCAAAATATCTGATTAGGAGATATGTGCCCTTAAAAGGGTCTTTATACAACTTTTAAATACAAGTGTAAGGAAAACATTTCCTAATACATCATGCAAATTTAGTTGTAATAATGCTCCATTTTTGGATTCTTTGTATAATAAGCTTAAATACCAAAAATAAGGAAAATAATTTCACATGATAAACCTGTCACGAAGATTTCTCCTATTTGGTGCCTTATGTAATTTTTCTTCCCCACTATGTTTCTTCAATGTGGATTGACTTTGTTTGTCTCCTCCCTACTGGAAAAATAACTCAACAAGGAAAAAATATACTGCATCTCATGGTGTTAGAAAAATCACCAAAATAATTTCCCTCTAAGGGGTCTTACTAATGCAAGTATAAAAGAGTACAAACATTTCCCAAAATTGGGTCTTTTACTAATGTGCCCCTGTTGATCGTCAAATGATCTATCATCTGCACATGAGTTATAATAGAATAAATCCAAATATAAATGTGAGAAAATTACTGAGGATGATAAACCTTCCCTCAGTCTATCCCACCAATCTGGACTCCACAAGTACAAGGTGATGCCATCATTGTCAACTCATCCTACACTGATCAACCTGCTCAGAGAATAACAAGTTTGCAAGTGCGATCACCTGCTCTGATACCAACTTGATCTAAAAATTAACCGAATTTTTTTCCTCGATCACAGACCCCTATAGGCATTAAATTATTTTCCAACTTACCCCATTAAAATAAACTTAAAGAAATGCAAGAATTGAAACAAACTGCACACAGGTTGATAACGGAGTTTGGCAGAATGCCTACAGTCTCTGGGTTCATCAATAGAACTGATATATATATCTACTTCAACAACTGTAACAAATAATACAATCTAAGTAAGATAATGTAGAATACAAATTGGAACAAGAACCTTTATCATGAACACCAAATAGTTACCTCGGCTTATGATGCAGATTCGATCTAGTATTCTCCTTCATGGTACAATGCCCAATGGTTCCTTGATTGGTCTTCCAGATGTTATTATGACACCCTATGGCTCCCCATTCAGTCTTCCAGACATGACGTACTTTGAAGTTGTGGCTTAATAATCTTGAAGAACAAGAACCTCCTCCACGACCACCAAGTGATAATCCTTAGCTTATGCAGTAGATCTGATCTCCCTTTGCAGAATATCCTATGGCACTAAAGTCCAGGATCTGCAATATGCAGTGTGGCTCAAATGGCCTATTGGATAGTATTAATAACTCCCAATAACAATATTTCCTATTAAAATAATAGGTCTTATCTCTCCATATTTCCTATATTAAAATAGGTTGTACATCTCCATAATGTTGCCATGATCACCATCGAACTTCACCAGTCTTCCTTCTCATCTCGGGCTCAGAGTATGTCTTCTCGGAGAGAATTCAAAGCTATAAAATAATATTTCACCTATTAAAAATAATAGGACTTAAAATAATAATAATGCCTATAATGATAGGGCTTACATATTTACATGCCTATAATAATAGGCCTTAGCTCCGAAACATATACCTATATTAAAATATAGGTATTTCAAAATAATAATGCCTATATATAATATAGGTCTTACAAAGAATAATGGCCTATATAAATATAGGATCCATTACATTCATAATATTCTCCCTTAACCTCCATGAGCTTAGGTCTTGGGAGAGACTAAGCTCCACAAATGATCTTGTCCATCGAATGGAGGAATGGTTGGCTTTTATAGCCAAATGCGGCCCGAGTTTCATGGTAAAAACCTTATCGCACCAAATACCACCACAACCAACTCATTGGTCGAGTTGGTTAGAGTGCCCTACCTTTGTATGGAGGAGGTTACGGGTTTAATTCCTGCACCTTGCATTTTGTTCGGTCGTTTTGGGCCGACCCCCTTCCGTGCCACGTGGGTCCATGTGCCCACTGCCGTCGCCACCTATGCTGTTCACCATGACTCGTCCACGCTGGCTGCCCTTCTATGCTCGGACCCTATCCTCACCCAGGATTCCATTTTACACCCATGTTGATGGCTAACTCCCCGCGTCCAAGCTTGGATCATCAAGCTCAATTCTTTTGCCGATGGTTTGGGGATAAACATTTATCCCACTTGCGGTGGTAGAGAAGATAGGATATGTTTTTAAATAGCCTTTGCCAACCATGTGAACTGTGGCTTGGGACACGTGCTTAAGAAATTTTGTTGGCCGTTGAAAACATAATAGATCAACCATTGGCTCAATGAGCTAATGCTCCAACTCACCCTTGCTTAAACTCGCTAACATAACAACATAGCTCGGTCAACTCGGTTGACTAGTCGATAAGTGGTGGCAAGCCACGTGGTAGCATGAGGACCCACCATGTGGAAATTTTTTTGTTGATCATGTATGAAGATGAAGATGGCGTCAAATGGCAAAGACCATAGGTACAAATTTGAAAACATCACCTTTGCACGATCACAGTTGCCACTGCTTCATGACTTATCAGTTGACCCGGTCCCACCTAGGGTTGATGAAAACTTTGACCAGACACCATTTGCATATATGGAATCCATTTTTGACATTCAAATAGTCAATAGAAATCTATCGAAGTCATCATACACACTGTGCTTATCCTGGGAGGTTTAGGGAACATCTATCCTCTGTATTGACCTACAGATCACTTCTTGTTAATAAGAACTTGATACTTTGTCCCATAACACTTAACAATGGTATCTTAAATCCATTTACTTTTTGTATCAATTAGATAAGGGTTAATTTTATTTCCAATATTCTAACACTTCCATGTGATCTCTAATCATTGTATAAATTTTGGCGATCATAGTGGGATGCTTGGTCTTATTGCATGCATGTTTATCTTTGAATCTAATAAATTAATTTATGTTATTTTTTCTATTTTTATTAACATATTTTAGTAGTTCTAAGTTTTATATTTTGTCTAATAATATTTTACAATTCTAACTTAGTATTTATTGGTCAAACTATCAAAAATATTTGAAAATTTATAGGTCGATTGCTTACGCAATTTCCATGTGTTTCTCTGAATATGAAAAACAACAAAAAATATGTTTTAATTTTATTTTCATGTGTTCTTCTTTTGTGCATCTCTACTCAACTATAACTACACATTCTATTCTTTATAACTCTAAGGTGAACATGGGAATCACCAGTTCTATTTCTTCAATGTTACTTAGATCTCATCACCAAGAGTCCATAGTCAATATCTTGTTTACTAACAAGATATATAAATTCAAGGAAGGAACTACCATTTTTGGGGAATCTCTAGTGAAAGTGCATGGTGTGAAGTGGGGAGGGAATTGACCCTCCAATACCCACACCTTAGATAGTAATTTTCTAACACATAATCAGACCTCACGTATTGCAAGGTATATCGACAATAGACACAACACTTCTATCCTAACTTAGCAATGATATTTGTTATGCATTATTTGGTAGTGTCAAGAACACATTATTCTCAAAGCTATCCCCACATAATTTTCAGGAACACACTATTACTCATATGACTAGTATTTAAATTTATTTTCCTCTTTCCTTTCTATTTTGTACATCCTTAAACTCAAAAAACTTTAAAAAAATCACAAACATTCCAAAAAAAAAAAAGAAAAATCCAAAAAAAGTAAAATTCCCAACCCAATTACTTAGGTGATTCTCCTAGGTGACCTGAGTGATTTTCATGTAACTATTTTCATGCCTCTTTGCCCATGTTTATTCACTATCCTTATGTTCCATATTCACCTTCTCCATCATCTCTCCTAGTTATTAGGAGACTTACCTCAACGTCAATCCCCATCTTAACCTATATTTGTCACATGTCTACTTTATCATCCATCTATCTCACCTAGATATTGAATCATGCACATTTACTTCTAAATCACTTCCCAAAATCATGCCCATTTTCTTCCAAATCAATCCCTACAATTGTGATCCTCTCCCAACTGATTTCTCCAATTCTAAGTCACCTCTCCATCGCTATACCAAATCACATTTCTCTAGGTCACTTCAAATAGATTTCTCTAAAATTGATATACCAAATCACACTGTTTTAGGTCACAACACCTAGATCACTTATCAATCGTTACACCATACATTGATCAAGATAACTCTACTTGGGTAGATCCTAAATTATTATACCAAATCACACCTCTTCATGTCTCTCCACCCAGATCACACCCAAATCACTATACTAAATTGCACTGCTCTAGGTCACTCCAACTAGATTGCTCCAAATCACTATACCAAATTGCATGACTCTAGATCGCTCCACTTGGATTGCTCCGAAATCACTATACCAAATTGCAATACTCTAGGAAATTTATCTTGACCACTCATTGTTATACCAAATAAAACCATTTCAAGTCACTCCACTCAAATCACTCTCAAATTACTATACCAAATCACACAACTTTATGTCACTCTACCTAGATCACTTTCTAATTGTTATACCACACACCACTCCCAATCACTCCACCCAGATCATTCCCAAATAACATCACTTTGGGTTACTCTACCTGGATTTATCCTAAATTATACCACTTTCAAGGTCGCTTCACATGGATCACCTATTAATCACTATACCAAACATTGCTCCAAGTCACTACACACGAATCACTACTAAATTGTTATTCCAAATCGCACCACTCTAAGTTACTCCACTTGGATTGTTCCAAATAATTATACAAAATCATAGTGCTTTAGGTCAATCTAGTAGTATCACTCTTAAAAATCTATACCAAATCACCACTCCACTCGAATCAATATCACTTCCAAATAATTATACCAAATCACACCCGATTTAGGTCACTCCACCTAGGTCACCCTACCAATCGCTATATCACACACCACTTTGAGTCACTCCACCCTGATCACTCCCAAAAAAATTTACCAAATCACACCACTTTAGGTCACTCCACCTGGATCATCTACCAATGCTATACCATTCATCGCTCTAGGTCACCCCACCCAAATCAATCCCAAATTTCTATACCAAATCGCAATGCTTTGGGTCACACCACACAAATCACCCTCAAATAAAAACCCAATCACCTTGCAAGAATAACCCACTCACCATATAATCAAAACCAAATCACCATCCAATCACAAATCAATCACAACCCAATCAAAAAATAATCATTCTCCAATCACAACCCAAACACCTCCAAGTCACTCAAGTAACTGATTAGGTGGGTCCTAATCTCCTAGGTGACTTAGAAATCTCTCCACACTTATTAGAGATCTCCATAGACTTCCATAACATCCCTAAACCACCCTAATCACCTCCAAATCATCTAGGAAACCCACTAGTTTAGTCTTAGTCACCTAGGCAACCTAGAATTATCTCCACACATCTTGGAGAGCTCTATAAACTTTTGTAACATCCCTAAACTATCATAACCACTTTAAAACCACTCATGCAACCCACCAGTCTAGCAATAATCACCTAAGAAATCTATAAATATCTCCAAAATTATTGGAGATATCCACATACTTATGAAGCATCCATAAAATGTCCTAAACACCTCTAAATTTTCCAAAAGACCCACATGTCCAATGTCAATCACTCACATGACCTAGAACTCTCTCCCCGCTTAATGGAGAGCTTTATACACTTTCATAACTTCCCTAAACCATCTCAATCACCTCCAAATCACCCAAACAACCCACCAGTCCATTGTTAGTTGTTGGGATCATGATTTATTGTATTCTTTATTCTTTAAGTCCTTAGGGAATTGGTATCCTATATTCATGATTCATTATTCTTTTGAGGCGCACGTGGTAATTTCATAAAGGGATGCACAAAATATGAGCAGGGGAAAATGTATAAGGTAATTGCATAAGGAGAATGATAGGGAGTATGCACGTCAGAAAGGACACTAGAAATGTGTAGGAGAAGAGAAAAAAATCCACAGAGGGGTTATGTAACATAGGATAAGATCAAGGAAAAGACATGCAAAGCATTAAGAGATACAAATAAATAGAATTTCAAGAACAGACTAAAGCTTTAGTTCTAGACACTTGCATGAAGCTGATAAAGGGTTGGATAAGGTTAAGGATAAGCAACGTTTTATGTAGAAGATCAACATGAAACATAGGATTGAGGAGGATAAATGATAATTTTGTCTACCGATTGAATGTATTAGTTAACTAGAACTGTAAACTCAAGAACTATTATTAGCTCTTGTAAGACTAATGAAGGAAAAGTTCTCACTAGTATAAATACCCATAAAGGGGTCTAGAATATGTAAGTAGTTGATATATAGAGTTGGAGGAGTGAGGTATGAATGGTGTGTACTTATATTTTGGATACTAGATGGCTAGAACTTGTAACTGCTCGTCAAATGATATGAGCATTGTGTTTGGTTTATGCATGGTTGTGTTATATCTTAATGTACTAGGAATACAATTATAATTTCTATAATAATAGTTCATTTCACCCTTGATAACCATGATGGGACCTATTGATGCACCAGAATTAGCAGGAACTTGACAAGGTCATAACTTGAGCTCCGTGTGTCCGTTTGAGTCCGTTTTTTTTTGAAACCATGTGTTTCGATGAGAAAAACGTAGCGGCAACCTGCCCTACCAATTAGGGCAAGTTTTTGACATGTTTTTGAGCCCTAAATCCGTCATCTTGAGGCCAAAAATTAGGATTTAAGTTATAGTTCAGTTTTTTCCTATTTTTGGGCATTAGTTAATTGTAGTCTATTAGTTGCATTATGAGTTAGAAATTTGGAAATTCCTCTAATTTAGGGATGTAGAAGATGCATGGCAATTTCTGTTCCCATAGGAATAAGCATGTGAACTTACTAAGAATAACAGATCTAGTAAATTGCTAAAAATAGTAATTTCGACCACCTAGAGTAGATTTAGTCAGAGTTAGTTAGAGTTTACTTGGCAACTCGAGTTGGGAGTTGTTTTCGTATTTAGGAAACATTGTAATTCATTATTCAACAATGAATAAGGAGATCTATTTTCTTTGGAGTTCATATTATTTGTAGTAAATCAAGTTGGATAGAATTTGGCTACATTATCTGGTATCGGAGCGAGGTTTGAGTCTTTAAAAAAAAAAATGGCAGGAAGAGGGAAGAGGAAGAGGAAGAGGAGGTGGCATTGCCCAGATGAATAGAAAATATGCAAGATCTGCAGAGGCAAGTTGTTGTGCTTGCTGCAATGATAACCCAGAGAGGAAACCAAGGTGGAGATGACACAGATGAAGAAGACATTTGTGAAGAGGAGGAAATGCAAGCTGCCACCATTAGCTTTTGAAGAAAGGATGCTTCGCACATTAGAAGGGAAGAATGATGGGATAAGAGTAGATGTTTCAGAGTATGGTGGTAGTCTAAAACCAGAGGAGTTGATAGACTGGTTGACTAGCATGGGGAAATTTTTTGAGTGGAAGGCTATGTCAGAAGAAAAGAAGGTGAAATTTGCATGCATGAAATTGAAAGGTCATGCTATGTTTATGGTGGGATCACTTGCAGAAAGAGAGGTCAAGAAAGGGGGGAAATAAAGAATTAGGATGTGGAGTAAGATGGAGAAGAAGTTGAAGGATAAATTTCTCCCTGTGGATTATGCAAAACCCTTTACAGGAGGTTTTCAGAATCTCAGACAAAACCTACAAACAATGCAAGAATACACAAATGAGTTCTACAAGTTGTCCATTCGTGTAGAGCATGAAGAAACTGAGTAAAAAATGGCTGCAAGGTATGTAAATGGATTAAAATTTTCTATTCAAGATGGGATAAGTATGCATAGGATTAAGAGCATAGAGGATGCCTATCAATTAGCCTTAAAGGCCGAGGAAAAATAAAATTGTCAAAGTTTTAGGAGATCACCTGGAATGAATGGGGGGGGTCTCATCTTTCTTTTGGGGATGAGCTGGTTTCAACTAAGGTAGGGGAGAATCATCTCGCGGATTAGACAAGCAAGAAGATACGAGACAAGATTTCCAAAATCAACAAAGAGGCAGAGGGATTTTATAGGGGCAGAGGATATGCTGGCGATAGAGGATGGGAGGCTCCACAAAGACCATTTGTTTGTTACAGATGTGGTGAAGAGGGACATCAGGATTTTGAATGCCCGCATTCTTATACACATGACAAGAGACAAGGAGATGCACCAAGATTAAATCTTGTTGAAGCTGAAAAAGTAGAAGATGAACATGACCTAGAAAATCCACCAGATGTTGGAGAAAATATGATGATCAAGAGGAAGATGATTGCTCCAAGAAAGGATATCAAGGGGGATGCATGGCTGCATACAAATATTTTCGGAACAAGATGCACTTCCAGAGGAAAGGTATGTAATGTTATTATTGATGGTGGTAGTTGTGGGGAACATGGTTTCAAATGAGATTGTTGAGAAATTGGGTCTGCATTGTGAGAAGAGTCCTAACCCTTACTGTATTGCATGGTTTAAAAAGGGTAATGAAGTTACTGTTGATAAGAGATGTTTAATAAGTTTTTCTATTGGGAAAAGTTACAAGGATGAGAATTTGGTGTGATGTTATTCCTATGGAGCATGTCATATGATGCTAGGAAGACCATGGCAATTTGATAGGAAAGTTTATTCATGACGGGGGGAATACTTATAATTTTTGGAAGGATGGCACAAAAATAGTCTTACTACCTCTCAAGGAAGATGGGAAGGCTGAAAATATGCTCTCTGCAAAGGAATTTGTGAAGGAGGCAAAGGCAACCGGTTTTTGTTATGCACTAGTTGCCAATAAGGATGAACCTGCAAGTGCAAAAAATACCAGTAGAAATAATAAATTTAATAAAAGAATTTTCTGATGCTATTCCTGATGAGTTTACCAGATGGATTACCACCCAAAAGAGACATTCAACACCATATTGATTTGATTCCAGGGTCTTCACTCCCAAATCAAACGGATTATAGGATGAGCCCCGACATTGCATGCTAAGTTGAAAAGGAAAGTGGCAGAGCTCGTGAGAAAGGGTGTCGTAAGGGAGAGCATGAGTCCGTGTGTAACCCCAACTTTATTAACACCAAAGAAGGATGGAACATGGAGAATGTGCACTGATAGTAGAGAAATCATTAAAATTACAATCAAGTATAGGTTCCCAATACCTTGCCTTGATGATATGATGGATGTGCTTGCTGGATCTAGGTATTTCACCAAGATTTATCTTCGAAGTGGTTACCATCATATTCGGATCAGAGAAGGGAGATGAGTGGAAAACAACATTCAAGACAGGAAATGGATTATATGAGTGGTTGGTGATGCCATTTGGGTTATCCAATGCACCTAGTAATTTTATGAGCTTGATGAACACCGTGTTGCGGGAGTATAATGGTAAGTTTGTTGTGGTTTATTTTGATGATATCTTGATCTTTAGTAAAAACTAAGGAAGAACATTTGAGGCATATAAGGGTGATATTCAAAGTCTTAAGGAAAGAGAAACTATATGAAAATATGAAGAAGTGCACATTTATGCAAGAGAGTTTGGTATTCTTGGGCTTTATTATTTCAGCAGATGGTGGTACAGATGGACTCACAAAAGATAAAGGCAATTATTGAATGGCCTGCTCCATGGAGTATAACGGACGTAAGAAGCTTTCATGGTCTAGCAACATTTTACAAAAATTTTATTAAAAATTTCAGCAGTATAGTCGCACCTATAACAGATTGCACAAAAGGAAGGGAGTTTTTGTGGACAAAGGCAACCGAGGATAGTTTTCAGTTCTTGAAGAAGAAGGTGACAGAGGCACCCATTTTGGCACTACCAAATTTTGATAAAGTGTTTGAGGTTGATTATGATGCCTCACATGTGGGTATTGGTGCTGTTCTAAGTCAAGGTGGAAAGCCAGTAGCTTTCTTTAGTGAGAAACTGAATGAGGTAAGAAAGAACTACTCTACTTATGATGTGGAATTTTATGCAATTGTACAAGCATTAAGGCATTGGAGGCATTACATAGTGCCTAAGGAATTTGTGTTATTTATAGACCACATAGCCTTGAAGTATGTGAATACACAAAAGAAGTTGAATAGTAGGCATGCAAAGTGGGTATCATTTTTGCAGGGTTATAATTTTTCTCTAAAACATAAATAAGGAAAATAGAATCAAGTTGCAGATATATTAAGTAGGCGTGTGAATTTGTTTACCACTATGGAAAATGAGGGCGGTGGGTTTTGAAGCAATAAAGGGTTTGCATTCCTTTCATGTTGATTTCAAGGATATTGTTGAAAGGTTAAATCATCCATTGTCACACAATGTAGGAGATGTCCTGGATGAGTACATTTTACAGGATGGGCTATCTATTCAAGGGACACCAACTATGTATTCCAATTGGGTCTATGAGAGATAACATAGTAAAAGAGTTGCATAGCGGAGGATTGGCTGGGCATTTTGGTAAAGATAAGACGATAGCCTTGGTAGCAAAGAAATACTATTGGCCAAAGCTTGAAAAGAGATGTGATAAGATATGTGGAGAGGTGTCGAATTTGTCAAGTCTTGAAATGCCATGCACAGAATACAAGGTTGTATATGCCGTTGCCTGTTCCTAAAGGGTCGTGGATAGATCTGAGTATGGATTTTTGTTTTGGGATTACCAAAAAAACAATGAGGTAATGACTCAATTTTTGTGGTTGTTGATAGATTTTCTAAGATGGTTCATTTTATTGCCTGCAAGAAAACAAGTGATGCGATAGGTGGTAGCAGATTTGTTTTTCAGAGAAGTTGTTCGTTTCCATGGTGTTCCAAAAACCATTACTTCAGATAGGGACACAAGGTTCTTAAGTCACTTCTAGCGGACTTTATGGAAGAAATTGGGAACTCAATTACAATTCAGCAGTGCCTATCATCCTTAGACTGATGGGCAAACAAAGGTGGTAAATCGGAGTTTGGGAGGAAACCTGTTAAGGTGCATCTTTGGGGAAAAGCCAAAACAATGGACTTAGCATTACCACAAGCTGATTTTGCATATAACAGTTCCATAAACAGATCCACAGGAAAGTATCCATTTTCAATTGTGTATGGGAGTAATCCAAATGGGGTGTTAGACTTGTTACAACTACCATTTGATGGTAGAGTTAGTGATGATGCAGAAGCATTTTCCGAACATATACAAAATTTTTAGGAAGTGCGAAAGAAGCTGCAGAATAGTAATAAAAAGTATAAGGAAATAGGCAGATGTGCACATACGGAGAAAGGTATTTATAGTTGGTGAGTTGGTTATGGTATATCTATAGAAGGAAAGGTTTTGCAAGAGGAACCTATAACAAGTTGAAGTACAAGAAGATTGGTCCCCTTCAAAATCATGAAAAAAATAAACGATAATGCTTATGAGGTAGAATTCTCAGGGAATTTTGATATTTCTCCAGTGTTTAATGTTTTAGATTTGTATTCTTTTCATAAAGATGGTGTAGAAGGGGATGTTATTGATGAAGTAGTAGATTGGAGGCAGCAGGTTCCGGTGAAGAAGAAAGAAGAAGTGGATCATATTATAGATAAGAAAAATAATGGACACGCGACATGGGAAAATACAACAAATATTTGGTACATTGGAAATTACTGGAACAAGAGGACAATACTTGGGTCACAGAGTGGGAGATTAAGAAGTTGGATGTAGATAAATGGAAGCATTTTGAAGAAGACAACTTGCAGGAGCTGCGTTTTTTTCAAGCAAGGGAGAATGATGCACCAGAATTAGCAGGAACTTGACAAGGTCATAACTTGAGCTCCGGGTGTCCATTTGAGTCCCTTTTTTTTTTAAACCACATGTTTCGATGAGATGAACGCAACAGAAATCTACCCTACCAGTTGGGGCAAATTTTTGACATGTTTTCGTGCCCTAAATCTGCCATCTTGAGGCCGAAAATTAGGATTTAAGTTATAGTTTAATTTTTTCCTATTTTTGGGAATTAGTTAATTGTAGTCTATTAGTTGCATTACGAGTTAGAAGTTTGGAAATTCCTCTAATTTAGGGATGTAGAAGATGCATGGAAATTTCTGTGCCCGTAGGAATAAGCATGCGAACTTACTAAGAATAGCAGATTCTAGTAAACTGCTAAAAATAGTAATGTCGGCCACCCTAGAGTAGATTTAGTCAGAGATAGTTAGAGTTTACTTGGCAACTCGAGTTGGGAGTTGTTTTCCTATTTAGGAAACATTCTAATTCATTATTCAACAATGAATAAGGAGATCTATTTTCTTTGGAGTTCATATTATTTGCAGTAAATCAAGTAGGATATAATTTGGCTACATTACCTATAAACCCCTTACACTTTGGGTGAGCATGCCTTAGTTTATCTAAATGTGATATGTTAGCATGATACTAGAGAAACTTGTGCACAACTGAAACAAAAATGACACGCACATAAGGGAAGAAGACTACTAGACTCCAACATTTTGGTTATGTTGTCGGGACCTTCATTAAAATGCAAGGATGAATTGGATAGAAGATACATCGTTTGATACAAGAGATTGCCCGAAGCCTAACTACATGCCATTGAGGACACTTTTTCAAAACATCATCTGAGTTGTAAGGATTGTTCTCCAAGAAAGTGGGTCAAGGCTAATCTTTATAATGATGTAACACTCTGATTTTGTATGTTAACTTGGTGAATGTTTTACATACTGTTATAGCTCTTGGAATGAAAGCAAACATGTTAAGATACGTTTTGATCTTAAGAGAATGTGTTGCTAATTTGGATTCTTGCAGACTGTGATTTATTGCATGGGACTGCAAATATTGTACTTGTGTGTTTGCTGATGTGACGACAGATTGGTCGTATAATTGCTTGCTCTTGTGCTGATTGACAGCATACCCTGAATCAACTCCATTGATTCAAGTATGATGAGGTCCTCTTGTGTTCTCTATGTTAATTCACACTTGAACTGGACTAGGATTATTATGAGCGTGCAGCGCCTGATTACAGGTGTGAATAGCTAGTACGAAAATGCCAACGATAGGGGTTCGATTCTTGAACCTTGTACTGTCGAATTCGGGACCCTCGTGGGGCGAGAAACGCCTAGACACGGGTGGCCTTGGCCTGTAATCTGAAGGACGGAATGTCCTGCTCTGCGTTAACGTGAATGTTAG
The DNA here is from genome assembly GCA_019776745.2 of Taxus chinensis. Taxonomy (NCBI): domain Eukaryota; kingdom Viridiplantae; phylum Streptophyta; class Pinopsida; order Cupressales; family Taxaceae; genus Taxus; species Taxus chinensis. The sequence goes on along the minus strand of CM034149.1, from coordinate 905,500,063 downwards.
TAAGGGGCTGGAAGGAAGTTGTTAGTGTTAGTGGTTAGTGTGAATTAAACCTAAACTAACCCTAAGACCTAACATACATCCTACACTACTATCCTAAGTGGATTTTTAAATTACAAAAAAAAAGAAAAGGGAAAAATAAATCTAAATTCTAAAACCTAAGGTTTAACTAAGACCTAGGTCGAATGAGTTATGTAACCTAAACTAATCCTAAACTAAGGGGTACGCAGACCCTTGGGAAGAAAGGGATAAGGATGGGAAGGAGGCATTCATTGGAATTAAATGAACTATCCCTTCGTGGACGGCGCCAGTTTTGGCGGGGTAGGTAAGGAATTTAGAGGCATATATTTTGAAATAGAGCCAAGTTCAGTTTGCTTGGAAAATTTGAAACTTAGAACTCGCCAACCCAAGTGGCGGTGGCGCGGAAAGTGAGGAAAAAGGCAAAGCCTTTAATGCATTAATGGTTTTTGGTTCTCGTGACCAGTTCACTTTGGAAACAGCATGGGGAAAAATTGATTTTCATTTTTGTTGGTTCGAGCCTTTTGTAAAGTTGCTCTGCATTTGGTTTTTCTGACCTGGTTCAGTCAAACCAGCTCTTGGCATTTGACATTTTGTGGAGATTTGGAGGTTGTTGTTAAGCCTGAAGAAGGAAGGAAGTGTTGGAGAGATTGTGTTATTGCTGTGGAAGGAAAAACGCGGCAAACAACGTTTTCTTCGAGTTCTGGAAGAGAGAATACAGGCACGTTAAGCCCTTCTCTTTAAAATATTTGCTTGATTTAAATGTTTCATTAAAACAACCCTGCTCTTGGGTTGGAATTGCATGATTGCTGTTGGGTTGATTTTGAAATGGATTTGCGGATTCTTGCCTTCTTTTCTTTGGAAAATGATAAGAAAACGGCCCTGGTTGCTCGGCCTTGATTTGTTGTTGCTCAAATTGGGTTGGAATATGAATTACTGTTGTGGTTGCGTACAGTGTTGTGGAATGAAATAAACATTTTCTTTCTCTGTACATGTAGTATGGAGTGGACAGGCTGTTTAATCTTTTCCTTATAGTGTAATCGTTCTTCTTGTTGTTGTGCTTGGAACTGCTATTACATGTGAAGAGAAAAATGGAATTACAATCGTGTTATATTGCTGTCATTTTGGAAATAATATGAATTATTGTTATGGGTCGCTGAGTTCGACTGTTCTAATATTCACGGATGAAATGATTCCTGTCGTGCTGTTCGTTTAACAGTTAGCAATAGCTAGTTTAAGCTGTTCTTATTGAAACTTATAAGGAAATAGATCCTCTTCCTTTTACTATTATGGATTTTAATGAAGATGGTATTTGGGTTTTCTATGAGTATCTGATTTCGCTTGAATGAAGTAATTGCGATATTTCCATTGCTGTGCCTTTTCTTGTTTAAGAAATGAGCGAATATGTTTTGGTACCCGTGAAAATAGAGAAAAGGTAGCTATTTCTCCTTCTGAGGTTATTGTTGGATTATGTTTTCTCTTTGCTGTGAGAATGGGTTGGTTTTATGGTGATTTAATGATGTTGTTTGGTCTCCCTGTTCGGACTGTATACACAAATACAAATTGGGTTGTATTCAATGCAGTGAATGATTATATTTCTTTATGCTGTGATGGAAAGTTGATTCCATGGCGACTTGTAGATGAGGTTTGACCTTCTGTTTGAATTGTCTTGTGAATGTGAACCCGACTTGGATTTCTGTTTTTAATAAATGGAAAGTGTGGGAATTAGCTTGTTTTCTGAGTCTATTTTGACTGTACCAAGCTTATGCAATTAACCCCCTAAACGGTTTGTCCTTATAGAGGTATTGATATATGAATGTTATATTTTGAGTTCTGTACCTCCTTAAGAAAATGGAAAATGTTGTTTTGGAATTAACGGTTGATCAAGATAGAACTCGAATTGGTTATTCATTGTTGAGGCATGATTGGATTGGTTCTGTACAGGCTATGTGAGTTGCTATTCATTAAGGACGACTGTTCTGCTATCTTTATAATTGAGTTGTCTTGATTAGAAAAACATGATTTGAATGTTTTTACTTCATTCTGAATACAATGATTGTTCTTAATGAAATCGTAGAGAATGAATTCTTCTCTTTTTGCTATTTGGGACTCTGAAAGTGACATTGGAATTATAGTGCCTATGACTCGGTCTTGCTGTAGGTAACAGCAATGTACCACTTGTTATTAAGAACTATATGTGTTCAGAGGTATAAAAGATTATATGAATATATATACTTGCGTGGTTGCATAATTGTTGTTGGTTAGCTATACAGTGTAAGAAGTAGGGAATCTTCTAGTATAGCAAATACCTAGTATGCATATTGATATGGCTTGCTCAACAATGAATATAATGTCTTACTAACCTGCTTGGCATTCATATGAACTGGAAATAAATGAAATTATTCTTGCTGCCAGAAAGTGAATTCCGAGTGGATCTTGTAAGTTTCACTCTGAACTGTTATTTTGATTTGTCTTTCATATGGATTTCACTGTTAGGACAGTCATGTGGAAAGAAATAGAGATATGAATTAATGTTTTAGAAAAATGATCTTTCTTATTTCATTCAGTTAGAAATCTGGAATTCGTGAATGAAGAATTTTATAGTGCTTAGATGGGAGCTACTATATGCATTGCTGTTCGCTTTCTTGTTTGTACTTGAATGCTTTAAATTTAACATGCTTCATGAACGGAAAGGAACGTAATGGATTTATAATCAGTTAGTTTCATCCTTTGCATTTTTTATTAATGAAAGGTGTGGAAAGGATAACTGTATGCTATATAGGCAGCAAACTACTTGTATTCCTAACGTTACAAATATTGTAAATTGATACTTGCAATGATTATGTGGAAATGGGACAACAGTCCCTTGGCTGATTGTGATGATATTTTTCTGATAGTTCAGTTGTTATGCTGATCTCTCCTTTGTGCCTATTTTGAGATTGATGTTTTGCTGTCGTTTCATAAAAGCAGGGTTCTTTTATTGAAACAGTTAGTTGAAGCATCTTATTTTAAGGATAAGTGCTTAATGTGCTCAGTTCATTGAACTGACCCGTGTAATTCATTTTGCAGATGGAATTTGATTAGAATGAAGGCTTGGCTGTTTTCTGATGCCTCTTGATTAGATGTAAAATAACTTGTAATTGTTGCTTTTACTCCTCTTTGAGGAATTGTGAAAAGAAGAAAATATATTCTTCTGTCCATGAGTTGAATGGATGCTTTGTATAAACTATACCCAATCAGCTGGATTGGCAAATGTACAAATTATGTCTTGAAATATTGAATACAATTACAGGAGTGATATTTTCAATAATTATATCAGTTGATTTTGTTGTTTAAATTGGAAATATGATGTTATTTCCTGATTTGGAATTGTTTCATTATCCTTGGATGGATGTTGAATTGAAACTGATATCTATTCTTACTTAAATACAACTTTTAAGTTGAACAATGCAATTAGTTCATACTTGGGTAAAGATGAATTTTTAATTGACATTAAAAGGATTAAGAGGAATATGATTTCATAATCAGAGGGAATTCAGGATTAGCTTGGAGCTAAGGAGTATCAATTTAAATTGGGAGTATTCGAACTTCGTTTTCGAACCTCATTAATGATCCCATTTGATAAAATTCAGAATAAAGGATATAGGATACATATATCCATAACTAATGATCCTTAACTATATAACGTTAAGGGGAACAAATGAATTCATTTCTCGAAGATTAGACCTCGTTTGAATGACGTCTAATAAGTTAATATTCTGAAATTAGTTGCAGTTGGAAACATCTTGGCTAAGTTTAATAGGTTAAACTTATTATGTCCGTCGGTATGGACTGCTTAATCCAATGATTAAGAAATAAACCAAGTAAGGAAATGTAGCCCTTCGATACGAAGGAGACGATACTTGGCAAACTAATGGACAATTTAGTCCCTCTTAGTTATATACAACTGCAATGGAAACGAGGATCAAGGGATCAACGTGGATGCTGAAAATTGCTTTAACTATTAACTCGTGGCTAAGTCACTTGGGCAGGATGTGTATTCTCGATGGGAGAATTCTACAGGACATTGGCATACGCCAGCTACAGCAAGGTGTCTTCATGAAGACGGGGTCTTCATGGCGACACATTGTTGCAGCTGACATATAGCAATGCCCTCCCGAATTAAAACATTTAGAATACATAGGCTGAATGTGTAGATCTTCGCTGGGGTGGGGATAGGGTATGATCTGGTATACGGAGTGACTCCGGAATACTAAAGATAAGTAGACACACGGAGTCATGGGGTAACGACACCGTATGTCTGCGTATCTTTAGTTACCAGGAGTGCCTTCCTATACCCGTTCATATTACTAGTTGGAATTGAAAAGTTTAAAACTGAACTTAAACGTTGAGGACTGGTAGGAACCAGGAAAGACCATTCTAGATAACAGGTGAAGTGAAGTGAAGGACGTATTCCGTAGATGTGTATCACATCCAGGAATATGATCATGCAAAGCATGTGAAAATCTTTGGCCAAAGTATCGCAATTGCTGGTTGTGTTGTCCTTATCACTTAATTTAAGATGCAGGATGTCAGATGAATATCAGTAACAGATATTTAGATAGGATTCTTAAATGGATCACTTCGATAATCGGGGAAGGTTATGAGAACAAGTATATAAAATATACTATGCATAAACAAACATGAAGGATCGGTTGTTGCCGAGTCATGTGCATGAAGGATCGGTTGTTGCCGAGTCATGAAATGAAGGATCGTTGAAACTCCGAGCCATGAAAATGGAAGGATCGGTAGTTCATCGAGTCATTTACAACAGCATATAGAATCTGTTATAAGATTGAATGGCATTGAATGTGTGTTCCATATTGTAAATATATGAACAGGGAACATTCGTTTTAAAAAGAAATTGTATGATCCAAACTGTGTTGTTTGGGCAGAGAACAATTATTAAATCTTGAACGTGTGTTTGAATTTTATAATTCATAACAGAGAACGTTATATATATATATATAAATTTCCCTTGTTCTGGTGTTTTAAAATGGGGATGTTACAAATGAACTGTATGAAATTTTTTTATGTGAGATTTCAATAGTCCTACATACATGGTTAGCTACTTATTGTCTAGGAAAGAGTAAGAATTTGGCTCAGAAGTATCCTTGGACTTCTAAACACACAAAGAAGCTAACACAACATGACATAACCTGGAAATGCACAAAAAAACTACTAGTGGAACGGAAAATTGTTGGTGTATATGACTTGTTCGTCATCATTTGAAGACTTATCCACTATGGATGGTTACTCATCTCACTTAGTGGAGAATATGTCATAGTGTAATGCATAAATAGGGTTAGTTAGGGTTGTGTACATGTGTCATGTATAAAAGTTATAGAACACTCCTATATGTACCTCTCTTTTTTGATCTATGAGCATGTCGGACACATCGATGTATTTTTGTACTTGTTTTTTATTTTTGTGATTCAATCGCTTTCTTACTACGTGAAGTGTTCATGACTTCTTTGAAGTACAAAATTGCTTGATGTGCAAGAGGTTCCACATTAATCCTTGTAGAACAATTCGATATGGTATCAGAGTGATTGTTTGGTAAACATTGGTGCAAGGGTCTTCTTAGTTCTATTAGTTTCACCTTATAGGTCACAACCCCTTTAACCATGCATGACACCATCCAATCATACCCTTACTCTAAGGATTCAACTATATACTCTACTTGGTCGGATTATTGACTTCATAAGTACTGTGTTCACAAAGGACATATTATGTGCTCTATTCACTATATAGACTTGTTCAAGCACCTTGAGGAGAAGAACATGAACCCATATCTTAAGATGATTGATCAACCTTCCCTGCTATTTTTATCATAGTCAGCATTTAATGAGATCATTTTAGTTTTATGATCACTACACCTTGTCCTTACCTTGTCCTCTAATCCACTCTACTAGCACTATACTTCTTGTCAATGTCCTCCACTAAGAAAATTCAATATGTATGTGAATCAACACAAGCCCACCACATTATTTGACTACCCTATGGCTTTCCAACTGTCACACTTCATCCTTTTGTCTACAGTGCCTTCTCAACTTCTCTATTGTCTCACAAACAACTCATCTCAACACTCCACTCACCCCATGAATATGCTTCATCTTCATAGCTCCATTATGCCAAAACCCTGCTCCTAAACATTATACATTTATTTCAAAACCATCCTTGCAATATTGTTCATACCGATGATTCACACTTCATCCCTGATTTCTCCCTTGTACTATCCCTTCTTCATGCTAGCCTAATAGGATAGAAATGGCTAATAAGCCCAATATTGTGCTTACGGTTTTGATTTACCCTCAACATTCACAAAATTACTTAGTTTGACTTGCTATGAGGTGACTAGACCTCCAAACTCTGCCATATCCTTGCATATTATTCTTGAGTCCTTCAAATTAGCTTCATTGCCTAGTAGCCCTTCTTGCATACAAATGTCAAAGAATCTCCAATATCCCTAAAAAAAACCCCACCTTTTCATGACTAATTCAAAGGCCATTTATGGAACCCTAGCATGAGTCCAAGTCTCACCACCTACTCCTTTGTACGAAGTTATACTTCTCCAACTTTCCTAGGGGTAATTTATGCCTAATTAGGTCTTTTATAAGGTTATAGATGAGGAAAAAGGTTTTTGGGTTGTATAAAAACTTGTAACTCCTTCATAGGGGTGTAACTGAGCATCTTACAACCATCCCACACTCTCATTAGTCTTTGTTTATTGTAAAACATCACTAAACTTCCACTGTAACAGTTAGACTGGTAGAAACATGCCTAAAACACAGGGTCCTATGAAAGTCACCCTTACTAGTACAATTTTGATCTGCGCTCTTAGATAGAGTTAGTTGATATCATAAACACGTTGATTTCAAAAATTTAGACATTTTTACCGTACGGTCTAGGAGATCTAGAAAGCCCTAGTTTATGGGCAACAAAGACAAACTCCTTTGCACAGAACTATTCCCAGGGTTTCAAGACTCCAAATAAATTTTATTAGACTTGTAACAATGTTCTCTAATTATCCCAAGCATCACAGAGGATTTCCTTGCTTGAATTCTCTCACTGTCACTCTTTAGCTCTCGGTCTGCACATAGTTGCTTATGCATGCATGGAGGAAACATGTAAAATCTTGCAAAATACACTATGAAACCTTCTCCAACCTTCAATACTAGTCCATTCATAATTGATCAGGCCTATTACATCATTCCTACACGGGATTATTCATAGTGAGATCATAAATCTATCTTTGACACACAAAAATAAGTTATCCCTAGCTTTGCTCAACCATACCCTAAGATAGCTCAACCACCTCTAGAATTAGTAAACAATTCAAACCACCCATGTTTATTGAATACGACTTGGATCCACGTAAGAATGGATCTCCAAGTTGGTTTTAGCCCATTTTTGGCCTTCATGCACACAAATAGGTCTTATTTAGGCTTTTACACATAACAATACCAAATTTGAATATTTAAAATACAACACTTGGAGGGAAATGATAAACTATGCCTAAGATAACCTTGAATTTAATAAAAACACGACAATACTCCATGACAACCTATTGATGTACCTGCATCAAACATGCACTTGATTAATCTAGTTGTTATTACTTCATTTTTTGGTTTTCGTGCATCTCGCACAAGTTTTTTTTTAAATTTTGAAATCTTTTTTTATAGTTTAACCATATGGTTTTTGGAGTTTGTGCAGTTTTCTTAGTTGAGCATGTGCAGGTTACAGGTGTTTTTTAGCTAGATCTATATTTTTCTCCTCCTCCCTGCCTAGTTTTTGCTTTCTTGCTGCTGGCTGAACCATTTTGGGCTCAAACCCAACTCGGCTCTTTCTGCCTCTTTTGTTCTCATGAAATCCTCCATCAAGTTTTGCGTGTTGCATTCACTTTACCCTTGCACGTGGGCTGCTCATTTTTTGCATCGACCATTGTTTGGTTTGTTTTTGTGCATTACTTGAGATTCCTGCATTGAGCTTGAAGTTTTTTTGCCTGTATTGTTGAGCCGAGCTACTTTGCACTGTTAGCTTGTTTGCCTTTGGTGTCGAGCCCCTTTACATCCATTTTGCATTTGTTTTTTTGAATTATTTGAGATGCTTTGGTGGTGTTCGTTTGCATTATAAGCCATGTTTTTTTCGTGGCTTGCATTTGGTTTAGCTGGTTTTTGTTTTTCCTGTGCGTAATTATCCTGGCCGTGTTGTTTCCTCTCTTGTTTTTCCTTGAGTTTGAACCCCTGTGTGTTTGGCTTAGCCGTCTTTACATTTTCTTTGCTCTGGGCCGACCCTTATTTTGCTTTCCCAACCTATGTTCCACTCCTCTAAGTCATTCAACGGTTTTCTTGAGCCCCTGCGCTAGAGAATTTTTCCTATAACCTCCAAATCCTGACTGTCTCACTTCTTCTCCTTATCTGTTGGCTTCTCGAGCCCCGCAAATCAATTCTCCCACTTTGACCAAGCCTTCATTTCTTTCATCACTTTTCATTTTTATAAAAACCTAGTTTTCGTTTAATTTTGTTTAAACGGTGTGTTTTTTGAATTGAAAGTGGTAGGTGGTTTAATAGGTTGATCAATGGGTTTTTTTTAATTTTTGATTCATATTAAAAATTGGATAGGTTTTTAATGTGGTTGGATTTTTAAACTAGCAATCACACGCGAAATGTGCGATGGAAACGTCTAAAGTGATGCATTGATGAAGGTGCACTTGAAAGAAAAAGGAGATTGAGGGAGGAGAAGTGAATGGGTGTGGAAATTTGTGCGGGGGAATATTTGTGTAAATATTCTTTATTACAAATGGATGTATACGAAACACTTGTCATATGTGTGAAGTGTTTAAAGGAGAAAAGTGACATTTTGCACAGGTCATCGAGGTAAAAAACTTTGGAAATAGTAGACAGAAAGGCATGATCGAAGAATACTTCCAAGGGATAATTGTAAATGTAAGAATCTCAAACTTTACATATGTTTGATATGGAATTCTATCTCTAATGTTCCTCATCTCAACAATATCATGGACATTGGCTACCAAAAATCCTAATGACATTGTCACTCAAAGGCCCCCTACACTAAACTTCGACCTCTCATTTCCCTTATGCATGTTAAACACAGTTGCCTTGACTTGCATTTGGAATTTCCTATTAACACAAGGTGCATTCAAAGGTGGAAAGAGGAATATGGTACCCTTCCATGGGATATCAGGTCTCTAAAATGAAGCATGGAACAGATATGGCCAAAAGGCAAAGACGTAATCTAACACAACATTGTGTGATATTTGTGTGTTGTCCTAGTTCATTCATATTGGTTTTTAAAATGTATAAAAGGCTATTGGTGTAAGGAGTTGCTAACATTACAAATCCAACAACCAATATTAGGCAACATTGTTTGTGATTAATTCTTAGTAATACATGCAAGTTTCTATCATTTTGTGGCAAGCAAAAGGTTGCGGAGAAAATGATTTGTACTCGGGGTCTTTTCACCTCAACACTAACAAGTACATCTAAAGAATGTATAATTAGCTAACTTTATAAAAATTAATATTGAGATTAAGAATAGGGGTCTCTCATTCAACGTCGTTAGCTTGTTCAAAAGTTATATGATGCCAACAACCATTCTTTACATAATTGAAAGAAATATATTGTTTCCAGAAAGTGTGGGTAAAATGGGATTTGTTATTTTTGTTACTTTATTTTGTACGAAGTTAAGATTTCCCATTAGAAGGCATTTCATTTGTTATAGAAGAATAAATGAATGAAAATTTGTAAGAAGAAGGTGGGAATTAAATACATGCATGTCCCACACCTGTTGTCCCATTACAAACTTAAATCCTCTTCTACAAAATGAGAATTTTTTACATTATATATAAGATGGGAGAGAGAGAGAGAGACAAAGGGGGGAAAAGAGAGGGAAACTCAAATTCCCCCCTTCAACCACCAACAAGATGCAATAAAATGTCTGAAACATCGTGACTTGCTTTGATGTCATTGACCCCTAAAAACCCAACACAAAGGGAAAAAATCAACTTTTGGGATCGAAATGCAGATGGCACAAAACATGCATATGGATGACAATGTTCCAACGCAACCAAGTCCCGATATCCTGAAAGTAAGAGTGCAACTGGCTCAATGTTTTGCACATTGTTAAACCCAAAACAAAGGTAAGTCGAGCTTTGGGGGCAAAAAACTTGAGACATGGAACATGTTAATAGATCAACACATTCCGATGCATGAAGGATTCGTGAACCACAAACAAAAAAGAATTCCCAGGTTTCAGAAGTGAAAAACATGAAGCGCTATATGTTTAAAACTCGTCATGTCCCAATGACGAAGAATTTTGAAAATGTGACATAAAGGGGACTGTGGAGATCGGAAGCGATAGACAAGGAACATGAAACATGCTTTAAATCTGACGTGTCCACAAGAGAAAGAACCCCAAACCTAGACAATCTTAAAAATGAACTCCTCAACCCCGAAACAACTGCAAACTTACATGACTGCAGAAATGAAGTTGTGGTGGGGGGGTGGGTTTATTTATGAAAACATGAACTTAAAACTAAAAAGAATAAGTGGAAGAAGAATTTTCAAAGAAACCCATTTGGAATTATGTCCAAAAATTTATTACAAAAGTATAGCTTACATTTATTTCATTTAAGACTGTTCGTGTACTAAAATGACTTTAACATTTATCTCCTCTCATTTTGGCAGTTTAATTGTAGGTCACCTATTCACGTCCACGTTTCGTTGTTCAAATAATAAGTTGATCATTTCCCTTCATTGAAATGAACATTTTCTCAATTAGAATATCAAAGTTGCCCAATGGAATTGTTCGCATTATCTACAAAGTTAACATCGACTACAGGGTATGAACGAATCATCATTTCATTAAATATTTCCTATCCATCCTACCAAGTGTTAAAAATTGAAAAACCATTTAAATATTTTTCATATTTTTTTATAGAACCAAAACGTGTGACTTGCATACTTAAAATCTGACCGTCAAATTTTTATACACATTCATATATAAATTATATTATTATATATTAGATATAGTAAAATATATATGAAACAGTCATTTATAACTTTTATAAATAATTTATAAATACCATTGTTTTATAATTTTGACCCATAATATTTAAATTTTACCTTCTGAAAATTGTTTTACATGAGATAAATTGACTTTATTCCAATTTCCCACTCTCTGAAATGTCTCAAAGAATTGTAAAAATAAGTGATCATTATGGTCTATTGCAAATTATTGAGTTTCATTAATAATGTCTCACTTTTTCATTGTATTAAGCACATGTTGTTTATTCATGTCCTCGTCTCCACATTCCCCACGTAACTCATATAGAGAATTTTGTGCGACTTTTTTCTTAAAATTGTTTTTTGAAATTTCTTGAAAAATAAAAGTTTTGATTCCAACGTGTCGCAGACATGGGGAGGTCTCATAAAACAAATGGAACATTTATATGCAAATGACTCTAAAAACATTTATACGTTAGTTAATGCCATATTGTTTTGTATATTTTTTCATGCATTCTAAAAAAAAAAATCCATTAGTAGTCCACAACATTTGAGTTGGCCATTTATCTCCTCCACAACTAATACAATGTTAAACAAAAAAAATATGGATGTAAATTTATTGAGGGAAGATGCATAAAACAACGCTCCCTTTATTGGAAACATCGTAACTCGGGAGTGGTAAAAAACTATTGCATTAAATTTCCCTGACATTAAGTAAAGTGCACGGAATCTTACTGAGCCTTTTGATGTTTTTCCACATAAGTACATATACATTACAAATAATTTTGTTTGAAGCACAAGTTCTACTATAAATATTACAAATCTTTCTTTTAGTTGCATAATAAATAATTTGTTTTGATATTTGTATGCCCAGAGCTCTTACAACACTTCTTGAATCCATCATCGCAACTCTCCCCACTGCTTCTTCATACACAATCTTATAACACGAAGGTCCGTAATTTATGCCTACTTCGACCTCTATTTCAACAATCGTTTCCTTCAGCAGAACCTCAATCCCTGCACACCCCACCTTTGAATTGTTGTATAACTTTCTCAAGTATTGTTGTCTTCTTTTTGGACTGCCCCCCTGTGATATCTTCAGATTACACAGAGAAGTTGACATGGCAGCCTCATAGCTTTTCTTTCTAAACTTGCAAATATTACTGCAACAGTTGGTCAAGGGAACTTCCAATAGACGGTCTTTTCCACAAATAACACAAACATTACCCAGAAAACAATATGGCTAAAATAGTCACGGCCAGTCCACGTATTAACTCCCAGGACTTCAACCACATCAAAACAACTCAGCCTTAAACAAAAATCTACGTACAACATCAACACAGTCAGTAACAAATAATAACACTAATATCATTGACTCAAACAACTTCATAATACACGTTAATGATATGAAAACAATCTAGAAATGAAACATAAAGAGATGACACTCTCCATCTAAGACATAACCTCAAGAAGCCTTCAACATATAATATGTAAAGCTACAACATAATGGATCATAAGGAATCAACAACTTATAAACTACAACTAAGAAAAATGTCAATATTGTATGACAACAACTACAACCATTATGGCTTTCATGTATAATAACTTAACATAGCCATAACCATGTAAATGGCTTAAGTAAAAATGTTAGACGTAGCCGAATCTCCTTTGAGAGAGTCTTCGATGTAATCTCTTGCCAAGTCGGGCAGTAGGTAACCCAACCCCAACGAGGCCTTTGTTTCAACTCCCTCCTAGCAGCACTCCACTTTAACGGTATCCGTCATAAACACACGCACCTTTCGCGCACGTTCATTTGTGACCCCAATCCACAGTAGCACGTCGTCTTCTCCCAAGAAATCATCTGTTATAACCTCAAATTTGAAGGAGGATTCGGGGTTCAGGAAGTTTGCACGCTAAACCACTGAAGCATGTTTCCTTCCTCCAGGGTTGTCTCCTAAAACTGCTTCATGGCATTTAAACCATTCTATTGAAAAAATATTCCAACCTAGAGCTCGGATCCCATGTAGACCCATGCCAAATTTCTGAATGGGGTGGTTGACTGGGTACAACGAAAAAAATCACCACTGCTTGTGCAGTGGGGTGGATTGCATCTTTCATCATGTTGCAAGCCGTCGCCATGAACCCGGGAAAACAGAAGGAAAAATGCCACCTCCTTAGCCCGAAACACAGAGCTGATGGAAATCTAGAAACTAAGAAGCAGAAGTTTAAACATGGTAGGCAACTCGGGCATTGTAGTATATTCACACAAAGCTAGAGAATTTTTTGATTTCTTGACCTACATGATTATGAAGGCATAACCAGATCTACATCTCCTATCCCAACACCCTTATTAAATCTGTTGATTTGATGTATATATAATTTCTCAAATATTTATATAAAAAACTAGTCAAAACATCCATTCAAACAGAACACTCTTAAAACACATGAAAATGACACTACAATTGGAAAAAATATTAGTATAAAGTGGCTGACATATTCATGCATAAATCAAAAGAATTCTCCCACATTAAAGGGGGCTGATCATATTTGGGCAATTTTTTTGCCCATCAATTGATTTTTCTGTAGTTTCAATGAAAAATGGTGATCCAAAACCAGATCTACATCTCCTATCCCAATACCCTTATGTAATTCTTTAGTGCCCATCCCTTGATAATTCAATGTCCTTCCTCATTGCACCTAATCCATTCCTGATGCAGTAGCTGCCACTTTCAAGTATTACACAATGTAATAATGCTTATGGTAAATATTTATTTGAAATAGGTGGAAGAGAAATGCATGCAGGTTATTCTATAAAGTAGATAATACATATACTATAAAGCTATGTTGGAATTTTTTTTGTTAATTTAGTATGTGATTTTTGAAACTATAACTGTGCAAAAGGATTACTATTTTTTGGGAAGTAACATTTTAATTCATGATGATTATGTGGTGAAAATGGCACAAAAAATGAAATGCTAAATTTATATTATTAAGAGTTTAGATCTTTATTTTCTTCTGTAATTTGGTCTGTTTCACTCTAAAGTTTAACATGCAGTTGATTCGACAGTCTAATATTACATACTCGATATATAATTTTACTACAAGCTAATATAGTGGGTGTCTTCCCTAAATACTGGATAAACACTTAAATACTAAAATCATAAGAAATCGGTTTGGTTCATGATTTTGTAATCCTTACCTCTCTTTCAGAATGGAAACCACGTTGGTGAGCTGCCACAACCGAATCATATTTACTTGGAGATGGAAGGACAGAAGTGTAAAACTAACAAACATTAGAAAAAAAAACACCTTTGTTGTGTTCTGATCGATTGGGTTTCCCACATGTAGCCCCAGAATTATTATCCACAGAGCCCCAACAATGAATAAGACTCTGTAATATATAAACATTGACAAGCAAAAGTAGACAAAAATAGAGAACGGGTGCTTCCAAACCCTAGGAACGACGCTCGTGGCCTCTTTATAGGTTAAATCATTGGCCATGTAAATAAAACCCACCACAAACACCACGGCCGTAGTGGACAAAAGTGAAAAGGTGAAGAAGATTGTGAAATACCCACACGCTTCAAATACGATTTCACCCATTGCATCGGGGTAGGCACTGCTCTCCAATAAAACTGAAATTATGCTTAAAGCACTTAACCTGTTCGAGTGTATAAAACTGTAATTATGCTTAAAGCACTTAACCTGTTCGAGTGTAAAGAGCTAGAATGTCTTCCGCTAGAGATGAACAAGCTGGAATGTTTGCGTTACCTGAATTTGAGGCGTTGTGCTAAACTGGGGTTCCTTAAGATCCAGGTCACACAAATATTTTCGCTTCAAAGTCTGATTATCGATGGCTGCAAAAATTTAGAGTGGAAGCTTTAAACTTCACCCTTGGAAAAAACTTTGCAGTATTCACGGTTTGAGGATATAAAATCACTCATGCATTTAAGGTACCTTTCATTTGTGTATGCCAAGGCACATATTACCTACGGTCTGCTCTGCAACTTTGAGAGCATGGAGAGGTTAGAGCTATGCAGAGTCCCGTGAGAGAGTCTTCTAGAGGATATAAAGGAAATGAAAACATTGGAAGATCTTCGACTAAGCAGATTGGAACACTTAGTTGAAATGCCTAGGTGGTTGTCGAGGATATCTTCTCTGAGAAGAATAACGTTGGAGTATTTGACTGTGAAGGCTCTTCCACTTGCCATTTTCAAAACCCTACCTCTTCTGCGCTTTTTGGAGATCGATAACTGTTGCCAATTGATAGAATTGCCTACCGAATTTGGTAAAGGAGGAGCATTTCCAGCTCTGGAGGAGCTAAGATTGGAAAAGCTGATAGGGCTAAAGGAATTGCTAGATTTGTAGGAGGAAAGCATGAAAATGATTAAGGAGCTGAGAGTAAGATTCTATAAGCAGATCAACAATTTTCCCAAAGGTGTGGAAAAGCTGAATAAAAATACAAGAATAGATATCGTGGGGCTATGTGGACTCATTCGCAGCGTGGAAGAGAATGGTGAGGACAGGAAAAGGTTGAAAGAGCCCAGACATGGGTAAAGAGTAAGGAGTAAAGAGAGATAGAGGAACGACAATTGTTAGAGTAATGGCCCGCAGCAGTTTACGACAACCTTCATGATGGCGAAGGCAGGAATGGCTGCATGCACCCAAGACCCCGGACATGTCATTCTCTGTCCAGAGCCATATTTTTCCCTACTTTGTATTTCCCCATATCAGTCCATACAGTTCCCACCACGTGTAAGGTAGAGATCAGTCCGTGCTTCGTCGACCACCATTTCTCATGCATTCGATTCTTTGTCTGTTGTCAGAGCCCCCCTGGGTTTCTAACTTAGAACACGCCTTTCGGCATAATAAAGTGGGGTGTTTAGTTTAAGTAAAGGGTTTAGTTTGTTTTAAAAGGTGCCTTTTATATTAGTTAGATCTAATATAAAATTTAAGGTGGCTTTTAATTAAAGTAGAGGTAAATTTTTTATTAGATCTTAGTTGTTTTTTATCTAATTTAAATTTATTAAGGTTAATTTAATTAATATTAGGAGCTTTTTAATAATTTTTATATCTCATTTTTTAATAAACTCTCCTTTTAATCTATTAGTAGATTTATTTCTTGTTCAATTAAATGTTTTATTAAACGTCCTTTTTTCCTTTTTATGTCCAAACTAGAGGAATTAGCATTTTTCTAAAGTAAAATTTTAAGTTTTATTGGGTGTTTTTTCTACTAATCATGTGCTAGAGTGTGTTATAGAAATTCTAGAGGTTTTTTCCTTTTGAGATCTTTTTCGGCATCTTGGAGGTCCCTGTGACTCATCTTGAGCCCGTTTTTCTCATTATAATCGCCCTTATTATTGCTTGCAGACTTGTGAGTGCGACTACCACAATCTTGCAGCAAGGGGGTCTCTGTTGCAACATGAGACATTTTTTTCTCACACTGGACTTTTTCTTGTTCCCTTCTTGCTTTTTTACATGTTGTTCATTTCCTTCAACTGAGACTTATTGTGACCTCCACTCTTGTGTGATTTGTTTCTTACTGTAAGGTGAGTGGTCAACTGTCCCACATCGCACAAACATACCCTATTAGAATCAACACACTACTTATAAAGTGTTGTAAACAAGGTGATTATCATTGTTCTTGGGTGTTATATTGCATGCAGATGCATTCTCGATTGAGTTTGATGTCTTGCAATCATGTGTGTATTTTTGCACCCTCTTTTTCTTGCATTCTACACTTATTACTCTTTTTGCATTTACATTATAGAGATTGCTTTTCCCAAACCTACACTTCATAGGACAGTTTCTGCATTACAACCTCCGCTTATTATTCTTGGTAGGGATAATTATGCACCATGGCATCCATGTACGGAATTTTTTCTTAATCATGATGACCTTTATCTATTCTTGTATGGATGACTACCTGCAACCAATGATCTTGATTGGTTTGAAGACTGGCTTGAAACTTGTAACATGGACATTGGTCATTTGTTGACGTACATTTCATGGCCTCTCCACCATCACGTGGCACACACAGAGTGTCCTCACACTATTTGGAGCATCTTTCATTATTTATTTTGAGACCCTTCATAGATTGTCATTGTTGCTTCTCCCATTGATATTATTATCTCCTCCCCTTCCTCATATGATGAAAGTTATGCTAACAATGTATTTCTTGTTTATATCCCTGATGAAGAGGATTATTATTCTAGTTCTGATGATGAGAGTACTACTGAGGAATTCTCCCCTCCTTCTCTTAGCCACCTTTTAGAGAATGTTGACAATCCTTCCTTCCCACCAGACATTGGGAAGTCTTGTTTTCAGCCTCATATCGTCACTAAATCCACCTCCTTTCCACTTCCCGTGAGTGAGGCATTTTCCACCATGTTTCATATGTCGATGATTCATACAAATTCGACATTGCTCTTCTATTTGTCGAGCCACTCTTTTGGGACGGGTATCTTCCAGCCCTTAGTCATCTCTTTAGAATGCCTACTTGTGTCGTCATACAGGGAGTTTTTCATTCTTCTATAGGTGTTTCAAAGGATTCCTTTATCTTATTTATTGGGAGTGCCCCTTCAAGGACTCTTATCACTTCCACTATTTTAGAGACCATCGTTGATCCACCCTTTCTTGTGGATCATCTTTATACTATTGTGGGGGTTGCTAATTTTCCTTCACTTCAGTTTGGTATCCTTTCGACAGATGTTTCCTTATTACACTCTGATAGTTCTACATTCGTGGAATTACCTTCAAATTTTGTTCACTTACTTTCCAAAAATTTGTCACATTTATGTGAACTAGATTCACATTTCTTCATACTGTTACCTTCATGTTATTTTGTGAAGTGGGAAATTTTCAGTACACCATTTATGTCTTTCTTAAGGGAAGAAACATTATTCTATGTAGATGGACCTTCATCAGTCTAAATGCGGAAGACCACATCATCGAAAATATTCTTAGAGACTTCATAGAGTTTTAGACTTAAGATACGGTTGTAGAATTCTTTACTGAACCCTTCACCGAAGCCAAGTATCCTTGTGATCTCATCTTAAGGTGAGGTACACTTTTGCTTCCACACATCTACTTCAGGCCTTCTCATCTTCCTCTTGTCTTCAGGATTCTATTCCACCTTTCTTCTTTTCCATTTCTTCAGATTCACCATTTCGTCATGGAGTAATTGACACTTCCACCTCACATATGAGGCATCATTCCTTGGATAGGATCCACACCTTATCACTTTGGGGATCTTCTTCTTTACTTGATACAGGGTGGTCTTTGACACATTATTCATCTTGGGAGGCCGTATATTGTTCTTCATCTCTTCTCTTCTTCTAGAAATATTACATTTTGTACATGAGTACCTTATTAGGACTTTCATTGTTGGGACTCATTTGATGCATCTTTCTTAGGTTGTTTAGGGGTGTCTTTTAACTATTGTAAGTGGATATTTTCCCTTTTGGGTTTTTCCTCCATTACTTGAGATCTTTATTATACATGGGTACCTCATCAGGCCTAGTTGCAGGGACACATTCTTCTCCTCTTTCTCTTTTCAAGAGAATTGTTGTTTGTATATGGCTACCTTATTAGGCTTAGTAATTGGGCCCTATTGACACATATGTCTTAGTTTTCTAGGGGGTTTGCTTTTAGTTCTAACTTTCCATAACCTCTTCCTCGTCTTTGATGAAAGGGGGTATTGGTGTATATGACTTGTTTGTTGTCATTCGACAACTTGTCCACCATGAATAGTTAGTCATCTCACTTAGTGTGAATAGGTCATACTGGAATAGGTCAATAGGGTTAGTTAGGGTTGTGTAAATGTGTCATGCACATGAGTTACACAACACTCCTATATGTACCTCTTTTTTTAATGTATGAGCTTTCCAGACACATTGATGTATTTTTGTACTTGATTCTCATTTTTGTGACTCGATCTCTTACTTATTACGTGAAGCGTTCACAAATCCATTGAAGTGAAACCTTTCTAGATGTACACGAGGTTACACATTGATCCTCGTAGAAAAATTCAATAAAAAATTTAGAGATATATCCTTGAATATTCAATTTCAACCTTTTCTTGTGTGAACGAAGCATAATATAACTTCTTTAGGGAGTCTTGGGGATCATACTTACAATATATACCATCATAGATTAATAAAATGATGATTGAAATGTGGATAAAAACTTTCCTAATGGAAGTGTTGTCCAACATAACCCCTTAGGATATTTTGACAACTTACAGATTCAACTTTGGACTTAAGAAAATTTGTGTTCAAAAGTTGTGGAAAACTAAAAGTTAGAATTTCATAGAATCAAGAAGCTTAGTGTTCCACGGGTTCTCCTAATCCACATAATAAAGGATTTTGAAATCAAGAGTTAGATGAAATTATAATGGAGTTAGACCTTTACGACATGAAAAATAGTGATGCACAAACTTGGGAAATTTGGAGCTTCACAAAGTTGGTCACAATGTCACAAAACAAAGGATGACAATTGCAATGCAAAATCTGTGATAAACAAGGAAGTGGAGTTTCAAACATGACTAAGTATAGAAGACGTGAAACACTATCCTAGTGTTCCACGTGTTTCTCAAGGTATAGTGTTCCAAAAACTTCAAAAACTACGAACCAAAGAAACATGGTCGTAGGTCAAAAGCCACATAACAAATAAGAGACCTCTGCAGCATATGGAGAAGATAGTTTTATAGATGATTAGAGGCTACTATCTCATGATTTTCTCAATCCGCAGTGAAGATCACATTCAAAACCCATGAAACATTGGAAAAGCCTGCACAACAAGGCAAAATGGTTTTTTGGCCATAAATTTCATTGTAGAGCTTCAATTTGCATGAAATCGACAACATTGGAATCATCTCTTTAGGGGCTTCATTAAAAATGTAAACTTGGGTTTGATAGGGGAAAAGCACAAGTTTTACTTCTACAGGAATACAACCACTTCAACCACCCAAATTTAATGATAAATGATGCACACACCTTCGTATGTAAATATGATGATGTGGAAGAGTGGCCCTGTCAGAGACCTCTGTGTATTGGCAGGAATTGATTGGTGTTTGGTGGGAAGTTGGCATGAGGACTTGGCATATCTATATATTTCCCCCTTATTTCTCATTCCCATTTTATAAGTATGGAACTCATGCCTTGTAAAATGGATCCCTCTTTTGTTTTAATGACACCATGCCAAAATGGTGGCCAGATTCCCATCGGTTCCAAACCTCGGATCTGGACTCTGCAATGTGTTTAATGCCTTCTTACATGAATGTAACGGTCTGTGTATCCTTTGAGAAATAGAATATTGTGCTTGTGGTTATTTTCTACCCCATACTCATGTTTCATTACATTCTTTCCTTCCATTCTTTCTTAGGTATGTTGTGTGCCTTTTCTACTTGCAGGGTGTATGACAAGAATTTTTTTTCTAGACAACGTGCACTCCCATCATCCGTTCAGCTAGGGTATCAAGGAAACAAGTAAGAGACACACCATGACTGACACACAACAAATATAATTCAAAAGGGGTATAGGGACCGCTAATATCACATACTCAAAGGGAAGTAACCCTTACAATAAGACAACCTAAGGTTTCCAAGGCCCTAGGTCGAAGAATAGGAAGGAACCCTATTGAGGTATCAAGGATATGTGTAGATTAATAATAAAATGAACATACAAAGTCTATGCTAACCGAAGTAAAGCATGTAACATAAAGGAACTAAAATACAATATGCTAACCTAGCATGTGTGTAAAATACTAAGCTAACATAAAGTGACAAGAAAATATAGGAGACTACTCTATACAAAATGATAAGCCAAGTTAGAGAACTTACCTATTGGGGGGCAGTCGCCAATGCATCTATTTCCCAAAGGAACATACACCAAGAGAGAATATATTTTAGGTGGAGAAGGGGAAACAATCCTGTCCTAAATCACCATAGGTTACCCAAAAGTGCAAGCAAACCATTCTAATGAAGAAGAATCTCCAATCCAAGAGTCAATATGCAATAAATCTAAGAGATGAGAGATAAAATGCAAGTTGATGCAAAAGAGTAGAGATAATGAAGAGTTCTTGTGAAATTTTGTGTTGTCTATTATGTGGTGAAGGTGTCTTTTTGGCATTTATATCGACGCCATCACCTGTGGGTGAAGGCGACAACCAAGATTTTGAAATATTGCCGATGTAATCCCCCATGGGTGATGGTGTTGGCTAGGGAGGCAAATGCTAAGGGGTGTGTGTAATGTGTTGTGATGGATAAAAAGGAATGCAAGGAAAAATAATATAGTCATGGTCATGTAAAATGTTGGAAGAATGCGAAGAAAAACAAGAAGACAATAACGAAAGAGGTGGATAAATAGGACCAAAATTTATTATCTCTCCATGTATCATCCTTAACCCAATGGTTACATGAATAACCATACCCCTATCCTAGAATGATACCCTTAAGGCACCCGTTCCTATAAATAGATGCATTAACGACCTCTAACCAAGAAGAGAAATTAGTAGTAACAAGTATGAAAATAGAAAGCATAAAAAATTAGGTGTATACATATGCCCCAATTGTTGATTACCGGATGTCACAATAGTGAAACATGGGGTAGTCAGTGGAAATAATGATACATAACACCTAAATCGAAATTATATGTTGAAATTGAATAAAGGACTAGCTAAAATAAAATATACGCACCAATGCGTACCTAAAAGTGTCGGTCATCCTGCCACATACGGGTGTAATCCATGTTGCTAGATCTCTGAAGAAGCAAAACTGAAATGAAACAGTAGAGGAAAATGACATTAATAACCTAGCTAGGGGCCCATGGGATGGATTTTGTGTCATAGGATCATAGGGGTAAGGTGTTAAAGCTAAGCAATGGGAACCAATGTAGAAAAGGACAAAAAACCACATGCTAGAAGCTACAAAGAGGTAAATAGATCCAAGCAAGAGTACGAGCCTAATTGAGGAGGAATAAGACCGATGTGATCCCATAGGAAAGGCCAGGGTGAATCAAAGCCAAGATAGGAAGAAAAGACACCAAGACAACCAATAATAGCGTATCATAGCACTATCAAAGGAATATAAATCCAAGCTAGGTCAAGAACCTAAGCAAGGATTCACAAGACCATGGTGATTCACTAGGAAAGGCTAAGGAAAATGAAATCCAATATAGGTGGAATCAAGAGTGTGAAATTCCAATGGTAGGAGATGTCAAAGAAAAAGGGAGGTGTTGATAAACCTAAGTGGGGCGAAAATTCCTATCGAGGATAAGGTTTTTGGAGATGTGTGTAAAACCCAAGGGGGGCCAAGAGGCCAAGCGGAGGAGAGAGATTAGGTCAAAGAAATATTAATGACATTCAAAATGGGGTGGTGGTTCATAAGGTTAAGGGGAAGGCAGACGGTTCTGAGAGAATTCAGCCCTACGCTTCTGAGTGCATAAAGGGTTTTGGGGATATGAAACTTGCTACGTAAAACCTAAAAGTCGGTGTTAGTATACACATAATACCCTTGATGAGAGTAGAAGAAATGAGATGAAGCAAAAGGTTGTGTAGTCTTTTATTTGGTCACATTTGACCTCAACTTCAAGCTTCTTCATATGACATCGATAGGATCTACAATCAGAAACATCATGCCTCAGAGCCTCCTTCCATGTACAATATGGCTCTTCCCTAGAGGGCCGAGGAACCATAAAGGCGAGAGGTAAAGGGATAGGTCTTATAGGTTGTAAAGGGATAGTGGGAGTGTTCGCTAGAGGTACTAATGCAATGGGCGAGGATGGTTCCAATGGAGCAGTGTCTCTCTTAGTCATCAAGGAATAATAAATAGGATCATCACCCATGAGGTCATCGGTATCGTAGTCAAAGTTAACAACCCGATCTTCTATCAAATAGAAAGGTTCGACTAAGTTAATGTTGGTATCTGAGAGTGTGACCAGTGGAGCAATTTGAGGCTCAGGCTCTAGTGGAGAGGAAGTTTCAATAATGTTTGGGGATTTATCTAAGCTATCAACCATGCAAGTTATGTTTTAATAGGGGATGATATAGTATGTAGAGGAATTTTTCAGCTCTGGATGCCATCGGCCCTATAAAATATATTCCATAGGGGCCAATGGTTTCTGGAAAAGGATTATCATCTCTAGATGCCATTGGCCATGTAGAAGTTATTCCACAAGGGCTAACAATGTCTGGAGAAGGAGGATTTTTATCTCATTTTTAGGGTATAAAAGGGTACTTAAGTATTCTTAGGACTCTATTGTAAGATATGTTACTGGTATTGATTTGAATCTAGAAGACATCATTTGAGCCAAGACATGTTGATAGTAAGAAGGCTCTATGGTGCCCATGATATTTTTCATGGGGCTTGCATGGTACCAAATTTGAAAGTTGGAATGAGATATTTCTAAGGACTGATGACATTCATTTTGGACCTTTTGTGATATCTCGTCCAGATTGGTAGAGGAATATGATTCTTGTGCACACCTACCAGTGGGGGAGGTCTATGAGAAGGTACGCTAGGCACCACATTTCAAGATATTAATTGTAACATCTGATTATGTATATGATTAATGCTCATTGTAGTGGTAGCTTGGGATAAGACCATTTGTTCTAGGAGTTTTAAAATTACTACATTAAAGTCTATATAAGAAGAGTTACATTTAGAGGTGGGTGCTTGTTTGTGAATATTATGCTCATCAGTGGGAGTTTTAGGGGACTAGCCCTGATTATCTCTACAGGGAGAAGCCTGATCATGAATGAGTGCTTCTTGATTAGAATGAGGCCTAGTTATTTGCCTTGGTGCTGACATGTATCCTATAGAAACCTCCATCTTTGTTGGGAGTAAACCATTCATTGATGTTAATATTCTTAATGATGGATCTGAGATCTATCTATCCAACCTCAACCATGTTACATTCTACTGAGTGACCCTACTCTGACTGATCAGAGGGGTATGGTTGGGACAACAAAGTTTCACAAGTGGGAATAAGGCATGTGGGAATATTGGTGCTTGTAGGATGTTAATTAGATTATTTGAGAGCATGGAGAGGATATGTAGGCACAAAAAAATATCCCCTAAAGAAGTTCAGGCGGTTCAACTATGCCAAAAATAGCCTGAGAGGAGACATTGGTGTAATATGGAAGTTGAAAATAGGATTATGGAAAAATGTGATTTAGATGCAATCGACCCTGTACAGAGTTTACATTGGGGTAAATGACATCGGGAAAGGAGAATGCACTAAAAAAAACATAATCAGCCATGCACAAAACTTATACAGGGACCAATGGCGTCAAGAATGAAAATGGAATAAAACAAAAACAATCAAACTTGTCACAGACATGTAAAAAATTGACACAGAGGCCAATTACATCTAGGAAAATTTTTGGACATAATAGACATGATTGAACCTACACAGAACTAACACATGGGCTGATGGCTTCTGAGAAAATTAAATTTTAGGTTTTTTTCTATATTTTATGGGTTGAAAAGATAGAACTAAAAATGGATGCTTTTAACAAGATGTGCTTGATCAAAAGGTGCAAAATAAATATTCACACTGGGTTCACCAAGGATGTATGATGGGATCTGATTCAACTAGGGTATCGAGGAAATGAGTAAGAGACACACCAAGCCAACACACAAGGGATAAAATTCAAAGGGGGTATAAGGACCACTAAGATCACATTCCCAAAGGGAAGTAACCCTTACACTATGAAAAATCAAGGTTTCCAAGGCCTTAGTTCAAAGAAGAGGAATGAACCCTATTGATGTATTGACACCATGGGGGAAATTAACAATAAAATGAACATACAAAGTCTATTCTAACCGAAGTAAAGCATGCAATATAAAGGAACTGAAATAAAATATTCTAACCTAACATGTGCATAAAATACTAAGCTAAAATAAAGTGACAAGAAAATATATAAGACTACTCTATACAAAATGACAAGTCAAGTTAGAGTGTTTACCTATTAGGGGGTGGCCACTGATGCATCTATTTCCCAAAGGACCATACACCAAGAGAGAATAGATTTCAGGTGGAGAAAGGGAAACAATCCAGTCCAAGCTCACTATAGGTGACCCAAAAGTGTAAACAAACCAATCTAATAAAGAAGAACCTCTAAGTGAAGAGTCAAGATGTAAGAAATCTAAAAGATTAGTGACCAGATGCAAGTTAGCGTAAAAGAGCGGAGCTAATGGCAAGTTTTGTGAAATTTTGTGTTGTATTTTATGTGGTGAAGGTGCCTTTTTGGCATTTATATTGATGCCATCACCCGCGGGTGAAGGCATCGGTTAGGATTTTGAAATAGCACCGATACAATCACTCGCAAGTGATGGCATTGACATGGAAGAGAAATGATAAGGGGTGTGTGAAATGTGTCGTGATGGAAAAAAAGGAATGCAAGGGAAAATATTATATTCATGGTCATGGAAGGTGTCAGAAGAATGTGAAGAAAAATAATAATGTAATAGCAAAAGAGGTGGATAAATAGGACCAAAATCTATTCTCTCTCCATGTGTTACCCCTAACCCAATGGTTACATGAATAACCATACCCCTATCCCAAAATGATCCCCTTAAGACACCCATTCCTAGAAATAGATGTATTAGCAACCTCTAACTTGGAAGAGAAATTGTTAGTAACATGTATGAAAATAGAAACCGTAAAAAATAGGTGTTTACACAAGGTTCCATTTCTTTGTATTGTAAATGTGTCGGAGGGGTTAGTTTGTGTAGTTTCAAGTCTATATAATGTCTATCTACCCTTCCCTCCTACATTTTCTTCCCTTTCTTCCCCTCATGGAGAATGATTGACCCTCTCTTTTGGTGTTATCACCGCCCTTTAGCTTAGGTTTCTCTCTCTCTCTCTCTCTCTCTCTCTCTCTCTCTCTCTCTCTCTCTCTCTCTCTCTTCATGGTCCCTTGGATGTGCTAGTGTAGGTTAGATTAGAGGTAGTGTAAGCATTAGGTTGTATAGGTAGAGGAACCAACCTTCTCTAGAGGTTTTTCTTAAGATGTAAGGTCCCTCACTTGGAGACAATCCCACGTTATCCAAAAGTATTGATCTTCCATGCTCAAATCATATGGTTCTACTTTTATGTGTAAATAACTTTGGCATGCATGATAGGACTAGTTTAATGAATTTTATAGCTTTGTATCATCAAGTTTGATGTGTTCATATAACAACTCTGTTATTCAAGAAACCCATTCTTTGAGTCTGCAGAACTTCCCCTTCTCTTTTTCAATCATTTTCATGTTTCCATTTCTCTCATTGCTCTCCAAAGAGATATTCCATTCTATCATTTCAGTTCAAGCCCCCTTCATTTTTAGAAGAGGGATGAAATCCCCAAAACAGCCCTAAAAACTCTACCTATTTTTCATTGAAATGGAGATCAAGTCCCTATTGATCATATTCAAGATATAAAAAACCATTGTGTCATTCAAAACATCGAAGAAGATAACATTTGCCTCACACTTCTTGTTTCATCATTTAGATGTAAAGAAAGAGAATGGTACAATATTTTGGCTCCTCAATCCATTTCCACATGGGATAAACTGGGAGAAAAACTATACAATCAATTCAAGGAGAATAAAAATGTCATTTCTCTCATGGAACACCTCAACAAAATACAACGAGATTCAATTGAGTTCATCTTAGATTTCAACATCATATTTTTAAGGACATGGCTCAAAATCCCTCAAGAATTTAGACCATCACAAGGTATATATATATTTTGTATTATTTGATGTCCTTTACTATGGATTTCGTTGTATTAATAAATGAAATGTAACATTTTAACTTGAAAAATTCTATAATACTTTCACAAAATATCTGCTTGCGAACGTCTGATACGGTTTTAAAATGCTAATATTATTAAAACTGAGAAGGCTAAGTTGAATTACAACCATATTTGCTTAATAAAACTAGAGATAAATTTAAAACTATACAACTACAGTTAAACTAAATTAATTAATATAAACCTAAGGTTAATTAAAAAATATGGGCAATTTAAAAGTATTAACAGAAAGGTGAGGACACATGGTAGGATTCTGTGAGTCACCCAAAAAAAAACTTCCTACGAAATTTAGGTTATGAAATTAACTAAAACATAGACAATTTTGGGTACACATCTCGACCAAGCCTCTTAAACAGTGTAATCAACTCGCCTGAGTCACTTAGAAACTAACTCAATGGGAGTGAAATTAATACTTGGAAAACACATTATATCATGACTGAAACCACATTATGCATATCCTCATTGTACATGTGTTGGTATTCCGGTGAAGTATAATGAGATGGGATTAGTCAGACTCCAGACTCTGGAATAAGGTGTATTCGATTTTTTTTGGGTTCAGACAACTCAACAGGTCAAAACAAGGATATTTGGCGAAGATTGGTAGAAACAGGTTAAAGACATGTGTCGATATTTCATTGGTAAAGATATCTAAAGTCTGAAACTATGAAAAAATCATATACATAGTGTTTTGCTATTAGTTCCCACTTTTTAGTGTAAATTACAAACATAAAAGATCATTTAATAGAAAAAAACCTGTTAAACTGTACACATGTGGAATCATCTTAATGGCTCATTTTTCACATATGACAAAGGACAAACAATATGTGAAAGAATGTGGAGAAGTTCTATTGGTTAATAATTTTCTAGACTAACAAAATACCGAGAATGCAAAATGCGAAAAGACTTGGAGCTATTCTATTGGTTTGGGTTTCGCATTTGACAGAAACAAGTTACATAAATATGAATTTGTGAAGAACTTGGAATGATCTCATTGGTTCACATTTTGCAACGCTCAGAAGGGTCTAAAAAAGGTCTAAAATTGTGAAACTACATGGAACATTCTGATTGGCTAAAGCTTTGCAATATTATATATTGCTTTGGTTTTGGGGCAGATATAGAGACACATAATCAATATTTCTAAGGGAAATTTTTGGGGTCCATTACATAAAAAGACATAAAACATAGCAAACATGACCATGAAATACATAAAACAGATAATTCAGTTTGTAAATGCCATTGAATTGCAAGATTATATTTTAAATGCGATCAATGACATACATAAAATATTATTCTATATTTATTTAAACAACTATTTTAAAAAAAATAGACATACATATCTACAATTTCATATTTTCATTACTTTATTCCTGTAATTTATTGTTTATGTTAACACAAGCACATATTTTCAAGATATATATAAAAAATTAAACAAAATACATTCATTTTCTCTTTTATCAAAATAAATAAAAGAATTAACTTCATTCCATTAGTTTTTTCAACAGAATTTACATATCTTTTGCATAGATTTACATAGTTCATAGAGAGAGAACTTATTTGAGACAATAAGTATGAATTCTAGTACAAAATTCCAATACATAGACACATGTAACAAACAATATAATATGGTTGAACTATGAGAGGAAAATGTTATAAACCCTATGTATATTCACCTTGTCCTACCCAAGAACCTTCCAAGGTTGTACTCTGTACCCCTGGTTAGGACATCGCTAGTGCCCCTCTCTCTTACCCACCACTTGCTTGTACCTGGTCATCTTTAGAATTATTTCCATAGACTATTTTCAAGAAGTCCTTAAGACTCTTTAAAACACTCTCTTTCTTATAATCACAATCATAATTCAATTTTCGTTCTCCATGCACTTTCACATCTCTTTTATAATACATCATAGGTGGTTACAGACCAACACAATAGTTTTCACACCTTTTCATAAATAAATTAAGAATCTTTAATAAAATTCTCAAGATATTAATCCCCATACTAATCCAATAGCTAATTACAACATCTTTCTAATAAATAATCTCAAATCAAACTTGTCTTTAACAATCCAACAAGTCTTTAATGCTTTTAAAAGCTTCGGGGATTTAGTCACATAAGAAAACCCTAGGAGGAAGTACTCTTCCTCAGGATTTTACAATTGCATTACAAGTTGAGAAGATAATCATTTAGGATGGTCAAAGGAAACCCATACCCATTGCTTCCATTCTTTTCTCACCATATCAAATTCTCCATACCCCTGTACAAATCAAGAAAAATCTATCATCCCATTCCTAAAATAGGAAGATCCTTTGCTTCCTATTTCCCCTTTTTGGTTCTCTACAAGTTTATTACACCCAAAATATCCCCTATCATCTATAAAATTTCTCTCAATCTCCACCCAAGGCATTACCCAAATCTCTAATACTTTGTCACATATTTTTGAGAAGTCACGGTGTTCCAAATTTTTCACCAATGCTCTACCCAACCCACATTGAGCCTAGTTATCATACAAGGTGGGTAGATCACGATGTTTGTTACTTATATGGGGAGGAGGAACCGTAAAGATTAGAATATGTTTTGGAGGATCATTTGGCTTCTATAAATGATTAAATTAGAAGCCTGGAGCCCAAATCATCTCTTCTTGTAAGTGAATTTAAGGACAAACCTCTCCCCAGTGTCTCATCTCCAACCAATTATACCAAGGTTGATAACTACATAATTTTTGGAAATTGGTGTGAATATGAATGGGAGGATGAGAAGGAGGAAAATATGTAAAGGGATGTAGCTAGTGAAAACATTGATCATGTGGCTTTAAAGGTGGAAAATCAAAATGGACTGTGGGTTGAGGAAAAACTGATTTTTAACACTTACGACATCCATGTGTGTGAGTAAGAATGTTTTCTAAGTGAACAAGGTGAAATGAATGAGTTTATTGATCCACATTGCTCCATATGACTTGAACTTACTTCACTATTGCTAGAAAATCAAGTCGGGGCAGAGGATGAAGAGGAAGGAAACCCGTGTGCTAAAGTGGAAACAAATATGTCTACGCAAGAACAAACAAGGCTAAGTCCAGGACAACTCATGAACATATGTAATAAAGAGGAAAGTGTCTCTACCAGCTCCAATCTTAGAGCTAAGTGTGAAAAATATGGGTGCAGACAAAAAATCTATGCACTTTGGTACATTTCTAGGTCCTCAAAGCATGCTTGCATTTACATGATTCCTAAGCAAGAAAACTAGTAATTGACAACTCCTTTTAGCATTTTACTTGGTCTTATACAATTTTATTAAATTTATTCATCTTACACTCTTGCTGAAATTTGATTGTTTTATCTTTTTGTGGCCTCAGACACTAGCGCTCAGACATGACACTAGCGTCAGACACTCTTGTCCTCCTACGCGATCTTGTCCCTCTTTACATATTTCTTTTCCTTTTGGACCCCTTTTGTTTCTTAATTACTTTTACTAATTTGGGTCGGCATTTCCATTGTCAATTATGAAATTCAAACAAGGGAATCATATAAATACATAGTTATGTTTTCAAAATAAGGGACCAAACACTAAGCATTACATATTATCATCTAAGATTGCATTCAAAGACACAAGAGGATCAAAGGCATCCATATAGCACTCATATAATGGACAAGGGTTGCATCACCTCTGCATACATAACATAGGATGAGGAAGTTTATTCTATTCCATCCCACACATTCTATACATTGTTACATTCTAGATCTAGATTTATATCACTGTGTAACTTACACAAGGGCATCATAGGGCATCATTCCTATAAACACACAAGAACGACATGGAGTTTGAGATGTAGTGCAGTGCTGAGTTGTAAGTTCACTCTTTGGGTGACTTTCGGGGGTCAGTATAACTCCCCATTCTACATTTTACTTTTTAGGTTTGACGCGGTTTGTGGGTATGTGCAGGTGAAATTATTTCTTACATGTTACAAGTACCTTCAATAATCAAGGAGAAAATAATAGGAAACAAACAAGAACTAAAAATGAGCCTCTTACAACACAGAAGAAATCAGTTCTTGATCATTTGCATAGTTACCAACTCCTGAATCCAATCGCCAACACCCAGACACCCCTATCATCCTATGGGTGCCCTTGTCCTGTACTGTTTCTAAGTCCTAGGATTCCCAGTGAGTATTAACAACATTGTCTACAATCTGTTTTAGTATTTCATCTTCCCATATCACTTCCTGTCTAGTTGGAAATTAGATCAGAATTCCTATCTCCCTTTCTTTCTTAGGGTTTTACATTTTAAATGTTTATTTGTTTGTGTTTTACTATATATTTGCATTTGTACATCATTATTTACAATAGTTACTCTGTAATAAGATTTAATTCAATTTTAATTAAATCATTTGGTGAACCCTATCACTCAAACTCTACCTTTTGAGAATGCATCATATTCGATCCCCTTCTTATGAGTTCATGGATAAATATTCTTATCCATCGTATACTCCAACCAAGGTTTCTAGCACAACTACCACCACTATTTATTTGATGAAAGTTCATATTCAACACCCTCCTTGCTCATTTCTCTAATACCTGATCCAACTATCAATGTAGTCACTACCCGCCACACATGGCCACCTACATCTATACCCGTTTCTATCCCTCCACCTACCACCTCTATAACTCTTTACACCACCTCCAAAGGTTATGATATCATTGAGCAACTTAAGAATACAATGGCCAAAATATATCTTTATGATCTCCTACGTAGTGGAATCGATTTTTGTCATACATTAGAAACTTCCTTACACTCCATTCATATTGAAAGTACTAATTAACTTGTTACCTTTACTCATCTCATTCAATTCCTCAAAAATATACTACATGCTATATCTTTCAGTGAAGAGGATATTTCCACCTATTGCCACTAGTGATATTTTTGCACCTTTTCTCATCACCGCCAGTGTTGGTTCCATCTATACCAAGTGTCTACTAATTGATAATGGCTCCGCTATAAATATATGTGCTCTTTCATTACTCAAGCAATTAAATATTCCTGAAAGTTCACTCATTAAATACTCTACTTATATTCGTGGTTATGATTCCACTACTCGCTTGTGCATCGATACCATTACCTTACCCCAATGAGTTGTACCTAAAAACCTTCCCACTACATTCCATGTCCTTGACACATCATTTTTAGTTCAATTTCTTAATGGAGGATGACCAAGCTAATCACGTTATGAAACATGTTGACTACTTTTATGGGACCTCGGTGAGTTACAAGTCATTGCAAAAGATCGAACTCACCGAGCATAGATAAGGCATGTCTGATCAAAAACCTGTTAGAGCAAGCTTGGTCTCCTAGATCCTGTCATTGCCATAGACCTAACCCAAAACTATATCCTATCGACATACCATAAATATGAGTGACATGACAACTGATACTCAATATAGTTTTCCCAAAAGGACTCCTACCTCCATACCCCTGTCCTTCAAAACCTAAAAATAATAAAAAAAAATCTTATGTAGCATGATAGATTAAAGGAAAGATAACATTGTGCACTACCACAAGTATGGATGACAAGATTAAGTAACATAATCACAGAAATCATGAGGCCCAACCCTTCTAATCTCCTTGATAATCCCTCTGCAACACGATAATGCTAGAATACGTTGATTCCGATGATGAAGTCGATGTAACCTCAAGTTTTTCACGATTACTCAGGCATTGCATTCTGAATTTTACTCTCGATATAGCTTAACATTTTACTTCTCAGGAAAATTTTGTTGCTACTTAGTCGACAAAAGAATAACTAGGTGAGACAACCTCCTCATAAGCTTTACATTTATGATCCCTTTCCAGGCTTCTATCCATACACTAGATCTTATGCCTTCTCCTCCTGTTATATACACTCTCACCACTTGATCCATTTACATGTACCTTATTTCATCCATGAATCTTATTGGCCTCATATCCCATTTGAGCCCACTTGCCATGACACTATGTGAACACATGAAGTTTGGCCCCGCTTAATAAGTTCACATTGAGTGATCTCCTTCCTCCATCTCACTCACCTCACCTATATATTATGGTTATGTTCTCCTTACTACTACCTATGGTCTCCATGTCTTTTATTTGTCAATTTTCTTGCACGGAGACACCATTCCTCTCTACTCACCCTTGGGCAATCTTGCTTGATTACATTGGTGGAACTCTTGATCCCAATCACACTAATATCTCATTTCCAATGTCTTTTAGCTGTGTTTCTATCTGTAAAGATTCATTCCTTGGCTATACGCCAAATCTCACTCCTTGGTACACATATGATTATCCACAAACTCTTGTTACTAATGAAGAATACACTATGTTTATGTATAATTTATGTTGCACCTGGCTCTCTCTCTCTCTGATCAGCATCCTATACTATTGCCTAATCATGTCTCAAATCCAAATCCTATCAGTTACAACCATGAAACTGATGACTCCTTGATGATTTTACTTGATTCTTCACCCTTCAACACACTTGGGGGCATCACATTTTCTCTCCCTATTTATAGCACTGTCATATGTCTCAGTGAGTCTACTATTGAACTCTACACTCTATGCTTCATGTCTACATCTTTTAAGCATACAATACTTCACTGGTACACACATTGCACCATCATTACCCTATGATGCACTCTCATGATATGGTTCACACTTGACTATTTTTTGACACCCTCAAAATCCCCCTCTTTTTGAAGTCAAGTTTCGTGAATTTTGAGTTGGTGCCTTGGAGAAATTTGTGCTTTGAATTCGTGGGTGCTCAGTTTTTAATCTCACACTTTCGCTTGAAAATTCTTCATTCTTTGCAATTTGAAGTATTTTTCTATTTCCCCATCTGGATGCTTGAAAATATTTTCCTTCATTTGAATGTCATTTCCAATCCTTCTCTTTGGCTGTGGATCGCATCAAGCCTGCTATTGTTTGCCGTTTCTCATTCCATAGAGAACAATTTGAAATTTGGGTGCAAACGGTGGGGTTATCCCTTTCATTTTTATTTTTCCACAGTCATGAATGATGGGCATCAAATTATGTCCTGATGTCTTCAGACACGTGGAAATATTTGATTGGATGTGGCGTGATGGGTTTTATCTTTTAAGAAATTGTCACTTTTGTTATTGTTTTTTTCAAAAGTGTCAAATTTTGCCCCATGGCCCAAAGGATCTTGATTGGCTGAAACAAGCGGGTGCCGGAAAGGATGGCCCTTTTTGTGTTTTGATGCTTTGAAAGGTCAAAGGCAGAAAGGTGGGTCCTTTTTATGTTTTGAGGCATTATGGAGAAAGGCGTAAAATGTAAAAAGAATGCGCCTAAGGCTTGTAAAGGGACACATGACCATTTTTAAGTCAAAAACGGAGAGGTGGGTTGTCGGGACACTTTAGGAATTTTACCTTTGTTTCCAAAAGGGCGTAAAGTTATAAAGTGAAGCGTAACCCCACTGGCACCCAGGTGAAGCCACATGTTGATGCCTGCATTGAAAATTCAAAGTGGGAAGGTGGATCGTCAAAGCAATTTGGGTATTTTGGTTTTATTTCCAAAAAAGAGAGTTAAAATTTATAAAATGATCCACGAATCCATCCGCTGGGTTCTTAAGCCCGCATTGAAAAAGTCAAAGAGGACAGGCGGGTCGGTGGAGAACTTTGAGCTTTTGATATTTTCTTTGAAAAGAGTTAAAATTGTAAAATTGTAAGAGTTAAACTCAAGTAAAGCCACGTCTCAAGCCTGTATCAAAAGCCGATGGGTGGGCCAACATGTAAAAAATTGTAAAATCTCTACAAAGTCACAAAATAAAAAAGGCACCCTCAGGCCCACTTCATTTTAGATCTTTTCCACGTGGAAGGCTCATATTCGAAGTTACAAAACATGTTTAACGACTGCATTACAAAAGCATCATTTTTTTCCACCATTAACGCTTCTGCAAGAACCAAGAAACCAAATGTAACCATTTTTGAGAATTATTTAATGGATTCTCTATGTCATTTCAAAAGTAATCGATACAGAAGTTTTTCCCTTTCTTCCTCTGTTATTCCTTCTTTCCCTGTTCGAATTTGTGAATCATCCATCTTTGCATGATAAGAAACTTTGTGTTCTTGTTAATATGATTTCGGGAACTCTGTGTCTGTGAAATTATATCTGTTATAAAAGAAAATGATTTCCATTCTACATCTCCTTTGATCAATACGTATAAGGTGATACTCTGCTATCTATATTTCCTAAAATTATTGTTATGTTCTTCCTCTCTCATCTCCTTAGTTCTTCCATTCTTTCATATTGATGATCTTTGGGCTTAAAAACATTTCAAAGTATCAGGAATCCTCACTTTGAAAGTTGTACATTTGTATATAAGTTTTGTTGCTTGCTTTAAATAAGGGAACCTCTCCCATTAAAGAGGAGGGACTTGCTTTCCTCTAACTGTGGTTTGTTAAAGTACCATTTAAAAACCCAACAACTTTTGGCAAATCTACTGGGGATTTCATTTCAAACGTATCCCTTTCTAAAAGAAAAACTTCAAGATCATTTTCAATTTGAAAATTCTAAGATATACTCATGGTAAAAAATTTATCGGAATAGAATATTCCCATTTTCAACTTCTGGAACAACAAAACTTCTCTTTTCTTTCAGTAAGAAGGAACAAAGGAACTTGTTCTATAAGCACACCTCACGTTAAAGATAGAAATTCCATGAATAGCATTCCTCAAGAACAACTCATTCCTAATCTTCGTGCTTTGATACTTGTTGGTGTTTCAGTTCCCCTTCATTCAATTTTTCCAAAGATGGCAGCCCCTTTACCTTGGAGACAACAGGTTGGGCCTCTTGCTCTTCCTCAGCCATTACATGAGTTACCTAGGGGTAACAGGAAAAGTTTTCCCAAATTACAGGGTGATGGGAAGGTTCATCCAGTTGAACACCTTACAACCTTCATTGTTGCATGTGGGATTCTTGGAGTTGAACATGAAGATGTCTCTGTCAGTCTCTTTGTGGAAACATTGTGGTATAATGTTGTTGATTGGTTCTATCATCTTCCTACTAGGTCAATCACTAATTGGACCACCATGACAACTCAGTTTGAGAAACGTTTCAAACATGCTGAAGATGTGTATGCTATATTATCTCAAATCTCTCATATTAAGAAGGAACTAATAGAGCCTATGAGAGAGTTCTTGGCCAAATTCAACAAACTAATTCATAAAATTCCATAGAACACTTGTCTAGTGGATCAAATCCAAAAGTGCTTCTTCCTCAATGCACAGTTACCTGAAGTGAGTTATGCACTAAGGAGAGCTAACCTTACAACTCTGGAGGATTATCAATGGTTATCTATCAGTGTTGAGGATGACCTGATCATGTCTGGTAAATTGAAAAGAGAACCTTCCAAGTCTAAGGCATCGTCTTCTCCCTCTACTAGAGCCAACTTAGACCAATTAGTGCAGAAGTTGGCAAATGATCTCATTGCTATCAAGAAATAGTTGGCTCAACATGCTCCTTACCAAGATATTCTAAGAAAGAATTTTCAGCCTAAACATCGTTTTCCTTCTTCTCAGACCAGATTGGCTATTGAAGGCCCACCCATCAAGGTTCCAGTTAATGCAACTTGTGAAGTTCAAGAACTGGATGATGAGGAGTTTAATGAACTCTATGAAGAACAGGAGGAGCTTGGTGGATCTCAAGTTCATTTCCTTACCACTGAAGGTATGAATGATGAAGATGAGTATGATGAAGTAGTAGCAAAGATGAATAGTGAGTCATATGTTGTTATGACTCGGGATAAAATGAAAAAAAAAAAAAAAGTGATGCAGCCTGCTAAGAAATCCAAGGAGTTTCCTATAACTATTCTAGTGGTTGGAAGAAGAGGATCTCCTATTCCCACTGCCTCCACACAAAAGGTGAGTAATGCTAATCCTTCTTCTACTTTGTTTCCAAAACTTCTTGTCATTCAAATCCTAAAACTAATAAATCAAAAGTCTCTCAAGTTCCTAGTAGTGATGCCCCATCCACCTCTGGGTTTTTTGATATCATTGATCACCTAAAAAAGACCAAAATCCAAATCTTAGAGGCAGAAAAATTTACCAAAACCATCCAAAAGCCTTTGATAAAATAGTAAACTTTGTCAATTCCAAATCCAAATCCTCATCCAATACTTCTAAAGGTATTTTACCCACTCCCTCTTCCTCACCTCAACCAAGCCTTGTGGCTACAGTCACTTCCCCTAATGAGAAAATTGAACCATTCTATGTGACTCTTCTCATAGCTAGCGATAAACTCAATAATTGTGTTATAGACTCAGGAGAATTGGACAATGTAATGCCTATAAAAGTAGCTCATGCTTTGGGCCTGACTCTAACATGTACCTTTGGTTCCTGCTATTCCATGGAGAGTAGAGAAGTGCCTTTGGTTGGAAGAATTAAAGATGCACAAGTAGCTTTTAATGCTTTGCCAGAGAAAAGGGTCTTAGCCACTATTTTGATAGCTAATATTCCTCCCTCATATGGGATATTTTTGAGTAGAAATTTTTGTAAGGAGGCAGGAGGTAAAATTCATTTGGATTGGTCACATGCTTTGATCCCGGTTAATAGAAAAATGAAGAAGCTATTACCTGAGAAACAAATTGAATACATTATGCATAAGACTAATGATCCAAAAGCAAAAATACTCTATGAATATATAGGACATGGTAACTATATGATTATGTCACAGGATGAGGAAAAACTTCCTAAGGGAGTGATTCATGATCCCAATGGCATTTGGACTCTAGAATTTGATGGAAACTGCTCTTCAGCTAGTTCTAGCACTAGGGTGGTGCTAACCTCTCCAGAAGGGAAGATTCATCCTTTTTCATTCAATCTTTGTTTTGAAAATACAAACAATACAACTAAATATGAGGCACTCATACTTGGATTGAACATGGAAAAAGAAATGCAAGTGAAGAATCTTTTTGCTCATGGTGATGCATAGATGGTTGTGAAACAAGTCAAGGATATTTTTCAAGTGAAGAACAGGAGATTGAATCATTATAGAAACCTTGTATAGGATTATATTGAGTTTATTGATGCTTTCTCCATTGAAGCTATGCCAAGAGAGAAGAATACTAGAGCTAATTATCTAGTTGTCTAAGGATCTTTGCTAATTCCTGACCCAAATTTCTCTCAAGATAAACTTACTATTGAAATGATTCATAGGCCCAGTGTACCAAATAATGCAAGCAACTAGCAGGTTTCGATGATGATCAACACTTGCTCTCATTCTTGGAGCTTAAGGACAACTTTAACCAATTATATTTTGAAGGAAGTGAGACTTTTCCTAGAGAGTGTGTATCCTCTAATGAAGGAGATATCTAGGAAGAGATGGACCAAGATGGCTACATCAAATTGAATGGTAACAAGATCCCTAAAGGGATGGCGAGTTTGGAAGATTTGTTTGATAAGCATGATAGGTACATTAATTCTAAAGCTTCCCAAGGAGCTCGGAAATTTGTTGAATGTGAAAAGATTAATATCGAGAATCATGATGAACCCAAGATGGTGAACATTGGAAAATACTGCACTCAAGAAGAAAAGAAGAAAGCAGTGAACTTGTTAAAAAAGTATGTTGATGTTCTTGCCTATTCATATGATGATCTCAAGGATCTTCAAGCAAGGGAGATGTAACACTATATCCCTCTGAGACCTGGGATCAAAAATTTCAAGAAGGAAAAGCAATATAATCCCAAGAAGGCTAGACCCAGATATTTTCAAGTGGCAGACATTGTTCTGCTATGGGAAAAAAGACATGAACCTCAAGGAAGCCATGGTAAGTTTGATTTTATTTGGCTTGGTCCTTTCAAAATCAAGCACTTTACTGGAGAAAATTATTTCTATTTAGATTATATGGATGGATATCCTCTCCCACTTCCTTATAGTGGGTAGTATTTGAAGTTGTTCAAGTCCTAGGTGACTAGGCAGTCCTTCGGTATATTGTGTATAGTGTTTTGGTTTTTGGCTGTTCTTTTGTGTTTTTTTTTTGGTCTTTCCTTTTTGGTTTGTTTCTTTTCCCATTGTGTGTGTGTTGTCTTCTATATTGGTTTTGCCTTTGACTCTATTTTCCAAATGAATAAGGCACTTCTCTTCTTTCCTAGAGTTTTTCTATGGTTCTTGATCTTGCCTCTTTCCTCTATCAAGTCATCCCCAGAAAGAGCCATATGTTGTCGCCCTCAAAATCCCCCTCTTTTTGAAGTCAAGTTTCCTGAATTTTGAGTTGGTGCCTTTGAGAAATTTGTGATTTGAAGTCATGGGTGCTCAATTTTAATCTCACCCTTTCACTTGAAAATTCTTCAGTCTTTGTAGTTTGAAGTATTTTCTATTTCCCCATCTGGATGCTTGAAAATATTTTCTATAACATTCCTATTTTAAGAATTTAGAAATAAGGGAATTTTTTTTTTACACCATGTTCTCTGTTCTAAATAAAACATCATTTAGAACACACATTCCATGCCAATCAATCTCATAATAGATAAACATATGTAGCTGTAATGACTCGGTAAATTACCGATCTCTCATTTCATGACTCGGTTACTAACCGATCTCTCATGTTTGTCTTAAAGTATAAAATACTTTATGTATACTACGTATACTTGGTTTTCCTACCCTAATCTAGGTATGGAGTGATATGTTCAAAGAACCTAATCTGAATATTTGTTACCAATATTCATCTAACATCACATTCCTTTAAACAAGGTGACATAAGACAATGCAACCAGCAACTTGCGATACTTTGGCCAAATATTTTCAACATATTGTTCATGTTACTATTCTTAGATGACATACTCGTCAATTTGGAATACATCCTTCACCTCACTCTACTGTTATCTAGAATGGTCTTTACTAACTTCTGTCAGTCCACTTGCCCAAGGTTTGAACCTAACCTAGGTTAGCGATATAATTTGTTATATGGTACCTAGGCACATTTAGATGACTTAGGGTATATGGGCATACTCAACTGACCTAAGTCATCTAAATGTGCCTAGGTACCTAGAGTCATAGAAAGCTACTTCCTATTCTAATCATGCTACTAACTTGACCTAGAGAGAAACTAAGTTCAAGTACAGATGTGTGTAGATCTAGATGATCAAATACAGAAGGGTGTTGGCACATGTCAAATGTAACACTGTATCCTTGAGAATCCCTTAGTCTTCTCGAAGGTACATTCATGCAAGTGGCATGTGCCAACATCCACTAGAACTGCTTCATCACGATGTACACACCCCTTGGTGGTCATTACTTCATAATTAAATTTGGATTAAGATTCAGATTGCAGCTATCATGCCTAACCCTAATTCCAACATTCATTAAGTTCTTTATCCATAATTAATCTGATTTGATATTAAGAACTTCATTAACTCATGTTTGCATTTATGTTCATTAACTCAACATAACAAGCAGTTATTCCAAAAATAGGGCAGCTAACATCAAATGGTTAATTTTAATGCAACTTAGTTGTCCAAAGAAGGTGTAGCATCCACTTAGGTTCAACTAGTGTTTACTTTATATAAAACGAAGTACAAAGATTAAAGATCATAACCACTATTCCTTTTATTTTTTCTTCTTTTGAGAGAGGAAGAGTCTTCCTCTACATGATTAGATGTTAGGGTTGACATAACCTTTTTATCATTCAGCACTCATATAGTTTAATTATATGTCCAATACATATTTCATTATTATGTTATTGTCATTTAGATAGAGAACGACATCTTATGCCACTTAGCAAGTTACAACTTAGTAAGGGGGACTGAACTATTCCCTTATTCCAACGTATTAAATGATAACAATAATGGGTATACAAACAGACATAAAGAATATTGACAAGATAGCATTACTATTTCCTCCATACAAAGTACAAGAGAATTTACACCACAATTTTGAGTCAGTCTCCAAACTTTTCAATTCATCATGATAAAATATACACCTTACAAGACTATGCATTTTAGGCATACTGCATGTCGATCAACATTAAGATCATAAAAGAACATAACTTTTCTTTTTCAATACAACTCAAGAATGAATCGAAATTCTTTACAAACGAACTAGATTTTAAATCAGCCAATACATTATAAATGTTTTTTCCTTCTTTTATCACTTACGAAGTCCATATGCAAAAATTGCTAGCATGGGTTAGTTCATTGAACTAAGCATGATAAACACTAAGCATTAAAATGAAGTGCATTCCACTAATTGTTCCATTAAAACAACTCTGCTTTAATGAAACAATTAATATCCCATACCAATAAGCATAAGTGATAACAATCATAAAAGAAGTACAATTAATAAGTCTGAAATCACTTTTAAGAAAAGATCATAATATAATCAACAACTACTGCATTATATCATATAAGAATTGACCCAATCAATTAATTATTTTAAAACAAACAACATATATTTTCATCCAATTATTTCATAATTCTTTCTGAATTGAAATACAAAATTTAACTTTATTATGTAACGAAAAGAGTTACTTTCAGAACCAAAGACCTTATTGTCGTTTTACCAAGTTTCTAAAATCATGTACAAACAAATTCAATTCAGCATAGTACATATTTATAATGATTCATCCTAAAACTTAAATAAATAAGAAGAAGAATCAATACAGACTATCCATGATTCACCATTCATCTAAAAGATAGAAAATAGGTTCAGAAAGTACATAATTGATTACCTTTATAACTGAATCAATCAAGGAAACCAATCAAAGGATTCACCATTTAGGAGACAACATCTGATTCAAGAATCCCAAACCAATCCAAGAAGGGAGAGAATCAAAACAGTCATCATCCTACTTGCAAGCCTTAAGTATATTTTACATTATAGAAGATATCATTCAGAGATCTAAAACCATACGTTCCAAAAGTCAAAGAAATACTTACACAAGGATTATCTCTTACTCATGTCCATCTAGGAAGATTAATAATATTATTGAGTGCACAGAAAGGATTCCATCCGAAAACAATATCCTAATGATGCATGACTCATTCATTCAAAACAAGTAGAATAGAAGTGATTATGTTTTCCCTTCTACAGGACAGACTCAACTGCACACTTCCCGATTTGACATGACCATTTTTCTATGTAAGTTAGCTGAAATCAAGAAAGGTCAGATGGGGATGATTTGGTTTTCCCAGTACCAAAAATGACAGCCCCAAAGTTTCCCGAACATATAACTATTCCTAAGAACTTTCACAACCAACTAGTAACAAGTTAAACTAAACAATCCATAATGAAGTTCCCATTTTTGAAGATTGAGTTCACACTATTTCATACAAAATAGAAAGTGCAGGAAAATAAACTCAGGAAGTTGAACAGGCCTAGCATAGTAATCACTCTACAACATGGAAGAGAGTCGATAGACATAGAAATTAGAACAACTGAACTTAACTTTACAAAAGTTATAGGAAACTCAATAGAAAGGATCCGATCCTAGGTTTCATTCACTAGTGTTTCATCATTAGAATTACAAATCCCATTTAAAACCCAGAAGTTCTTTCAATAAATCTCAAAAGAGAACACAAAACCAAACACAAGGTTTATAGAAAACAACACTTCTATTGTCCTTATGAATTCAAACCTTATCAAAACAACAATATCAACACTAACCCAGTTCATCTATGTAATGTTGTTTGAACACAAATTCGAGTTCATTCAAAAGAGAAAGTAAATAGTTACAATTTTGAATTAGAAGTACAAATCTTGGAAAAACAAGATACATTACACAAGATTATTCAACTCCTATCTCCTTTAAAAACTAGAAATCCATTCAAATGGATCTAAAAGAGAATATGAAAACCCAACACAATTTTTAAGTCAAACAAGTTTCAACATTACTCACAAACTCGAACTTTAACCAAAATCCCAACTAAATAAATTTCACAGCTCCATCTAGCACATAAAGATCAAGGCAGAGAAGGTAATTGTTCCAATCAAATTTACACAAGTAGAAGTACGAACAAAACACTTCCATATACTTTGAAAACTCATTATCGACTGCTTTCAAAAGAGTTCAAATTCACACCGAAGGGTAAGTAACAATACAGTCTCAAACCAGAGGTTCTATATCCTCACAACAAGATAAAATTCCATAAA
Source organism: Taxus chinensis (assembly GCA_019776745.2). Taxonomy (NCBI): domain Eukaryota; kingdom Viridiplantae; phylum Streptophyta; class Pinopsida; order Cupressales; family Taxaceae; genus Taxus; species Taxus chinensis. The sequence goes on along the minus strand of CM034149.1, from coordinate 905,457,063 downwards.
AGGCCCATCATCCTTCTATCAAAACAATCAAAGAATTTCAAACAAGATGCGGATTACCCAAAACATAGGAGAGTAGAATATCCTCAAATGTTTACATGCCATTACATGGTCAAAGTAAATAGTATAGTTTGGGATGGAAGTACTACAACCTTTCCAAACTCAAGATGCATCAAGGAGAATATTTCAAAAGAGACTGAGTTAAAACTCATATCAAAACCATTTACTCAAGCTCTTTTCAAGAAGACTGTCCCGAATAAGAGTTCTAAACAACACAGAGCCTCGAATACGAGTTCTAAACAAACACAAAGCCTCAAATACGAGCTCTAAACAAACACAAAGCCTCAAAATTTCCATATGCATATCACCATTGAACTTGCGCAGAGAAAAACATTCAAAGACTAACATTATCATGCAATGGAGTCATATCCAAAAATCAGAGAGATTCATTCAATCATGAAAGTAAATAACCAGACAAAACATGTAACCATTTATCTCATGAGAGCAGAGTTATTTTAATGAAACATTTAGAGGAAAGCAAGAAATCTTAATGGGTAAAGCCTATCATGCCTGATAGTGCTTCTACCAATTTGAAGGAGACTTCCAGCCAAGCTTCCAACTCTTTTTCTCATCCAAGAAAGATCAAAAACCAAACATCTCTTTCTCTAATGCCTCATATACTTTCCTTGGATCAAAAATAGACCAGGGAAACCAAAAATATCCACAAAGTAAAAGTCGAGCTGCTGGTTTGAAGAACAAGATAGCACCATGTAGGGCAAAAATCACAAGGCAGCAAGACCAAACAACCTCCAACAAATCTGCCCTCATTTTTTCCAAGACGGTTTGCTCACAAAACTTGAGGTTAATTAATTCCATTACTCCCCAATCTCTCGCCTATCTCTCCTTTCCACCACCTCTTAAATTTGGCAAATTCTATTTCAACCTCTACATGTATTTCTAAGTTTAAATATGATTCCACATTAGCTTCGACAAAGTTTACATGTCTCTACCAAAACTAGCAGTACTTCAAATTTATTTATTTTTAAATCAAATCAAATAAATGCCTTTGGAACTGTCACCAACTTGCCATGCGACCCTAGGTCCCTTTGATTAGTTTAGGATAGATTTCCATAACTTAGGTTATGACCTTAGGTTAGTCTAGAAAGTAATTACCTTAGGTTTATAAACATTGCCTTAGGTAATTTGCTAACTTAAGATAGGTTATTATTCAAACCAATTTAGTAGTAGGTAATAGGTTAAGAGTATACCTAACATCACCTTAGGTTTTTCCCATCCCAACATACAATATGAAGCTTAGGATAGATTGTCACCCGAATAAGTAGACATAGCTTAGGAAATAGTTACATTTACCTTAGTTTAGAATACCGTTAGGATAAATCTCATAGGTTTAGGACTTAGTTTTGAAGTAGAATTTGTTCCACTTAACGTCGTTAAATGTCCTGAAGAGATCAATCCTAAAGATTCGAGCACAAAACATACATCCAAATGCAGGCATGATCTTACAAGACCAAAATAATTTATAAACATAGAAAAGCTCATTCTGCTATGTCTCTCAACCTATGAATGTCATTTTACCATTCAGACCAGTAAGGAGATTTAAAAAAATCCTTGGATCAATGGAATTGATCCAAGGATGATTTAGTTAATAGAGATAAGTTTGCAACCATCTTAACCAAATTACAACTCACCTATCCGAAGTGAAAATGGATTATTACAAGCATCAAGATTTTAGTCTAATGAATCCAAGAGAAGAAATTATTTATCCCTGGCAAGCATGATTTTCAACAAGCAAAGAAGCACACTGCATCAATAAAATCACATGTCAATGCTTTTAATGTAAAAGAGAAATATAATAGTTTGTCAAAGGTGTTACATTTTCCTTCATTCTAATGTTGTTGTCAATCCTTCTCTTTGGCTACGGATTGCATTAAGCCTAGTATTGTTTGCAGTTTCTCATTCCATGGAGAACAATTTGAAATTCGGATGCAAACGGTGGGGTTTTCTCTTTCATTTTTTATTTTTCCATAGTCGTGAATGACGGGCATCAAATTCTATCCCGATGTCCGTGGATACGTGGACATCTTTGATTAGATGCGGCGTGGTGGGTTTATCTTTTAAAAACTTGTCACTTTTGTTATTTTTTTGCAAAAGTTTCAAATTGGCCTCGTGGCCCAAAGGATCCTGATTGGCTGAAACAAGCAGTGGTGGAAAGGCGGGCCCTTTTTGTGTTTTGATGCTTTGAAAGGTCAAAGGCGGAAAGGTGGGTCCTTTTTGTGTTTTGAGGCATTATGGCGAAAGGCGTAAAATGTAAAAAGAATGCCTAAGGCCCGCAAAGGGACACATGGCCATTTTAAAGTCAAAAGTGGAGAGGTGGGTTATCAGGAAACTTTAGGAAATTTACCTTTATTTCCAAAAGGGCGTAAATTTATAAAGTGAAGTGCAACCTCGTTGGTGCCTAGGTGAAACCAAGTGTTGATGTCTGCATTGAAAATTCAAGTGGGAAGGTAGATCATCAAAGCAATTTGGGTATTTTGGTTTTATTTCCAAAAAGAGAGTTGAAAGTTATAAAATGATCCATGACTCTACTAGGTTCTTGAGCCCGCGTTGAAAAGTCAAAGCGGAGAGGTGGGTCAGCGGAGAACTTTGAGTTTTTGAGATTTTCTTTGAAAAGAGTTAAAATTGTAAAAGTGAGCCACAACTCTATCCCCACTCAAGTAAAGCCACATGTCAAGCCCGTATCAAAAGAGGATGGGCGGGCCAACATGTAAAAAAATGTAAAATCTCTACAAAGTCACAAAATACAAAAGGCACCCTCAGGCCCACTTCAATTTAGATCCTTTCCACGTGGATGGATCATATTTGAAGTTACAAAATAGGTTTAATGGTTGCATTACAGAGCATCATTTTTTGCTGCCATTAACACTTTTGTAAGAACCAAGAAACTGAATGTAACTGGTTTTGAGGATTATTAAATGGTTTCTCCATGTCATTATGGGGGTTGGATCTGTTAGGAAATAAGAGATAAAATATGTGGAATAATCCCTCACAGAATCGCAATAGTAGAAACTAATATGCAAAAATTATTACATATCTCAAATAAAATTACAGAACAAAATAACACAACACAAAGAGACAGTATTTAATGTGGTTCACCCAATTTGGGCTACATCCACCAAGAATCACTTGCTCATATTTTATTACAAGCCACCACTCTCTCAATACAATACCCAGATCCGTTTGGAGCTATGCTTAACAAACTCTACAGAATTCACAGCCGAATTCAAAGCACATCTGCAATGCATTTGCTTGTATATCTATCATATGCATAAGACCATATAAATAGACAATTGCTTAAGCAGTTTTACAAAACCATGGGTATCAAACAATGGGCAAAAACAAAACTGTCCCATAAACCTATGGGTAGCCGAAGAGGTGGTTTTACAAAACAATGGGTACCGAAAAACTATGGGCCCAAAAACAGCCCATAACGGTTACCCATTACCCATGGGTTAATAAACCACCCATCAAAATTTGCTTCGGGGGCTTTGCCCCAGAACACCCTTCAATCGGAGGGGCTTCAACCCCCCTGACCCCGCTCACCAGTGAGCGGGACTACCATAAAAATACCTGAGTGTAACACATGGAAGGTGTACCACACCCTAACATGAAAAATAGGCTCCACAAACATAACAGGATCCTGGTACTTTTTAGATGTAATAGATTCAAAAGTAATTAATACAGAAGTTTTTCCCTTTCTTCCTCTGCTATTCCTTCTTCCCCCTTCGAATTTGTGAATCATCCATCTTTGCATGATAAGAAACTTTGTGTTCTTGTTAATATGATTCTGGGAAATTTGTGTCTGTGAAATTATATCTGTTATAAATGCGAATGATTCCATTCTACATCTCCTTTGATCAATACCTATAAGGAGATACTCTGCCATCTATTTCCTGAAAGTATTCTTATGTTCTTCCTCTCTCATCTCCTTAGTTCTTCCATTCTTTCATATTGATGATCTTTGGGCATAAAACATTTCAAAGTATTAAGAATCCATACTTTGAAAGTTGTACATTTGTATATAAGTTTTTCTTCTCGCTTTCAATAAGGGAACCTCTCCCATTAAAGAGGAGGGACTTGTTGTCCCCTGATTGTGATTTGTTAAAGTACCATTTACAGACCCAACACTGTTGAGGGATCACTACATTAATGAACCTCACATTACACACTTCATGCTCTATCCTTCATGACACATATTTTCTAACATCTACTCGCACATGACAAACCCATTTATTGATGATGCATTCTTGTTATATGGTTCATTCTTGACTGATGAGGGGGGATTTATAAATGAACCTTCTTTCATGCACATTTGTTAGGGGGCAACGTAGCTTCTCCCATATTCACATATTACATACCATACCATCACACCATCATAACATCTGCATATGTTGGTTGTATTTACTCTTGTTTTCTTATACTACTCACATCTTTCACTTTAATTACTATGCTAGATAGATTCTTAGTATGGCATTATCTTTATCATATACACATGCACATTCACTTGGTCTCTGGAAGTGAATGTAAATCTCTTACAACTCCTTACACGCTGCATGATGCTCGACATTGATTCCCTTTCCAGTCCCACTGAGGCTGCTGGGGGCATCTACATTTACTACTTTCATACTATACATATCACAGGTTCTATTTTTACATTCTTTACTACTTCTCATTCCTGTCACTTTACTTTTCTCTGTGATTTATAAACACTTTAAAATACTAATTATATTTCTAACATGCTAATGGGTGCTTCATGTGTAACATTTTCCTTGCAGGATCAATACAACCATGGCTATCTAATACATTTTTCTTGATTTTGTTTGCAATTGTATGCTATTATTTGTGGTATTTTCCCTATGTATTGTGTGATCATTGTATGATTTTTTCCACTTCAACCCTAATCTTCTTGTGATATTGTGAGTGATACATCATGTATAAAACCTTCTTTTCACGGTCCATATTATTTGTACACCTTTTTGTTACATTGTTTCCTCTTACATGCTAGCTACTTTACTAGTAACACTTGTACTAGCCTATCTTGTTTGCATGTGCTTTGGTTTCTACCATGCACATTTCCTACCCTCTGGAGGAATCCAATTCAGATATGCATATCAGTATCTATTCCTCTCCTTTGGGCAACATTCACCTTCTAGCATTACATGCACTCAAAACAAGGGGGCATACATTGGGTGAAGAAATCAACCCTATAACACCTCAGAGCTATAATTCAGATCAACACAATACAAAAACAACATAGGCATATAGTCAAGGAATGATTCAGACGTAGAATTGGACTTCATACACAGAGTAGACACCAACGCCCAAACCCAGACACTAGCACCTGGGCACACGTGTTCTCCCCTAGGTGTTAATGTCCTGGGGGTAGAAACGATCATTTTTCTTAGTTTAACATAGTATTCAACAATCTACAACAAAGTTCTCTAGTAATAGGAACTTTCTTCCAATTACAGAATTCATTATATGTCCTACAATTAGTTACAATATAGAACAAACACAAAACATCATAGAATTAATTGGGACGTACCATCTGTAGTGGTGCTCGTTCAGGAAGCATTCATGGAAGGAAAGTAAAGCTAGAAATATCTCCCCAACACTCTTCTCTTTGTGTGAGATTGCCAAAAAAACTCATTCTTGGCATGAGATCACCCAAAAAACTTGATCTTGGCACGAGATCACCCAACAAACTTGCTCTTGGTGTGAGATCACCTAAAAAACTCGCTCTTAGCATGAGATCACCCAAAAAAAAATCTCTTGGCGTGAGATCACCCAAAAAATTGCCATCGACAACAAATTTGGCAGCATCAAGATAATTTTTCTATCCCTTACACTCTTATACATCAGATGCACACTTTCCTTTTGCATAATTTCACACTTTTACTTACTTATACATATGTTACTTTTATTTTACATATACGTGACTTTGACAATTTTCTCACTCTTCTTTTACAGTTCTGTCCTTAGTATGTAACAAGAACTAACCTACATCAGAAAATACAAGCACAAAAACAAGTACAAGCTACACATATGCTTCACCCCTAGGGTTCACTCCCATTTTTTTAGTTTTCACACTTCACTTTGTGATCACTTCACACTTCACTTATCCACTCTGCATGATATTTGCCATGCACTCTACAGGATTAGGAGGTATGCATGTTATGACTACTTTATACTATCAAGTATTCACTTAAAAACATAAAGAGGGGGAAAAATATAGACACAAAATCTATGCACTTGGGAAAAAATTTAGGTCCTAAAAGCATGATTTCATTTACATGATTCCTAAGCAAGAAAACTAGGTATTAACAACTCCCTTTAGCCTTTTACTTGGTCTTTTGCACTTTTATTGAATTTATGCATCTCACATTCTTGCCGAAATTTTATTGTTTTATATTTCTATGGCCTCAGACACTAGCTCCTAGACAGGACACCAGCATTAGGATCTCTTGACTTCTTGCACACTCTTGTCCCTCTTTACGTCTTTCTTATCCTTTTGAAACCCTTTCACTTTGTAATTACTTTTAACTACTTTCGGTCAAGATTTCAGCTATCAATTACGAAATTCAAACAAGGGAATCATATAAATACATAGTTATGTTTTCAAAATAAGGGACCAAGAACTAAGCATTACATATCATCACCTAAACTTATATTCAAAGGTATAGGAGAATCAAAGACATCCATCTAACACTCATACAAGGGAAAAGGGCTGCATCACTTCCACATACACAACATAGGAAGGGGAAGTTTATTTTAATTCACTCAAAGTAATATTCTACCATTCAAATCAAATCAATCAATCTATACAATAAACACACTTACTATATCTCCCAAATCACCTAACTTGGGAGCTGCATTACATCACTATCACTTCCAAATTACATAAATTGAAATCTATCCATCACTATTCAAAACCAGAACACCCGTTACTATAGGAGTGTCGGAAATGAGACTTAATTTCCTTTCCTATACTACTCATATGTGGGTTCTTTAATTGGAACTAAATCAAAACTAATCAGAACAAATTATAAAAATTTGATCTCTATCTGTCTACAGTGGTTAGACCTTTTGGGGATGTAGTCATAGATGGAGAGTAAAACTAGACCTCTCTCCCCAACACTCTTCCTCTAGTGGAAGGATGCCCAAATCCTCCCATTTATAAAAAAAATTGGGTTGAAAATTGATCACTCCCTACCTCTTCAATCTCTTTTGGCAACAATTCAAAATCTACATAATATCGAAATAATTTCAACTACTTCCCCAAGTGCTCCTTAAGATAGTTCACTATCTCCACTTATGCCACATGGATCAAAACACTGATCCATGGTTCACCATACTACATGTTCTTACATTCTACGTGCACTTGCAACATGGATTCTCTGGAATTTTTGTAGGTATGTTCCTTACTTCCTTTACACTACTTGAATTTCATTCAAATAACATAAGGGGGGGGGGGGGGGGCGGGGTGGGAATGTAGACACAAAATCATGCACATATAACTAATATACTATACTTTTAAGTATGTTGTTATATGCATGGATCGAAAGCAAGAAAACTATTCACTGGTGACACACTCCCTTATCCACCCACTTGTTTTGATTGTTTCTATTGTCTTTCTCTCTCACATCTGTCATTTTTTGCACCCAATTCTAGTCAGATCATAAGGTTCCATGTCTATTTGTATTTTCACATCTATCTTCATTCATCCTAGGACACCAGTTCTCAGGTGCTCTTGTCCATTCTGGGTTCCTTTTTCCTCTTTGTTCTTATTTACATTTTTGACATTTGTGGTGGGCCTATTTAGTTTTCTTATCCTTATCTTGAGGGTGTAGTCGACATGTCATGTCACTAGTGTCAAAATTCAAACAAGAGATCCATATATACACAACATAACACACTATTATTTTGGTTGTCAATTCTAAGGGGAAAAATCATCTACATACTATCCTTATGTTGTTGAAGACATTGTATGATCCTTATTTACTTTGTGCATTTTTGTAGATGGGTTAGATTCTTTTGTTGACACACAATGCAATGCAGGGGTAGTATGGGTAGGATTAGTTATTCAGATGATTTTTTGGTGGGGTATTGACAAGACAAACTTGGATATATCAAATCTTTGACAACCTCTGCAACACTTGAACAACTATTAGATAAAATGCTTCAAATAATCAGAATGTCCTTTCAACCAGAAGATGCATAAATGGAAGCCCAGGTTGCACTCTTCACACAATCTTTGAGAACTCACCACATAAGCTTGAAGTAAATAACTCAATTAAACACAAAAATCCTTGATCAAACCACGCCTAAGGTACCCCCAAAGGCTTACAAGTAATCCCAATCAACAAATGAAGGTGGGGTGATTTTAAAATTCTTATTTTTAATACTAGATGAAAGCACTTATAATAAACAAAAATGCAAGTGCCACTAAACTATCAATAAGGATGAGATTCTATGTGATTTCTAAAGACTTTCAATGCAAGATTGCAACAAGAACAATGAAAACTATTTTCAGGTATTTAAAATGATAACAGACATCATATTGCCCAGAAAAACATAGATTAACTCAAAAGCTTGTTAGATTCATCAGTAGGGGAGAGTTTCATGAACAATCTCAGAGCTGTGTGATGGCTATACACTTGTAACCAACTCACATACATGAAGATCCAACACAGAAGAAATTAACCTGGTTCTTTGGTGGGTTTCTCAAAGAATGAGCTTTCTCTCAGAATTTGCTCGTGATTTTCAACTTCTCGACCATTTGCATTTCTCAAAAATGCATTATATATCTCTTGCCACATTGGAGCCTTATTTCCCAAGCAAAGCATATGCCAAGGGATCAAGTTTGTTACAACAATTTCTCATGATTCACTGAAAATGACATTTAACAAATTTGCAACGAGAGTTGCCAGGTGTTTTAAAAAGACTGAATCATTACAAATATTCGGATCATTATCCTTCCTGGAGGCACGTTTTTCATCATCAAGGCATGTAGATGCCTTTCCTCTCATCATTTCACCTTTTCACCTTTTAAAACTACCTCTGCAACTTTCAATTTTGACATTTCACGTGTTTGGACGGATTAGGGAAAAAAATTGTTTCAAAAACACCTCAAATCTGCAAATTAATCTCTAAAACCACTTGCATTGATCTTTAGAAGGCACAAAGGACACAAATTCATCAAAAATTCAATTAAAAAATGATGCAAAATTCACATCTCCAAGCTTCCTGGAGAAATAATGGTGGCCAAAAATGAAAATGTATAGTTACCCTTGATCTACTCTTTCTCCTTCAATCTGGGCCCTCCACATGTCAAAATATGATTGGGAATCAATTCGGGCTCACCTTTTGACTTTTTGACATTTTTGGAAAAATGGAAAAAATTGACTTTTTTCTCCACCCCTCTGCCCTTGAATTTTGGTGATGACACATGGCACATGGTGGGTCCCATTGGGATCACGCTTTAATTCTGTGCATTTTGACCTTTTTTTGGAAATTTGGAAAATTTTCACATTTTTTCCCACGGGCCCGCGCCTCTGATTTTCTCCCTTACCACGTGTCACTGTTGTGATGATTTACTCATGTGGCCAGTGCTTCAAATTTCCATACTAAGTCTTTTTTGTAAAAGGGAAAAATTTCCCTTTTGCCTCCGCCGCCCTACCGACCTACTCTGCCTTTGCCACGTGTCTCCCTATGGCTCATTCGAGGGCATCCGCGGCTTTTAATTTTTTACAAAGATTTAACTCTGCCCACTCCTTTTGACTTTCAAAATTGGCCAAAAGATTGGTTACGAAACTTCGGCCCAAGTTTTGACTTCCGAAGCCTCACTTCCACTTTGACTTTTCATGGACACGTTTCCACCCGTGATTGGCCACGGGGCTACACTCCAAAATTTACCTTAGGTCCTTTTTTTTTCTTTTTTTGCCTCCAAATGATAAAAAACTTCAAGAACCTCTGCCTTCTGCATCCCCTCTACCTAAAACTGATGCCATGTTTCCTCCTCTGATTGGAGAGGGGCTTAAACTAGTTTTGAAACTTTAGAAAAATAGAGCTAAAAAAACTCTAAGTCCCCCATCGGCCCGCTCCTCCCTTTTTTATTTTTAGGACACGTGTCCACTCCTGATTGGCTGCGGGGTTTCGGGCCATTTTGTGACTTTTGTGCAAATTTTTGCAAAATAAAGTCTAAAAACTCTAAGGGAATCTGACCACCTACCATCCCTCAGCCAATCAAAACACGTGTCCACGTAGGCAAAATTGGAAAAAGCGGAGCCCTGGGCCCGAATTTTTGCCCCATTCACCAAAAAGGTAAAAATGATAAGTTATAACACTTCCCTGCTTCTTCTCAGCTAATTAGATGCTGCCACATACCCTCCAAATTCTTAGCAATAATTTGAAGGCTAAAATACACCCGTCTGACCATAAAAACACAGAGTTTTTTTAGTTGTGCCCAGAATCTAATTTTTTCACCAAGGATGGAATTTTTTTGAAATAGAATAAGATGAAACATGATTTTCAAGCATTTCTTGACCTTAGGATTGGATTTTTGAATACATACAAGTATGAATCAGTCAATTTTAATTTTTCACGATCGGGAAAAAGGGGAAAACACGGCATAGCCCATTTTTGAAAAATTAGGGCACAAACAAGGCATGCAATGGATTTTTCCTTCAACTGCATGGGGCAAAATAATAAGTTTATGAGCTTTTGAAATCTATGCATGGAGAACAAAGTTCACAGATCCCAAGTTTGAAGAAAAACATTTTTGAGCAATTACAGATTTGAAAAATTAAGGGTAACACGGTGCAAGCTTGAGTATTCTTGCAAAATGGGGCATGTCAAATGATTTTCAAATGGACTAAGGCATGGGAACAGAGGCAAAAACTTCATTTCACCCATTAAAACTATAGAAAACATTTCAGAAAATGCAGAGTGAAAGGAAAATTAGGGCAAAATAATAGAGGATCAAAATGGACACCAACATCGGCTCCTGCTCGGGGATGGGCACTCCCAATGAGTGCCACAAGAACAATAAGTAGACCAAGTGCCAAAATAATCCATTGGTAAAAGGATTCATGAGCCAAAATCACCAAAAACCAGCTGAGAACCTGACAAAAATGGCTGCCACACACCAAGGCAAACCACAAACTGAAGAAACACCAAAAACAGAGTGAAAAAACCAAACACTATACACTGTACAAGTGGTGCATACCTCAAATTTGGGGATTAATCCAAGAAATGCTTCAGATGCCTACCATTAACAAGCAATTCAAGTAATTCCCCATCTAAATCTTTGAGAAAAAAGGTATTCTCACCAATTCTGATATCAATGGAGTAAGGGCCCATCCATAATGCATCAAATTTTCCATGTTTGCCCTTATCCTCATTTCTGTTATCCCACAACAAAACCATATCTCCAATATTGAAGGCCCTAGGAGTGACCTTCTTATCAAACAATCTTTTCAACTTCTCTCTAAATCTGATATGCCTCTGGTGGGATGCTCTTCTCTCTTCATCTAGCTCCATAATCTGATTGATCCTTGCTTCATATGGACTGACCTCTTGATCTTCAAGTTGTTGAACAAACTGAAATGAAGATAACTACAGATGTAAGGGTAGAAGAGCTTGGGTTCCATACACCAACTCAAATGGGCTCTTACCAGTAGCTCTCTTAGGCAGAGATTCTATAAGCCCAAACTGTAAATTTCAGTTGTTCACCCCATTTTCTCTTGTTCAACTCCAAGGTTCTCCTAATGATCTTTAAAAAATTTCTTATTGTTGGACTGAGCTTGTCCATTTCCCTTGGGGATTATAGTTTGAAGAATAAGTTAGATTGGTTCCATACTCCTTGCACATTTCCATCAAAGGTTTAGCTCTGAAACACATGGCATTATCAGCAACAATCTTGACTAGCACACCAAATCTGCATATGATATTATTCAACAAGAAGTCCATAACAACTTGGTGTGTTGCTTTCTTGGTGGGGATTGCCTCTACCCACTTGGTGAAGTAATCTGTGGCTACAAGAATCCACTTATGGCCAGCACTAGAAGGATCTGAAATCTCACCAATGAAGTCCATTCCCCACTATGTTTGAAAGGAGCTTCAATTGATACAGGCTACAAAGGAAGGGAGCCTGAAGCTTTCATTCTTCCAGAGAAACGCTGGTAGCTTTCACATTTTCTAATCAGCATGGTTGCATCTTTGAAGAGAGTAGGCCACCAATAACCAACTCTCAAAACTTTGTGTGTTGTAACCCTTCTAGCAAAGTGTCCTCCACAAACTCCCCCATGGAAATCAGAAATTACTTTGGGAGCTTCATCTTCAGTTACACATTTCAAGAGGACACCTTCAGGGTTCTTCCAAGCTAGCCCAAAGTTAGTGATGATGTATTTTTGAGAAGCCAGCTTGAGGGCTCTTTTCTGATTTTTATTTAAATGATCAGGACAACAAAGGTGTTTGAGGTAAAATATTATATCCTTGTACCACTCAAAACTTACCAATTTCCCAAGAACATCTACCCTTTCTTCCTCTACTTCATTCACTTCCACAGTCTGCAAGTTGCTCTCAGCCATGAGCTTAGCAAGACCCAAACCTCTTACCAACTTTGTGGTTTGGATGTCCATATCATACTCCTACAGTTTGTTCACCCATCTACATCTTTTACTTGAGATCTCCATCTCTGATAAGATGTATTTTACCATGGTGTGGGGAACATAAGCAACAACTTTTGAACTTAAAATATAAGGCCTGAAAACCTTTGTTGCTTTCACCAAGGAAAATGCTTGTTTTTCCATGATTGTATACTTTAACTCAACAACTTGTAAAGCCTTGCTAAAGAAGGCAATAGGCCTCTCAGCCCCATCTTCATCCTTTTGGAGAAAAATAGATGCAATAGTATTTTCAAAAGAAAAGGAGAAGATTTGGAAAGGCTTCTTGTAATTCGGAGCTGCCAAGATAGGTGCATGTTTAAGTGCCTCTTTGATTCCTTCAAAATCCTGAATAGCAGCCTCCTCCCATTTGATAACTTGATCTTTCTTTAACATGCATGTGATAGGAAGAGTCAACTCAGCAAAATTGGACACAAACCTTCTAATGAAATTGATTTTCCCAAAGAAATATTGGATGCCCTTCTTCGTTCTTGGAATTGGCACCCTGTTGATTGCTTCTATTCTCTCCAGATCAATCATGACACCAGCATTTGAAACAATATGACCAAAGCAGCTTGGCCTTTTGCACCCCAAAGTGACACTTCTTTGGATTGAGAGAGATTCCAAATTCTCTACATCTGATCAACATTCTTTCCAAATGTTGCAAGTGATCTTTTCTGCTCCTTGAAAATACAGTCACATCATCCTGATAAACTGCAATGAAGTCATTTATATAACCAGAAAAAGCAACATCCATTGCTCTTTGGAAAGTAGCTCCAGCATTCATGAGACCAAAAGGCATTCTCACATAAACATATGTTCCCCAAGGAGTGGTAAAGGTAGTTTTAAATCTTTCTGACTCCTTGACAACAACCTGATTGTAGCCAGAGAAACCATCCAAGGTGGACAACAATTCAGATCCAGTCACTAACTACAGCATGTTCTCCATGTTTGGCAAAGGATAATTGTCTTTCAATGAAGCTCTATTCATATTTCTGAAGTCTACACAAAGTCTGATATCTCCATTCTTCTTTCTGACTAGCACAAGGTTTGCAACCCAAGATGAATACCTTGTGGGCTGAATGATCCCTCCCTCCTTCAATTTCTTCAATTCATCTTGCATTTTCATGGAGAGGAGTGGATTAATTGGCCTTTGCTTCTGTCTGAATGGTTTGGCATTTTTCTCAAGAGGGATCTCATGCTGAAACAAGTCCTCTCTATATGCTTTCAGCTCTAAATATGACCAAGCAAGGCAGTCTTGATATTGTTTCAACAATTGAAGATAGGATTGTTTTTCTTCCTTGTTTAAACTGCTACCCAACCAAAATTTTCTTGGTTTTTCCTTTGTTCCCAAGTCATGCTCTTCCACATCCCTTGAGGTAGACATGTTTCTATTGATGATGTAATCAGCATTGTTGAAATTAGACTCAAGAGCAACAAGACCTCTAGGAATGGTGTTAGTTTTCAATTGGATAATATCTTTTCCAAAAAAAGTCTCTCTTCCTTCAGTCATACACACCATTGGTTCCCAATCAATATGCTGATCTACAAACTCACCTTGATTTTGTAAGAACCTTTGCACTTGAGCATCATCATCAAACACTTTCCAATGCTTGATGTTGTCAGGGACAGTTGGCCTAGTTAACACTTCAACATTGTACTCACAATAAGGTGAAATGGTGCAATCTCCAAATCTTGACCCCAACACTTCCAACTTGTCAACAGTAGCATTGAAACTTCTATCATGGTGCACAATATTGAAGGAATCAAACATCTCAATTAGATCCCAAACTGCATGCTTATACTGCTTCATCCACTTATTTTTTGTAGCATACAATTTTCTTATTTGTTTGACAACTAGCTCTGAATCTCCCTTTGCAATGATGTCCTTGACACCATACTTCCATGCAATTCTCAGACCCAACAACAAGGCTTCATACTCAGCAATGTTGTTAGTACATTCAAAATTAAGCTTGAAGGAAAAAACAAATTCTTCCAAGCTAGGAGAAATCAGAATTACACCAGCACCATTTCCAAATTTGGAGCAAGCTCCATCAAATAGCAAGGTCCAAGGAGAACATACCTGATCAAGGCACTTTGACTGATCCATTTTGTGTTCTTTTCCATCAGCAAAACCAATAAAATTATCAGCATCAACATCAGCAAATAATACTTCATAAGAAGCATTGTTTGGGTCCTCAATTAGATGCAACATTTTCTTTTCTCCATAGAGCTTGACAAGGCTGCCCTCAATGGGAATGGTGGAAAAATACATATCCATTTGGACACTCCCTCCAACACTTGCAGCCCACTTTCTTGACAATAACATACCCCATTTGGTAGGGCAATCAACAATCACAACATCCAATTTTAAATTCCTCCTGGGATAAGATGCAAGATGCACTACCAAACCCTTCACACAACCAACAACCGGAACTTCTCTTGAGTCCATGGTAGTACATTTTCCATAGGCTACTGTCACTTTGATATCCAACTCATTCATGACTTCTAGAGGCATGACATTACATGATGCACCGGAATCAAACATACAATTGTGAAGTAGCCTATCCTTTATGATCAAAGTTGTGAAGAATGGATCAACATTCAATTGGGAATCAACCAAGGATGTCCCCAAATATACCTCAGGTGTCTCTCCAAGATCTTCTACTGCTGGTGGTGTTTCAAGGTCAGCAATGATTTGAGGAGGAGTTTCAACAACATTTACATTTCTTCCTGGAGTAGTCTTCTCCTCTTTCAACCCCAAGTACTCAAATGCTCTCTTCTTATGCTCAGGAATTCTAAGCAACTCAATGATTGGAACACTCACTTTGATTTGGCTCAATACTTGGGCTATGTCATAGGGAACACTCTTTGGCAAAGCAACATTGGAAGGGAGACAAGAAGATTCATTTGATGGCAAGGGATTCTTGGCAGCTTGGGCATGAGGAGGACTATAATTTTTGCTTGGGACAGCAGAGCTTTTGGAAAGTGTTTCTCTCCTAGGAGATTCTTTTGGAATGCTTGTGAGAAAGGGTGTTTTAGGTTTGGCTTGAGGCCCAACTCCCTTAACAACTTTTCTTCTAGTGTTATAATCTTTCTCTTGAGCTACAACAACATTCATCAACAATTGTCTATCTTCCTCCGAAGGAATACCACCATCATACTTCTTAATCATCAAAGCTCTTAAGTATTCAAAGTCATTGTTAGGAATTTCAAAATCTTACACTACATCAACTTCAAGAGTATGAGGGGGGAAGAAATACTTGTACCCGTTTGATGCAATCCCAAAAAGTTGTAGCTATCCTTGCACTTATCACTTCAGTAGATGTTGCTCCTCCTTGTGAGCTTGAAGAACATCCCACCATGCAAATATCATCATCAATACCATCATAATTATTAGCTTCACCTTCTTGTTGGTCCACTTCACATGGAGGATGGGGTAAAAAACACCTATCACACCAATCAATATCAGAAACTTCTTCAACATCAACAACCCTAGTAGTTAGGGGATCAGGTAACACTCTTCCTTCATGTGCTTGAGGATGTCTATTTGCAGACCCCATGGGTCCTTTTCCTCTATCATCTACCCTTTGATCACCTCTAGGATGATTGGAAAATCTATCATGGTTTTGTGCTCTTGGCTGACCTTGTGAAGTTTGCCCAATTCCCTTCTCAGCTCTTGCCAACTTATATGAGATTTCTTTGACAGCCCCTGCCAAAGTTTTCACAACCTCCTCTAAATCAGCACCCTTGCTAGCTTGAGGTTTTTCAAGGTTTATCAATTTTACACCATCTCTCTTGAGAGGTTTCCCAATTGCTTTGATATTGTTTTCAATTTGAAGTGCCATGGTGAAAGCTTGTCTTAGATTGGTAGGGTTCTTGTCTCTTAGGTAATAGGATGCCTTTTTATCAAATGCATCTACATATTTGATTAAACAAGATTCATCACAAGGCCTCAGATTAACAGGAATCCTTCTCAAAGTTTTGTTAAACCTTGTGTTGAAGTCATGGACTGATTCATTGGGGTTCTTCTTGATATTCTCAAACTCAGACAAGAGAAATCTAGGATCAGTCTTGTCACCATATTGCAACCTAAATGCATTCTTCATTTCAGTCCAAGAATCAATTGAATTATCAGGAAGAGCCTTGTACCAATCCCTAGCATCCTCTTCTAGTGTATGAATGAACAATTTAATATACACATCTTCAAACTCTATCTCAAAATCTTCCATCATGTTAACAAAAAGTTTGAGATGTTGATCACCAGTTATTGCATTGTTACCTTGGAATTTTGGCAATCTATTTCTGACATCTTGTGGGACAACATTTGGGTAACCATCCATTCCTCTAAAGTCTATAGGACCAAAGGTGTTAACAAAAAATGGAGGTCTAGGCTGAGCCATATTGTTTGGTGGAGGTGATCTTGGGGTGACACAAGACTGATGAGGAGTGCAAGGTATCCTTGGGGCTCAAGAATGTGATTCACAAGACTGGTATTCTCTAAGTGCTGATTTTCTTGGAAAGTTTTATTAGGATTGAAACACACAGGTGTAGATTAAGAAGGAACTTACCAGGTACAGCAGAAGGACCTTCACTAGCTGAGGTAAACAAGTTTATGAGAGGATTTCTTGAATTAGAATCACTTGAAGAAGAGTGATAATCCTCTACCAAAGGCTGATCTCTCTCACCTATGGATATATATTTTCCTGATGTCTGACCTTTAACAAATTTCCAAACTCTTCTCCCTTCCAACTCTGAGTTTCTTGAATCTGTAAACAACTTCTTAGCAGAGTCTCTAAGGAAGAGAGATCTTCTTCCTTCCAGTTTTTGCAGAGATTAGAAACACAAAAGTAAATGACAGAAAGGTTAAGACACTGGTACTTTATCAAGATCAGAACAACATGGAGTCACCACTAAGGAATTTCACCCTAGTTGTGCAAATGCACTAAAATACTCTGTCAAATATCTATCAGCACTGAAAATCTTGCCAAACTTTATAGATCAGACCTTTCTTTCTTTGAATTTATCAATCACAAATGCAAATGAAGTGCAACTACTACTGGAAACTGATAAAATTTGCAGGAAGAACTTATATCTTCACTCAATCCTTACAAATCTGATTATAAAATGATGCTTCAACAATGTATTTGCATGCAGAATTTGCAAGGGACTTTACCAAGGTTTGATATGCATTCAAATATCTCAAATATGTATGCACATGGATCAGATTGAACTAAGAAAATATCAAACTCAGAACTCTACTCTTCATTCCAATCTTATAAATCTGATCAAAAGATGATACTCAGATTTGTAATTACACATAAATCACACAAGAAGTATTACCAGGGATCTGAAATACTAAAATACTGAATAAATGTCCCCGATCTCAACGGTGCCAAACAAGTGTTGGTACCCCCAGAAAATTTTGTTCTCCTTTTTCAGTCTGAGTAGCATCAGAAATATGGCATGAAGCTTGAAGGTAGATAGATCTTGATATATGTCATTTTGTAGCCAGGGATGTGATCTAACTGTTAGCACTCAGATTTGTGGAGAGATGGATAGCACTTTGAAAGGATTTGATCTAACCCTCACTATTTTAGGTTGTGCCTTTTCAACCAAGGTAAGAGAACCTATATTTCAGCCTCTGTTTTATGAAGGAGGTGGAGATATCCTTATACTATGCATATTGTATGGAGATGGCCTTGGGAAAACATGATCAATTTTCCATTATTCAAACTCAACAGATATGTCACTACTAAATGATGGAAATGCTTTCAAGACAAGGCTGAGGCTGCTGAAGACATTGTATGATCCTGATTTTCTTTGTGCATTTTTGTAGATGGGTTAGATTCTTTTGTTGACACACAATGCAATGCAGGGGTAGTATGGGTAGGATTAGTTATTCAGATGATTTTTTGGTGGGGTATTGACAAGACAAACTTGGATATATCAAATCTTTGACAACCTCTACAATACTTGAACAACTATCAGATAAAATGCTTCAAATAATTAGGATGTTCTTTCAACCAGAAGATGCATAAATGGAAGCCCAGGTTGCACTCTTCACACAATATTTGAGAACTCACCACAAAATATTGAAGTAAAGAACTCAATTAAACACAAAAATCCTTGATCAAACCACGCCTAAGGTACCCCCAAAGGCTTACAAGCAATCCCAATCAACAAATGAAGGTGGAGTGATTTTAAACTACTTATTTTCAATGCCAGATGAAAGCTCTTCTGACAAACAAAACTACAAGTGCCACTAAACTATCAATAAGGATGAGATTCTGTGTGATTTCTAAAGACTTTCAATGCAAGATTGCAACAAGAACAATGAAAACTATTTGCAGGTATTTAAAATGATAACAGACATCATATTGCCCAGAAAAACACAGATTAACTCAAAATCTTGTTAGATTCATCAGCAGGGGAGAGTTTCATGAACAATCTCAGAGCTGTGTGATGGCTATACACTTGTAACCAACTCACATACATGAAGATCCAACATAGAAGAAATTAACCTGGTTCTTTGGTGGGTTTCTCAGAAAAATGAGCTTTCTCTCAGAATTTAATCGTGATTTTCAACTTCCCGACCATTTGCATTTCTCAAAAATGCATTATATACCTCTTGCCACATTAGAGCCTTCTTTCCTAAGAAAAGCATATGCCAAGGGATCAAGTTTGTTACAACAATTTCTCATGATTCACTGAAAATGACATTTAACAAATTTACAACGAGAGTTGTCAGGTGTTTTAAAAATACTAAATCATTACAAATATTCAGATCATTATCCTTCCTGGAGGCACGTTTTTCATCATCAAGGCATGCAGATGCCTTTCTTCTCATCATTTCACCTTTTCACCTTTTAAAACTACCTCTGCAACTTTCAAATTTGACATTTCACGTGTTTGGATGGATTAGGGAAAAACTTCATTTCAAAAACACCTCAAATCTGCAAATTGAGTTATGAAACCGATTCCAATGATCCTAGAAGGCCAAAACACATGGAATCACCAAAAAAATTGATGAAATTTGATGCAAAATTTGTAATTCCAAGTTTCCTGGAGCAAAAATGGCAGCCAAAAATGAAGATGTATAGTTACCCTTGATATGCTCTTTCTCCTTCAATCTGGGCCCTCCACGTGTCAAAATATGATTGGGAATCAATTCGGGCTCACCTTTTGACTTTTTTACATTTTTGGAAAAATGGAAAAAATTGACTTTTTTCTCCGCCCCTCTGCCCTTGAATTTTGGTGATGACACATGGCACATGGTGGGTCCCATTGGGATCGCGCTTCAATTCTATGCATTTTGACCTTTTTTGGAAATTTATAAAATTTTCATTTTTTCCCCACGGGCCCACGCCTCCGATTTCTCCCTTACCACGTGTCGCTCGATGATTCGATCATGGGACTAGCACTTCAAATTTCCATACTAAGTCTTTTTTGCAAAAGGGAAAAATTTCCCTTTTGCCTCTGCCGCCCCGCCGACCCACTCTTCCTTCGCCATGTGTCTCCCTATGGCTCATTCGCAAGCCCGCGGCTCAATTTTTTACCTTTAACTCCTTTTGCCAAAAAGGGAAAAATTCCCCATTTCCTTCCGCGGCCCGCACTTCCCTATGGATTTTCATGGACACATGTCCACCTGTGATTGGCCACGGGGTCTTTACGCTTCAAAATTTTACCTTAGGTCCTTTTTTGCAAAAGGGAAACAATGCCCTTTTGCCTCCCTTAGCCCGCTCTCCATCCTCTGCTTGGCCATGTGTCCACCACCTGCTTCATTGCAAACCCACAGGATTTTCTTCTTCTTTTCTCCCCTTCGCCATTGCAAAAGGCAAAAAATTTCGAAGTCTTTCGCTGGCCTTCCATTCCACCCTAGCACAAGAAAATGACACATGTTCCTCCTCTGAGGACCTGTGGGGTTGTGGGGGGAAAATTGTGAAATTTTCCAAAGGCCAAAAAATGTTAAGTTTTATAGAAAACCCATCGATCCTTGTCCAACTAGAACTAGCCACGTAGGAGGATAATTTTGAGCTTAATTTTGATGGGAAAATGACACCTGTACAACCGTCAAAAAGCATAGAATTTACCAGAGATGCCCAAATTCGATTTTTTCTTCGTGGGTGAGGTATTTTTTGCTCAAAAAACAAGGGGAAACTGGTTTTATGCAAGTTTTGACCATGGGGATAGATATTTGAGGGAAAATATGCATTAAACAAACAAATTCAAGCTCTACATGCTGAAAAACAATGGAAAAAAATGACCAAGGCCCATGGATTGGGAAATTCATAAAACAGAGCTTGAATGTATTTTTCTTTCAAAAATGGGGCAAAATAATGTTTATGAGCCCTTAAAAGCCCAATCTAGGAACAAAGTTTGGAAACCAATTTGAAGGGCACAAAAAATGGCAAACTTAGGTGTTTCTTCACAAATGAGGCATGTCTAAATGATTTTCAAATGGACTAAGGCATGGGAACAGAGGCAATAACTTCATTTCACCCATTAAAACTATAGAAAACATTTATAGGAAATGCAGAGTGAAAGGAAAATTAGGGCAAAAATAATAGAGGATCAAAATGGACACCAACATCTAGCTTTGACCTCAAGTTTTCAAGTTGAACGCACTTTCGTTGCCTCATTTGGTGCATTTTCTTGGCTACATTTCTTTATGCATGCCCTTCCTAATTCTTCATTATGCTTTCCATTCCCTTTTCTTCCTTTTTTGCCCTTCCAGCACTTTAATCTTCTATCTCTTTTCATTTTCCCTTTGTGCACACTACTCGTGCACCTATTTTCCTTCTCTAGTCATTGTGCACCCCTTACGCACACCCATGGACTTACCTTGTATATTTTCTAAGCCCCTAGCTTGCATTGCACACTTTCCTCTATTTTTTATTATCACCCACCTCTTTGAGCACACTCATTTTACTTCCACTCTATTTTTGTGCACGTTTCCTACACAATTGCTTCCACGCATCCTTGTCTTATGTGCTTCCCTTTTTCCTTGCAAACATAAATACCTTTACAGTATGCATATTTTCTTCCCACTCCTCACACACCCTCTTAAGCACGTGCACGGAGATATATTGTAAACTTCAAATCACCATAACTATTGTTGTAGACACTAAAATTAGGTCACATTCCCCTTTTGTCCCTCGTCAAATAAACACCATTGAACACATTCACCTATCCCTGGCCCCCTTCACCCCACTATAATATTATTTTAATTATTTTAAATTAAATAAATTCATTATCCTCACCATATTTATTATTTAAATATTCTAATTGGGATAATGCCCACATATCCACCTCACCTAAACACCTCATGAAGCCACCTCACCCTAAGACCTATTCTTAGTAAGTTGCCATAACTAACTAAGACTTACCCAAACCCTAAAAATCAATGCCTACATTCCCTCTAACACATTATCGCATGCTTAAAAGAATATTCTAGTCTAATCCGCGAGTGAAGGACATGAAATCCCAGAAAATCAAGGGGAACTGCCTAGTTTAGTAAACCTAGGAAATCCTTCCCTAACCGACGCCGGTTACCCTTAACCACCGCCGGTTAAGCTAGTACCATCGTCGGTCACCTTTTAATCCCCAAAACAACCTTATTTTTTAGGTTGGAAAAAGTTGGCAGATTCAAGAGAGATATCACATATTTTAAGAACAAGTTTATGTGAAAAAGACGCACGCAAGGAAGGAGATCAAGCATTTTCTCTTGCACAGACATCCAACAACCATCTAGCATAGATTTGATCCAATCAGGGAATAAGGAGAGCACATGCAGCCCATGCAAGAGCTCCCCATCATTTGGTGATCCTCTGTAGCATTCCACCTCTTATCAACACCTTCATTCCTCACTCACAGACATCCAAAGCCATATTCCAAGTAAGTAGAACATTTTACTCCTCTGGTTCATTCATTTAATCATCGTATCTTCATCCTCTATTCTCCTATGCACTCATTGACCTCCTTCAATACTCACCCCTCCATATCCCCATTAAACCCTCTCCAAATCCCATCTAAACAACTTAATACCTCATTCCAACTTGCCTAGTCCTTTGTACAATCATAAGGGAGATCTAAAAACTCATTCTGGGACATTCTCAGTATTTAACAGTAACCGGAACTGGTTATCCCAAACCGGCGTCGATCACCCTTAACCGGCATCAGTCTCTGTATTTACTAATACATCCCAAAGCAGTAGCCTACCTACCTATTCCCACATCACCCTTAATCACCTGTGACCTGCCAAGACCTCCGTCAAACTTGCAGAGACCAGAACCAGTTTCTTGACCTTCGAATCTTACTTTAACCTAGCCTGTTAGATTAGATCTTTCTTATTTCATTTTAAATGAGATACCTAAATCATTTTAACTACAATAGGATTTACTTTATTACCAACATTAAATTGTTTTAAACAGTGGACTGACAGCCGTCTAGGAAGTATCACACTTCTCGGATCTAGCACATGCTAGGTAGTTCACTACACATTGTCTAACTTTTATTTGGTGGTCTTGTGTTCCATTTAAGGTAGTTCCTCCCAGCCAAAAGGAAGCTCTCACAATCAGCTGTGGATTCAGAGGTCATACGCACGCAATAACCTATCAACCAACATTTCAATAGGTATTCCTCCTATGCCCATTACCCTTTCTGTTTTGTCATTTTTGAAGAAATGTCTAAGAATCAGGTGAAACATTTTGTCACGTCCGGTGGGACCCATTCGGGGTTCCTTGCATTTTATTCATTCCTAGGAAAATTTGTGTGTTTGTTTCCCTTCTGAAAAGCATACACATTAATTTTCTTCCTTGGTAACATTCTTTTTCTTTCTATTTGCTCTAAAAGAAACCTCTCTTTTGGTGTACTTAAAAGAACCATTTCTTCTTGTTTTTTGCATTTTAGTGAA
Organism: Taxus chinensis; assembly: GCA_019776745.2. Classification (NCBI taxonomy): domain Eukaryota; kingdom Viridiplantae; phylum Streptophyta; class Pinopsida; order Cupressales; family Taxaceae; genus Taxus; species Taxus chinensis. Next base: position 905,433,408 of record CM034149.1, on the reverse strand, counting down.
AGAGCATCCCTCTCCCTCTTCATCTATTGGTGTCATCGAATTCCATATTTCAATTTGGGCTTAAAAATCATTACATTTCATTCTGATTTATCACATTAGCTCACATTAATTGAGGGCAACCTATACGCTAGAAGTCATTCCCAGTTGATGGTTGATAAAAAATTGTAGAAATCACATCTCTCTCTCTCTCTCTGAGTCTTTCCAAATTACACAAATTCAAAACAACTACATATTCTTAAACAAAATATTTCCTGGGAACACATGTCAACGATCGCACTGATATGAGGATTAGCAGGTACTCCCCAGCTCGCTGCTCTATCGAGTCATACTTCATAGTGAAGCCCACCCCTGTCATAACATACCTAAAACCTCACCTTTTAGATCTCCTTCTTTGTAGGAAGCCATCCTCACCAAAAAACTATATTCTACAGTTCATGAGTCAGTCCTTAAATAACATAATCTAAACAAACATAATAGAAAAGGCACTCTTAGGATCAAATTTTTTGTAGTGTTTCTGCTTGGCTTGTGTTTTGAGGTGAGATGTCTTGTTATTCATTTTTCTTACTTCTCCTTGCATGCTCCTCATCATAGCTGGTGTATTCCAGATTCATCTAAGTGTGCCTGGACCATATTCTTATCATTCTCAGAATTCTGGGTTTGATTCCATATCAAATTTTAAATTAAAACCATATTTTCTTCATCACTATTTCAATTTCACAGTAACCGGTGTCAGTCCAATGACCGTCATCGGTTACCCCCTGACCGTCATCGATTATACCCAACCGGTGTCAGTTCATTGTCATTTTAGTTAACCTACCCAAAAAGACACCTATTCACTTTCTTCGACTATTCAGAGTTCCTGTCACTTTTATTGCATACATTGACCTTGTAAATCACATCAGTATTCAGCATACCTGGCAAATTTGTCCTTATACCTTGTTTTTGACCCACTATCCACTTTCCACAGTGACCGATCTTGGTTATCTGTGACCGGCGTCAATTTACACTAACCGGCATCAGTTAGCTTGTGTCATTTTCCAACTACCATTTTAGCCCTAATTCACCCACTGCCGCCTATTTATCCTACCTGTGTTGTATTTCTGTGGCACTTACAGAAAGTAGTCTTACCACGTTAGTACCTGTTCACATGGTACTGACACGTCAACAAGCAAGTGCCCTCATATTCCATGTCAGTTTCAACCACTGCCACCTAGCCCTTCACCGCCTTCCATTTTATCACCCGCCATGGATCCTATCCAACCTATCACTATCGCTACCGAAGATGAGGATTTCACACATTCCTTGACCAAAATCCTACCGCCTTACAGTTTTACCTTTCCCACTCATCCACGCGAGATGCCTTGGGTCAATTGATATACATCATGCACATATCTATCCCCTCGACTCTCGCTCCCACTCTTGTGTCAGCCCCATATGGCTCCGTGTTGCCCGCACCTACCTTACCCCCAATCGTTTTGTAGCTAGGTCTTTGACTATTTAGAGTTCATGTCACTTTTATTACATACATTGACCTTGTAAATCACACCAGTATTCGGCATACCTAGCAAATTTTTCCTTATACCTTGTTTTTGACCCACTATCCACTTTCCACAGTGACTGATCTTGGTTATCTGTGACCGGCGTCAATTTACCCTAACCGGCATTGGTTAGCTTGTGTCATTTTCCAACTACCATTTTAGCCCTAATTCACCCACTGCCACCTATTTATCCTACCTGTGTTGTATTTCTGTGGCACTTACAGAAAGCAGTCTTACCACGTTAGTACCTGTTCACATGGTACTGACACGTCAACAAGCAAGCGCCCTCATATTCTATGCCAGTTTTCAACCACTGCCACCTAGCCCTTCACCGCCTTCCATTTTATCACCCGTCATGGATCCTATCCAACCTATCAGTATCGCTACCAAAGATGAGGAGTTCACACAAATCCTTGACCAAAATCCTATCGCCTTACAGTTTTACCTTTCCCACTCATCCACGCGAGATGCCTTGGGTCAATTGATATACATCATGCACATATCTATCCCCCTAATTCTCACTCCCACTCCTGTGTCAGCCCCATATGGCTCCGTGTTTCCCGCACCTACCTTACCCCCAATCATTTCGTAGCTAGGTCCTATACCCACTCTGAATGTCGTGGCTGCTACATCTGTTGCACCCACCACATCCACCATACCTTTGATAACCACTCAAAACATAACCTCATTCACCCCTATTGTCCCGCATATACCCATAGCTATGGAGGGGTGACCCCTACCCCTTTCCAAAACGTGGTCCTTTCTATTCCATAGTCATTGGCCTCTATTACCACTAGGGTCACCACGACCCTTCCACCTCCATATACGTATTATCAACAACCTCATGTTTCATTTGTTATTCATTCCAGGTACATACCCCATATTTCACTACCTCCTTCTCAATCTACCTACACGGCAGCACCATATACCGGAATGCCAACCTTATTACATGCCCAACACCAACCCTCTTATGCTACAGGAGACACCCAAGCATTGCAACCTACCAATGACCTAATCAAATTAATGATGGACAAGATGCAGACATTGGAGTCATCAGTTTCTGGCTCCCACAAAACCCTCACCTACGATGAAATTTTCAATGAGCCTATCCACCCATCCATCCCTATCCGCCCATACTCCATACATTGGGAAATGCCTAAATTCAACCATTTCAATAGTAAGGAAGACCCACAACAGCATTTGTGGTCGTTCAAACATAGGTGTTACCTAATCACCCATGATGATGATTTGCTCTTGAGGAATTTTCCCATGTCTCTGACTGGACCTGCATTAGATTGGTATATTGGGTTACCTAGACACTTTATATTTTCATTTAATTAGGTAGCCCAAGCCTTCTTGGATCACTTCTCCATCAATATTGTTAAAAAGGTTACCATGACTGAGCTATACTCCATGCGTCAGTATGATGATGAATATATCGAAGATTTTATTGCTCGCTGGCATAGCTTGATCAATCAACTCACATTCCAACTACCACAAACAAAAATCATCAAGCTCTTCACGCAGGCTTGTGTTAGACATATCTCGCCGACCCTACAAGTCTAGACTTTCCGAACATTTCATGAAACATTCACCATGGCACGAAAGTTAGAGATTCATGCCATCGAAGAGAAGAGAATCCAATTACGCAATAGGAATTTGGCATTCAATTCGATTGACACCTCTTCTTCTTCCAAACCACATAATAATTATTCAAAAGCTAAGGGCACCACTAACGTAGTAGTACTCAAATCCGGTCCATCTGATCCATCAAATCAGGCTAGCCCCTCATCTAATCTCTCACCCATCCAAAATTTTCAATTCAAACCAGAACAACGGAAATACACCCCAATTGGGGAGCCTTACTCTCTTGTCTTAGAAAATCTCATCAAAGTTGGGGCCATCACCCTTCCACCTATAAAACCGCACACTAGTTTTGAACCTACTCACCCCATGCCCACATGGTATAATGAACATGAATTTTGTAACTATCATCGAGTAAACGGTCATGGTGACGGCAATTAGATCACTTTCAAAAATATTGTCCAATAAATGATCGAGAAAGGCAAGTTAATTGTGGATAATCCTAATGCACCTACCAATCAAAACTTGCACATCTTCAAGAAACCCTTTCCCAATCATGCTCCTTCCTCAGATCAAACCGGTGAGACCTCAACTGATGATAGCCATACCCGTGAGGTCCACACTATTTTCAGCGACACACTCGTTGCTTCCGAATTACCTCATATTCCTTCCATAGAGGAAATTCTAGCCCTAAGTCCTCCTTCTATATTGGAACCTACCTCACCTATTCCTCAACCCCCAGAGGAACACCTTTCACCTCCTTCCTCACTTGTGGAGGAATATTCCACTAATATCGAGGCTATTTCACCTTTGGCTTCTCCACTTAGAGAACCATCACCCACAGTACTTCTTCAGTCCATAGAGGATACTTGTTTATCTCCTCCACCCACAGAGGAGCACCCATCATATCCTCCACCTATAGAGGAGCACCCATTTTCTTCTTCACTTATCACGGATCCAGTAGAGATATCTTTGCCTCTAGGCGAACATTCTCCATTAGCTACCCAAGATCCCGTAGACCTACTTTCAGCTCTCTTACCCATGGAAGTCGAAGCCAGCAAATTCCCCATCTCTAAGACACATTTTACGGGAATAGCCATTGGGTCCTCATAAAATTCACCTACAGACGTGTTGTTCTCACGCTTGTTCGATCACTTAGATTATGTGGATAGAGCCTTACTTTGGGGGCACCTTCTGCTTCTTGTCTCAAAGCAAATGCAGATGTCACTTACTGATACTTCCACCATCTATCCAAAAATATTTCGACCAACGGAACCAAACACAACCACCTCTGTCACAACTTCTTCCACCATACCTATCACAGATCAACATACACCCTCACCCATAACCCAGCATACATCTAAATCCAAACCCGCACCTACATCATCTTCATCAACTAACCCTATCACTCCCTTAGGGGTCACCCTAACCACCAGCCTTACTCATCCACCTATCAAACTGGATTTAGCTACATCCTCCAACGTCAACACCACACCTACTCTGACATCTAAACAAAAGAACCAAGCCCATATAAATCATACCCCTACTGCATCTATTATACCTGCATCACCTTCACCCTTTTCGTCCGCCTTAGGACCCCAACCTCCCAATGCAGTTAAGAAGCCTCCACCCGTAAATAAACCAAAAACACAACAGCCCATTACTTCCTCACAAACCTATAAAATACCCAAGTGTCTGACATGACTTACACCCACACTTGCAGCATCTTTACTACTCATACCTCCAATACCCTCAGCAACTTCTTCACTACCTACTACACTTTAGTCTCAATCCCTCACACCCCCTGCATGACCTACATCATCTACCTTCACAACACCTCCATTATCCCCATGGGTAACTTGCCCTCTTCCCTCTTCTACTTTTCCCTCTAGATCTCGTACACCCATATCACCTTTACCCAAGATGGTGTAACCCAAAGACAAAAATATGCTACCCTCCAATAACATATTCAAAACAACCATACACCCTCCTGCCCATTCATCTACCATACCCATACCCAAACAAACACAACCAACACCCAAGACCACTCTAGTACCCAAAACCATGGATCAACCCACTCCGCCTCCTGCAAGGATCATTCCTCAACAATCAGACGTACCTACACCCAAACCCACTTTCACTTCCCATTGTGATCCACTAGCAGGGTCCTATGCCAAAATTTTAACCAACCTCCTTGAGACTTATGTCATCACATTACCACCACTCAGACCTTATGACCCCCTCAAACCCAAGCCAAAAGGGTTTGATGACACTAAAATTTGTGCCTACCATCATGTGCCAGGGCACAATGTGGAGAACTGCAAGGCTTTGAAAACCATCCTTATCCAGTTGTGTCCTCCTGAACCCAACTTTGATGATGAAGACCTTCTTGATGAGGACCCTGCTTCACCAACACCCATTCCCATAGTCCTTCCCTCATTGTCTACTCAACAACTGTGACCTCCACCCCCACAACTCTTAGAGCCACCCCAAGATTTGAAATTAACATGGTTCGCATCAGATAACTTGCCACACCATTACCTAAATGTTGTTTCACCCAGCTCACCCCGGAAGGCTTTTCTCCTTCAGTAGGTTTTTTTCTGTCATGTTGTTATACCACTCACCCTACACCTTCTCCATTTTCCAACTCCCCTCATATCAACATGATCCACATTACTACCCATGCTCAAAAAGACAAAGTCAAGGAAAAGGCAACTGACCAACCAACCAATCCTATACCCAACATATCATCTGCACCCACACCTAAAATCACTATCCAGGGCCCCACATACCCTATTTCTAATGGGGTCACACATCGCATTATGCTCAAACAATTACACTAATCTCCCTTCAAAATGTCCCTATATGACCTCATCCAAACCTCATAATCCCATCGTCAAGATCTCATGGAGGTTCTTCAATCTATTGAGGTTTTACCCAATGACCCTGCACCTGTAGTCTCCATTATCACACCCCATCATGTAGCCTTTCTCATCAAATTTCCACCTTTATCCACACCTCACCCTACTCACCAAATAACCTTCCTTAGCTTCTCAGAGGAAGAGATCGCACCACACCAAATAGATGACCCAGAGCCAGCCCTCTTCATCTTTGTCCACATCGATGATATATGTGTACGAGGTGCAATGATTGATGGGGGTGCTAGCATTAATATCATTTCATCCCATACATTCACTCAAATGCACATACCTAACAATTGCATGCATAAACATCCTGTCATGTTGCGTTCATTCAATGACTCTATCACCTCTACACTAGGCACCATCATCCTCCACATTCAAATAGGCCCCCTCACTATTCCAGAGTTATTCTCCATCTTGGATGGGGAATTTCAATATAACCTGTTGCTTGGAAGACCCTGGATTCGTGTCATGGGTTGTGTTCCTTCCACTTTGCATTGTTGTGTAAAGTTTGAACATGAAGGACACACCTATAGTATCCCATTTGATCCATCACCTTTTAAAACATGCAACATCCTCTACCAACCTAATGATGTGCTCATACCCATTAAGGCGTCTACCTCTATGACCACTACCGCTTCACCTACACCTTCACTTACTAGTACAGTTTCTACCTCAACCGCACATACCTCCTCCATTCCTATCGCTGCCACAACCTCCATGGCCGACCCATCAGCCTCCCAATCTGTTAGCTCCACCTCCATGTTGACCTCTAACACATCATCTATTCCAACTACCCACATACCAACCACCGATCCCTTGGAAGGAATTTTTCAATGCCTCACTCTGGGGCAGTATCGCCTATATAGTGTCAACACCTTCCTTACTCCACAAGACTATGGAAGTCTTCACCAACATCCTCCCTATGATCACCGCATAGGAGAGCACCTCCTTTATGGTCCTCCTCACCTTTGTACAAGTCTCACCTATGGGGGACTTGATACTACCACTTACACACCCAAACCACCATCACAAACCCGCCCATTTTCCACTGACTTCAAGTCTCTCACCAATCGCCATTTCGCCCACACCTTCCTGCAACAATGTGCGTGGAAGGGTTTTTGTTTTGGATTTTACGAGCAAGGCCACCATACTATCATTCCATGTACCACTTGTAAATATAATGACCGTAGTGGTATCGGCTTTCCTGAACCACCTACCAAACAGGCCCGCATTGATCTCATCAAGGATATCAGGCATTCTCCACCTTCTTCACCCGCTCTACCTTCACACCCGACGGAGTTGATGGATCCTAAATCTATCCCTCCTAACTTTTTTTTTCATAAACATTGTTTCCTTGGGGCCTTTGACTTATCAACCAGATGGTGAGGCCCCTTCCTCTCTTCCCTTCCTGTACCCTGAAATGATCGATGATGATACACCTTCTATTAATGTCATTCAATGTTAGGGTGATGAATCTATACTCACCTACCTTGGTGCAGAAGAATCATATATTCATCGATCGTTACCCTTTCAGACGCAAACCATGTTGAATGAATCGACTATCGAGATCAACATTCATACTCAAGATGACCCACACATTCTAAAGATCAATCAATCTTTAGATGCTACTAAACAGGAAGTCGTCACTTCTTTTCTCAAAGATCATAACCACACTTTCACTTGGTCTTATGCATACATGCCTGGTATTGACCCCACCATAGTGGTCCATAATATCGTAACCATTCCCAATGCCAAACCCATCAAACAAAAATTGAGGAAAATACACCCTTGCATTGCCCTTCTAGTCAAAGAAGAACTTCAGCATCTTCTTTTTGTTTCCTTCATATTACCCATTGATTATCCTCGTTGGATTTCTAACATTGTCCCTGTCACCAAGGTGATAGGGGGACTCCACATTTGAACAGACTTCTGTGACCTCAACCTTGCTTGCCCAAAAGATGACTTCCCTCTACCTGACATTGACCAACTGGTTGACCTTATCGCTGGTCACGAGATGCTATCACTCATGGATGGCTTCTCGGGTTATAACCAAATCCTGCTTGTCCCAGAGGATCAACACAAAACCACGTTCATCACCCCTTGGGGGACCTTCTACTATCGAGTCATGCCTTTTGGCCTTAAAAACGATGGTGCCACATATCAGCGGGCTATGACTTACATCTTCCATGATATCATGCATCGTATATTGGAAGATTACGTGGATGACCTCCTCGCTAAATCTAAATGCTGCTCCAAGCACCTTGCCGTCCTCAAAACCATTTCTTATCGACCTCATTAAATATTGTGTTTGCCTTCAGCCCAAGATGTGTGTCTTCGTGGTTCTCTCAGGAAATCTCCTGGGATTTATCGTTTCCTTACGTGGTATAGAAGTGGACCCTGCTAAAGTCAAGGCCATTCTCGAAATGCCTCCACCCACTAACCTTAGACAACTCTGTAGCCTACAAGGTAAGTTGCAGTCTATTCGTCATTTCATTTCACAATTATCTGATCAGTGTCAACCATTTCATCATCTGCTCAAGAAGGATATCTCCTTTAAATGGGATGATGACTACCACAAAGCTTTTGAGGCCTTAAAACAATACCTTCTCCAACCATCCGTACTTATTCCACCTAAAGATGATCAACCTTTCTACCTATACATCTCAGCTACAGATCATTCCTTGGGGGCCATGCTCGCTCATCACGATGAACAACACAGGGAGCAGGCAGTTTATTATATAATCCATACTCTTTTGGACTATGAAACCCAATACACCCATCCCAAAAAAAATTTCTTAGCCTTAGTTTTCATTACAAAACTTATTACCTACTCAACCAAAAAACCTATGTTGTGACCAACACCGACCCCTTACACTTCATGTATGCCAAACCTTATCAAAATCAGCGTGTCGTACGATGGCTTATGCTCTTAGCTGACCTCGACCTCAAATTCATTCATCAAAATTCCATCAAGGGCCAAGCTATCACCGACCAATTGCTTGACGCACCTATTTTTGGGGATCAACCCTCTAATTTTGACTTTCCAGATGAGTCAATTACTACCCTTTCCTTGGATGAACCCGCTTACGAAATGACACTCTTCTCTGATGGTTCCAAGTGTCAGCGCGGGGGTGGGGCTGGTGTTATCCTCATTCCTCTTTATGGTGAACCCATGCCTTTGTCTTTCAAACTCGATTTTTATTGTACAAACAATATTGCTAAATACGAAGCACTCATATTAGGCCTCTAAGCTTCCTATGCCCTCGATGTCAAAACAATCAACATCTTTGGTGATTCCCAATTGGTCATAAACCAAGTCAATGGTATATACCAATGTTGTAATGAGATACTTCAAAAGTATAAACATCATGTAGACATACTTTTGACCACCTTTGACCGTTACACCCTTCAGACCGTCCCCTGTTCAACCAATAAATTTACAGATACCAACCATGGCCTGATTGGCCTCTCAAATACCCACTTCGCCCATAGATTCTAAAATCTTTTTCACCATACAATGACTCCAATCACCTTCTTATTTACCTCATGAAGTTTACTTCATCAAAACCGCTACCCCTGACCTAAGTGACCGTTGGTATAAACAATACTTTGACTACCTTTCTCTCTCCATCTTACCTCCTAATCTCACTCGTAATGGACAACGCACCTTCCTTAAAAAGGTCTCTCGTTACGTTTTCATGGGAGGCCTCCTCTATAAGTGCAGCTTTGATGGTATTCTCTTACGATGCCTCATGAGTTTTGAAATTCCTTATACCATTAGCGAGGTTCATGATGGCATATGTGGAGGTCACTTCAGTGGCCTTGCTATTGCTAAGCGTATTCTTTGCCTAGGCTATTAGTGGCCGACCCTAAACCATGATTTTTGTGACTATGTAAAACGTTGTGTAAAATTCCAACAACACGCCAACCTTCATCATACACCCAGTCACGCCTTACAGGTTTCCCGTGAGCTTTGGCCCTTCTCTCAATGGGGTTTGGATATTTTTAGAGAGATCAACCCCCATTCTTCCCAATGACATCAATGTATCATTACCGCTACCGAATACTACACAAAATGGGTAGAGGCCATACCACTCATATCCAAGAAAGCTAAGAAGATATGTGAGTTCATCAATCACCACATCATTTGTCGCTATGGTGTTCCTCATCACCTCATCACTGACAATGGAAAACAATTCAAAAACAAAACATTACAAAAACTTTGTGACACCTTCGGCATTCAGCTAAGTTTCTCCTCACCTTATTACCCACACACCAATGGCCAAGCCGAATCCACTAACAAAACCTTAAACAAAATTCTCATGAAAGTGGTTAACAATACTGGGAAGGACTGGCATACACACATTCATTTTTCCCTATGGGAATACCGCACTAGTATTAGCACTTCCACTGCCGCTACACCTTTTTCTTTGGTCTACGGTACAGAGGTTGTTTTGCCTCTTGAATTCTAGATCCCCTCACTCCGCATTTCTCTCCATGACATGCTCAATGATGATGACTTTCGTCAAGACCATTTAGCACAACTAGAGTTATTAGATGAACTTCATCTTAATGCTCTTGACCACCTCCAAGTTTACCAAAAACGTATCAAATGTGCCTACGACAAACATGTCCATGAACGTACCTTCCAAGTCGGTGACCTTTTCCTTGAAAGAAAATCAACATGTAACCAAAGCAGAAAAAAGTAAACAAGGAAAATTTTCTCCTAATTGGCTTGGACCATACATCGTAACCCATACTTATAGATCAGGTGTTTATCATTTATCTTCCATCGATGGTAAACCCGAGCCTGAGCCCCTTAACGCCTTGCATCTTCAACCATTCTACTATTAACTTTTAGTCCTACATCACTTTTTGTCTCCTTCCATGCTCGTCCCTTGAGTGCTCTCCACTTCTTACACCTCACTAGCGATTAAACAAGAATCATGTGAGTACCCGTCACTTGTTATCTTCTCTTGAATATGTGTACCACGGCGCTACACATAGCATGATTCTCATGGATAGTTTTCATCTACCTTTAGATGAGATCCCATGGTCGTTTCACCCTGTTTTCTGAAAGAGAATCTTTTCCTCAACCTTGGTCTTGTCCATGACTTCAAAGCCCCACATGGGACCCAACTCCTTGAGTCAAACTTCTAATAAAACGATGACTCCCTCAAAAGGGCATCTTCCTCTTGACAATCGCTGCTATAAATAGACTGCTCCCTCAAAGGATAGCTATGTAAAGCTCTTTCAAAAAAAAATGAGAGAAACTGAAGCTTCCTACATCAATCAGCTTCACGAAGACCTCAAGGAGTTAATTTCCTCATCCCATATAGACTTCCCACATCAATCAGTCTATCTCAAATACAAGTCAAACAGAAAGACTTTTGTCATGGACTTTCCCATTGTGACCTTGGATCTCTTACCCAAAGAGCATGCTACCTCATACCATATAAAAACTAACCACCTTTTTAGCCTCTCACCATTCGCACTTTCATTTCCTACCACCTCAAGGGACCTCTTGGAACCAAGACATTTGGTGATCATGTGCCTATCACTCATCCTTAGAACAATCAATCATGTAATGTTCTTTAGGGTCTTACATTCATCACCTATCCAAGGTATGACCTACTCAGTATGACCCTAACCAATTAGGTGGCTTTCTTGCCTCCTCTTATCTTTTACCTTCATTATTACGTTTTGATTACCTTATACAACACTTGGTCCTCAACACGTATCTTTGGGTAATCTTCTTCTTTTACCATAGTCAACATCACCTATACCATGTCGTAACCCACTCACACCTAAGCCTAAACCCATCATACCTAAAACCTACCAACTCATTTTCATACCTGTGCCCTAGCAATGAGAGAACTACACAGCCCACCCTTTTTCGCCAAGACTATGTAGGCAGCACTCCGAGAGCTTGGGGCCCTTAGAGGTTAGAGTGACCACTCTCTACCCTAACCAATTCATCTTTCATCTTCCTCTAAAACTTGACTCCTTTTTATATCCAACACTGGAAATTAAACCTAAAAAACTAACAACTATGCCTAAAACCTGATTTTCAACCATGCCTAAGACCTGACATCAATCATGCATAAAAACTTAACTCGATCCATGCCTAAAACTTGACTCAATCATGCCTAAAACCTGACTCGATCCATGCCTAAAACCTAACTCAACCATGCCTAAGACCTAACTCGACCCATGCCTAAAACCTGACTCGAACCATGCCTAAAAATTGACTCAACCATGCCTAAGACCCGACTCGACCCATGCCTAAAACCTGACTCGATCTATGCCTAGTACCTGACTCGACCCATGCCTAAAACCTAACTCAATCCATGCCAAAGACCTAACTGGATCCATGCCTAAACCATCCTGACTCCATCATGCCTAACTCACCTAGTTTTCATCCATATCACAACAAAAAATTAAAATTCTCATAAAACACCACCAAATCAAACATCTCATGTATCTCATCATATAAATAAATATATGTGTCTCAATACAATATACATGGATATCCCATCATGTCTATCTCAAAAAAATCATCGGCACGAAGGCCGATACTCAATACAAAATGTCATTGGCACGCAGGCCAGTCTCATATACAATAAAATAATAAACCAATACAAAATCTCTTTGGTGCGCAGGCCAGTATATGCTCAAAATATACAAAAAATCTCATACATCTTCACTATCTTCGGCACATAGGCCTGTATATATCAAAAAATGACTACAATACATCAAAATCAGGAGCCATATATTAGGAATCTTGGTGGACATCCTCCATATCTATGTCATCTGTACCCTCTACCTCCTCGGCCCCAGTCTGGTGACCTACTAACATCTCCCCACCCATCATGGATGGTGGATGGGTCCCTACTGGCGCATCGCCTAGAGTTGGTCTCCATGAGATGGTGGCCTCTCCCTGATCCTGTCTAGGAGCCCGATGGCCCCCTGTGCTCTCTACATTGTGAGTTTGAGATCTCATCCTCTCACTCGAGGCCTATTGTGCCCTGTACTCTCCATAGGATAGAAATTCTATCCCGGCCACCATCAACTAATCCTGGTAGTATATAGCCTCACCTAGGGCATCCTGTAACCTAGATATGGGCACGGTCTATGGTGGTCCCCATAGGCCTTGGCCCCTGTACCTACCTATGGGACCCTATCCCGCCCCTACCTGTGAAATGGGACTCTGTCCCAGTGCCTGTGGTGGTGTCATCGGCCCCTACCCCTATGCATGTATCTAGGCCTGTAAAGCCCCAATCTATTCCTGTGTTGTGGCCAAATGGCCCTATAACCCTGTCACCTGTGCCTATAGGGAAGCCACCCACCATCATCCCCATCTCCATCTCCATCCCCACCCCCAGGCCATCTGGGCCTGAAGACTGGCCACCTATACATGTAACTCGCTACCTCTACCTCTGAGCTGGCAAGTTGTGTCTACACCATACCCAACTGGGTAATCAGAGTAGCCACCTGCCCCTGTAGGGTGTCTCCCTACACCATGATGGTGGCTAGATCTGGTTACCCCGGCTTGGGTGGTATCGCTTGTAAATGAGCTTCCCACCACTGTCTATATCTGTCTGTGACCCTCAACATCATCAATCTACTAGTCCACTGCCTGCTCCTCCTGCCCTATGGGAATTGTCAGCTATGGTAGAGGTAAGGGCCTCTCCACGTCATCTCTCTTGTATTGCGGGAAGGGCGGAGGTATGCCCTATAGTAGCCCAAACTACCGCCTCACTCTGTCAACTGGGATCATCTTGTGCTCCCCGGCATGGTGACCCTATATCCATCTCAGTAGCTACAGCTCATCTAGCTCATCACGCATATGCCTATATGATGGGAAGCCCACATAGGGCCTCCAAATGATGTCCACCCTAGAAAACCCCTCCAATAGTCATCCGAAAATAGGCCACATCATGTGTGGGCCTGTCTGATCTCCACTCTCCAATAACAAGCACCCATCGCCTATACCCCACTCATACATAGCCTGGCAGAAAGGCATCGGCTGAGGCATGCCCACTGGACACACACAGACAATGTGCTCATATGCCCAGCAGTGAAGTAAAAAGGTACAACACAGGCTGAACCTACATAACCACCCATATGCCCACAGCTCCCTGTATAGCTACACCATGAATGTTGGCACCCAAGGCAAAGTGGGTTTGATCTATCATCATGTCATGTAATACCCCCATCAATGATCAGGGAAACTACCCACCCTCTGCATCTGGTAGTGCAAAGCAAGCACACTACCTCCATCAATAGAACTACTAGCCTCATCTCCTCCAGACAGGCTAGGTACATCTCTCCATAGCTGCAAGCTGGCAATATGGAATGTCAACTCAACCATCCCCTCTCCAAACACTGTCAGCATCAACTCCTCTGAGGCCTCAGAGGAGATCGAATAGACATGTGTACCCAATATGGGTAGCCGTAAAATCCTGGAACACATCCTCCAGGGTGACCGTAATCTCACTTGTCGGTAGGTGGAACGTGTTGGTCACGGAATCCCATCTATTGATGAGCGCGACCATCAGACTAGGTTGCCGAACTACATGTCGGTAATGTCAGAACCCCACTCAGGCCCACCTCCTCCACATGCCGTAGCTCCTCTGGGGTCACTGCACCATGAACTGTCACGAGCAAGGGTGGAACCCTGTCCTGCATGTGTAGCTGATCTCTCCCCTACATCCAATACAAACAAAAAATTAATCTACATTTCTTCATACCCATACTTGCCCCCTATCATTTTCCCACACCCTATTTTACCCCTACCCATCTCAACCACCCAACCTGTGGCACTTTTGGCCCCTTTCTCCCCAAAACCTGATTGGTGTCTAGTTCTCTCTAACCAACCCCGGTCACCCGTAAACTAGCATCGGTCACCTGTTTCGTGACCGATACCAGTTTAGTCCTACCAACACTAGCTAAACCTAACCGATGCTGGTCACTGTCGTGGCGAAAACCCATGACCCCCAAACCATCCCTTCTCAAAACTTTTACCACCCTGACACTTCTCCCCACCTAAAATCACTTACATCTCCCCTACACCTCATCCTCTCCCCTATTCTCCCACTTATCTCTCTACCCCTCCTATTTTACCTAATTTCCCCTCCCATTTCCAAATTTTATTTTCCCCCACCCAAAATAAAAACCAAAAACCCAATTTGACAAATCACCTAATCTATCTAATAAAATAAAAAGAAGATTTGGATGCTTACCTCATCATGTTACCGTCATCGTGGTGGCACATCTGGCCACTGCACCGGTGGCCTGCCTGATCCCTCTCTAGCCTCTACCATCACCAAATCGCTACCTATGACTCCAACCTATCAAATCACACACACCGATCCCATGGACCCATCTCTCACCAACCAATCACCCCCCATTCAGGTCACCAACTCAACTCTATGTTCTGTCTGGACACTTTTCCCTTTTCTCTCTCTCTATCTTGTGTCATTTTCTCAATTCGCTAGATGACAAATGAATAACAAAAAACGTGGATTTTTTATTTTTATAAGAAACCTGACCTAACCAATGCCAGTTTTACTTCACCAGCATCGGTCTTGTGCCCTACCTTACCATGGTTAGTTACACTATACCGGCAGTTAGTTACCCTTGACTAGAAATCAATCACCCTCTCTTGCACATTGCCCTAAATTTTACCTTATTACCCTATGCCTGTCACTCTTTTTTCCCCACCCAACCTTTACCCTGACCATTTAACTCACCCTCATGACCTCATCATTTACTTCCTAACCTCGTTCCTCCTTTGGGGACTCATTATTTTACCCATACCTCAGCCCTACTTGTGTTGTGACCTAGATTCTTAGACCTGGAACATCACTAGTGACCTTTGACCCCATGTGTTCGCTATACCTTGCGACACTGTTACCTGTGTTGATTGACCTAATGAGCTTATCTTGTCTCTTGTCATGACCATTTATCCTGACCCTACCTTTGGTGTACCAGAACACACCTAAACGTTCCCACACCTGACCTGTGTTGTGTTTCCTGACCATATCCTATACCTTGGATACCAAAATCACTTAAACCTTGTTTGAATAAACCTATTAACCTTAGACAATGTAGAGTTTGCCTACTCTTCAGCCTGGTAGTGTGTTACAGTTTATATGTGTGTGTGTATTTGATTGTTACTACCTTTGACCTTGACCCATTATCTAGTTTACCTGAGTAGATATTACTCCTTTTTCCCCTGTTACCCACCTTGCTTTGCATCATATTTACCTTTTATCAAACCACTGACTGATTTTTCCTTCTGCCTCATCAATTCCTGGTTTAAGGGGGATCACCTCCATCCACACATGGGGCAGCCACATCTTATTTTTGTCAGCATTCGCTTACCAATACAAGCTACACAACAAAAAGAGGAAAAATGTAGACACCCCAAATTAGGTCACACTCCCCTTTGGTCCCTCGATCAAATAAACACCTTAAACACATCCACCTAGCCATGGCCCCCTTCACCTCACTATAATATTAATTTAATTATTTAAATTAAATTAATTCATTACCCTCACCATATTTATTATTTAAATATCCTAATTGGGATAATGCCCACATATCCACCAAACCTAGACACCTCATCAAGCCACCTCACCCTAAGACCTATTCTCAGTAAGTTGCCATAACTAACTAAGACTTACCCAAATCCTAAAAATCAATGCCTACATTCCCTCTAACCAAATTCCCTCATGCATAAAAGAAGCGTCTATTATAATCTTTGAGTTAATGACACGAGATCCCAGAAAATCAAGAGGATCTACCCAGTTTAGTAAACCTAGGAAAGCCCACCCTAATCGATGCCGGTTACCCTTAACCACCGCCGGTTAAGCCGGAACCACCATCGGTCACCTTTTAATCCCCAAAAGAACCTTATTTTTGGGGTTGGAAAAGTTGGCAGATTCCAGAGAGATATCACATCTTTTGAGAACAAGTTTCCATGAAAAGATGCACACAAGGAAGGAGATCAAACATTTTCTCTTGCACAAACAACCAACATTCATCCAACAACCATCCAACATAGATTTGATCCAATCAAGGAAGAAGGAGAGCACATGCAGCCCATGCAAGAGCTCCCCAATGTTTGGTGATCCTCTGTAGTATTCCACCTCTTATCAACACCTTCATTCCTCACTCACAGATGTCTAGAGCCATATTCCAAGTAAGTAGAACATTTTACTCCTCCTGTTCATTCATTTAATCATCGTATCTTCATCCTTTGTTCTCATAGCCACCCATTGACCTCCTTTAATACTCACCCCTCCATATCCCCATTAAAACCTCACCAAATCCCATCTAAATGACTTAATACCTCATTTCAACTAGCCTAGTCCTTTGTGAAACCATAAGGGATATTTAAAGCTCATTCTGGGACATTCTCAGTATTTCATGGTAACCAGCACTGATTCTCCCAAACTGGCATCGGTCACCCTTAACCAGAATTGGTCTCTATATTTACTAATACAGCCCATAACAGTGACCTACCCACCTATTCCCGCATCACCCTTAATCACCTTTGACTTACCTAAGACCTCTATCAGACCTATAGAGACCCAGAACTAGTTACTTGACCTTCAAATCTTACTTTAACCTAGCCTGTTAGATTAAATATTTCTTATTGTGTTTTGAACAAGATACCTAAATAATTTTAATTACAATAGGATTTACTTCATTACTAGCATTAATTTTTTTTAAACAGTGGACTGACAACCATCTAGGAAGTATCACACTTCCCAGATCTAGCACATACTAGGCAGTTCACTACACATATTGTTTAACTTTTATTTGGTGGTCTTGTTTTCCATTTCAGGTAGTTCCTCCCAGCCAAAAGGAAGCTCTCACAATCAGTTGTGGATTCATAGGTCATACGCGTGCAACAACCTATCAACCAGCATTTCAACAGGTATTCCTCCTATGCCCATTACCCTATTTGTTTCGTCATTTTTGAAGAAACATCTAAGAATCAAGTGAAACAACTACTACATAGCTCATATTTTGGAGTTCCTAGTCTTGTTGGAAAGATGTTGATGTGGACTACACACTAGACTTTTTGAAATGAGATTTTGGGTGGGATTTGGTAGGTGAAACATGGAAATGAGACTCAAGCCATTAATACACATATTTAGTCAACTCATCCACCCAGATTTAATCAAATTTGGTCTCGTTCCTTCTCCTAAGAGCTAAGATGACACGGGGAGGCATATCTAACAGTTCTACAAGTGAATTTGCAAGCATTTAATGTGGATTGTTGGTGGTTGGATTTGAAAATCTGATTTTCCCTCTCTTTACCTCCACTTCTTTTCGTATTTCTTCTATAAATTCATGAACATTTCTCGTTTGTAAAGGTTGGACGCTCTTAGTTCACTAAGAGCATTATTCCTTAGAATTTTGAGTTGTAAGCATTAGATCTGATCCATTGCATGTAGATTATTTCCTCTCTCACCATTTTTATCTATTGTGCATCACTTAGAAGCAATAAAATCTAATTTTGTGGCTATTATCTTCCCTATTTTGTATTTTATTGTATATTATTATCTTTCCCTTGCATTGTTGATCTATTGTTCATATTGTATGTCTCTTATAGGGGTTTTGTTTGTTGTGCTCCATGAAGATGAGTGAGTGAATGTTATTTCATACTATGGCATGTTTTTCTGCCCTTGCTACACACATTTTCCTTTGTTTTCACTCATCCAAGACTATTTATACCCCTCTTTCTAGTTTTATCACCTCCCTTAGCTTAGTTTTTAATTTCCATGCATCACTTTCTCACCTTGGTCCCTTAGAATCATTGAGTAGTGTTAGGTAGTTACATTTCCCTTCGTAAGATTAGTTGTAGGAGTAGAAATAGGTAGAGGAGGCCGGCCTTCTCCATAGGTCTATCTCAAATGCAAGTCCCACAACTTAGAGACAGTCCCATGTTGCCTCAAATTCCCAATTCATCTCGATCTAGGATGAGTGCAATTTTGAGCTCCTACAGTGTGAGTAATCATACCATTTCTCTTCACAAAAGGTCCAAAGGGTTTAATCCAACGCATTTATCCCAAGTGGATTCACTACATATTTATAAGTAGATACAAAAATGAAGAGTGAGTATTAATAGAAAAACCACCCTATAATTTGTATAATCATAGGTGTGGTTCACAAGGTGCGAAAGACAATCCCTTTCGATGTGGTTCTACCATAAGGGTTTCTTAAAGATATATGTCTAAGAAATATTTGTCGTGTCTCTTTGCCTTAAATTTCATGAGGGACCCACTTGACACATAATACAATCCCTTATTTTTTAATTTCGAATGGCCCCATCCCGCTAAGTTCCTTAGGCTTGAACAAAGCTTCAAAACTGCTATGTGAAAACCTTTTTTCCCTTTTGATTTTCCTACATAAAATATCGAAGAAATTTCTCTAGCATGTTGTAAGTAGCCTTGGGGGAACAATAAGAGGAGTAGTGAACATGACTAGCTACCAAATATTTAAATCATATTTATTGTAGACATAAAATTTATACACTTGGGTACATTTCTAGGTCCTAAATAACTAATGTATACGTGATTCTTAACCAAGAAAACTAGTGGTTGACAAATCCTTTTGGCCTTTTTTCTTTCTCTTGTCTTAATTTTAGTCTTAAAATTTTTACATCCCTACCAGAACTTAAATTATTTATCTTTTATGACCTCATACACTAACGCTTAGTTAGGACACATGCACTCGAGCACTCATGTCCCTCCTAAGTACTCCTGACCCTCTCTATCCTTTTCTCACCCTTTTGGGGTCTCTTTTAATTTTTGGGAATCTTTTAGTAATTTGGGTTGGCGTTCCAGTTGTTAATTATGAAATTCAAACAAGGGAATCATATTTTACTTAGTTATTGCTCTCAAATCAGGGGCCAAACACTAACATTATCTATTATCACATATGCTTGCATCAAAGGCAAAAGAGCATTCTAAAGGCATACATATAGCAAATCCTTATAAGAGACAAGGGATGTATCACTCTACATACACAACATAGGAGGGTAAGTTAATTATATTCCATCTCACACATTTTCATACTTGGAGCATTCTAGATCTATCCCTCTACCATAGTGTAACTTGCACATGGGAAACCTAGGGCATCATTACACACACATTCACACATAACTACATGGATTTTGAGATGTAGTACAACACTCAATTGTAAGATCACTCTTCGGGTGACCGTTGGGGTCAGTCTGATTACCCATTATCCATATTCTTGATTATATTTGATGTGATTTGTGGGTGTGTAGCTAGCTATTTATTTTTCACGCTACAAGTATGACCAAAAAATATTGGAGTGAAACCAGAGTGACTAAATAGGATCAATAGCAAAGCTCTTCTAACCCAAAAAATGCCATAACCTGGGCATGTGACTGGACGCTAGCACCCAGATCAATCACTAACACATGGGTGTTCATGTCCTCCCTTAGGCACTTCTATACTACACATCTCTAAGTTCCATAACCTCTAATTATTTTTCACGACACTCTTCCCAGTATTTTCTAGTAGTTCTTCAATCCATATCACTTCCAGATCACTCGAATATCAGCTAAGGTATATGATCTCTCTCTATTGCTTAGGGTTTCATATCTATTACTTGTTTTTTTCTTTTCCATTTACTGTATTATATTATTTTATATCATTATCCATAGTGGTTACTCTGAAATTATATTTAATTCAATTTATACTAAATCATTTGGTGAACACCCACTCTTGATTGAACACTCGGATCCTTTTTGGTATGCTCTACCGATTTTGTTCTTCTCCAAACCCAGACCCTAGTTGTACCATGGCTCCTAAGGTTCCTCAAGTATCCAGTTATCAATTACTTAAAATGCACCCCACCATGAAAATTTGTTATCCAAAAATCCCTAGATACTATGTACCTCCCTCACAATACACCACATTCACAAGTGTAGTAAAAAAATCATGCACTTTAGACATTTATTTATCTCGATCTCATACTACTATTTAGAAGGTTCTTGAGAGAAGAAAGTACTAATTAACCCCTATCCTTTGTCCATATTATTTATTTTATTTCATAATTTTTGACCTATTGCACCCATATGCCCAACTATTTTCTAACATTCTACGTTATTTTAGCCTCGGTCGGGGTGCCCAGATTTGTACTTGGGAAACCATGGGGCACCCTGGTACCACCAAGGGCGTCCTGGCCCTTTTTGCACTTTCTCACCATTTTGTGGGAATCTTCTAGCCATTTTACATCTTTATCTTTCTTGTGGTCAGCCTTTCCAAGGTTAATTACAAGATTAGAGCAAGAGAGCCCTATAAATATAAAGTTATGAGACAATAATGAGGGACCTAGCATCACTTAATACTATCACTCCATCTAGATTTGTATCCATCTATTACATTGGAGATCATTTACATCCACATAGCTCGATCATCAAGGCACAAGCTAAAACATCTACATCACACTTCATAGGGAGAGGGATTCTATTTTTATTCCATGCACACATGGTATTACATTTTTATACATTTAGCTATTGCTCACTATTTCACAAAGTGTGACTGACATAAGAGCACCCTAGGGCATGACATGCACACACACACACACACACACACACACACACACACACACACACACACACACACACACACACACACACACACACACCATAACTACATCTGGGTCTAAAATGTAGTGCAGTGCTCAGTTAGTAAGCCCATTATTTTGGTAGTTGACATCAGTCTGACCCATTCATTTACATATTTCATTTTTTTTAGGTTTTTGATACTTCCTTTTATGTATTTTGTGGGTTATTCTTCCTCTTGTAATATTTGGAGCATTTGGCGTAGTATAGGAAAAATAGTGTGTGATAGATAGTGAAGGTTATTAGTCATCTCCATGACCTATGAAGACCAGTCCTGGACCATTTTCCCATACTAGGGAAACCCATTATGCTTACCAGAGTGCTTGTGGGTGCCCCAGTCCTCTCCTAAGCACTCTAGTCTATCCATATCACCCAGATATGTCCTCTGTCGGACCCCAACATAGTCGTTCTTGCTTTCTAATTTTTTTGTTCATCACTGCGACACAATCTGACAAGTGTCTGTTATTAGCTGAGTTCTTTCCTCTTCTCTCTTACACATTAGGGTTTAGTATTCCATTTTACATATTTTCTTGGATCATTAGCATACTTCTTTACTACATTTATTTACTTTGGTACATCTATTCATAGCTTAGATTAACTATCTTCATACTACCTAGTTTAGTCTACTTTTACTTAATCAATAAGTAAGTGCCATTTTTTATTGTCTCTCTAACTCCCCTATCAATCCTGATACTACAACCAATCAATCCATCTTTGAGTCAATTCAATAAACTATCCCAAGAACGATCTGTGGCTCCTACAGTGTTTTCACAATGTGATCTCCCTACAACTGTGTTAGAAAAACACCTACAAATGGAGATTTAAAAAACATTCTATGAAAAAAAAATCATATATCTGAGATCATCTCTGAATTTTGAACACTTTTCATGTTTACACCAAGTCACAATTCGGACCAGAAGTGCATTGAAATCCATTTTTTCCAACTACCTGTCTTGTAGATCCCTGTAAAAAACTGCATTCAAAGCTTCCAAAAACAGGTTAAAACTCAACAAAAAATATCAAATCTTACATTGTTAGAATCATCTCAGAATTTCCTTCATTGCATATTTTTACTTCGAGTGCCCAATCTAAGTGCAAGGCCTTCAAAAATGGTGTTTTCTGAAACTGCCTCCTCTTCCCCTTTCACACAGAGTACAAAGCTCTATTTATATAGGTGAGCTCGTTTCTATCCCATCCAAGATAGGTGGCGGGTTGGTTGGCGTGATTTGTTTGGGAGCTGAGAGGTCGGGTGTTCAAATCCCGCCTCCTACCATTTTTCCGCGGATTTGCATTTTAAATATAGTTAATAGGGATAAAATCCCATATTGGCCGCTTAGTATTGGAAATGGGATTAACATCCCACATTAGGCGCCCCCTTTATTTTTGCTAAGGTTTTAATTAAACCTTAGCCACCCCTACACCACTTCACTCCTTCCTTCCACGTGGAACATCCATGCATGGCTTAATGTTGGCGGTTTAGTAGGTAAGTGGAGGATGGTTTAATACTAATGTATAAACATTAATATATATACTGGTTTGGCATATATGTGTGGCATTTGGAAAGTGGATTTACCAAGATAATATAATTTCGACCCATACAATGTGTGTAGAAATAATTAACTCGGTCCTTGCATGACTCAACTAAATAGCTTGATGTTGTCCCTTGATAGGTAAATCGAGTGAACTCGACAAGTGGGTGGCAAGCCACGTGTCACAGTGCGATTGGTCCAGTATTGACTAGTTGACCAGAGTTTACTTTCCCGATGTCTAAACTTTGACCGAACATATCTAGAGCTCCCGATGTCCGTTTGGCGTGTTCTTATAGTCATTGGAAAGCTCTCGAGATGATCTTCTGCATAGACATGGTTTTGGGAAGTTTAGGGAACATTTGACACTAAAATTTATCCCCTGATCAGTATGTCCACTTATTCACTCTCATTCTAAGTCTCCTAATCACATTTTTCATTTTGTACCTTTGTTGTCTTTGCCTCCATTCCCTATTGATTTGACCCTTAACTTTAGGGTTTCCCCCAAAGTTGATGGAATCAATCATACTTGATCACATCAATATTTGTGATTTTAATTGCTGACGTGATTGACCATGGTTGATCACAATGACCATATTTGAACATCCATATATATATATGCACACATCATGTTTTATAATTTGATATCAATCATATGTCATCATATCTTTAATTTATATCTTCACATTTGTTCGAACTTACCAGTTTGATTTGAGGTCTTAAAATTTTCCTTCTTGTATTTGGGTCACCATAGTGAGCTAGGACTAGATGTATTATTCTTATGTTACCCCTTCTCCACCCATAATGATTCTCTCTCTCATTGTTGTTATCTCTATGGAGGATCAATGCATCAGTGGTCACATTAGATGTAAGTATTTGTAACCCTTTTTTATCCTTTATCTTATGTCCATTAACATTATGTTGATGGTTCATCATTTATTGCTTTGGATTAGAGTACATTTGTATTTTCTTTAGTATATTGTTTTGTCTTATTTATATTCTTCTCATTGGATCTATTCAACTTATGCCATTAGATTTATCCATATATTTACCTATCTATCTTTCAAATCCTAATAGGATATCTCTCTTTAATTTATATTTAGGCCTTAGAAGCTATAAATATCCTAGGAATAGGGTGGTTGTCCTCTAGAATTATAATCTTACACTCCCTTAGTACCTTTGGTATCCACATCTCATGTATAGGCTTATATTTGATCCCCATTATTATTTTCCCTAGTCATAATATTGTAAAACACAAGGATAATCGTGGGGATCCATATTGTGCTATCATATATTTTGGTGAGCCCAATGTGAATCTTATTACCCCCGTTGATTGGTTCATCCATGTAAACAGCCTTATTTATATTTTTATCTCTTTTTTGTCTTCATTTCCTACTCCATCGTCCACTTTGTAAATTTCCTTGTGCAACTGATATTTTCTATTACCAATTTGTTTAGCCTTGCATCATTATCCCCTGTGTAATTTTTACACAACCAATCTCATTGGGTTATTAACCATAATTCACATTATGTCCATCCTGACATCGCCGAACCTTGAGTAACACAACCAATATTTTTTTATTCTTAGATCATTTCTTAAAATGTTTCCCTAATATCATCAACCCCAATGTACTTCTATATGTGTGCCCGATCCCGTCAAATATAGTTTTCCAAAACCTCATTTTTAATCATTATTTGCTACAAAACCTTCGTCAATAGAGTATTTAAAGACTAATTATGGTGATTCTTTCTCTAGGTACTACTTGTACATAAAAATTAACAATGATTTTGATTTTATCCCTAGAATCATTCCTCATTATACATATTGCTTGTCCATAGGAACTATCAACATTAAGAAGCAAAAGAAACCAAACCATAGTACGAACACCAAGTTACTCATAATCCTATATTTGATCTAGAAGAATAAGGTGAACATGATAATGTTCTTGGCTCTAATTATCCTCCTGCTATATAACAATTCCCTGAGTTTGTAGGTCAAACACTTGATATGCTACAAAAACTTATTAAGGGTTACTTTTCCAACAAATTAGACTCAAATGATATTCCTATAGAGCCTCCTACAATTGGAGAAAAGTATTGATCCTACTAACAACACTAACACCACTTCATCCAAAGATCCTACTCAAATAATCATCTAACTAATTGATCATTTAAGCCACCAACAAACTACAACAACTAATCAATTTTTGCAAATGTGGAATAATTTGGTTGAACTTAATACCTAACAATAAATGGTCTCTTGGGGCATGGAAATCCAATAATAATTATACTAAATTCTTGGACATATGATCTATCAACAATAAGAAGCAAAAATAAATAAAATCATAGTATGACCACCAAGTATGGTACTCATAATCCTACCTTTGATCTAAAGGAATAAGATGAACATGAGAATGTTCCTAGTTCTAATTATCCTCCTACAATAAAAAATTTTCTTGAATAATTCCTTGAGTTTGTAAGTGAAACACCTGATATGCTACCAAAATTTATTGAAGATTACCCTTTCCAAAAAATTATATGTAGATGTTAATCCTACAGAGCCTCCTATAATCAGAGAAAATATTCATCTTACTAAAAACACCACCACCGCTTCATTTAATGATCTCACTCAACTAATCATTCTAACTAATTGATTGTTTAAGACACCAACAAACTACAAAAAATCAATCAATTTTGGAAAATAAAAATTGATTTGGCTCAACTTACCACCCGACCACAAATGGTCTATTAGGGCATGAAAAACCAATGTACCCCTCTAGGTTGGCATAAATAGAGCACACATTACTCAACCTCATGTTAACAATAAATTCCTTCAATATATTAAAATAGAACCTCTTTTTCCCTACATTTATTCCATGGATATAAGAGGAAATCACACCTTCCCTTTCTTATTATGGATCTATCATCCCTACTCTTTATATCAAATATTTTGGTAATCTCTACAATTATTAATTCAAAGATAATTCATTTACGACCACCAATCTCTTAGTTAAAACCCTTACAATATATGATCTAGATTGGTATCACGCTCTTCCTAACATCTCTATTGTAGAGCTTGAAAGACTAGTTACCGCTCCTGTGAATGAATTCCAACACCATGACCTTTATGTAAAAAAATATTAATGTTTTCATTAATTGCCAAAAAATCTAAAAATGATCCCGCACAAGCTTTCATAAAAATAAGGGAAACCCTAACCACTAAGGCTAAGAATAACATGCCTGAAAAGACTCATTTTGCTTTGCCTTCAATACAAGGTAAGATCCTTCTCTCCTACTACAACTGGACGAAGCATTCAAAAAAGCTAAACGCAAAGACTATCTCATTAGGTAATTTGAAAAATCTTCACCTAAGAAATAATCACCTAAGAATGTACATGTCATTATGTATCATAGAAACAAAAATGTCATCAATGAAAAATTCAAAAACACTCTTCTTGAAGGTAATTCTTCTCACAGGACCACCTATATCATTAATCATACAACTCCTAAACCACAAGGAGGTTCTTGCTTACATTCTTCTTCTCATACAAGTTATCACCAACCTTTTTCTAAGGAGGATTTGAGATGAAATTTACCGGAATCATTTAGCATGGCTATAGATCCCTCACAACCTCTTCCTCAATGGTATGATGAGAGAAGAAAAATTTGTTGGTGACATGCCAATTGGGGTCACTCCTATGAAAATTTTTGTTCCCTTTGATCTTTTTCCTATAACTTATCCTTATTTCTAACTTTGTTCATGAATCCATCACTAATGAGAGGTTAGATGAAGCTAACAAAACATGTGACAAGTCTCAACAACGTGATCTTTATGAATCGGTTAATTGATCCAATGAACGTCTTAAGCTCCATAATGACCCACTTTTTTATCACTCTAGATATGAACAATCTACTTCATCTCCTACTCAAAACAATAAAGCATCCACTAATGTTGTTGGTACCCACATATCCTTACACTAATACATATGCAGAAAACATGGTTAACATATATCAAACACATTATTACTTACTTTAAGCCTACATATCCTTTTAATGTTCATATCAAAACTTACATAACCATCTATCCATATCCTACAATCCAAACATTAGTTAAAAAAATCATCAAATCCTAGTCGTATTGTATAAATCAACACCATTTTCCCATGTGTAAACTCTTCTACATGTACAATCCAATCTAATCTAACCTAATTTGATTCCCTTCCCTATGCCATCAGCCATTGTGCACTTGCATAGTTGATCTTTTCTAATCCTACCCCTTATTCCACCTATGCCATCAGTCACTATGTAAATTCTTCTACCATGGTTAATCCCATAGATATGTCACAAAAAAATTAACATCCTAAAAAACATGCAAGCCCCGCACCTTTTGAACCTCTTTAGACTAATATCCTATAGGTTCAAATTGTTGTACTATCTAGCCTTCAAGATTGGGATCCCCTTACAGAACTCTCTTACTTTCTATGTCAAATCCCATTCCTTTGGCTTAACCACACTTTTTTCTAGGCATCATGAGTTCCTTATGTTAATCCCTCATCACTATGAATATACCTCCCCACATATTCTAGCATGAGCCTACCTTTCCTAGTTCATAGGAGAGTATCCTACACCAATGTGAAGAGTTATTCATTCAAACTAATCTTTCCATAAATAATTCTTCCTGCATTCACTTTCCTCTTGATTCAATAATTCTTAATGAGCTTCTATTCCATGTGAACAATTATTTCCTTTTCATTTATGTTTAAATTGGCCACACAACAGTTATGTGATCCTTCATAGAATGAATGGTTTCAATACTTTTTCGTTTCCCTTAATTTCATCAAGACACTTGGCTATTCCATTGAAAATATTAAGTCCACTCAAAGCACATTTCAAGGTTATGACTAGAGACAGATGTCTTTTTTGGGTTAGCATCTACTTACCTATTATTGTGTCTCCTTCCACTATCCATGTCAAATTCTTGATCTTAAAATTCCCCTTGTCTTATAACATCCTCTTAGGTAGATTATGGACCCACCACATGCATGTAGTCACATCATTTGTTGTAATACCCACTTTTCACCTCATAAAACTAGGGGAAAATTTTTATTTCCAACTCATTATTTTAGTTAATACTTTACAGAATTAAACACGCAGTAGCTTAAACAGCACACAAGATGTTACTATCTCTTAATTCCTTTTACGTTGAACTAAATGTGTTATTTGCAGCAACAGCTAATTTAAACTATCATCAATTAAAGTTTAGAATCCAATCAAAAAAATCCCTCTCAAATACTCTTTACGAGCCAATACACCTAGTGTATCATTTGGTTAAGCCTTATTATAGGCTGAGAGAACTTGTGAGTCTTCTTAGCATCCTTCAGATAGATACTATTGTACAATTCTAGAATCTCAGCACCATAACAAGAAGAATTGGTGAATAGACAATGCATCCAGTTACATGCAATACTATGGCTATAGTTATTTGGCGTTATGCTAGAAACCTAAATTCCAAGACTGCACATATGTCTATGGAACCTTGTCTTCCCTTCACCTCACAACCGTTCCAATCATAGTCATTAGGATTCATTTCCATTTTTTAGGTTATTAATTTCATTGTTAAACATCTTAAATAATCATGCATTTAATTATTAAGTTCACACATCGAAGACACAGTTATCACATCACTAGCTATCTGGGTCATGCGGCTCATGTCCACACCACTTTGGGATCCCTACAGGAAAAGATATGTCATCGTGAATGACCTAAGTCATTATGCGTGTCACCCTTTATCTATAGCCAACCCAATCTGGTGTGGGTATGATTCACATGACACGAGTAAGTCGCATTATGTTACATGTTTCATGTATTGTTCATTAAATCAACTTTCAGTTTGCATCATGCAACAACTAGTGACCCGCTAAGCCCAATGATATCTACTCAGATTGAACCACCTTGGAATAGCTAAGGGATGGTTAGTAGGATTGTGATGACTTGCATTAATCGCATTTTCACCCTTCCCATAACCATTCCAATGCGGATCGATTGGGTTACATGTCGCTTAGCTTTTAGACAATTTGAAATGCATCTTAATAGTGTTTATAGTTATTTCATTATATAAAAGGTACATCTTAATTTATTACGCATGTATTCAAATTTAAGCAATCATAAATTATACTTTCAGTGAGATATCATTAATGTCTACCGAATATCAGCTTACACAATTATTGTATGAATAGGTTGCATGTTTCGTTAACAAGTACTAAACCTTAATCATTGATATTAATCGGTTTATACATATCTTTTGAACATATTTATATGTGTTCTCATATTAAATAATTTAGCAATGCCTTATAAAACAATTGAAGTGTTTTCATTAATTGTGTTATCTTCAAAACATTGTATCATTGAATAAATCATAACGAAATAATTAAAATTTTGTACTTGATTATTATACATTCACATTTTGCTATAAATTCGGCTTTATAACACTTTATAAAACAAGGCAATTGTAATAAAATAGTATGTATATATTCATAAGAATGGAGGTTAACCTCTTTTAAAGTACATCTTGTCTATATAAATTGATAATAAATAGTTTAAAATATGTACACTCAAAACCTTATAAAGTGCCTTATTTAAAATATGCAAGATGTTACATACATTTTTCTTTGAAACAAAATCATATACATTTATTACACATACATAATCCATCAATATTCAAGCTTGTGGCATATTCCAATATTTTATTGATTTTTAAAATACACTTTCTGACAAACAATTTGAAAATGATAAAATACTACATGTGCATGGTCAAGTTCTGTTGAACACGGCATGGAAAATACAATTCACTTAAAATAAATTTACTAAATCCATTAACCAAAGATAGAACAACTCATGCTTGATTAAATTCTATTAAATCTATTAATGAAAAATCCAACCTCTACAGGAATGCCTTAACAAAGAAAAATAAACATGTTCCTTAACAGCATACCTGTTCACAATTCCATTTATTTCATTCGCACCATATTAAAAAGCACCCCATTTGTTTTAGATTTTAACATGGTCAACCAAGTCTTCCTATTGGCATGAAACGTTGTTATCTATTATCAGTTTATATTTCTAGTACTCAAATGAAAAATTCCATCAAGACAAATAAAATGACACTCTAATAAGGTAGATTAAGACCAAAGGTGCATACTTCTTAATTACAAATTTAAATGTGCTTTCTACTCTCCAGTAATTTTGTAGTTGATAACATTTTTAACATGCATGGCGACTAAAACTATAACATCTTTCTTCTAAGTTTTACTCAGGTCTCAATATTATTCCAATACCTCATGTCATTTTATGCAATGCTTCTAAAATGAATCATTAATCTAATCCTTGTAACTAGATTCAAATACAATTCCCAAACTGGTTTTATGACAAATTCAGTGCTGCAGTTAATGAAGTAATATCCAAAGGTTTATTTCATAAGACAATATTTGGAATCCAAGAACTAAATTATTCATATTTTTGTCTTATCCAAAAATGTAATAATTTCCTAGAATATTTAGGACTAACATTCTTGAACTACGAAGCATCAAGGAATACAACCAAGTTAGACCTTATTACAGTGATCCAATACGTCAACTAAATTAAGGTTTTTATTTATCTAACCACAACCATTTCCTTATTTTACTCAAAATTGTTAAGCATAATTCAACACAGTAACCCTTATTCGATTGCATCAATGTTATACTACACATTTTGACAATATAACAAGTTATAAGATTTAGATTCCTGGGTATGACTTCAAGAAAAAATTTCTTTCCATAGATTAGTAACTACGTTACTAAGGTTTTTCCATCCATTGAAATCAAATATGATCAGTAGTGCACAATTTAAAAAAATACACATTGTCTTCTATCAATCATAGATTCGTAATTATATTGGATACCCATTGATTTATATATATAACAATAACTTGGCTAAAAATGTACCCACAAAATTTAAACGTATTACATAGCCTGAAGCCCTTAAATACATATATCAAGAACTAATAAATTAAAAATCCCAACTCATCTCTAAGGACCCGGGTAAACAAAATCTTGACTATTTATATAGGTTTAACATATTAAATTGCTTGTAAGAAATCAATAGAACCGTAAAGCCGAGAAGATGTTGGTTCCATGCTAACCGTAAATCTACAATATTTTGTAAGTTAAACTCCTCAACATCCCAAGTCAGATACGAATCCAAGCTTTTAAGGAAATAATAGTCCAATGTGTTGAAGCCAATAAGCACCCATAACCACACACAGATCATAAATTTCCAACGGACCCCAACATGAATCAACCCATAGATTCAAAAATTGGAAAGAGGTATCAGAATATGTTAACACCACAACAAGTCCATTAACCATACAAATCTTAAATCCTGCCATTTTAGAATGAAAATTAAAGACATATAGATGTATGTATCCATGCCTTTAATTTGAAATCTTCCTCTAAAATTACCAACACGCTCCCCTTTTTTCAAAAATATTTTCTCTGAATCGTTTCAGGGAAGACATCAAAGGATCAGGAATGCTCCTACATCAACCCCCATTGAAACACGGTAATGCACTGTTCCAACCCCAAATATACACCTAGATTCAACCATATCTAGATATATTTCGACTATAAACAAAACCTTTAGTAAGAATTTATCACTGATACACACATAATTCACAAAAGATGCATCTACAAGAGATTTATTCATTGTCGTCCATTACTGGAGCTCATGTTTGAACCAAAAAAGGTTTTAAAAAAGAACTAATCATGCAATTTCAGGTAATAAGAATAGCTTCATCCATGTAGGTAGCTTCTCTTAGAAGCTTGTGTTTCCCGAGAGTATTTACAACCCATGAATAAACATTTTACTCCAAGATATTTCCCCATGTTTCAAAATGACTTCCTTTAGAAATTTAAGCTTGTAATTTTCCCTACATTTTGGCGGTACAATAACCCCATGTCTGAGCGGTCCAAGATAACATCAACAAAACCTCCAATTTTAACCCAGATCTTCTTATTTAAATGCCCTTTGATTCCAAATACAATTCATTTAAAATCTTGATCATTTAGATTCTAACCAAATGACCATACAGTCTAATAAATAGTACTTATGCACCAGGATTAAACTAATGCCAGCTAAAACCCAAACTATAAAATATCTAAAAATGAATGGTCTTAGACCAAATATTTGCATGTGCATGGAAGAGTCTAAAGGCTCATTAGAAACAAAAACATAATTAATCTCAAATTTACATTCCATTAGTATCTCCATGAAGCCCTCTAGTTACTAAATTCAATTTAATAATTCTCAATGCCTAAGGTCTTTGGGACCTCTCCAACATGGTCTTAAACCAGTCCTTCAAAAACCAACTAGTGGATTCAGGATAACTAATAGATATTAACAATTCAAACCTCAATCCATGCGTTCGAATCCATAAGATATGCAAGTTCAATGCCTAAAAACAAGGTCATAGTTAATTAAACAGTAACCCATAATTACTATGGGTCAATTGACCAAATTTAGTAACCAAACAATCATCAATATGAGCCATCTGATTATCTAAGACCTATCATGTTAAGTCCAAAGGAATTAGATTACTGTAACAAGGAAATAATTAATACAAGCTCATTCCTGTGGTCCATAACTTGATGTAGTCATTTTACAACTCAATATTCCATATTAATGAGTATGTTTTTACTCAGTCAAGACCAATTGATCTAACAAGGAAAGGCTAGGTATTTTATTGTGAAATCAATTCATTGCAATTCCTTTTTCCAATAAATATTTAATGCTACCTTTCAATCTTATTACCGTACCCCATATTATATCAATCATTAAATAACTACCAGACCTTTGGCAGTAATGTAACCAAATTTTGTCATTTGCAAGTCATTATTTTCACCAGGACATGACTTAAATTGATCAATAAGAATGTCATTCACAATAACCAAGTTCGCATATTTCCATTTTTATAAACTTATCATTTTCAGTCAAACATGGTAATAACTCATAGTACATAAACATCATAACATGTACAAACCATATTACATTGCAGTTGT
The DNA here is from genome assembly GCA_019776745.2 of Taxus chinensis. Classification (NCBI taxonomy): domain Eukaryota; kingdom Viridiplantae; phylum Streptophyta; class Pinopsida; order Cupressales; family Taxaceae; genus Taxus; species Taxus chinensis. The sequence goes on along the minus strand of CM034149.1, from coordinate 905,400,066 downwards.
ACATAACCAACCATTCAACCATGCACTATCCTCATCACTACCTTGCAAGGTAAAGTACACACAAGCATCAAGCAAAACATAGAGCATTCGTTGCAAAAATGCAAAGTGTTTCATGAGTGTTAAATGAACAAACATTGTTATGCGTGTTCATACATGAAACTACACATTTGTGCACATATCCTTTTTAGGACAGGATATACACACAATCGTGTGCAACTATATGCTCAACTACGTAACAAGGCTTATTTTCCCAGCTATTGTGAATCACTTGTTACTTCTATGAATTTTTTCCCACGGTTTAGATCAGATTAAAATTGCGGGATGTGACATACTTCCCCCCTTGATGAATCATCGTCCTGATGATTTTTTAGTTAATCTAACATTTTTCTATTCAATAACTAGGGAAATCATCATTTTCCACTAAAAATTGTAATTTTCAACCTTTTTAAAATTTAGGTCAACCTTTTATTTCAATGTCAAAGTCAAACTGAAATATGAAAATTTCCTTGTCATTCTAGTATCAAATAATTAAAATAATATCAAGTATGTCAAATAATTGACAGAAAACAGACTAAACTATTCAAAAACAATGTTTTTAGCATTCTGAAATTATCAAGAAAACCCATTTTTTAATTTCTTTCAGTTTTACTGTACCAACAGTCTAATTGGTCTTATCATGACAATTTCAGATCCTGAGCCTTTAGCTTTATCAATTTTTGCCTCCTTTCCAACCTGTCAGTTCACAATTGCAGCCTGAATCCTCTGCTGGATTGTTCTCCTTGTTTCTCAAGGGATAGTCTCTAGCATAGTGGTCACTATCACCACATTTGAAGCAACCAACAAAAGGCCTCTTCCTTTCAAACTTGTCATTCTTACCAGCAACATGTTCTTGTTCATTTCTTTTAAAGTTTACAACAGTATTATTTCCACCATTTTGAGCCTTATTTTCTACCTTCTTTCCCCATGTCTTCCCAGGTGACGATGGTGAAGGTGAACTATGATTCATTTTCCACTTCTCATCCTTGTGAGCAGTAATGGATTGGAGCTTTTTCTCTTTCCTAATGGCCTTTTTGAATACAGTGCTTCCATGGTTGATGGTCCATGTACATCAAATTCACCCCTTATTATAGGGTTTAATCCCATGATAAATTTCCTTATGAGAATTTCTCATCAGTCATGATACTGAGGGACATATTTAAGAAGTTTTGTAAACTTTTCCCAGTATTCAGTTACTATCATCTTGCCCTGTGCTAGGGTCTGAAATTCTGACATCTTTTGGTCATAGTACAACCATGGTAACCAACGTTGTCTGAAATAGGCTTTGAACTGATCTAATTATGTTAACATCATTTACCCCTAGTTCTACCTTTGTTGTTGTCCCACCATGAGGAAGCCTCATTGGAGAGCTAATAAGCTCCCCTAATTACTTTAGTTTCTTCAGAGAAATTTCTGATGGAGAAATATTTCTCCATCTCACTGAGCCAGTTCTTAGCTCCATCTCCTAAGGTCATTCCATCAAAATTTTAAGGACTGATTCATTTTATATCTTTGGACAGCTCTACCACTAGGTGAGCTCTTGCATTCAGTGGATGGTTTATAACATTATTTGAAACTACATTTTTATTTACAACGTCTATGTTATTTTTTTTAGTGTTAAATTTATTATTAGCAACATTAGGGTACCCTGAGGTTGTTCAATACCATCATTGCCACTACTTCTTTCATTACCATCACATTTTTCAAGAACAACCATACGATTTCACGTGTCTGAAAATGATGAGTATTTATTCTAATTTCTATGCTTGTGGCTTGCTTCACCACCTGTAGGTTGGTGATTAACAGTGTGACCTCTTGTCCTAACCATTTTCTCTGTTAGACAAAAATTAAGTTTAAGTTAACATAGGGACTCAATAGGTCCAAGAGTTAAGCCTTCAACTCTAATACCAAAATGTAACACCACTTTTTACTTCATCAAAACTAGGGGAATTTTTTTTACTAACTCATTTAATAACAGTTAATGATTTAATTGGATTAAAAAATGCAACAATTTAAATTAGTAACAAGAGATTACCATATCTTAATTTTTTTACACTCTGAAATGGAATACATTAATTATAGCAACATTAAATTAAACCAGTATTAGTTAAATTTATAATCCAATCAAGTCAACCTATGATAACCATGTGCAACTACAAGGGTTTACAGATCCTACTCGATCCCCCTTAAACACTCATTACAAGCCAATACACCCTATGTATCATTTGGTTAAGCCTTATTACAGGCTGAGAGAACTTGTGATGTCTTCTTAGCATCCTTTGGAAAGGTACTACTATAACCATCATCTGAATCTCGACACTATAACAAAAGAATTGGTGAACAGACAATGCATCCAGTTACATGCACTACTATGGCCATAGTTATTTGGCGTTGCGCTAGCAAGATGAATTCCAAGACTGCACATAAGCCTATGGAACCTTTCTTCCCTTCACCTCACAACTGTTCCAGTCATAGTCATCAGGATTCATTTATGTTGTTTAAATTATTAAGTTTACTGTTAAACATCTTAAGTAATCATGTATTTAATTACTAATTTCACACACGAAACCATACGTTATCACTAACTCGACTTCTAGGTCATGCTGCTCATGTCAGACACCACTTTGGGAACCCTACAGGAAAAGATGTGTCATCGTAATGACCTTATCCATTACGCTGTCATCGCCTTTCACCTGGTAGACAACTCTGAACTGTGTGGGTATGACACATGAAAGACTATGTAAGTCGTGTTATGTTTCTTGTCTTTGAATTAAGTATTCGTTATGAATAACTGATTTCAGTTTGCAACTCATGCAACAATAGGACCCGCTAAGCCCTATGACAGCACACAGAACTGGACCATCTTGGAATACCTAAGGGAAGTGTTGTGGTTATGCATGATGACTTGTGTCATCACACACTCCGTCACCCTTCCCGTAGCCATTCCAAGCTAGCTCGTTCGGGATGTTATCACAATGCTAAAGAAAGTAACACTTAATTTATCACGCGTCATTTGTTAATGATCATAATACATAGCTCTTTGCATTCATGATATGAGAAAGTACACTTAATTTATTACACGTCATCTATTTGTTAATGATCATAATACATCGACAAGATATCATATGGTTATGATTATCTCTGTGTGCACGTTATTACCACATTAGGTAAATGCTACCGTTAACATATGATTAATCATTATACACATGGGATTAATCAGTTTACATATATCATTTGAAGTATAGTTAAATGTGTTTTCATATTAAATAAATTGCAAATGTATCATAACAATAGTGTAATGTGTTTTTTATATTATATTGTCTCGATCTTATCATTTAGCAATAATGAATAAAATCACTCGACAAGTAATAATAAACTAGTTGTACTGGATGTAAGTTATTCATTGACATGTCCTGTCATAAATTTCGGCATCATATCACTTTATAGAACACAAGGCACATCGTAACAAAAAACTTATATCATATTCACAAAATGGAGGTTCAAACCTCATCCGTTAAAGTACATCGAGATCAATGAAATCAAATAGACAAGTACAACATGCCTTGAGATGCCTTATTTAACAACTTGTGAAGTAAAAAACATTCGCCTTTCATCAAAATACATGTACAATTATTACATACAATTAAGTCGGTACAATTTCAAACAAGTATTTTGTAATCCAATATTTTACTCATTTCGTAGTTACTTGCTAAACTGTACATATTGAAAATGATAAAGTACAACAATGTACATGGTCAGTTCGCAATAAATTGACATGGAATATACAACTCACTTGACCCTTATTATTCCATTATGAACTAAAATAGATACTAGTATGATTGATTAAATCGTATTGATAACATTTATCAGTGAAACATTCAAGAACTCTCACTAATGTCACAAATATCATGATGCAAACTATATATCCTCAAGACCATATATATGAACTTCACAATTCAATGATAAGGTTTCATTCAACATCGTATTACAAAGTCACCCCATTCGAGTAACCTTAAAAACCATACCAAGCCACCTTATTAAGAATTAACATTATCAGTATGGCTTTGACTTAGATCCAAATAAAATCCAAGTCAATAGACCATCATAATCCAAGTTACATGGTGGAGATTAAGAGTACAGGGCAGCTTAATATACCAACCAATGTGGTAATCTACTTTCCAAGTTTCTCATAAGATTTTAATTCCAAGCATAGATTTAAACAAATTAACACTATCTTCTAACTTTGACTTATGTCTAATAAATCTAAGTAATAACCACATAATCCAAGTTACTGGTGGTTTTAAAACAGAATTATTACATTGAAACGTTTAATAATTCAAACAATTGCCAAGATAATCATTACCATTCAGTCTCCATATGATTAAATTTTCCAAGAACTATGATTCTAAACAGATCACTCTGTTTTCATTCACATTTCAATATGGCATAATAGAACATTGCTAGGTAAATCAAACCTTTTAACAAGGACCTAGGAATACTACCATCACCCAATACTTTGATCCTCTAAAGGTCAACCCACTTAACCATCTATTTGGTTAGTAAATTCCTAACTTCAAAGACTACGATATATATTTTTGTATAGATACAGAGAGCAGAGAGAGAGAGAGAGATTCGTTAATCATACTATGACACTTTCTATAAAACTCAATGTCTAATTAGACAATCCTACCCACAACCCTTTGTACAAATACGAAAACAAATTCTTGAGTATACATAGTTTTATAGATTCCTGAAGACCCTCACCCTTTTTTTCAAACCATCAAACAAATCAAAGACTGGACACATACAATGCATTTATTTCCTAAATAAGGCCATAGTATTCGACATAAATGATCTTCTTTTGCCTATTTTCCTGATAAAATTACACATTGCACTTTTAGAATATAAGAAGAGCCATAAGTATATTAGATACTCATTATATATCACAGAACGGCACAGCTTGAGCAATCCCATTTACCTAAAAAATATGGAAAAATTGTACCATAGCTTTCCTTCTCTGAAGAACTGAGTAATATTTCACAGTTATCAATCGAGAGATTCTCAAGGTTTGACCCTTCATACTGAAGTAAGAATCATCCAATTTACAAGTTTAAATAAACTACCTCACAGATTAAGAAACAATAACCATTTTCTACATTCCAGGATATGTTAAACTTTTGTGCTAAATACTTCGTAAAGTGAGAATAGTAGCTTATACAATATCCTCCACATATCCCCTTTCGGATATTTACCCTGCCCTTTTTGGTGTACAACATAGAAAAGAAATAAAAGTGCAATATTTAAGCAAATAAGACACGCATAATCCATTTCCGGATCTACAAATAATTTTAACTTTATCCCAACATGACAATTTATCTTAGAGTAACATAGTTTGTTAGCAACAGTATAAACACCAATATGAGACCATTAACCATACATATTATATCATATCATTTCGTAATGATAAGTATAGACAAGAAGTGAGTTAAGATTCCATGCTTGGGAATTGTTAATCTTCCTTAGCTTTTTCCTGCAAAAATCCCTAAAAACAACAACCTTTTTTTCAACACCAGAGATTGGAGCTTCCCTGAATCATTCTCAAAGTAAAACACCGAAAATCCAACACGGGTTAACTTATATTCTTCCAGTCTCTTTTTAACTTATCTCATATCCCAATATATAATCTCAGTTTCCAATTTTTAACCCAGAGTGCACATTAGCTCATTGATAATGAACTAATGTTTGACATAGCTCTACATTTTTTCCCATGGCTTTGGTCATCCAAACATGGAGCTCGCGAACTAAAACAGGTTTGAGAAATTAACTAACAACAATATCAAAAGATGAACATGCAATCTTGCATGCTCCAGCTTCCTCGAGAAGCTTCTCCCTTCTCCTAATGGTACTGCACATATCCCATAAATGCAATTAATACCTCCCACATTTCAGTTCCACATAGGTGGATTTTAATTAATTTGCATCTACTTTCCTACTCAAGAATGATGGTGGAAGACAGTCTCGAGCGGTCGAAGACTCGTTCAACACTCCACTTTTTTAAACCCTTTGCTACTTTGAATGGTCAGACTAAATCGAATACTTATTTATCATTCCAATTATTCTTAGTACCTTGCATGAGGTCAAAAGGCTTGATAAAACATTGGTCAATATAATTCCTGTACTGCATGACAAGGTCCATTGTTGAAACAACATAGCATATCCATTCAATAGAATGCCATAAGATTCATATAATACCTATCAATTGATAATGCCTACCTTCATGGTCTTAGACCATAATATTGCATTGCCATGGGAACTTCTGAAAGGCCTTGAGTCAACAGTGAAACATGCCTTCACCTCAAGGCTTAATGATCCATTAGTGATATCTTAAGCCCTTTCCAAATGATACATATGCCAAAAAGTTTGATGCTCTCAATCCAATGGTCCTATACCCTGCCAAGGGTCGGTTTTATACCATCATATGCAAATAGAGTTGGGTCATATGACCTTATGATATTTAGAATACATGAATAGTGATCTAACCCCAATGATATGCAAGTGAACAATGAATATAAATAAGGTCGTATATTGTTCCTCTACTATAACGTCTATCCATAGACCAAGTTGTATATAAATAATACAGAGTCAATGATCAACATAAAAATGACATGTCACATTCTAACAAAAGATGGTCAAATTACAACAAATAAGTTTATACAAGCTATAGGGTAGTAAACCTGATGTCAATAAATAATCGACATTCCCAAAAACTGTACCATTCTATTGCTCAGTCAACAAGGATAATCAAACCCGTATTAACTAATGGATCGATGCCTTTACCTGTTTCTGACCATTCAAGGAGTTACGTCTCCTTATTGCACTATCAAGATATCATAATTGTATCCAAAGAGTTAGTACTCTTTACACAATTACCTGTATTATCCAATCATTAAATGACTAATGATATTGAAATAGTGTATAAGTTCAACCTTACTTTACAAATCACTTCATTTTCAACATGAAACAGTAAAGATAATAATGTCAATGACAGGCTACAAAAACTAGGTAAGTATGTCAATGTATGAAAATCATTCTCTACAGTCAAATAGGTAAGTCATAATCCACAGTAGCAAGATGCAACATAGCAACATTAGCCATCCAAGATGGTGTATAGCAATCATTCAACAATGTACTGCACATCATCACTCACAGTACAGAAAGTGCACACAAGCAGCTAAAACAATAAGAGTTCATCATCAATTTCAAGTGTTTTACCAATGCTGGGGAACAAAAATGCAATTACATGGTTACGCATGCAACTACGTGTTCATGTGTGTATCATTTTAAGGATATATGCATACAGTGCGTGTTACTACATACTCTAACTACACTGATAAGGCTTATTCTTATCACCTTCATGAATCACTTAACACTTTACGACTTATCCTAATGGTTTAACAGACTAAAATTGCAAGATGTGACATTTGTTTTCCAATGTGTTAAGTTTGAACGCAAATGAACTATCTATAAAGTAAAAGGCAATAATAATCCTTGAAAATTTTACCTCTTCTAACAACGTGGGACATTCAAAACTCCCACTCTTGACGAGATTCCTACCATCCCATTCAAACAATTTCAATACTTTACCTATCTTGCAGATTCCCTTCATGGCTATAGTGGTCATCTTGAGGTTGTGGGTCATACTCCCTACAACCTTGTAGACTCAGGTGATGATGAGATTGATGAAATCAATCTTAAGATTAACACTTCCAACTTACCCCGATTTTATCATCTCTTAGTTCCTTCCTTCCTTATGACTTTGCTCTTGCAAAAAGGTCACCAAATTCATTCATCCTATGACTATCATTGATTCATGTGTTATTGACATTACCAAACCTGAGTATGATGACGAATATACCCTAAATAACCCCTTCTTAGCAAGATACACCGAAGATAAAAATGTGTAGATCCTTCAATATTGGGAATCATTACAATCTAATTCTAACCAATATGTGTATTATGAATTTGATGTTGAGGATGACAATATTATGGATTATACCCCTCTAATTAGTGACCCAATGTCTGAACAATAATTTACTCCTCCAGTTAGCTCTTCTCCTATCATACCACTTGTGATATCTTATCCTTTTACTCCCTCTCCTATTGTCTCTACGAAGTAACCTTCTGAAATATTACCTCCATTTCTTCTTATTGTTGTGGATCCTGATACAAATGAGGGTGAGCCATATTGCACATCGCATGATGTTACAAGGCATGATGTTTCAGATTGTAGAGCTTATCAATGACATATGAAGAAGTTTAAAGTGAAGGATAGGAAAGATCAACAAAGGAAATCCACATGACCATCTTGTTTTGCACCACTCTATTGTTCTCATTATGGATTTTGTTCTCATACCGATGAAACTTGTAGAGTTATCCACCATAAATTTCAAGCCTAATAACCCTCTCCTCATGTGTCTAAGTGGATGGCTTGTTCTTCTCCTTCACATCATCCTACTTCTATGTCATCACCTAGCTCTCAACATACTGACATACCTCTCCTTGTCCCTCAGATGATATCCGCCATGAATTCCACAAACATATCTCTTAATAGATTGACTATTCTCTATTTTTTCACACGATTTGAAGTCCATCACGGCATTACTGTCATTCATGATAAATTATAAGATCTCATGATTCATACTCTGCATCACTTTCTGCAACAAGTGACATTATAACCGACGCATGTAAATATTTCACATGTTGTATTTGATTCACTTAACTTGTCTCATCTCTATATTTTTTATCTTGTTTAGGTATTTACAACCATTGTCTCCTAACTTGGCTTCTTTGGTAATTAATTTGTTTTTATTTCTATCTTGTTTGGGTTCATCCTTCCCACTTGGGTCTCTATGGCCATTGTCTATTAACTTGGGTACTTTGGTAATCTCTCTATCACCTCCCACTTGGGCTTATCTCTCATATCTTGGGATTTCCCTCTTATTGGTTCTTATCTCGTTATTCTAACACTTTCATATCCTTCAACACATTACTACAGTATTGGAGACACTCAACTTTGGTAATTTGCACTTTAACATCACTTGACTTGACAATGTAATCTTGTTATGATAAATACCATCTCTCCATTCCCGCTTAGCACTTTCTGAGGTATTGTGTTTAACTTGTCCATCCTTGCACACTGACATGTCAAAAACATTTGAGAGAACAATGCATAAAATCCATAATAAGACACCAAGCAACAAGTTCCAAATTTCATTTGGCATATTTTCTATCCCATAGCAGAGTCGTATAGTTTGGTCATTTTATATCTTGTCATTGCCAACTTGTACGGTCTTGGACCAACATACCTTCCAACTTTTCTTTCAAATTCATATCTTTCGTTGGATCTTCTACTTCATTTGGGTCATCTTATATCAGATAAATCATCTATGGAGCCCTATATAAGCAGGTAAACACTACCTCATTTGCTAATATAGAGATCATATGGTAATGCATCAATATACTCACTTCCTACACTTGCAAAAGGCACTCACAATTCCCTAAATCTCACAAAGGCACTCATTAGAGCAGCACCCACATCGATTCTAAAGCTTCTTACCAGGTTAAGAAAGCATACTCTCTCATTTGCAAGCACTCGAACATCCTTCCTCACAGTATTTTAACAAGAGCAAAATTCAAAGCAAGTATTGTCAAAGAAGTTATCAAATCTATTTGATCTATCTAAATATCACATGTTAGGTGGAGAACGACATGTGGTTTGAGGCCTCTTCGAAGTAGTGCCAACGTTGGCGGTGCACGTGGGTGCCCACAACCCAACTAATTTTTTTTTTGCAAGACTTTTCATTCGTGGTTATGGTTTGAGATGATATTAAGTATGTTCAAAGAGCCTTGTTGCATGATCAACAACTAGGGTTTGACAGCGACAGACAAATCCAGGCAGATGACCAACACAAAAATTTACAGAGTCAAAAAAAGTAAATTCAAGACCGTACAGAAGGGTCAAAACCGTACAATACAACCCTATAAAATTGGTAAAGCTCATGTCCTATGACATTTTGCAATAACACTTCCATTTCCAAAAACTCCCCCCAAAGTTTAGATCTCCATGTTCCAACATTGCGCATTCCTAGAAATTTCTAGAATCGTTTGCAAATAGCTAAGTGCACTCATCCTCTTGTGTTTTCAAGTTCATATCTTGTGTTGCAAGTATTTAGAACATTATTATAATATTTTATAATTAATTTTGGAAGTTAATTAATCAGAATATCCATTTGTATCTAACCCTTCATCAACTTAGTGTAAATTTAATTCACTAAATATCTTAGATTAACATTGTCTTGATCTAAAAAGGGTGTAATCAACTTTTATCATTGCTCTAAGCCTTTTATTAATTCAATTTCTTTGCCATAAATGTTCATACATTTGTGTAAAATAAAAAATAAAATATGGAATCATAGAAGTAATCATACATCGACATCAAAATTAAAGACACGTGGCAACATCAAAAATTGTATCATATATAAATCAAATGAATAATATATCCATCATCATAATACAAAATATCTACATCATAATACAATATACATCCTCTCCCTTGGATAGAGGTTGTCTAATGCTTTGAGATAATGGTGACTAACTCATAGCCCTCGTGAACACCACTAATGAAGTGGCTCTAGATCAAGCTTCCATAGCCTCTACCTCTGCTCAAGGTTTTCACTTATGCATTTGTTAGCCTTGTTTCTTTCTCTCTATCGAGTGTCGACTATGCTTAGAGAAGCCCTTGCACTAGTGACTTTATATATATGTCCACCACAGTTTCTTGGGTACAGTTGGTACCTTTACAACATGTGGGTTGCCTCCCCTATGAACCTAAACGAACTCACTACATCACCAACTTCTGCTATTGTTAGATCCTCCATAGCCAAGATGTCTATCACATCCAATACACCATCCAAAATCTTATGATGTGCACTCTCAATCAATGAATACCACTCAGTCATTGTCCACTCTACAATCACAACACGTCACTCATCAACACTCTCAAATATATCAATATAGTAATTTATTTTAATCATAAAACACTAAAATCACATAAGCGACTATAAGGCTCACTTAGCTGACCAAGTTTCTCTACCATGATTGTCATGTTTGTTCGACCTCCCAACATTGCATCATCATCCCCCCTCATCTCTCGACCAAGCGGGCTCCACTATTCATGCCCACCTTTCTCGATGCACTAAGATCATGTGGCCCCCTCTTACCCCAACTATCTAATCTAGGTATTGCATAATATGGGGTCATAATCATCACTCCCATCGGTGTCAAATAACCTCCTCTTGTTCTTTGCATTCGTCACTCTCAGTGACATCCTCTAGATCTCCCTTCTCCTCTCACCTCCAGGGCACTATCCGGTCTAATTACCTTCCTATCAAAGTTATCCCCCACCTCTACTATCTACGTCCCTATTAGCCCCTCTCTCTCCTACATTATTGTTGTCTAGCTCTCGACTGAAGAGTATGTTGCACTCAGTGTGGTCTACGTTGCGAGATAGATGCCACTAGCCCTTCTCTCCCTTCTATCATTTAAGGTATCATTGTCTATTTGTTATGAGAGGTTTTGGTATTACATGCGCTAACCACCTGAACTATAAAGGAACCTTATCAATTGGGTGTCTCCACCCACCACAACGCTCTACAATCTCCAGTACCCCCTCTGTATCTATTGTGGTCTGATAAGTAGGCCATTAATTTTTCATCCCCTGATACAACTCCCACACCAAATGATCTTATGGTACATGGATCAAAGACATGTAACCCATTGTCGCCCTTACTATAGGGCCTCTCTCCCATTGAAGTACCCTTGGGGTATCCTCTTCCACCTATAGCGGTGTCCCTATAGGCATATACATAAGGAAACTCTCATATATCCATGTTGTCGATAAATCGTCAATCCAATAGACCTTTGTTGTCTGAAATGTATCCTATACAGTGCATGCATCAGTTGTATCTGTATAACAGTGCCCCAACTAAATTGCAAACCAAACTTTAATGCCTCCCTACATTGTCACTATAAGAAACAAAGGCATTGCTCCATCTTCCTTGTGATACAAGATTTGTATTACAATCATCCATATCACGGTCTTCTAGATATCCAAAATTTGTACAACAAAAACAACAGTCATTTGTAGCATCAATGACCCATGTATGGTAATCATCAGTGCTTATCACCCACTGATATAGGGTTCTCTTCTCTATTGTATCGAATGAAGCATCACAAAACACCCTGACCCCCCTTAATCAACAACTTGAGTATGGCGTGTACATCATGTAGTGTGATGGTAACCTCGAAACTCTATCATACTACCCTTTGTAGACACAAAATCACACACTTGGGTACATTTTCTAGGTCCTAAAAATCATGCTAGCATTTGCATGATTCCTAAGCAAGAAAACTCGTGGTTACACAATTGTCTTTGGCCTCTTTTCTTTATCTCATGTTTTCTCTTTGGTCTTACACACCCTATAGCCAAGTCGGAACTTAACTCATTTATCTTTTATGGCTTCATATACTGCCCAGCCAGGACAACAACGCATAGGTGCTCATGTCCTTTCTAGGCGCCCCTAATCCTTCCTTACTTTACTTGTTCCTTTTGGGTCTCTTTTATCTTTTGGGCATCTTTTTCACTTATGGGTCGGCCTTCCAATTGGTAATCGTGAAATTCAAACAAGGGAATCATATAAATACATAGTTATGTTTTCAAAATAAGGGACCAAGCACTAAGCATTACTACCACCACCTAAGCTTGCATTCAAAAGGCACCTAAAGCACTTTAAAACATCCATTCAATAGACAAGGGACTGCATACACAGCATAGGAAGGGGAAGTTTATTCTATTTCATCCAAACATTTGCATCTTTTAGTAAGTCTAGTCCTCTATCTAGTGCATATTGCACAAGGGCATCCTAGGGCACAATTTTTGCACACACTCACAAGAACTACATGGAGTCTGAGATGTAGTGTAGTGCTCGGTCGTAAGTTCACTCTTTTGAGTGGACCGTCAGGATCATTCTGACTCCCCATTATGCATTTTCCTTTTTAGGTTTGATGTGGCTTGTGGGCTTGTGCAGGTGAACTTCTCTTTTGCATGTTACAAGTACCTTCAACGATCAAAGAGCGATTATCAGGCGACCAACTGGGAACAACTACAACACCTGTGTGACATAGGGAAAACCAGATTCTGAGCATTTTTACAGTCATAGGCGCCCAGAAGCAGTCTCCAGTGCCCATGAACCTCTGTCCAACTACGGGCGCCCTTGTCCGACATTATATGTGAGCTCTAGAATTTGTAATGACCATTTACGACACTATTTACATCCTATTCAACACTTTACCCTGCACAGATCACTTCCAAATTGTGTGTATATTAGCTAAGTCTTTTTATCTATCTCTTGAGCTTAGGGTTTCATACTTGACATACTTATCTGCTTGTGTCTTTATTGTATCTTAATATTTGAATATCATACATTACAGTAGTTACTCTACAATAGGGTTTAATAATTTATTTTTTATTAAATCACCCTCCACTTAAAGGTGTTGGACCTATATTCCCAATGCCTCAAGAACATTTGAATCATATTTGGATCTGATGGGATCCAAATCATCTACATAATATCTCCAAAACCAAGCACTTATAGCTTGTGTAACATCACATGCCACCAAACCCTTCAATAACTCTAGCAACCATGGCACATCCATTGATCTTCATAATCTAACCCACCTCTACAAAGCAAATGCAAATACGCACCCATCAAATCTTAGTTAGAAATAAAAATAAAAATCATAAACAACATAATTAAAAAAATTACCCAGAAAACCTTCCCCTACCCAATTGGCCATGCTAGCCTTTGGCATCAACCCCTGTGTAATTCTTCCTAACCTTCCCTACAAGATCAGCCATGAAGCCTTCCCTTTTCCCAAATTAAATACAAAACATACCTTCATATTTGCACCACCATGTGCTCCATCCTATCCACCTCGACCACCTCCTTGTACTCTTGCTAAAATCACTCAAATCAAACATTTTCAGAGCTCAAAATCTCAAATAGCAAAGAGACAAATGTCTTTCCTATTCTATTATTTATAAATTTTTCTACACCCTGATTTTGATTCTTCAATTTTCAAACATTCATATATTTTTAGCAAAAAACCCTAAAAAATATCTTGTAAGTTACACCATGACCATAACAACGATTCGATCCTTTTGACATATTGTAGTCACCTCTTCAAAGATAATCTAAAAAACCTCATTTCTCGCAGATCTCTTGCCACATTCTAATGATCCAATCCATCCCTCCCATGGCCTCCTCGCTAGGTGATTTCACTGTTATTTTACTAATTATATTCTAGTGTTTCTTTTTTAATTGTCTCTCTACGGTTACAAGCAACCTCTACACCCACCACAGGGAAGTCAAGTGACACCAAAATGTACAAATGAACGGTTATATTTTATCTGGTGGAGAGTTTGTTATTCTTTTATTGCACCGTTTTTTAACATGTACTTTCAATTTTAATTGTTGCATCAATATTTTCCAAAGACCATCTCGAGTTTTACTATTGTGACTTGAGATTATCTTCAATTGAGGCATATGTATACACCTTATTTTTGACATTTGCCAACCATTTCTAGTGTAGGAGTTGCAAATCATTATTTTCTTTCCCGTGTGCCCTAAGAGGCATGTCAGGCTTGGGGGTGGCCGGATTTTCTCGCGTGGACCAAACCACTAAACTTTGGAGAAATAATGCTATGTTGTCATTTGATGCCATAATTACCCTATCTTCATTTTGTAATCCCTTGATCAAATATTACCCTCGTTATATTCAGTTGTCTCGCACTTGCAATCATTCCTAATCTCCCCATCACATTTGATCATTTAGGACATTTGTCATGTCCCTTATGTCTCTACTCTCCATTCCCCATCAATTTGCACCCTTGACTTTAGGATTTCCCACAAAGCTAATAAGATCAACCATGATATAAACATCCACACACACACACACACACATCTTGTCTTGTCATTTGATATCAGACATACACACCATATCTTTAATTTATATCTTCACACTTGGCTAACTTCAAAGGTCTTAAAGTTTACCTTCTTACATTTGAATCACCGTAGTGAGAACTAAGACTAGAGATCTTTTTCTACTTCTACTTCTCCATCATAGTGGTTCTCTCAAAATATTTCTTAAGAGAATCAATACATGTGTAGTCACACTACAAATAATTATTTATTACTCTTCTTATTCTTCATCTTATGTTTAACAAATGGTTGATCATACATTTCTCTAAATTAGAGAAGATTTAAATTTATTTTAACCCATTGCTTTGTCTTATTTATATATTATCCCTGGGACTGTGTCCAACCTATACCCCCTTGTGTTTATCCAGCCATTTAAAGCCTTATTAAGGATACGGACTGCCCTAGGCTCTAGTTGTAGCCAACACCCATTTATATTCATTGGATACGTATATTCATGGACAGCTTTGAGCTGTGTTGATAACATGTCATTTTAATCACTGCTATATAAATTCTTTATCTGTTGAGGATCTCATACATTTATGTGAAAAGAACTTTTAAATTTTCTAAATTGATTCCCTACAACCGGAGACAACACTCTCAATGAATAATATATATTTTATATTTTAGTAAACACAAAATTAATGAAAATATGGGATGTCAGTTACGTACAGCAGGATAATGTAATTAAAGATTTCAAAGACTTCTGGTGTTTCTCGTAGAGTGCTCTCCAGCAACTGGTAATCTCAGCCCATTACACCTTACCAACATTAAAGCGCAAACCAACACTTATTAAGTTTTATTAGTATATAATAATATGAACTTAAAACTAGGAAAATAATTGTAGCAACTATCTCGCCATACTGTAAAGAATTCGCATAAATGTGAATTGAACGTGGCATCCCTTTTGATCAGCGCCATATTTTGCAATTATTTATATGCTAATGTTGTTTGTCAATTATTCAACCGAGTACACACAATGACAAAGAGGAAATAAGTAATTCTAATCACGAATTCCCAGGAAAATCGAACAAACCGACAGATTTTGATGTTATTAAATTACATATTAGTTATAAGTGAGATGACCCCATCACCACACTTAAACTTTAGGGTTTTGTATATTCATGTATAGGTCTTCTTAGTACAAAATATACATATCATTGTGTAGCATTTTAATGTGTCAAATCACTATTTTTATTTTGGGAGTTTATTTGGAGAGAATTGTGGATTTTGAATTGATTTAATACACATAATTTTTATAAAGCATTTGAAAAGTGTACCAAAAACAGAGCACCATGTGTCACATTGTGGTTGACTCTTAAAAAGTGGTATTAATGAAAAAATGAAAACCCATTGGCACTTTTTTCCTCCAGTTATGGTGAAATCCAAAATACACGTTTTGATACATACACAACTATGGAGTCGTCTCGCCTAGTCTCTCTTCGACACTTGAGATACACATAACAAATGAAAAAACTTATATTTTCCTAATTGGTAATGATAAAATACATGATTATGAAATAGGCTACACTTTCCTCTCTAACTAGTCCCATAAATTAAGACCATTAAAAACACAACTTACAAAAGTAATGTATTAATGTGCAGCCATAAATAGATGGCAGAGCATGCAATCACAAAGAAACAGTACTAAACTTTTTAAGTATGTTTGTTTGAAAAGTCATTCGAGAGCTCAAGCCAGGCTAGGCTAACCTAACTAGTCTCAAGAATTAACACCATTAAAAAAGCAACTTATGAAAGTATTGTATTAATGTGCAGCAATGAATAGATGCAGGTGCAAACAATCCTGACAAAAGAATACTAAAACTTTTTAAACATATTGGTTGTTAAGTCATTAGAGAGTTCAAGCCAGACTGATCTCAATTTACAAATACAAATCCTTTTCCAACTTGCAGAGCATGTTTGTTCTCACTATAACAAGTAGCTGTAACAATGGTGGAGCATGTAATCACGATGAAACAATAAACTTTTGAAGAATTAATTCTGACAACATTGTATTAATGTGTCGCGGTGAATAGATGACAGAGCCAGCAATCATGATGAAACAATACTTAACTTTTTATGTATGTTGGTTGTTAATTCATTAGAGAGTTTAAGCCGGACTAATCTCAATTTACAAATACAAATCCCCCTCCAATTTGCAAAGCATGTTTGATCTCACTATAACAAGTACCTATAACCATGGCAGAGCATGCAATCACGAATAAACAATACTAGACTTTTGATGTATGTTTGTTTCAAAGTCATTAAAGAGTTAAAGCCAGGTTAAGCTAAACTAGTCCCAGGAATTAAGACCATTAAAAAAGTATTATTAGTGTGCAGCGATGAATAGATGGCGGAGCATGCAATCACGACAAAACAATACTAAACATTTTAAGGACGTTGGTTGTTAAGTCATTAGAGAGTTCAAGCCACACCAAGCTCAATTTACAAATACAAATCCTCCTCCAACTTGCAGAGCATGTTTGTTCTCACTATAACAAGTACCTGTAATCATGGCAGAGCATGCAATCACGAAAAAACAATACTAAACTTTTGAAGTATGTTTATCTCAAAGTCGTTAGAGAATTCAAGAAGTATGTTTATTTCAAAGTCGTTAGAGAATTCAAGCCAGGTTAAGCTAACTAGTCCCAGGAATTAAGATCATTAAAAGAGTAACTTATGAAAAGTATTGTATTAGTGTGCAACGATGAAATAGATGACTAAGCATGCAATCATGACGAAACAATACTAAACATTTTAAGTATGTTGGTTGTTTAGTCATTAGAGAGTTCAAGCCAGACTAATCTCAATTTACAAATACAAATCCTCCTCCAACTTGCAGAGCATGTTTGTTCTCACCATAACAGGTACCTGTAACCAGTGAAAGAGTGGATCATCCCATTCTTCTATAATACATGGGAGATCTTAAGAATACATACATTAAACATGAAAAGATAACCTTGTGGGAATTTAGTAATTAACTACTTATCAAAAAATGGAGCCAAAGCCTTCTGCCACCTTGCTCAAAAGAATTTGGCACATACCCAAGTCATGGAATTCATGAATTCTCAAAAAATGGAGCTAAAGCTTTGTACAATTGTTCCTCTTCAAAAGGCTTTGACACATATCCATCCATTCCACATCGCAGGCATTCTTCATGGGTTGCCTGGATAACATCTGCTGTCATTGCTAGGATTGGCACATGCCACCTTTTGTTGTAAACATCCTGTGATTCACAGCAGTTGCTTTTACGCTCCATGTTGACAAGCTCTGCTGCCCTGATCTGCCTTGTGGCTTCAAACCTAAAAATGAATCAAATATGGAGACGTGAGCACTTTATCCAATTTCTCAAAAAGTAGTACCAACTAACTTGGTGAGATTTTTAAAATTTAAACTTCCTCGGGACCATGAAAATAAAGAGTTGATAGAATGAAGCAAATTGATACCTTTATATATGAAAACTACAAAATGCAAAATAGAGAAATGGCACTGTTAAGTTGTTTTCTGAAACGATTTGAAAAATAAAACACATGAAACAGTACAATTTGCTCATAAAGCAAGCCAGATAGAAAAATGTGCCATTTATATAACTTCCAGAAATAAGATTTTTCGCTTACACATATCATGCTTGTAGATTTTCGGGACTTGATAATCTTTTTCATGTTATGTGATGAGTTTTTTGCATGAGGTTACCTGTCCCAATACTACTCCAGCTCAAGTTTGTTTAACAACAGAGTTTCTCCCCACAATCAAGCCCACTAGGGTTACTGCCCCATTCACAAAACCTTCACCTTTAGCAAGTGTTGTGCCTCATGAAGCATTTCATTATGGAGCTCCCTTAGCTTGTTCATTCATACAATGTCTTAAATCTTAAGCTAAGTAGACTTGACAAATCTAGTCCTCTGTTCATTCAATATGCATATACATACTAAAAGAGGGACAATTAAGCAAGCTAGAACATATTCCAAAATTTTAATTCTTAAGCTATCTAAGTAGACTTGACAAATCTAGTCCTGATTCATTAACTACGCAAGTACATCCTAAAAGATTGACAGTTAAGCAAGAGAGAACATATTCCAAAAGAACAATATAGTAAAAATCTTTAGAGGCTGGTTGGTAAAGAAAGTACCCATCCATTTCTGGCATTTGAACATCCATGAAACATGCATCAAAATTGTGTGGCGGCTGAAGTATAGAAATTGCCGATTTCCCACTGTCTGTACAAGTAACATTGGCACCATACTTCTTCAGTGCACCAGCAGCCACTCTACGATTGACAATGTTATCATCTACTACAAGCAAACGTTTGCCAGACAAAACACTATAAAGAGGAATGGAGGGCTTTGAAGGTTCTATTAGATGCTCTCTCCTCTTACAGAAGCCAAGAGCTAGCTGGAGGCAAACTGCCAGCATGCTGGCACGTAATGGCTTCATAATAACAGTTTCAGCAAACCCTGCAGCTTTGGCTTTTTGAGTTTCTTCGGCTGTCAGTGATGTTGCCAAAAGAATAATCTTAAGTAATCCTTTTGATTGTAGAAAGGGTCCTCTTGGGAAGAGACCAACTCTTACTTCGGATGGAAATAATAGGCCTGTTCCAGGACCCCAAGCATCCTTCTCTATTAGGACCATGTCTATCCCATCTTTGACACTGTCATTCCTACCCCAGTGAAAAATAATAATTTATTTTTTGATTGGAGACAATTAAAAATAAATCAATGTAGAAATGAACAAACATTGTTCAACCAATGGCTCAATCTATAAAATACAGAATCTTGACTTTATGCAATAAGGACAGCAAAAACGATGGAATTCAAGAGAGCATACCTGCAAGCTTCTGTCGGAAAACCATCCATTCCATTCAGCATAGATAGAGCTAATTGAGAACTGGTAACAGTTTTGACCTCTATGCCAAACCTCTGTAAATGGTACTTTGTTACCATTGAGCGCACTGGCTTTCCATCCAATACAAGTGCCTTCATGCCTCTAAAATGAGCTGGTAGCTTTGCACTTCCTAGTAATATATCACCACTTTCTCCATTCGCCTGTCCCACTTTTAACATTGCAGTGAATGAAAATGTACTTCCAACACCTGGACAGCTTATGAACCTAATCTCACCACCCATTAACTCAATCAAGCAACGACTAATACTGAGACCAATTCCTGTTCCACCGTGTGTCCGAGAAGTAGAACTGTCTGCCTGCATAAATGGGTGTAAAAACTCGATGTTGTGCATGAATAGGAATCCCAATCCCTGTATCCTCGACACTAACTGCAAGCTTTACAGCATCAGTTAACCTAGGCATATTCCCATTTCCATGAGATTCTAAAAATATGTCATCGCTGTTAAATAACAACTTAAAAGATTCCCAGTTGTTTTCTCCCATCAGCAGCCTCTAAACCACTCAGGGTATCAGCATTATGCAATGCAGGATCCTCGGTAATATTTTTAGAGCTAGAGAGCCTTTGTGTGAGAATGCTTATCTCTTCTGCAAGGCGTACACAGATAAAAATGTGGCCTTTCTCTGTAAACTGCCAGCACAATAGTCGAAAATAAATTATAATGTTAAGAGGTCAGTCAAACTTTCTACATAATTATTTTAAAACGGCTAGACAAGTGAAAAAAACAAAGCAAAACTAGACAATTATTATGGAGCGTAGAATTGGAACTGAGTCTGACTAGAAAATAATGTTAAGAGGCCATTCAAGTTTCTACATAATTATTTTAAAACAGTTAGACAAGTGAGAAAAACAAAGCAACCATGCAACCGTTTTAAGTTTTTAATTGAATTCAATGTAGGAAAATCGGAACAAGTTTTGCCTCAGTGCATTTAAATCACAATTTTCCTGTCCTGTATCAGTGTGTGGTTTTCCATTTGCACACATTGCCTAATTTCATAGTCTAGGTTAGGGACCAAAGGAATTGCAACCATGAGCTATGAGTCCAAAATAAGTTTTTCAACCATTATTTATCCCAACTATGATGTTCCTAACCATTCGCAAATATTTGACAGTTGTCTTTTATCAGGCTAATTTACTTATTTACTTGGAAGTAATGTAACTGCTTATGGCTAAAATTGTTTTATGAAATGCAGGATAGAGGATATGAATACTCAAAAAATATCTCACAACGTATTTGAAGGCATATACACGGGTTTCAATTTAATTTGTTACAAGGAAAAATACTTAAATACTTTAAACACCGCGCATTTCATACAATGCAGGTACTAATATGATTGAACAAAGGTTGACATAGAAGAAGAAACCTAAAGCCACATTTATGCTGTCAATAAACTATTAAAAGCCCTCTTTTATAGCTAAGTTGATCACCTCCTTTGAGGAAAGGAGGAAAATTCAAGTAGCAAACAAAGGAGGAATTCATTCAATAGAAATGCATGAAACTGAGGGAAACTAGTCGCTGAATGCAAGCAATGCCATCTTTAAAGAGGCAATCCTCTCTCCAAGGGACAAAGTGCCAAGTATGTGTATGAATTTATTTAAGTTGTAGCAACTATACATGTAGGGAGTAGCACGAAACATCAACATCTTTGTATGCATATTGTCGAGGATAACTGCACTTCCTTCCATGAGCAAATAATTAATAGCTTTTACCAAATTTTGGACATAAATAGTAATTCCTTAGGAAAATACTGCAATATTATAAAAACGTGTGAGTAAATAATTAATGGCAATAACCAAATTTTGGACATTAACAGAAATTTCAATATAATGTGTTACAAGAAAAATACTGCAGTAATGTTAAAACCTTGTATTTCACACATTGCAGGTATTAATATGATTAAACCATGGTGGAGATGGAAGAAGAAGCCTAAAGGCACATTTAACTGAAAAAACATTCAGAAAAGATGTTGAAGTTGAATTTTCTCATGATTTTGTCCGGAAACATCTCAAACTACTGAAGCTTAAGAAAAGAGCAAAATATGACACAGTGAAAATATGAAGAATTAGACCAGAAACATTATTTTCTGCCTTATAGCTGCAGTTGGAATGGTTATTAACAATTCATTTATTAAAAAATGCACAGCACCAAACATGAAATACATAAGTAGCAAACTAAATACAAATCAGCTTGAAAAATGATGGCAAAGGAAAAGGGAGTACTTTGACAGAATTGCATATGAGGTTGGTGAGAATCTGCTGGAACCGCCCAGGATCACCAATGACAACTTCAGGAACTCTTTCAGATACAAATACTGCCAGCTTCTCTTCACCAAGAGATCAGCACATACAAACATCAACAATCTAGTCAACTAATAATTACAAGAAAAAACCCCTTCACCAAAATGAGAATCATGTTTACATCTTATTACTTTCCTTATCATAAATTACTGTAACAAGCCATACTACTAAATTTGCAAAGAAAAAACAACTTCATGCGTATGCTTGGGTACCTCAATGCCTTTTACTTGAGCTTTAGCAGAAAAGAGAGACAAGACGCTGTCAAGGACAGAGCGGATATTGAAAGTCACTGTCTCGAGTTCAAGGCGTCCAGATTCAATTTTTGCTTGGTCCAAAACTTCATTTATTAATGTTATCAAAGCTCTTCCACTTGATTGTGCTGTCTGAGCATACTCTTTTTGAGTAGCATCCAAGGTTGTATCCATGAGCATTTGAAGCATACCTGCCATCCAGAATTGCATAGAAGTGATTATGCATTAGTCAAATTATCCCTATCCAACCTCTTAATGATTTTCATTAAATACAATAACCTGGCACGAGATAAATAGACAAAACGAAATGCATGGACATAAAATAGATGGGAAAATTATAAAAATATAGCAGATGGATTTATACATTAACAGCCAAAAGACTTTGATTTTTTTAATCAAAATTATAGTATTCATCTTAGAGAAATATTAACCAAATTGAAAACAAAATTTGACTACAATGATTCTCGTCGTTTATAAATCATATGTTTCAAATTGATGTTTTAAGGGTAAATTCATAAAGGGAAAGGCTATGTGGAGGTCGCCATCTCAAACAGAGTAAAGCATTTCTATTATGAAGCAGTTGGTCATTTCTAATCTAGGCATTTGCCTGTATTCAAACAATAATACATATTGATAAGATTAACATCCAATCCAGCCTTGGGTTTTAGGATACTTTCACAAAACAACTATAGTAAAATACTATTCAATGTTATTTGCCAAACCCATGCATTTTCTTGGAATGGAATGTTTTGGAATAGCATTTTCTTGGAGAATCGGCTATTTAAAAACATGGAAGCAAAAGCACTAGAACTTGAATGGAATGCATTAGTCTAGGACACCAAGAGTTGAAAATAACAAGTTTAGATATTCATTTATTATGCAAGAGGGCATCATTTCATGATGCCACTGAAAACTTGGAACATTCTGTCTTAAAAATGAAAAGAATACCAGTTAAAATTTATAGGAAAATTCAACATACAGAATATATTTCCAACAATCTGCTAAAGTGGCAACATTATTGAAACAATGTGATTTCTTTCCAATCTATAATATTAAACAAATTATCCAGTTAAAATGCAGCTGCAAAACAACCAGCACAGGAGAAAGATAAGGAACACAATTTCATGATAGACTTCAGTTATAAATATTATGCTGTTATATTAGATATCTTTCTTCAGCAATTATTATTGGCTGGAAAAATTATTTTAAGACATCTGTTGTCATGACAGAACTGTCTAAATCTACTAGCCAATCCAGTGGTCAACACACTAAATTGCAAAAACGTAATATGTGATGCAAGCAATCAACACAAGCAAAGGAAACGAACCTGATTAACACTTACAATACTGCAATGTAAATGAAAGCTATATTAAAATTGACAGTGATTTATAAAAACATGTAACAATCTCAAGTAAGTGATGTGAAGCTGCAACATTTTAATTTTTAGATTTGGATGATTACTCTTTAATAGCTACTCCTACCAGGAAATGTGAAGTTAAAAAATAGACAATGAAACAATTTGTTCAAGATCTGAAAAGTCGTGTGACAAGAGATCCCCAAGAAAAGATGAAAATATGTTGTGGAGTGGGAACCCCTTTACAACACACTATTTCAGTTTCCACAAAAATTGTAACTTTTTGTTATTTTCAGGGTCCATTTGGAGCATTTGAAGGAAAGACTTATAGGGAAAATCCTAGGCTTTCCAACTAACGATACAGTTTCTGAAACTAACCACCAATGAAGAAATTGTGACAATGACAATGTAACCATCTTAATGGGAGGTGGTACCTCGAGGGGGTGTCCTGAATTGCCACCTAAACCAGTTGTACCTCTTGGAAAGCAACGATGCCCATTCTTCTACATCTGGTTTATTATTTCCTTTTCAGAGTATCAGTGATATTCGTCCACTTAATGAGATAATCCATCCAAAATTCATTGGCATTAATCGTGAAGAAATGTCGACAAGCCAACACATAGAATTGTTGAGATCACATTTCCTCATTTATTACAAGGATGAAGATTTGGACTCTTTACCAAAACATTGACAATCATTACCAAGACATTGCATCACATTTTATTTAATAACCTTATGTTGATTCTTTTATTGTGGTTTTAAAAGCTGCCAAATGAATCTAATGAATAATAAAGGTGCAAAAAATAGGGGCTTACCATGTGCGGGCATATCTTTTCACTTAACTCTGATTTGTCTGCAATTTTTTGCATTCTATCTACAAATTGATACACATTTCTTCATGATATTCCTGCATAGCTTGGTTGTGTATTTTCTCTACTCAACATAATCCTTGGATGACAGGGTTTCCAAATAAATAGAGATGCTCTACATTTCTATAATTTGAGCAGAACATCACACACATCCAAGGGCACCATTGTTAGAATTTGGCCTAGGATGAACCCGTACCCTAATAGCCACATGATGCTATCAACCTAAACACTGACCCACACCAGATCTATTTGACAACATAATGATAATGATCTCATTACTTGCTTCAATATTACACTCAGCTCTCATGTGTAAATGTGAGTGAGAGCCCTTTGTTTTATGGAGAATAGGCTTAGTTATTAAATTGATGTAGTTGGACAAAACTATCCAATATGCACATGCAAAGCCACCACCATTGGCATGGCTGTCACAAAAATACAAAATAGGTGTAGGATATTAATTAGCATACGTCCACTACTTGAATAGACTCGAGCCACAAGTCAAGATTATCCTCTGTAAAATAAAATAATCATTTTACACCAACAGACGCATCGCAAAATACTTCATCTGCAAATAGCTTAATTGTGCAAGGCAGGTGACACTATCATTGATGTGCGGATTCCTTGTTTAATTCTCCAAGTATGTGTGGCTAAGGTTGAGGTGTGTTAATAAATTCAACATCCTAAAGACATCCTTCATGATTAAATTCTTTTGAATGCCACTATCTACTATGGTAGTGCAGAGTTGTCCCTTCATCCATAGCTATGAGTGGAAATGGCAATGCAATAGCAATCAACCTCAATAATTTGCTTCCCTTCGTCCAACACAAGGAAATGTTGTTGGAGCTGGAGTTAGTTTGCTGTCACTCACAGCAATTATCTGGCACAACTTTTTTTGTTTGAATGCCCCTTGATATTGCGGACGTTGCACCACTTATAGGTATCTTTTTATTAATAGTTGTCTAAAGAAATCATCTTTGAGTGAGGCTTTAACCAAGAGTCTTTATTTTGCTGCTTACTCAGACTTGATGCCATTATTGCCATGAGAAGTCTCTGTCTTGCCTTTACTTTCAAACTCCTCAAATCTTGACAGCATATTTGTAGGTTCCTTCCAACCTTTGAACCTTTCTAGAATTTCAATTCTTATTACACATAGAATCACAAGACATTGCAGTATTTCAGAAATCTGTCTCTCCCACACATAAGAACTTTTGCCAACAAGGCATGGGATGTACAGGTGTAGTCTTAGATTGTTTGTTCTTGTCTAAGTAGCCGATACATTTTGGATACGGGAGCGGGTACAGAGTATCCGATACACTTGGATACGACAATGCAAAAAATATATAAAAATTAAAAAATATATAAATTTCAGCCTTCTAAATACATTATATACATTTCTTAAAAAATTAACATTATATACATTTCATATAAATAATTTGTAAACCTATACGAACCACATTAACATAAAAATGTTGAGTTACATTTATATAATAAAAACTTAAAAAACTATAACATAAAATATAAAAACCACATTAAAATAAAAAAGTTAAATTTATAAAATAAAAACTAAAAAAGCTATAACATAATTATAAGAAATGAGTTATATTCTATAAGTTATTAAAAAACTATAATATCTAAATTATACAAACTGAAATCCCACTCAAATATTAATACTTTATAATCTATTAAGAACGTAATAAAAAAATCAAAAGTTATACAAACAAAAGAAAATTTTAATGAATAATTAATATTAAAAAATCAAATTTAAAAAAACGTATAACCTAACCTTGCGCCAATAAGGGGAATGTATTAATAATTGCATGGTAATCCCATTCCCGTGCCCAAGAATAAGCGACTGAACCAAAACGGAAAAACAGAAACAGCAAAAATATGACAGGGAGTACAACTAGCAATCGCATGTGTTTCATGAGATGTGAACGCCGAACGGTATATGTTATTTGATTTAGAGGTATAGTTATTATTGATCCACTTAATCTGAAGGTTGTTTCTACATTTCAAACTTGTTATAAATTCGTACATGATTACTTGTGATATCGTTTTCGATAGTTAATCAATTTTATAGTTGATGTTGTTAGTTGTGCATTGGTTGTTCAGTTGGTGTTTTGTTGGAGAAACATTTATTATACAATTGATAATGTGTGTGATTGATAGTTGTAGTGTAGGACTTTAGTTGAAACATTACATTGTAATGTTGTATGTGTACATTTAATTATGTTACAGGTTTGTACTTTTAAAGTTGCATACCATATTTGCAAACAAAAAATAAATGTAGGTATACGTACACGTAATGAGACATGTATACGTTTGCAGTATTTATATCACGAGTGGTAGCATTTAGTGGGCAATTTTAGTTTCAATAAACTTGATTACATTTGATAACCCTTGAACGACCTTGCCGCTTTTGATAGAAGAAATGTTGAGTATAGTAGTATTTGAGGTGCTATGAAAGCAGAAGCTAGTATTTACGATGGGTTGAGTGATAGTAGTCTTGCTTCCTCCCTTCTTCTTGCTTCATGTGCTGGTACGTGCGCCATATTTGAGTATCTCTCGAATGAAAAAGAGGGTGAAATGCGCAGATTTGCAAGCGAGGGTACTCTGGAGAAAGTTGTGAATGTCAGACCCTGCTTTTCAGTGGTTCCAATGTCGACGGTTGCTCTGTGCAAAGTAAGTCCTTGCGACTTGTGGATAGTTAATCCCCAGGCCATTTTAATCAGCAACCGTCTTCGATTCCCTCTAGAAATAGGGGGTATGGGAATATGTAAGGGGTTGGAGGGATCCCAACATGGGTCGTTGTATCTATCAAATTTTACAACAACAAATAAAGGTAATGCTGGTGGTTGTATTGATGCGTCGTAGACAATGTCTGTGATTGTTCCTGTGGCACCATTCACGAGGCCTGCATCAACCCATAGATTTGCAATAAGCATGATTTTTTGTTGTTTGCATAATAGAACATTGTGTTGCAACTGATCATCATCAGGATTTCCTGATACAGTCCGCCTGTTACTTTCAACAATGGATTGGGCGATCAGCACGTTCAATGCCTTCAACATCTATAGGTTGTGGCATGCCACTTGATCATTTTTTGCAAACAAATGTGGTGCATCCTTTAAAATGTTGAGCTCCTGCTGAGTTAGGTGTGTGTCTGTGCGAGACATCAAGAGTTTCCAATCCTCAATTAGAGGGGTTGAATCTCGCATGTGGAGCAGTAAATTCCGGAATGAAACCTGTGCATTGGTTGTTCCTTGTTGCCGAAATATTGTTCGCAATGTAATGGAAGATTGAAATCCCTTCCAAAGGGTTGCTCCCTAGGAATTACTTGCGTAAAGAGGACTGTCCAAAACCGACGGTAATTACCCGAGGTCACCGAGGAGGATGACTGATCTGTTCCCAAATTCAGATGTTCTTGAGTGTGGGAAAGCTTCGCGGAGCCTACTGTCAATTTTGCTTAGCAACTTTGGCCCGATGAAACTCATTTCATCAATAAGAACATATTCTATATGTTTCAGCGATTCTTGAAAAGACGATAATGCACTACCTTCAAGGGGTTTTAGTTCTTTGATTGGAATACGCATGGCTGCGTGGATTGTGGATGCAAAGATGTTGAATGCTGAAACACCGGTAGGGGCGAGCACAAGTAGAGGAGAGGGAGATATGGTTGATGCTATGAATGAATTCCGGATTTTATTTATCAGAAATGATTTTCCTGTGCCAGCCGTTCATTGAATTATCAATCTTAGTGGAGGTAGACGGGATTTGTTTGCTAAATGGTGTAGTATGGTATCAAGAGCTATTTGTTGTTCTGGAGACAAAGTGTGGAAGATGGTGGTGTGGCATGTATGTTGTTAATTGTGTCTGCCTTCTCTCTCTCGATGAATGATGAACCAATTATCTGCAAATCATGGGGAACGTCATGTATGGTCCAATTATTGTGTATGTCAAAATTTCGTTTCCCCAACATTTCAAGACTGTCTAGACCCGTGTTGTTTCCGGGGCAAAGTTGTGCAAAGACCTGCCATTCTTGTAATGGTTCTTGTTGAATACTGCATTCGGGCTCTGAGTCAGAACTAACATCTGTTGCAAGTCCTGTATTTGCGGTACTGCGTAGAACTTGCAAGTCCTGTATCTGCGGTACTGCGTAGAACATGCCACGGTCTGTAGTTGTGCTTGTACATGTCCCAAGTGACATTGATGTCATGTGGGGTTGAGCCAAATTCAAACGCGATATTTCTGAAAGGCTTGTATAATAGGAGTTTTGACCAACAGAAAAGGTCATATGACGTTGATTCTTGAGCAGGGACATCCACAAATCTCGGGTGGACCCGTACAATTGCTTGTATCGGTCGTTTTTTTCCATTTATCACCTTTATGGTGCTTGTTGTAGCTCCAATCTCGAGCAACTTGAATAAGTGGTAGGTGTTCCATGGTTGTTGGACGAACTTTATATGCATCCAAGAAAGCGGTTGTTTGTTGTGCATCGGCGTCACTTTCAACAACATGTCTCAAAATCGTTTTTCCAACATTTAATGATACGAATGGATGGCTGCACATAACAAGTGGCATTTTTTGTAGCATGTGGCATGTTTCTTGTGCGCTTATGTCATGTTCAACAACGCTTTCTGTGAGCATTTTACAGATCGCGATATGTGCTGGAGAATTTGCGTCTGCATCTCTTGAAACTCTGGATAGCATTTGGTGATATGTTTTTGAACGTTGCTCGGCTTTTGAAGCATATTTTGCAATATACTTAAGAACGGCATGGCAGGAAAGTACCGGTTGGCAATCGACATTTGCTCTCCATATGTATATCATTGTTCGATTGTGGATGTTCAATATGTCGTCGTTTCTGGAAGGGAGGTACTTTACTTTCCTGTCACCTTCAATGTGTAAGGAAGAAGTAGGTTACATGGCCCAAGGAGCGTTGTACCTACACTGCAGCTGTGATTGCTTTCTACGCAGACATGTCTGCTCTGAACATTTAGTGTGGCGCTGAACTCGATTAAGCAGTTCTTCAAGGTCCGCATGCGGAGAGGTGGATAGAATTTGTGTTGTATCTAGCAAGCAAGGATCGAAAACGATATCCCAACTAATCATGTACAAATTTATAACAAGTTTGAAATGTAAAAACAACCTTCAGATTAAGTGGATCAATAATAACTATACCTCTAAATCAAATAACATATACCGTTTGGCGTTCACATCTCATTCAATTACCAATAACTAATTCTTAGTGCTCCAAATTGAATATACTTCCAAAATTACTTCCAAAACATTTAGAAAAAATAAACGACAATTTACTGATGAGATATCAAAAAGATCTAATACATTACAGTCGCATCCCATTGTTAGTATAGAATAATTATTTCAATCACAATACTAAACCGAGGGAAAAATTCCCGAAATACAAAAATAAACAATGCTTCCTTTATCCAGAAAAACATCAATCAATCCTTTACAAAATTTCGATTGTCCCCTAACTCAAATCTGACTGTGCGTAGCCGTAGGAAGAAGAAAAAGAGGACATCATTCGTAGAATCTATAATTCCAACGACTTCGTCTTCGTATCTGTGCCGCCTCTATTTATGTCGATCAGAAAATTTGTCAGCCTTCCAGAATCACACCACATGGATTCCCCCATTGCATCCGCCCCTACATAATTATATTTGTATCCTTCAACCGAAGTTTCTGGGACCCAAATCAGAGGATAAGAGAATGGAGAATTCGCATGACCATTAATACACCCGCGTGGTGTGTCAAACTGAAGAGATCTCAATGGCCATGAGGCTCATCCGATGAACCCTCATTCGAAAAAGAATGCCGAAAACGCCATGATCAAGCCGACGAGAACAGCCGCTAGCAATGGAACAATCGCCATTGATGCAGCCCCTGTTAGCGGTGATGGACTGGGCACCTCTGCCCCTATCTCCTCCGCTACTGCAAATACTGCCGATACCAACATCATTACAGCCAAAGCCACCACGTAGGTGGATTTGAGTGCTGCTGCTCCTGCCATCTCCTCAAATGAAATGTTCAGAAGGAAGATCTTCAGGTGGGGGAGGCCTCCAAACGGTAAGATGAAGCAGCTGCGAATATAAAACGGTGTGGGGTTTCTTAAGAAAAGAGAAAGGGGATACGAAACTCGTTGGGGAAAAGGGAAACTTATACTGGATTTGCAGTTAAAAATAGCAGTTAAAAATATGATCTTAAAAATAGAAACGAATCAAAAATTGCATGCACAGTAAAAACGACATGCAAACAGCTGTCAAATTTAATCCCGTTTGAAAAACGTCTAAAAGGTTGTCAAATTTAGGACAGTCATAGAAACATCCGGAGGTCCTCTACCATAGGGGGAACGCCTTTGGCATAACAAGTACGATATAGACAAACCACAGCAAATAGACACACCTTAGCGAAGATATAGACACGTCACACACCATAGCGATTAGATCACAATGCACTTTCCCATACCCTGGCCACTCCGTCACAGCTCCCGCTCCCGCTCCCACGCCATCCAGGAACATTTCGAGCACCTTGGGGGTGCCATATCGGCTACGTAGGTTCTTGTCGCTGGTGCAATTGTTGCAACCTTTTGCTTTGGTCCTCATGGTTCTCCACATAGTGGTTCTTTCTAATTGTCGATATATAGTTTCTCAAAGATTTTCTCAGGGCATCCTTCCTCTCAATTGTTCCCTTATCCTCATCTTCATTCTCCTCTTGGACATTTTAGAGGCAGCATAATTACCACCATTTTTTAACATGGAAAGCAACATTTAAAAGTACAAAACATATACTTTTACTAACGAAAAAATATGATTCCAAATGTTTGAGCCATCCACCTAGTTGATCTGCATCAAGTTCTCCTTCAAAAATAGGTATAGTAAATTTCGTGCACCCACAACCAGACTTGTAGACGAAGAGCTGGACGCCTTTGACACGATTTGTGATAGGTTATGGAAAACTGTTTCATCATCTCCCCTCTGATTCTTGAGGACTTTTACGAGCAACATCTTTAAAGGTTCTCATCTCCCCCTTTGTTTGCCATCCAAGATCATTTAAACCAACAAGAAAAAGAATCTGAATGGTTGTCCCTAAAGACCATACTTTTTTATAATATGTTGTTGTACGATGTGGCATATAAGCATATAACAATAGTGTTAGTGTGATGTGTTCACATTATGTTGTAATTTTAGATATTTACTATCTAGTGTTTGTGTGTTCACACTTGTAAGCTTCATTCTAGGAAGTTTACTAAGTTGACACTAGAATAAGACATTTTTAGGTGTTTGTTAGTTTGTTTATCAATCCAAGTCACATACATGTTCGAGTATTTGACAACTATTTGAGATTTGATTATCATAGTTTAGTAAATCCTTGATTCGTGAGGGCATTTTTTATTCCCTATTGTTGGAACATTTCACTTGTTTCCAAGGAGGATAACTCATTTATAAGCCTATTTAATAGGCAGTCATGTATGTTTGAAAATGAGAGAATTTGCAGAGTAAAAATGTTTTTGTTGTTAGTGTGTTTTGCATTATTCTGTGAGTTTTTCTGAGCTTTTTTAGTTGCAGACCTATTGCTGGAGTTTTCTTGCAGCAGTTCTTTAGGCTGCTCCTATAAATAGGTCTTGAAATCACAGATTTAGTTTGAATTGGCAGTCCTTGGGCAACATACCGGGGTGCAGAAGCTTCGATATGTTTTGAAAGCAATGAAGGTGCCAAAGCAAAATAAATGAACCTAATAAACACATAAAGGTAAAGGCAAGGTAAAGGTAAAGATACTGATAGATATAGTATTTTTAGGTTATCATCAACCGGAATGCCAGTTTGATGCATGAGAAGGGGTTTGTTTTTTCCATTTTATTGTTCAATGAGGTGTTTAACACTACCCCTTCTGATTCGAACATGTGTCCTCCACCATAGAGATCAAGCCCACTCAAGTTGTACATGTGCCTTCACCCTGTAATAAATTACAATGCAAATGACAGCTTTAATGGAAATGTGAGTAATTTATAGAGAGATGGCAATCTTAGAGAAGAGATGGGATGTTCCACTCTGATCATTACAATCAGATGCCAATGTTCCATATAGCTAGTTTTAACAAGAAATAAAATCCCTTAAAATAGGAAAGTGATCAATTTACTGAAGAACTTGAAAAACAATGCGGTGAATTGGAATATATTAGAACATTTCCAAAATTTTGAGAATCCTACATTTTTAGTGGATTTTCAGAGCCCTTCGAAGCATTTTTGAAAAATGTCACATTTAAAGCTTTCACGCACACCTTAAATATAAGATCTCAAGCACTGTGCATTGTACTATAAAGAAATAGTCTCGTACCCTTTCCTTTCAAAATTAAAATAGGTTGAACTTGGGATAATTTCAAGCCAGAGCAATGTACCTTAAGTCAGCATGTGCTAAAACTGACATTAAGTAAAATTTGAAAACTAAGAGTCAGAAAGAGGATAGAAAAAGCCTTAAATATCTGAAAATATTGTCACTTAAAGCTATCAGTTTACATAAACATTAAACAATATCTAGTGCCTGCAGTAGGCCAATGGGAATTAAATAAATGATCAGTGGTAATAGCCCTAAAAAGCAGCCCATGAAAGATGAGCCTATACGATAAAAAAAGAAAAAAAACACTGGTTCAAAAATAAAATAAATCTAATAATGGAAGCATTCAAATATCATATAATGGTAAGGGAGGAATGATTGCCATGATTATAAGCTGGGTTCTGAGTAAGTTGTCCCCACCAGGATAGAAAATTTTGAGTTTGCTGGTGCTTGCTGCAGACTAAGACATCGCCACTATTTATTTTTGTTAAAACATAAATACATCCCCATTCAAGATTTCATAGGAGGGTAAACCCAATCTCAACCTTGGTTTTCAAGGTTTTAAAGTCTTCGTAAGAAATTTAAAAATAACATGAACTCCATACAAGGAATAATAATCTTAAAATAGAAGTTGGCCACTGGACAAACTTGTTCCCACAGCAGAGAATTTTGAGGATGCTTATATAAATGTGTTATTTTAATTTTTGTACGCTTAGAACTAAAAATGTACATGGTACTGAATATGAGTAGGATGTACACCTCAAATAAATCACGCCCTATTTTATTCTTTTGTTGAATTTATGAACTTGTTTTTCCAAACTTTTCCAAATTCTAGCCTTAAAAATATACATATCCAAACAAAATCAAACTGAGTTCACATTACACTACAAAAAACAGAAAATGAACTAGCAAACTCAAAAAACATGATGAAATAATATTATAATATTTGACTTACCAAGAACACCATTCATTGGTGTACGGATTTCATGGGAAACTGTAGCAAGGAACTGCATTAACAACAAAGAGACATTATTTTGTATAGGGTGATATTTATAGCTCAGAAAAATAGTAAAACTTCTAGAATAAAATCACAAGATCACCTTATACAGAAACAATCAACATTTGTATCATCTTTAACAATTACAACCACAATTTTCAACAAACTGTGTTATCAAAAAACAAACATAGAACGATGTTCATTAATGAATTATGGCATGATAAGTTTTTGTAGAAAAAACTATGAAAAGAATTCAAGTTTGTAAAAAAAAATCCAACAAGCTGGGTATGCATGCATACCTTCATGTTTGGGTTAAATATGTCAACAATTCTTGAGCTCTGACAGGGCAAATTAAGAATCAACTATTCTAGTGGTAAATTGGTAATCTATCTGAGGTTCATATTATTCCGAGTCTTCTTCTGCCATGAACAGTTGAAGCAGCTTTGACATTATGCTAGTATAGAAATTATCATAAGCAGTTAGACAGGTAACTTTATAATTCAGCGTGCAAACTGCTGTTTTATGTTTTTGTTAGACATGTAACCACAAGCTGAACGCTAATTGTGAAAAGAGGCCATCTTCTGTCAATCTGTTTAGACCCTAATATATTGCACCATCAGGTCTTTCCTAACCTAAAGAGGTTTGAGATCTTTGACACAACCAAATGTGCCCTAAAAAAAGCCACAGTCCTGATCACCTTTGATTTTGAGTAGTCAAGTTTTAAAAAAAACCTCCAACAAGCTGGGCATGTGTGCATACCGTCAAGCTTGGCTTAAATATGTCAACATTTCTTGAGCTGTGACAGGGAAAATTAAGAATCAACTATTCTAGTTGTAATCTACCTTAAGTTCATATTATTATGAGTTTAAATCTGCCATGCACAGTTGAAGAAGCTTTGACATTATGCTAGCATGGTAATTATCATAAGCAGTTGGATGGGTAACTTCATAATTCAGTGTGCAAACTGCTGTTTTATGTTTCTGTTGGATACGTAGCCACAAGCTAAACACCAATTGTGAAAAGAAGCCATCTTTTGTCTATCTGTTTAGACCCTAATATATTGCACCCCTACCAAGGTTTGAGAGCTTTGACACTACCAATGTGCCCTGAAAAAGCCATACTCCTGATCCCCTTTGATTTTAAGATCCTTCTCTTCCGGAGAAAAAGTTGAAAGCACTAGAAACATTACATACATGACTGTAATTAACTGATTACAAACTAGATTACCTGGGACTTGGCCACATCAGCTGCTTCAGCCCGGGCTTTAAGCTCTTGCATTTTCCTGAAATCCTCCTCAACTCTTTTGATACGATTTATAGCTGCAAACAAAATATGCCCAACTAGAAAGACAATAACAAGAATGCCAAGAGATGTTCTGATGGCTGAATAAGGAATTTGTGGGCCATCAGAGAAGCTGCAAAACAAACACGTATAACAAGTTGCTTAAGAAACATTGATATTTAGCAACGCTGTGTCAAACAGTATATTAATAATACCGCATTAAAATTGAGATCACATTAGATTTTTCATCTCCAATTCGAATTTAACGATGGAGAGAATTCTAAGACCAAAACCCAATAGAATAATTTTCAGAGTTCGGAAATGGATATAGTCTTATTAATTTACGACAAGTACCTGCAGTGCATTTCATGTTTTCTATCAGGATCTGCAAAGTCTAAGTCACATATATGGTAGTCATTTGAAACGTTATTTTCTGACCCATACATCAGTACAGGATCAGAATTGTTTGTTATGTCATACACATTAATAATGATGCCCAAGTTGCCTGCAAGCTGATGAAGCAGATTATCTACCAGTGACTCGACATCAAAGGCTCCACCTAAGTACCTGCCAATATTAAAAGGAAATCGTTAGACAAGTAAGAGATAAATCTTAAACATAAAAAGCTTCTTGTATGAATAGAGTTTAACTTAAATGAATAAATAAATCATTATACAAAATTTAAACGAAAAAAGTCATACGCATAGCCAGTGCCAAATAAAATACAGGTTTCATGAAACCATATAAGAAATAAAAATTATTGGGAAGCACCTAACTTAATGCGCATTAAGTCAATTCACTTATTGAGTGAATAATTCCCTAATCTGGTTTAATTGTTTTCTTGAGGAGCTCTGTTTACTGATTTTCTTAGTGAACTGGGAGAAGACTGTTACCAGAAACAAGAAATTGAAATGACACTGCCAACGAAAACACGACTAGAAACGAGGTTTTGAAGGTTGCAAATAAGAAATAGATTCTTATACAAGGAAATTTCTATGAATGTTTAGAAATTTTAAACTTCTCATATATTCTTCAATCATAATAGTTTTCTAAGCGTGCCCAAGTACTCTTACCTCATGGTCCCATGGAAGGGATAATGCTTATGTTTCTCTGCAAGTTCAGCTCAAATATTCTATGGCAGTTAGGGAAAAAAAAATTGTCATCAAGGATCATATTATTCACTAAATCTCTCTTTGGAAATGCCATTAATTTTTTTGAAGTTGTCAACAATATCTCAAAATTTAAAAACTGCAACCACACACTTGGTGCTCATTTAATTTTTGAGATGATACCAATCATTTCATAGAAGTCTATCACTTTCAAGGAACAATTCAACATTTCAAGGTAGTTAAAAGGCCTGTATTTTACACTCACTTTGATGATTTTTGTTATAATTTTGTCCATGTGATTGGTTTAGGGACAACAAGGAGGTTGCTCAATGATTGTTTAACCAATAACCCTAGTTGTTTGGTGAGGGCTAAGTAACCACATTCGGTGAATTTGATGTAAAAAATTCAAAATTTGCCATATACCAAATATGAATTAAAAAAATCATTCCATATACCTAGTTCAACTTCCTAGTGATTGAATTGGGGATATATCCCTAATGTAGTCAGCTTTCCATGTTGACATGTGTTAGAATTGTCACTTCTTTTACCATGGTGAAAACAATATATAAATTAGAGATATGTCTGATGTAGTTAGCTTTCTATATTAAAACCCTTGTAATCTAAGAACTTACGAACAATTTTTCATACATGAGTTTGTTTCCAGCGTGATATACATGTTGAAATACATTTTCACTTTTGACCTCATGTCACTTAGTAGATTTGTCACTTCCCCTGCCATATGGCTGCATCCTAAACAATATATATAGAAAAAAAATTACCAATTTTGACTCGTGCATTACAACAACGGTCCAACATGTAATGTGTTCCTTGTGCAAATTTGTTAAGGTCACATGAATTGACTGCACCTTAAAAATGAATCTTTTTTCTTCAACTTCTACATTGCAGTTGTCCCCTACTACTTTCCTTAAAAACAATTCCTTTTAGCAAGGATCAACTGACCTTACACTTCTTGTATTTTAAAGTTTCATTTCCTGAGGTCCCTTTAAAATAAACGGAATCAAAATTACAGAACGTTTATTATTTTGAGAGACTTCAATTACCTACTACCAATTTATAAATCTGGATTCCCTCAACCTAAATATATTTTAAAAATCAAATTCCATTGATCATACAATATCATAAGCATGCCACCAGTCCTAAGACGCAACATTCAGATTGGAATATTTGGAAGGTAATACGTAACAAATTAAATATACAAAATAAATTTGTACTATAGCATTTTTCGGAAGAGCCAACATTACAATAAAACTGCGGTCTGAGAATAGAGAAAATTCTGAAAAAGTATTTCCCCTCTATGGAAAAAAATTAGAATGCGGGTATGAGATATGTAATAAGATATGAACAACCAGAAAAATAATTAAGAGTTTCGAAGTTTGTGAAATATTAATCTCTTCTTAAAATTGACTTCCTGTAAAGTATACATTAATCTCGTATTAAAATAAAGTTCCAAGTTCTCAAAATATTATTATTTGCCAATGAGGCCGGCAAATTTTGTCTAGATGAAAATATTATTATTTGCCAATGAGACCGGCAAATTTTGTCTAGATGTTATAGATGCAGTGGTTCGCTACTAAAGTGCTTGACTGGTGAAGGTCCTATCAACGGTGAGGCCTGAAAGTGGGATGTATGTGCTCAGATTCGGGGAAATTAGAAAAATAAATTGTTACCATTAAATATTTCAGACCAAAAAAAACAAATTCGCACGTTCAATCAACAAATATTTTAATATTATGAACGGCTAGGACCCATTGCAGCTCAACAAACATGTAATTGTTAGGAGTGGTGACATGTAAATGTTAGCACTTGGGGAAAGAGGTCAACAGTTGCGAGATTCGTTCAGCCTGCTGTTATCTGTTGATGGCATCATCCGTGATTCTTTAATAAACGCTAGTGGAATCTGCAGTTAACTGTGCCCTCCGGAGCATGTTTACAGGCTGGTACAATGCCTGAGAATGCCACGTTAACTAGCAAACTCCTGTTAAGTAGATGATGTACGCTAGAGTGGAATCCTAAACAGTATAATAGGGTACAGTCAACGTGGACTATTATACACCGAGTATAGATTTGGTTAATAAGTTTCCTCTTTGCAGACCCATAAGGGGGATTACTTTTCCATTTACCCTGTATGTTTTTCAACGAGGCGTACAACCCTCCACCAGGCAATGCAAGAAAGGAGTACTTGTTACTTACCCCACAGTGGCTTCCGTGCGCTGTTGAGGAGTGGCGTGATGGGGAAGTTCTTTACTGTAGACAGCGAAGGTAAAAACTACACCCAAATGGCTGGAATCCAACAGCTTGAACGGAGTCGTCAACGCTCCCTTGCCCGACTCCCGCGCCCTCAATATATTCTCGCGATCATGCTGCAACGTCGACAATGATTAAATAAAACAAGAACTTAATGATTTGTTCAAGATGCAAAAGATTAGTGTGATGGGTTATGGGAGCGCCACCTGGCCAGACATCATGTCCAACGAAATGAGATACGACACAGTCTCCTGAGAAAATACGGCGGGAGCGTATTCCTCCTGCGTAGGCTGCACTTCCTTCGTATACATGTGCCGTATACTCCATCCTTGCTCTTTCTCAAAGGCCTCCCGTTCAGACTGCAGAACGCGCTGAGCGTATGCCACCCCGCTCATCAGCGGCCTCTCAAACGCCGTTCGAGCGGTATACGCTGCAAATATTCTCTGTTCACAAAATAATGAGTATATGTTAATTAAAAAAATGCGTATCATACGATTCCTCCAGATACTTGAAAGCAAAAACGTAAAAATATTACAGATAAGTAATGGTATCATAATCTGCACATATTGCCTTAAATCATCGCAACGTTTCAGTCCGGCTGTGACATTTATTTAATACCGCAAATAAGGCGCCTTCATGCAGTTTTTAAGTGACATTTTGTTAAGATTTAAAGATCTTCGCAAAATACATTATTACATTAGACCGCAAAATTTAGCGAATAATGACACTAGGCGTCTCCAAGAGAGAAATAGTATTCAGTATTTGTGAAGATTGTGATACATTCTAACAAATACGGCGGCAAAAATTATCGAAATTAGTAAACAGTCACCTTTAAAGAATTTGTGCTATAATATTTTGAAAACGTGTGGGTACACTCACAAAATACGTTGTAGGCTTCTGAGGTAAATTTGAAAAGGAAATGAAAATTTGCAATCTGTAGGATACCGGCTGTTGAAAAAACTTATGACTGCTAACTTTAAATCCGTATAATACATTATGTCCAAACGAATAGATTCATCTTTAAACGAAAATAAGCACCTCCGAACGAAAAAAATAGGATGAATTTTCTATCAAATTTTGTAAAACTGATAGAAAAATTTATGACTGCTAGCTTTAAATCGGTATAATACATTATGTCCAAACGAATAGTTTCATCGTTAAATGAAAATAAACACCTCCGAAAGAAAAAAAAATGGGATGAAGTTCTGTCAAATTTTGCAAAACTTGTAGAAAAATCTAAGAATGCTTCAAATTCGGACGGTAAATCCTAATAAAATCGAAAAGAAGCGCCTGGAAATGTGTATCACTGTGAGAATTCGTAAAAATTTGACAAACTAGAAAACAGTACAATGTTGGAAGTTAAATTATGAACTTTGTTCAAAATGAGGACCTGATGTATAGCCGAAGGAGTCATCTCCAAATGGAAGGTAGAGACAAGGACTGTCAAAGCCTGGACGTGATTCATGCTGGTAACAAACAGGTCCTGCAGCATTTTGGCTCTTTCCTCGCACATGCTAAGCAGTGTCTCCTGCCGCCTGCTGGAGATTTCTTGAGCCATAGAGTAATACGTCCACAGCGCAACGGCGCTTCCAATCAGAAGCCACAATAACACCATTATTCTGTACCATCTTCCCCCTGTTCGCCCATTCAGAAACCCGCCTATCGCCTGCCTACACAGCGATAACCCCGCAATGATTCTGTTCCCACTGTTAATACTGCTTCCGTAAGCCCACCCATTACCGCTCTTGTTCTTCTCCTCGCCGCCTTCGGCGCTGCCGTTTATGCCAACCTTACTCTCCTGCATCTTAATCCACCTGGATTGGCACATTTCGTTCTAATCAAAGCCTGGCAGCAGTCGAATGCATGGAGAGGACTCGAACCACAAACCTTTCAACAGAGAAACATAGAGTAGCCGTAGTTTAGCCGATGAAGCCAAGACTCGAACTCCGCACCTCCTCGCGGTAGCCCTGAACCGCTACCGGCCAGAACACTAGCCGTTTTCCCTATTGTAAAAGCTTATACAGCTATGACGTTACGAATGGCCAACGGAAACGCACAATGTTTTCCTTTGAAACAGCTTGTTTGTACAGCTATCACGATGCGTACGGCAAACGGAAACAACAAATGTTACCCTTTGCGTCTGGATGATGTCCACATCGCGTTCGGCTCAAGCGGAATTAGATAAAAGCGTGGGAGTCGAACTCCTGACCTCAAGCCAAGCGAAAAGAAGAATATAGCGGCGAGATTAGAACCCGTGACCTTCCGATATCACCAAACCGAATCAAAATTAAATGCATACATTCTTCGCAGCTTGCACAGTCAAAACGTTGGAATCATTCAACGGCATCGCATTGCGCTCCTTGTAAGCTCACACGGCCAAAGAAGAGATCAAGCAGACTTAAATTTGAACTCTCGACCTCAGACTCGAACCCCTGACCTCGCGATGGAACTAAAACTAAACCAGGCCAAAACTAAACACTAAATGTCATGTCAAGCTCTTACATCTTATTACAACCTAACACACACAGGGAAAGTGGAAACGCATCTCGCTTGGAACATTACGGAAAGACACTGCGAATCGAACACTCCAGAGCTCGAGACAAGACTCGACCTCCTGACCTGAGGAAACAGAAAAGCATAGACTTTGTGCTTCTGCTCGTACAGTTACAGCGTTACGCATAGGATATCTCACATACACTACCTTTAAGTTACCCTCGGCTTTTCGCCCAATCGAAAGGTGGTGAATATTCTCCGCGAATTAAGGAACCCACTGTGACCGTCGGATGTACAGTCAGACATCCGGGAGCGCCGTCGACAGAGAGAAGATTGAGCAAATCTGAAGGAAAGAGATATAAAGGCAATAAAGTGGGGGCTCGAACCCGCGACCTCGGGCGAATTAAAAGGTCCCAGGGCCCCTAGCGTGTTCGATAAGGCAAGTCTTTTCAGCTCCGAGACCATGTCTATTGGGAAGCACGAGGCATATAAGATTTCTGCAAATCTCTGCGGCCTCCCAAAGGACTGACATTTCCTTTTTTTCCTTATTCCAGGGCGCTTTTAATTATCTCCCTCCCTCGGTATCCGTGACATGGGCGTCGCTTTCACACAGAGCAAGAGATGAGGAATTAGAATGAATGAAGGGTGGTGATGATGATGATGATGAGGAAGACAGCGACGTGATGGATGTTTGTCACGCTGCCTGGCCATTGGCACTGTTACCGTCGCATTCGCCTCGATCCTCCTGGGGATCTTGATGGCGACTCGACCAGGAACAAGAACAGTAACAGGAACCGGCCTGCCTGCCTGCCCACTGCCCCTGCCCCTGCCCCTGCCCCTTCCCATTTATCCAAGTCAAACCCTCTACAGTTGTGCATCTTCATCTGCCCCGGCCCCTCCCGGTTTTTTTTTATTTTTATGTAAATGCCCGCCGCTATGAGAAATAACGGCGTCGTACGGGTAACTGTAACCTGTTTCTATTCTTTTATACGCAGACTAGTTAAATGCGTCCATCTGCTAAAATTTATTACACGGATCCTTTGGACAGGTTAAAACCAGGAGTTTTTATTACGTATACTAAAACCAAAAGAATTTATGGGACGGGGACCCCTTTAATTATTAATTATAAGTGTAATTATCAAAAGTTCACTTCATAATGGTAAGCGATTTTCTTTTACTTTTAATTATAAGTATAATCATCAAAATCTGGGGCCACTTTTGACCTAAGTAATAGTCCCGAATTCGGGGTTAACTTTAAAAAAGAAAGTTCAGTACTTGTCATGTACTTCCTTGCTTTGATCTCTAAAGAAAATTCAAGTTCCCATTATGTAATTGTTTTATATATTTTTAATTTTCATCAATCATAACCTTTAATTAATTATAAGTGTAATCACTAAAGTTCATCTTGTAATATGTGATCTTTAGTGTAGTTTTTAATTATAAATTGTTTTTTTTTTTAAATGTAATTATCAATGTTTATTTCATAATGAGAAAAATAAATAAATTAAGATGACTATTTATTTGGTAGTTTGGTGATCTTAAGTCTAAGAGTCGCCTAAATAAAAAATGATAAACCATAGTGTAAAAAAAGTATTACATTATTTTGATTGGAAACTATAATTAATTATTATAAAAGTGTTTAAATACACATTTAATATAAAATATGACCAAAGAACAAATAAATATATAATACACAACAAAACATACCACCAATAACATTGACCATGTCTTCATTCAAAGTTGAAATATAATTTTTTCACACCACAAACATATTTTTTATTGTATAACCATTTTGAAATTTAACATTGAAAATAACACTTTTCAATTTGCATGTAAACTCTCTGATACACCACCTATTTTTCAATTCACTGAGATTTATTTATACATCGTCATCTTCATACTAGTACCATTCTAACCTAGAATGTTTTGATATGACCATTGTTACTTATTTAATTAAATTTCAATCTTTATTAGAGGATTGAGATCGAATGAACATGACAGTCATAAGTAAGATCTATTATGCAAGAAATAAGCAAGTGTGTACAATATGGAAATAAGAGTGACTTAACTTGTATCGGTAGATATGGACTGATTTTGGGTTGGGAAACAGGTTGAGAAGGTTGGATCTAAATTGTATATGCTCTGTCTGGAAAGCTGAGATCTAGAACCTCTTCGAACAAGACCGTCTAGGTGGGGAAATGATTGCCCGAGCGTTGGTGTCTAAACTAGGCATTAGTGTCCTGACAGCAACTCTGCTTTTGATCTTTTCAAGGTCTGAACTTGTCTTCTTCCTTTCACTCTCTATCACATCCACTTCGTTGTAGGGTTCTTGTGTCACACATAAACCTAACAAACAAAACCTAGCTACCTGCACAAGGCTCGAGCAAACATTAGATGGGATAAATAATGCATATGCTTGAGTTAGACTGACCTCAACGATCACCACAATGTGATTGTCACCGAACGTTGCACTACATTTCAGACTCTATGTAGTTCAAGTATGTGTGTGATTGAATTGTCTCTTGAAGCTAGATTGCCCTTGTATCAGTCACACTAAGATAGCAGGCTACAACTACTTTGCCCCGAAGATGAATGTGTGAGATGGAATTCAAAAATAGCCCCTCTTATGCAGTGAATAATGCATCCTAAATATGATCCTTGAATAATGTTTTTTGCCCAAGTAGTAAATAGTAAGCAAAAGCTCCAAATTGTCTAGTTCCCCAACAATAGTGAGTATGTCCCCCAACAATAGTGAGAATATATATGTGTGTGTGTGTGTGTGATTCTCTTATTTGAATTTTGTCATTACCAAAAAGCCGACCCAAAGTGATAAGTAGTAATTTAAAAAATATAATAAACGATGTGGCATTTCAAACTTGAAAAATAGAGGGAAAAGGACAGAAGTGCCCAACATGGACAATAGCGCCTAGGCACTTCTGTCCCTAATGGGTGGTA
The DNA here is from genome assembly GCA_019776745.2 of Taxus chinensis. NCBI lineage: Eukaryota > Viridiplantae > Streptophyta > Pinopsida > Cupressales > Taxaceae > Taxus > Taxus chinensis. The sequence goes on along the minus strand of CM034149.1, from coordinate 905,355,812 downwards.
CTGTTGAGGATGTTCGGAGGATATAACGAAAAATACATATTTGTGTCACATGTTGTCCAATGTTCATAAGTGAAGTAGTCATTTCAAAATAGTAAATGATAAATGTCAAAAGGATAAAGCAATGTAAAAGTAAAATAATTGTTGTTAATATTTTGTTTTCTTACTTAGGAATCATACATATAATGAAATATTTAGAGGCGTGATGTACATAGAATGTGTGTGATTTCGTGACTGCATTTACCCCCACTTTATGTTGGTGAATGAATATTCGATAGCATAAAATAGATAAGATGAGCGTACCTCGTGGAGAGTCAGCGTCTTGTGCTTTAAAATGTTCCTTGTTCCATTTGTGTTTTGCCCTTTTGTCGGAGTAAGGTCGAACTTGCAAAAGAAAATAAGTGTAGTCAATGTTCATGATAAATAAAATTGAACTTTAACTTAGTGAATGTGAAAATAGATATGTGTATTGAAAAATAAGTGAGTCAAGGATAGAATACACATGTATGTCGTGAGAGAAGAGATAGAAATGTGCATGTATATTTGTTACCTTGGAGATGGGTGGAATAATACTAAGGATTTAGGCATCTTGTCACCAAAGTAATGATTTAAGCGCCCTATTAAACTGAGGATTTAGGTGTCCTGTCGCCAAGGGAAGAGTATTCAGAGAGTTGTAAGCTCTACCCTCCAACCATTAATGCTTCCCTTGGGATAACTGCCACTGCAAATGGTCATAAACCCAATAGAAATTGGTCAGGGATGATCCTAAGAAAGCAAAGTAATTATGTCCCTTGCCCAAAGTATGTAGCTTGTCACTAATTTTGTTCATGTTCTTCCTGATAATAACCTATAACTGAGTATGTGTTGTTGGAAATCAAAAAAGACTGTCACTAGAAACCTATTGATTTTGTAAATTGTACTTGTTTTTTCCCTAGGACAAAACCACCCAGGTGGGACACTAATGCCCACCACTCCTATCTGAATTAGGTGTTTTTGTCCCTATATTGATTTTAGCCCAAGTCTGATTTTGAACATGTTTCTTGGCTCTTGTTTATTATATTTTTGTTATGTACCAATCAGTGTCGGATCTCTAAACTATTGAGAGGATGAAATAGTCACCCAATGATTGCCCTCACTCGTTTGGGTGTGTGAGATGAACCAAGGCGAGAGCGGGCCAAATAAGGAAAATTGAAACTGATTTGCACATTTGAAATAGAACTCCTATAGGGGGAATAGGGAATGTGCATGGTGACAACCATGGCACATGCAAAACAATGGGAAAAAGTAGCTAAGATTTTTAGTCACAAACAAACATGGCATGATGCAATAGAAACTAATCAAAACACACAGTAACATGACAAAAGACACGGTGAATAGCTATTTGAATACATGACACACTACTTGGGATGTCACAAAACACTCGAAGCCTTCAAGGCTATAGAAGCAAAACACACAATCAAACATAGGGCATAGCTCACAAACAATGTCAATCAAGACACAAGCATAGATAATATACAAGCAAATTAGATAACCATGGTTAGAAGTAGGTCTGCAAAACAAAGGTTACACATGAAGCACCCGTTAGCATGTTAGAAAAATTGATAGTGTGCCATAATCTATATAGCTGGAAATATGAATGAAAGTAGTAGATATTACAATGATAGAACCTAAATACATAGAAATAGGAAAGGTAGAAGCCCCCAAGAGTCTCAATGGGACTGGTAGAGAACAATGTCGTGCACCATACACTGTGTAGAAACTTGTAAGTAATTTGCATTCACCTCAAAAGTATCATATGAACGTGCATATGTATATGGAAAACAAAGGATAAAGGATACTACGAATCAAAGTAACATGATGAACAATGCGCAACATAGAATAATATAAGCGAGTAAGGATACATGCAACCAAGATCGAAGCTATTGATTTTGAATTTTTGTAATTATTGGAATGAAATGCTATGACTAAGAGAGGGGTACGAGGTTTTTCCCAGTTTATGCATGCAAGGCGAGGTCCATGCAGGTAAGTGCGCCAACAATGATTGGAATGGTGATAAAACCAAAGGCTATGACGGATATTGTCAACTTTGTGGATACACAAATTAGAAGGAGAGAATTGTACAACAAAGACACCAACACAAATGAAAGATATGCCACAAATATTGAGGTCATATCTGCTATTAAGAAGAACATGTATAATCGAATCCTTATGCACAATAACTTGAACATTTATAGGGAGTTCAATGTCAACAAGAGGATGAAGAGGGGGCCATAAGATGTTCGACATAAATTTGAAAATCAATTCGAGGTTACGCGAAGAGGAGGAAATCAGAATGGAATCTGAATACAAATCCTAAAAAATGATATGTTTGAAACCATGCAAAAAGAAGTAGGGTTCGATCACGAGTCAGGTTCACCAAATCATTTAACCTAAATGGTTAAATTTATAGGGGTTAGTAACCGATGGTATATTATCCTAATCAACTAGTTTACAAAGGTAATTGCAAAAATGCCAGGATAATACATTAAATAAGATAGATAATAATAAATGATGGAACAAAGCACTGACAATGAGAGGAATAAGAATACTTAGATGATATTGTGATTTATGTGTTAATATGGGCCGACCTGATGATCGGAAAAAGGTTGGAAATGATTTGATAGAGCTTCATCGTTGAAATTGCATCTTGAAATTTTTGCCTAAACCAAGGTGCATGGTATGGCCCAAAGTGTACCCCTGTTATGGCCCTTGTCCCTCTATACCTTCACCTCCTAAAACTTTATAGGCCTATGCACCACTTCCTAATCTTCTCTCTGTCTACAGTTTGGACCTTCGACATTGTGTAGTTGCTCATTGTGCAAATGATTGAATATTCAAAACCCTAGATGCTAAGAAAGTCCCTACAAAATAAACATTAACTGGGTTGCCGGGCACCCCTATACACCGTCAATGTCGCCACTACTCTGAAGAGGGATCAAATCATGTGTTGTTCTTTCCTATCATGTGATATCTAGAATGTATGCTGTTAGGAAATAAGAGATAAAATATGCGGATAATCCCTCACAGAATCGCAACAGAAGAAACTAATATGCAGAAATTATTACAGATCTCAAATAAAAGTGCAGAATAAATAACACAACACAGAGAGACAATATTTAACGTGGTTCACCCAATTTGGGCTACGTCCACCAAGAATCACTTGCTCAGATTTTATTACAAGCCTTCACTCTCTCAATACAATACCCAGATCCGTTTGGAGCTATGCTCAACAAACTCTACAGAATTCAAACCCGAATTCAAAACACATCTGTAATACATTTGCTTGTACATCTATCATATGCATAAGACCATATAAATAGACAACTGCTTAAGCAGTTTGATACAAAACCGTGGGTATCAAAACCAAGGGCAAAAAACCGTGGGTATCAAAACAATGGGCAAAGACCGAAAAAACCATGGGCCCAAAAACAGCCCATAACGGTTACCCATTACCCATGGGTTAATGAACCACCCATGAAAATTTGCTTCAGGGGCTTCACCCCCGAACCCCCTTTCATCGGGGGGGCTTCAACCCCCCGAACCCCCCTGACCCACTCACCGGCGAGCGGGACCGCCGTAAAAATACCCGAGTGTAACACATGGAAGGTGTACCATACTCTAACATGAAAATAGGCTCCACAAACATAACATATGCAACTAAATTGATAACCATGACCTTTCAACAATGTAGTTATACTTGAACCTTTGCCTTAGCTTAACTTGACTTTGATTATGTGCCTTTTGTGTTTGTTGATCTAAGTAGATGACTACCCTATAATGTGTGCAAATTATATGAAGCTCAAGGGAGTCTTGGAGTAGCTTTGTTTGTGATTGTTCTTAGTATTTTCTCATTGAAATGTTAAGTGTCAAGCAAATAGAATGTCATTTCAATGAGAGATGAATATATGCATTATAAATATGGAAATCTCAGATAAAAATGACTAGAAGTGTACCACGGAAGTTCAAATTAAGAAAATTACCATTGGAGGAAAAAGGACCGAAGCAGCTAGGTCAACCCATAGCACATGGACCGTTTTGGGCGTTATGGTCCCAAATACATATGTGAGTGATTTGAAAGTTAGGATTGTACTATGCAAGGGTATAACTTGATTTGATGGATTAATATGATTGTTATGCAATCAAATAGGTTGTGTATGCAAACAAGAATGAGTGAGATATAACTAGGGATAACACAAATGTCCAAATTGAGCAAGGTGGGCTAAAGCAAAAGTGTTGTCCAATTTGTGTTGTTACAAGATATGAATTGCCAAAATGAGTGTCTACAACCGGCTGACACTATACGTTGTCTATCGATAGTATGTGTGTGTTGTCAACTGGTAGCATACAACATGTTGTTGACTAACAGTTGCTATAGACCGACAACATTGTCAAGTAATTTGTCTAGTCATGCCAAACTCATTTCCTTTCGATTCGCCATGATTTTGAAATTCATTTTCACACATTCACCAAGTAATATCTACATTTTTAGTAGGGGGTCTTATAAATTTCCCTAGTTGGAAAACATCGAGAAGCGATATGAGATTGAATAATAGGATGTGTGGAATAAGTAAAGCATGCACATTAGTAGGAATACAAGGAGGAATGGTGTTAGAGGAAACATGAGAAATTACTACATGAGAAGATAAAAGGAGATGTTTTAATAAATGTTTTGATAATTACTTACATTTAATTAACCATAAATTTTTGTGTATGTTTGATCTTCAATAATGGGTCCATTGGATGTTTTCGACCTTGAATTTAAGACTAGATATCCATCATCATCCTCAATATATCAACTATTGCATTGGGACATTTCAAGATATGTTATCCAAGATCAAACAAGTCTTGAATTAGAGTTTGATCCTCTAGATAAACCTCTTTCCATTTGCTAATTTGACCTTTGATAGAAATAGGAAAATCATTCAAAATATTATAATACATGAGTTTTAAGAGGATTTGGCAATTCTAGGGGGGAAATGGGTGTCATTAAGAGTAACCATTTTCTTTTTTGCACAAATCCTAGGACAAATCAATGGAATTTATACAGTCAACCAAAACTAGAATTTAACATTGTAATTAGTTTGGTTAGATTCTTGGATGTAATCAATCTGGATGGCATAAATGTGCAATTAATACTACACACAAGGGATACAAATAAAAAAATAAAGAAAATAAAGCAAATTCTAAGGCTATCAATAAGAGGCACGAGTGTTCCTTAAAATGTTACAAACGAGAAAAGTTTATAGAAAGTGAAAACCTAGGATGCATATAAGATTAGGCCAGGTTTACCAAAAGAGAACCCCAAGGGTTGAGTGTTCATCGTTCAATCAAGGTGGTTTCACCAAAGTGTTGACATGAAAAGTGGTTTTACACTAATAATTATATTACACTAACCATATCTAATGGTGATTAGGGTTATATTAGATAAAAAAATAAATCAAACCTAATTGTGGAAATAAGGTGATATTTATAACATAGAAAATATGTAAAATATAAATTAACAAGTTGAAATGCATGAAAAAACTAGAGGACTAGGGTTTGTATGATAAGACTTGATTACACATGAATATGGAGATAGTCATTAGAGACATGTGGCGTAAGGATGATCCAAATAACAAGGAAAAAAAAACTCCAGCAAGCATGTACTATGTGGCCAATCAAAGTGTTTTCGAAATGGTTACAAAAATGGGCGACCACTTTCAAAATGTATAAGGAAGTGGTCTTTTCTGACAAATGTGAAATTGAATTTGTGAATGTTGTCATCTGGTTCTAGCCATCATAAAACTTGCTCATTTTGCCCAGTTCTATTATGGATCACTAGAAATCTACCCTTCCTACTCAAAGCCCTATTTTGACTTTAATACTTTGGAAAACAGTAAAAAACGGGGTTTGAATTCGGGGGCTTGTCTTAATGAAACCCCCTTTGAGGATAAAGTCTTGAAATTAATACTTGACGTAGGTTCATAAGTAATTTGGTGTATACACGTGTGTCAACCCTTTTATCGTTTAATACTTGTAGCAACAACTAATAAATAAGGTGATATCTATATATAGGAAAATATGGAAAACATAAATAAATAAATAATAAAATGTAAAAAAAACAAGAGAATTAGGGTTTGTATGATAAGTCTTGATTACACACGAACCTGGTGATAGTCATTAGAGATATGTGGCAGAAGGTAGGTCCAAATAGCAAGGAAAATCAAATCCAAAATACATGAACTATGTGGCCAATCTAAGTGTCTTCAAAATGTTTACAAAAATGGTTGACCACTTCCAAAATATAGATAAGGAAATGATATTTTTTGATAGATGTGAAATTGAGTCTGTGAATGTGATCACTTGGTTCGGTCGTTAGAAACCTCACTCATATTTCCTTGTTATATTGCGAATCATTAGGAATCTACCCTTCTTTCTGAAAACCCTAATTTAACCTCAATACTCTGGGAAATAATAGAAAATAGGGGTTTCGATTCAGGGGCTTATCTTAATCAAACCTCCTTTGAAGAAATAATCTCAAAATCAAAACCTGATGCAAGTTTGCAAGCAATTTGGTATATACATGTATGCCAACTCTTTTTATCTTTCAATACATAAAACAACTACTAATAAAAGTTATAATACTTGTTAAATACTTGAATTTTATGTTTGGCACAAAGATGCTATTAAACATATAAACTCTCTTCTGACGATTTCAATACTACTTTATGAAACAAAAACACAAGAAAACAAATAGAAAAGACAAAAAAACAAAAATTAAGAAAAACCAAAAATAACGAATAATAATGAAACTCATTTTAAATACAACAAAAACAACACAAAAAAATCCACCAAAAAAAATTAGCTTGCACAAACAAATTAACACAACAATAATAACACCAAAGCAACATATTCCGTACCAAAATTAGGTATCCACAACTATCACCACATATTCACTAAGTATCGTTCAAGATTTTGTTTTTGATTGTATATTTGAAAATTTGACTCTTAGGTATTTGATGAAATCGGGTCTCAGTTGTTGTGGTCCCGACTCCCCATTAAGATTACGCACGAAATTTGATTTGATTTGATTTGATTTCATATTGAAATTATAGTAACAAATGGAGGCGTCAAAAATTCTATAATTGGGCTGTGCTTTATTTTTTATTTCACCAGATTTGGTATCAAGATTCAACTACCTACAACATTATCCGCAGCGAAATTTCCCTCCCCGAGTCAGTAGCATGTTAATATTAGGATGTGACACTTCAGCGTTTATTTCAAATATATATAACATATTTTATATGGTCCAGGAGGTTCCAGGTACTTAATCATTTCGGCATGTTCATTTCAAAAGTTCAAAAAGGAGCTTTATGTAATATGGATAAATGGGTTTTCACTAATGACTTTTGTTTCTACGATTTATAAATAAATGCTGAAGTTCTTGTGTATGGTTTAGATGTATGTCTATTTTATTGTAAGAAATAGTAATAGTTGTTAGGATTTGAGAGTGGAAATTTGTGCCAAAAAATTATTGTAATCTTATTCAGAAAAATGACGGTGATTGGATTAGGATGTCCAAAATGTTAAAAGCATTCTTGACCGCATCCAAAGTGTTATTGACAATCTTTGCATGTGACAAATACTTCATAAATAGTTTAACAATTGCTTTTACCAAGTCTTTCTCTTTAATAACCTCGCAAAGTCTTTTATTTTATGACTTTGACACTCTTTGCATGTGACAAAATACCTCATAAATAGTTTAACAATTGCTTTTACCAAGTCCTCCTCTTTAATTAGTTTGCTAAGTCTTTTATTTTATGACTCATGTATCACATGCAAAACAATTTTTTTTTTCTTTTTTAAATAGGCAACAATATTTAAAAACTTAAAGAAAACAACATATGTTTTGGGACGCGTGGCAAACTAATAAACCATAACAACACTATCTTTATATTGTCACACTTTTAGAAAATATAACAACAAAACAACAGACCTCGTATTTGGAATAGTTCCAATAACATGTGAATTATAGTGTCATGTGATATGTATTCTTTAATGGTTGTTCTAACATGAACTTTTGTGCTTCAATAATAAATTTTATAGTCATTGTTTGATTTCTTTAAAATGTTTACAAGTGCTAAATAAGTTTTTGTGAACAATAAATGGATACTCTATATAATTTTCCAGGTGTCTAAAAGATCCAGTGAACAACAATCTTTTGTATTTATAGACAAATTGAATTCAAATTGGGACCCTATTGACATGCAAACTAAAATTAAGAGGATTAAAAAGGTACAAAAGGTAAAAAAAGACATAACAAGGGGGGCCACATGCTTGCGAGCTAAAATGGGCCACACCAAGGGACCAAGTGCATCATTAACGCTCTTGGTAGACCCATGAACATAAATAACACTCTTGACAAAGAGCCCCATGTGGGTTGAAAAGGGTAAGATAGAGAAAGGGACGTCCAAAGTGGGAGGAGAGAATGGTTACAAACCATCTGTAGACACAAAATTACACTTATTACTATTACTTTATGCCTCTAATATGTCATTATATGCATGATTCTTAGTCAAGAAAACTAGACATTGATAACACTTGTTTTGCTTTACATTGACATTGTTTTACCTTTCCATGTTTTCGTCCTCTCCTTTTTTAGAATTATCTCGTTACTTTTGGACATCACACAATGTGTTACTCAGCTGAGCATTTCCTGATTTATCTTCAAAGCTTTTTGGATATAAGCACCCAGTAAGGGACAGTAGCGACCGACACTATTGTCCCCATGTGGGTGCTTCTGTCCCTTCACTTGTGTTCTTACATTCAAAAATTACACACCACTTGTTTATATTTTCTAAAACTTGTATTGTTCACTTTGGGTCGGCTTTTAGGGTTGTTAATGTCAAAATTCAAACAAACGAATCATATATATACACAACCTATTAACTATTCTATGGGGGATTGGGTTCCTATTTTCTATCTACTGCTTGGGCAAAAATGAATAACTTAAGGACTATATTTTTGGGTTGCATTATTCACTGCATAGGAAGGGAAAATTCAGAATTTCATGACACATTATCTTGGGCGCACAATAGTTGTAGCATGATATCTTTGTGTAACTTACACAAGGGCAACCTAGTTTCAAGGGAGATGATTTATATCACACACACACACACACACACACACACACACACACACACACACACACACATTATATAGACTTTGAAATGTAGTGCAATGCTCAGTAACAATCACATTGGGGTGACTGTTGAGGTCATCCTGACTCAAGAATTTACATATTTTATTTAGTCTAATGCATGTTTGAGTCTTGTGCAGGTAGTTAGTGTTTATTTTGCAAGAACAGATGCGACAAGAGAACCCTACAGTGAAGTGGATGTGACACAGAGCGAAGTGAAGGTGACATTATCAAACACTGAAAGAACCAAATTTACACCCATCACCTGGACACTAACACCCAATTCAAACATTAGCGCCCAGGTGATCCTGTCCCCCTTCTGGGGCATTATTGTCCAGTATAACTTCCAGATCATTGTTTTCTAGATGAAGCATACACAATTTAGATAAGCTTGTCACACTGTTAGTCTAGCCCAGATCCAATTCAAACAGTCAGATATCAACTAAGTCACTCCTATCCTCTCGTTGGTTACACTTTCTCATCATTGTATGTTGGTATATTGTACGTTTATGATATACCTGATTTAGTCATGTAAACAATGAAAACTACAAATAAAAGCATAAGTAATCCAATAATGAAAAGTAAACCTCTGTTATAGTCTTAATGTAAACCTCAAGATGAGATTGCTGAAGTGTTGCACTTGTTGAAGCTATTGGATTTATTTGATTGTGGGTGCTCCAATTTGGTCTCCAAATGAAGAAGAAATGATACGAGTAAGAGTGAACACGAGGATGTAAATTTAAATGGAAAATGAGAAGAGGTTCGTTGCAATTGCTTAAAGATTCCAAGGATTTTTTTGTGAAGAATATGACCTGTTATTTATAGTTGAAGGAGAGGCCATGAATTTTGGATCAAGGTTTGAATGGGTTGTGAGTTCATGATTACAATTTCCTGAAATAGTCATTTGATTTGGTTTATGCGGTAGCAACTTTTCAAGGGCAATGAAATATTTCTTGATTTTATTCAAAGGTGGTTGTACATGCATTATTGTTGCTTCCATCTTTGTAGGATTCTAGAACTGAAGTGGAGTGAGGTAGTTCAACTTGAGTGACTTGTGTTGAACATATTTTCTCACTCCTATTTTAGATTAGTGAAATGGTAACAAATAAAACAAGTAAATATAATAATGAGAGGGTTTAAGGCTACCTCTATATGAGATGATGGTAGATAAGGGCAAAAAATATTCTCCTTAGAATGAGCTTGGGAACTTATACAAAAAAGAGAAAATCAACATGAAAATGGATTAATAGATAGGATGGTGGGTTTCCCAGAAATTCCAGTCCCAAGAAGTTAAAAATCCCTAGGATGGATGTCAACCCACTTTTTGATAAAATATAGGTAAAATAATGATTGTTAAGTGATAACAAAATCTGAAATGTGCTCAAAAAGATAAGATGTAGATTTAACTATGGAAAATTCTAATCTAAACTAAACTTGAGTGGGTTGACGATGACCCAAGACTATTAGTCACATTCGACAGTGACTGGGGTAGTACAGACCAAAAAGAGAGTCAAAAAGGAGAAGATCTGAAGGCACTTCTTTGAACTTGATATAGAACTGAAGATGATGTTGAAATGTTATAAGAAATATGGATATTATGAGAATAGAAAGGATGCAATAAAAGTGATGAAAATGAGAACTACAGATAGGTTCGACGGTGACTGGTCTTGATTAGATACAATGACTGGATGTGATGAAGATGATATCTGAAGCTATAGGTGTGTAGAATGTCAAGATTTGTAGATTTGAGGGGATTGTGGGATCAAAAGGTAGATAACTGGAAGAATGAATGAAGAAAATTCAAACAAATGTGAAGTAGGTCAATGACGATTGGGTAGGGTTGACAGCCACCGGGTGAGATCTAGGGTTTGATGGATGAGGATGGATATAAATGAAGATATGTGGAAAGAGATGGAAAATGAATGATGCAAGGGCATAACTCTAAGATGGCAGATGAACCTGCAAGATAGAAGGGAACTAATGATTATATGGTAAGGGGTGATTTAAGCATGTAAAATAATGATAAAAACTATAGATAATACTTTAAATCTCCAAGAGTAAGGCACAAGATCTCTAAATTAGCTCTAAGGTGGTGATAACAAATGTAAATAAGAGAAAGAAATGAAGACAAGATTGTAAGAAATCTTAAAGTCTCAAAAATTACATCTGGGTGAGAGGAGGGGTATGGTCATATTTATAGGGTTGATGGTAACCTAGGTGGGTCACCAATGATTATGGAAATTTGACTAGATTGAGAAAATGAGCCCTTGTGAGGAAGGATTAGGGTTTTGAGTGGTAAATATGAGTTAAGAGTTCTTAGGGGAGATATAAGGGGTAGTTGGGGATAAGAATACATTAAATAAATGTGGATGAGAAGATAGGGATGGTAAATAGGGCTTACGGAGGATAAAAGAGGTTAATAAATAAATTTAGGTATAATTAAGAATGATTAGGGATGTTTAGGGGAGAGAATTTAATGATGTGATTAAGATAAGATTACGCTGGAGAATAATAATTAAAGGGATAAATAAAATTTAGGAGGAAAACAGGAATTTAAATGGGAAGAGAGGTATGTAAACTGACATACACATGTCACCAAACCTTTGAGGCAGCCTGCGGCATGAGGCGACTAAGGAGATATCAAAAATTGGTGTCTAACATCCAATGCCTCTTTCCTTCAATATGCATGTTGCTGTTTGGAACAGATATGAGACAAAAACTGAAGCACATTGATTTCCACATCGAGCTTATAATTGTTGAGGTGTATTCCCTCTCGCAACTAGGGAATACTTTATTTTTCGGACATGAAGATGAATCAATCGACAATGCGTCTGTAAGGCAAATATAGATGATTTTTATAAATATGGAATAAGACTCATGACTCCCTAAGTTACAGAGGGAGAATATATATAAAAACAACCTAAAATCATGGCGGTATGATTTTGGAATCACTTTAGTAGGGAAGAAATTATGTGAAACAACATAACATGGTAATAATGACAACATATGTCCATACAGACTTGTGAATCAGAAAAAAATCACTGCAATATAGAGGGAGTCCATGGGAATCTAATTAGATGGATGTGCTAAATTTCTTGGATGAATGGGTTAAAGGATAGACATCAATAATATGTGCCGATAAATTATGAGGATTTAGTCAAGATCAATGGTAAATGACAAAACTGCAGGGGGGGGGGGAAATGCAATATCCTTCATAGTAAACTTGAGGAATAACTAAAATCATGTGTACAAGTGGGATGAAGATACAAATATGGCCACACATGGTGGAGTATTAGGATGAACCATATTCCCTGGGTGCCCTAGGCAAGGGATTCAATAAAGATGACTCAGCATAACAGTGATCATTAGATGTGGATTAATTGATTGCGTGATTTTTTCAGATTGCAACAATCCACGTCGACTGTAAGTTAGATGGGAACCTCCAATAAGGGCGTCGTTATGAACAATACATCAATTCCCACGAAGTGGAAGACCATAGATAATTCAGAAAAGGGAATTAGGTAAAAGAGTATGAGGAATGAACATTAATATTCGTTGGTTCAACAATAACTTATTTGGGTCAGCAGGTGACTCAGGTTGAGGTCAATGACAACTAGAGCCAATCGACATAAGACCTAGGTCAGTGGCTTGTAGGTCCAGCACGTTGAGGTGGCTGACTAGATGATGCATTTGCATTGTGTGAATTTGTCGATAAAGCATATAATCCGGTAGAGAGAATAATTATTAATATTGTAGCAGAATGTGATGGACTTTGACAACAGAGCAGAAATTTTAAATTTACCAAAGTGACTCAGAGGATGGTGAAACATGTTCCAAAGCCCTAGCTTGAGTTTTTAAGTATGCATTTAGTTAGGATTGGGTTTGGATTAGCTGGGAGATCAACATCAGTTAGAACCGTACAAGAGCACAACTGAATGTGTTCATAGTTGGGTGATACCCAAGCCCAAATGCATAGGAGGGGGTGATGGATAGAGATATGTGTAGGCACATGCCCTAGGGGAACAAGGTTCATATAGCTTAGATTATCTCATGTTTAGTTCAAAATTATTAGTAAATGCCAACACTGTCATATGGATTGTGAGAGAGGTTATTATGTATATATTTTTTTATATAAATCCCCATAGAGATGTATCATGGATGTATATGAAACATTAGGTCAAATGTAGGATATATGTAAATGTAAGATGTGTGAAATGTAGTTGAATATCAGTGGTTTCTAAGATATGTGAAATTGATCAGAATACAATACTCAATGGACTGTCAAATTGTATCTGACTGATAGTATGGATATTAGTTTAGATGTTGCATGTGATGCACTATATATTAATGCATGTGAAACCCATGATCTTAGTATAATGGTTTAGACAACGTTCTTGTATATGATGTGATTTATGGATTAATTACGAATGCTCATGCAGATTTATGTTATGGACAATATGGTAGAAACTATTTGTGATCGTCCCTCAGCATATGAGACTCCCTCCATGAGTTGGACATAGAGTAGATATGACTTGGTTTGATACCAAATATAGAAGTGGTATAGAGTTTCAGCTAGATGAACAATGATAGGAATGATGGATTCAAAAGCTTATTATATGATGATGTAGATGATCTTGGATGTTGGATATGCATATGTTTTTACGAGTTACAAAAATAGACATGAAACAAAGATAAGATGATATTGGCTAGATTTAGATGGGGAAAAGATAACTACGGTTAAGAGAGTGTAGATGGATAATATGTGACCTTGATAAGATGACCCAAGGGTATGAAATTAAACTTCATAAAAAATATGAATGCACGTATAAAATATGTCTTTTAACAGGATCAGAGATAAAGCGTGAAAAGTAACAACACAAAGCATTGCACTTACGACCATTGACAAGTGTTAATGCATAAAAAATGATAGTTAGTCAATCTTAAAATCATGAGGGGAGGATGGAGTGTGTGCCTATAAACCTACTATAGACATGAAAAATGTGTTAAGATGGAGATTATACGATAGGTTCTCCTTTGGTGGAAATCCTAGGTCTATGCCCCAGCTCTAAGAAATATGGTGCAAACTCGTCAATGTGGGAAGTTTGCTACATATAGAGAAAGTTGATCGATGTGGGAAGATTTCCAAGGATGCTTTATTTTGATATTTTTATTTTTATTTTGAGATGTGGAAGGTTGATCAATGTGGGAATCCTTTTATTGCCATGATACATGATAGTATCCATTCTTTGAGGGAGTGGTCTACATTTATAATTTTTGCTTTTGATATTGAATTTTAACTTTTTTGATGGTAGGATAAGATATGCATGATTTTTGTCCTTCGAGCGATTAGTCCATAATTATGACTTTATTTTCTTTATATGAATTATTTTCCTTCAAGGGATCAGTCTGTTTTTGATATGATAGCTTTGTGATATGAGCATCCAAAATTTTTGACTTTAGGATAGAGGCGGGGTTAGCCAAGTAAACCACTTGGGGAATGGATAATAAAATGTACAAGTGACACCGATAGACCCTTAACATGGATCTAGTACGTAGATAAGAGGGTGATGAATGTAATGATTGTGTGGTTCCCACCTAGAAGGAGGAACTTGTCCATAAGGAATATGTTACAGGAAAAGCCATGATGCACATATTCAAGGTCATAAATAGGAAAGTGATGGTAGACTGCATAATTTTAGATCATTAAGATGAGACATGTAAGGGTTGATGAGGGAAATAGGATTTTTTTATATGAATAGGATCACATTGTTAAGTATGTGTTAACAGTAGAAGGCTTGCACAGTGTAAGGAATTAAGAAGTTTCCATTTTATGATTTACCATCTAGAGACATGCTAAACGATAAGAATCCAAACCCATATTTATGTGTGATAATGTATGGTCCAATGTAGTTAGGGGAAAAAATTCCATGTTGACTCCTTTTTAGAGTAGTGACATTCTAATTTTATTTAAGGACAAGGTCACTTATGTTAAATTCATGCTCTTTGAGATGGTTTTTATAATCAAATGTTTGATGCACTCTTGATAGATGTGATGGTGTTGAAGAGTGATTAAGCGACGCTCGTTGCACATAACAACTCAAGCTATGATCAGATGTTCCCAACGATATTCCTCATTAGAGACAAAGTTGCGGAGAGAAACATGTAAGGATGGGATTTGATACTTCGAAGAGGAAGAATGTCTTCAGAGACATAAAAGAGGGAGATAAGAGTATTTGTGCTCATAGAAGTGTGCAGATGCTATTCTAATAGGATCAACGAGAAAAGGGGATATGTGAAGATGCCAATTACGACCTGATCTATGTGAATAGTCTTGGCAAGAATATTGAGGAAGATTTTTTGTTAGTGGATTTAGCTTCGCTATTATCTTGAGGATAATAAGGGGAGGAGAATTTGAGCTTGATGTTGAAGGAGTCACACATTTTCTTAAGGTATTTGTTTTTAAATGACTTTCTGTTGTCTGTGATGATTTTGTGGGGAATGCCAAAGCTGAAAGATGATTTTTTGATAGATGAAATTGACAGTGATTTTGTAATCTTTAGTGGATGTGAGTGGAAATGGATTCCACCCATTTGGTGAATTATTCAGTTGCAGTGATGATATAATGATGGCATTGAGAAGAGCACAGATTGATGAGGCCGATGAGGTTGGGCCCTAATTTTGAGAAAGGCCAAAGATCCTGAGCCGCCTGTAAGGCTTGATTAGGAATGCAAATAAGATTGGAATGATTCTGGACACTTGACACATTTTTTTGACATATTCACAAAAATATTGATTGAGGGAGGACCAATAATAAAACATCCAGGTGAAGAATCCATTTGGAAAAAACCAAACTAATAAATTTTCCACCATAGATAGTGCCTTGCATGGACTTCTTAGATAACACAGGATAGATTCATGAGAATTTAAGGAAATCGTAGAAAGATGCCATCAAACCCTCACTTTTTTAGAGGATGCCGCCAACTTTTGTAGATATCAATTAGCAGCATTTGAAGAAAATGACCTCCTACCATTTTTGGATAATGTCAAAGGAAGTTTGAGTTTGAGATACAGATAAAATAATTGAATATTTGAGAATAATCAGAGATCTGATCTAATTGGTGTCAACATGTTTGATGCGAGGAAGATCATGGACATAAGATGGTTGATTGAGATGATGAACAACAACAGAAAGCTTAGATTCCTTTTATTGTCCTATGGGATGAGAGATGCAAGAGATGCCATTGATGTCTTCAAAATTATTAAATCACCGAGGGATGGTTTGGATGGTGTTAAATGGTCAAATGCCTCACGAAGGAGAAAGTCAACCATGTCTTTGTATTTTTGAAGGAATTTATTTTTACATTGATAGGTTCTTTTTATTTGATTGATGATGAGATGAGAGTCACCATAGATATCAAGGATTTGGACGCCAAACATGATAGTGGTTTTGAGACCCAAGACGAGGGATTCATACTCATCCATATTGTTAGTGCATTTGAAATTAAGTTTGTAAGTGATGGGGATAGGAGTATCTCGAATAAGGAATGATGATAACACCAACATCTCCCCCTTGCTGACACTTAGATACATTAAAGAAAAGTGTCATCTATGAGGGGTGAAAATTCATGATCAATAGTGAATATAGACTCATCTAGAAATTTTTCATGAGGAGAGATGCTTTTCAGGAAGAGGGACTTTGGTTAATTTATCGGAACGATAACCTGATCCCTTGATATATTTCTTAGAGACAAACTCTAGGTCAAACTCGGTCATGAACATGAGCCATTGAGTAATGTGATCACTGTGATAAGGCTTAGAATACATGGTTTTAAGAAGATGGAATATGGTGATGACGAAGGTTTTATGATTAAGGAGGTAATGACAGAGCTTAGAAGTGGTGAAGAAAAGGGCGCAACACAACTTTTTGGCTTCAGTGTAGTAGGTATCATATTCGTGAAGGGTGTGACTAATGTAATAAATGACCTACTCCCTACCTTGGTCATCGTGATGTGCCAACATGACACCCAAAGCATGATCAATTTGCAGATATATAAAGATAAAAAGGCTCCCCCTCACATGGAGGCTTGAGTACATGCATGGATATAAGATACTGCTTATCAAAGGATTTTTGGTAATTGTCATCTCAATTAAAGTTCACGTCTTTACAAAGAATATGGTGAAAAGGTTGACAACGATATGAGAGTTGTGAGATGAATTGACAAATGGATTGAATTTGGCCTTGAAGACTACAAAGTTGCTTTAGATTAGAAGGGGTAGGCATCTCGAGGATGGCTTTGATTTTGGTGGGGTCAAGCTCAATACCCCTAATGGAAACGATGAAGCTAAGGAGTTTTCTAGTTAAAAATTCAAACACACACTTAGGTGGATTCAAAAGAAGGAAGAATTGGATGAGACGTGTGAAGAGGGTTTCAAGGACAAAAAGATGATCACTTCGATGCTTGGATTTACCCAAGAGGTCATTGACGTGGTCCTCTACATTTTTATGGATGAGATCATGAAAGATGTAGGCCATAACACGTTGATAGGTGGCCCCTCGAAGCCATAAACTAGTGAGAATGACGTTGCACTTGTAGGAGTATGAATGCTAGTTCGATAAGCCTAAAGAGTAAACAAGATTTGGATATGCCAATTCCTACTTGTTTTGTCAACGGTTTTCATGATGATTTTGTTAAGTTTTTTGTTAGAAGCTTCATATTTTCCATTTGCTTGAGGATAATATGGTGATGAAAAACTTAGTTTGATATTAAATGTGTTGCACAGTTTCTTAACATCCTTGTTTTTCAAGGATTTTACATTATCAGTGACGAGTTTATGAGGGATACCAAAGTAACATATGATATGTTGATAGATGAAGTCGACGATTTTATCTGCTTTAGTATAAGTTAAGGGAATGACTTCTACCCATTTAGTGAAGTATTCAATGATTGTGATGATAGAATGATGTTGTTGTGACGAGTGAGGATTGATAGTGCCAATGAGGTCTAACCCCCATTGCGAGAAAGGCCATAAATCTGGAGATAGTTGTAAAGCTTGACTGGGGATGTGAGTGAGGTTTAAGTGTTGTTGACATTTGACATATTTCTTAACATATGCACAACAATCTTAATTAATGGTAGGCCAGTAATTGCCTAGTCGTAGGACACGTTTAGCAACAACGATATCGTTGAAATGTCCACCACATATACCGTCGTGGAATTCTTGGATGGCTTTAGTATATTCATGAGATTTAAATAATCTTAGTAAGAGGCCATCGAATCTACATTTATAAAGGATACCACCTATAATGAGGTAGCGGGTAGCACATTAAAGGAAAAATCATTTAGCGTTTCTAGATAGATTAGGAGGAATTTTGGATTCTGATAGATAATCAAATGTATGTGTGTACCAAAGGTTAGTTGGATTGTTTTCGATAATGTTGATAGAGGGGAGTTCATTTTTGTGGGATGGTTGATTGAGCCTATGGACAACAATGAACAATTTGAAATTATCATTTGATAAGGGGATGAGGGATGCTAGAGAGGCCATAATATCTGCAAACTTGTTTGAAGATCGTGGAACTGTTTGGATAGTGTAATGATCAAAGGCTTCTAAGAGGAATTCAACAATGGATTTATATTTTTGTAAAATTTCATTTTTACATTGATAAATTCCTTTGATTTGATTGATTACAAGCTACGAGTCTCCGTATATATCCAAGATTTGAACATCGAGCATGATGGCACTTTGAAGATCCATGATTAAAGCTTCATATTCAGCCAGTTAGTACATTCAAAGTTAAGTTTGAATGATAAAGGGATTGGAGTCCCCCAAAAAGGTATGATGATGATATCGTCTCCTCCCCCTTGTTGGCATTTTAGATCCATAAAATAAGAGGGTCATTTTGACAGGAGTGAATTCTTGACTAGTGATAGTGTTGATAGATTCATTAGGAAATTGTTTATGAGGTGGTTGGTTGTCTAGGAGAGGAGCTTCGACGAGCTGATCTATGATGGCTTGTCCCTTGATATATTTTTGTAGGATAAATTCAAGATCAAACTTGATCACGAGCATAAACCACTGAGTCATGTGGTCACTGTGATATGGTTTAGAGTGTATGGTTTAGAGTGGGTTAGAGTTAGTAATGACTTAATTTTTGTGGTTGAGTAGATAATGGCGTAGTTTAGACATTGTGAAGTATAAAGCACAAAACAATTGTTTGGCTTCAGTATAATGAGTTTCATATTCATGGAGGGTGCGACTTATATAGTATATGGAATGTTCATGACCCTTCTCATCTCGTTGAGTGAGCATGACACTTGAGGCGTGATTTTTAGTGGATATCTAAAGATAAAAAGGCTCCCCCTCAGGAGGAGGTGTGAGCACAGGTGGTAATAAGAGATATTGTTTGAGCTCATCGATCACTTTTTGATAGTTGTGATCCCATATGAAGTTAACATCTTTCCTAAGAATATGGTGCAAAGGCTGACAATGGTATGATAGTTGTGATATAAAGCGATTGATGGACCTGGAGCTTACTTTAGAGGCTGCACAATTTTTTAAGGTTTGACGGAGGAGGTATTTCGATAATGGATTTGATTTTAGTGGGGTCTACCTCAATGCCCTTGACAGAAATAATGAACCCTAAGAGTTTACCGGTGTGAAGATCGAACACACACTTAGCGGGGTTAAGACGAAGAAAATATTGAATGAGATGGGTGAAGATAGCTTCGAGGACAATGAGATGATTCCTATCTTGTTTTGATTTTCCTAGAAGATCGTCAACGTAGTCTTCTATGGTTTTGTGAATAAGATCGTGGAAAATGTATGTCGTAGCGAGTTGATAAGTGGCCCCCAAAATTTTGAGTCTAAAGGGAATGACACGGTAACAAAAATTCCCCCAAGGGGTAATGAAGGATGTTTTGTGTTGATCGTTAATAACGATGAGGATTTGGTTGTAACCAGAGAAACCATCCATAAGGGAAAACATCTCGTGTCTAGTGGCGAGGTCGACAAGCTAGTCGATATTTGGGAGAGGGAAATCGTCTTTAGGAAAAGTGAGGTTGAGATCTCAGAAGTCGCTACAGATGAATAACTTTCCCGAGGACTTGGTTACAAGTACAATATTAGAGACCCACTATGGATATTCAATGGGTATGATAAAGTTAGCAAAGAGTAAGTGCTATAACTATTCTTTGATAGAAAAGGCATGTTAGGGTGCATCCTAAGTAGATTTTTTTTTATGGGTTTGACATTAGGATAAGTGACGATGTTGTGGACAACAATATTAGAATCGATACCTGACATGTCACTATATGACCAGGAGAAGGTTTGACTATACTTAGATAGGAAGGTAGTGAAGTCATTTAACTCTTGTGGTTTTAAATATTGACCAACCTTATCTATGTGAGGCTCTTACGGATTCCCTATATTGATGTCGATAATATATTTATTGAGGAGTGTTGAAGTATCAGGTGGTAAGGATTTTTGAAGGAAATGGTCCTCTACTCCCATATGGGAGAGAATAGCTTGATCGTCTATACATTGAAGGATGTTGATAATGGGCGAGTCCTCTTCGATCATTTCAGGCCAGATGAGAGAAAGTGCTTTAGTATCGTGATTAGTTTGATAAGTCAATGGTCCTAACATAATAATGTTGACTAAAAAAAAGTTAAGAGGAATGGAAATGGTATCATCCGTGTCCATAGGATCTTTTTGTGTGGATGACGAAGATGGTTCCAATTTTATAATGGCTTGGGATTCAACGTGTGCGAAGGATTTGGAAGTGGGTCTTTCATATCCTAGTCCATATTTTATGTGGTTTGAGGGAATTGCGGATGTTTAAATCATGGATTATGTGTTCATAACATCTGAATTCGAAGCCTTTATAGGCGTGAAGATGGAGATACATCTATGCGAAGACTTGATTATATAAGAATTTAAAGTCTAATATGAATGACATGGTGTGACGCTGATAAGTAGCCTGTAAAGAAGGACGGTCAATCCATCCATAAATAAGATTTGTTTTCAGATGAGGGGGACCATAAGAGATGACATCTCTAACAGTAGGTTCGTACATGGGCTGTTTATCAGGTCTTTTGTATGTCTTAGTTGTGGGAAGTGAATTGAGCGTAAGGAGGTGATACTCCCCCATCGAAAGACGTTCCATAACATCATCAAAGGAAGATTCGTCTAGTAGTTTGGATGATAGAATGAATGTATTGGTAGATGCTTCGTCAGAGGATCTTGGGCTTGATTTGGTAACGAGTACGTCATGTTACAAGCTTTGAAATGGTTGGGATCCCGTGGGAATTGTAAAGGTTTTACCCTCATGTTCGTACTTAATACATTGATGAAGTGTTAATGGGATATAACGCATAACACGTATCCAAGGCCGACCTAACAATATGTTATATTGAAAATCTCCTTCTACCAGATAGAAGATTTCAGGGAGAGTTTTGACACTAATTTTAAGAGGTAGGATGATTGTACCCTATGTGGGAGTGATTGTATCGTTGAAGGCTTAAAGTAGAGCTGGTGTTTGGGTGATAATGGTATTAGGTATTCGAAGTTGATTAAATTCATATGATGATATAATATTGATACTAGCCCCGTTATCATTCATGAATCTTTTCATGAGGACATTGTTGATTTGAGCGGTGATAAAGAGGGGACAATCGTGGTCTTCTTATTATAATGACGGTATTTCATAAGTGTCAAAGGAGATAGTAGTGGATGTTTTGAGAGTTCCTTCTAAGTTTGCAAATAGTTTTGAGTCATCTGAAGGCACCAATATGGACTGGAGATATTCAATCATGGCTTGTTTGTGTGAAGGTAAGGTTTGCATCGGCTCGTAAAGAGACATCTTGCTTAGAGCTTGATGAATTTGTTTGATGACAACTTTTTGTACTGCAGTTATGGATTGTGTAGGAGGAGTAACAAGGATGGAAAACTTGCCTTTAGTAGGGGGTGTTGGAGTTAATGACTGAGAAGTGAGTGGAACATAAAATTTGGACTTGTCTTGATCTGAAGGATTAGGTTTGTGGGTATGTGCTCTAGTGGTTATACGTATTGTATCAATTTTACGAGGATGGGTAGATGTGGATGATGAGGTAGGTACAGTGGTTGTGGGTGTCTTACGAGACATTTTTTTTAATAATTTCAAGGGAAGAAGGCCTTTATTTGCAAGGATTTTGATGGAAGCTTGAAGAGCTTTAAAATCCTCCCTAGAGTGTCTTGGTGTGCGATGATAGTCACACAAAGCTTTGAAATTGTACCAGGATGGTTTCCAACCTTGAGAGTTGGATGGTTTAAGGGAAGGTAGTGTTATGATTCACTGTTGAAGAATTTTTTCAAGGGTTGATGCACAATATCCTTTTGAGGTGGATGTTGAAGGGAGTTACGTTTCTCTTGGTTTGAAGTGTGTGAAAGACACTACCTTTGGTGTGGCTTGTTTGGTCATGTGCTGGGGAGTTGCTTTCAATTGTGTGACAATGATGGGTAACTTGGATGAGGGATGTGGCCCCAAGATAGAAAGCAGTGGTTTCCATTTTTGTGTTGAGGAAGTAAGGCAGTCACGAGATATGATTGTAACCTTTTTAGACGGAGGGGTGCATGTGAAAGACTTTTGAAGGTTACGTGTATAATGTTCGGCTACATGGTCATCATACGAGATTTTTAATTTTTTTTATGTTAGGCTTCTTTTGTAAATCTTGTGAAGAGCTTATAAATAGGTTTGATGAGGATGGATTAGATGTGAGTGAAGAAGGTTTGTTTTCAATGATATGGCTTAAGGGTGTTACTGATTTAATGTCTGATGTCTCTATAATGGTATTATTGGTAGATGGTTAGGGTATGGATTTTGTGACGGGGGTTGCTAATGTCACAAGTGATTTCTCATTAATTGTGTTTATGGTATGATGGGCCTAAATATTATTGGTTTGTGGTTGGATAGTTGACGAATAATGGTTCGGAAATGGTTCTTTAAAGATGTCGAGGTTATGATTTTGTGGTGCATTAGGGTTATCTTATTCTAAATCACCTTTATCGATCAGATCTTGGAGAATGCTTTAGAATGAGTAAAACCTTTCGATGTCATGAGCTTTGACTCTATGGTATTTGGAATAATAATTGTCTTTGTACCAAGAGGGTTTAGAAACAGCTGTATCTATAGGGTAGATAGGTGGAAGAGTGATCATGTTAACATCTAAGAGCTTATCGAAAACTACATTGTATGATTCACCGATAGAAGTGTAGTTACGTTGGGGACGAGAGCGTTCATTGGTCGAACGTTCTTTGGGATTGGTTTTGAAAACTACTGCATTGGATGATGATTTGGATTTGTCTTGAATGGAGGATGGTTTTGATGAGAATTCAGATTTTGGTTTCTTCAGTCTAAGTTTGACTTAACCTTCTTCAAGAGCATGAAGCTCGCGTTTGCAAGCCATTGTAAAGGATTCATCAAATATCTGGAAGGATTGGATTTGAAGTTTGGATGAGATATGTTTGGCACAAGAATGAGAAAATAACTCAATTAATTCGGTTTGTGGGAGGGAAAATGATAGTTAATTGATAATACTTCTCCAACGGGCAACGAAGTCTACAATGGACTCATCTTTGAATTGTTTGATTATGTATAGGTCGGTAATAGTGATTTTATGGGTGATATTGATTGAGAAGTGTTCAAGGAATAGTTGCATGAGCTAAGTGGATGAAAAAAGTGAGTATTGCAAGATGTTTTTATACCAGTCTAAAGTAGGACCGACCAAGGACATGGGGAATGTTCTTAGCATTAAGTCCTGATCGCGAGCTATGAGGTAACATACATGATGCAAGGTCACATTTTTTGTTGATGGTCTTCCTTGCTGTAGAATTTAAGGGACTTGGGAAGTTCCCAATGAGGGGTATAAGATTTGTATGATACATATGGATGCATAGGTTCATTTCTTATCTGTTTATATGACAATGTGTTTTTGGGACCTATGGAAGTAGCTTCAAGACTATATATATTGTTCTTTAAATCATTTAGAGGGTATGTTTGTGGTTATTGTTGTGTAGTGGATGAAGAAAAACCAGGTTGATTTTATAAAAATTAATGTGGTTGTTGGTATGATTATGGAATATTTTACTGATGAGGGGTGCTTAGGGGAATGTTGTAAAGAGGTTGTGAAACTAAATTTTGTGACGGTTGAATGTAATGATATTATAAGGGCATGGAAGTGTTGAAGAGGGGTTATGATTATTGCAGTACGTGTTAAAAGGGAATTGATGTATGAATGAGTGGTTGCGATTGTTGTGGAATATGTTGAAAAGGAATGGAAGCATAAATAAGTGGTTAGGATTGAGGTATATTCTGTAGGGGATAAAATTTTGAATGATGGGTTGAGATTTTTGTGGTATGGATTGAGAGGAAGTGGGGATATTAGATGATTGTTGTAAGGATGGGAACACAATAGAAATAAAGCTTATATTAATAAGTGGATTCGATGTCGGGATAAACAGAACTATGTTTTGTACAACAAATGTGGGCTGTTGGGATGGGGTAGGTTGAGCTATGTTTGACGGGATAGCTACGAAACTCACGCGAGGAGTCTGGATGGTAGAATAAACTAAAGGAGTTGATGTAGATGAAGATACATTGGTATTGTTCTAAGATTAAGTAGATCCAGATGAGAGGTCTGCTAAGGAGGTGGGTTGTTGATTAGTCATGTCTTGTGAGGAGACCACATTAAGTTCAAAAGCTATGATATGGGCCAAAGACACGGCACCAGATACTTCTAGTTAGATGTTGTTGTCATGCAAATGTGTAGCGGGGAAATTGACAATTTTCCAACATGACAACAATACCCCTATGTCGAAACTCCCAAGTTTTTCTCTTCCGAGGAACCCCAGGTCTAACCATTCAGTCCCATGACCTCCCAGATGATGTTAACTCAGTCCCATATGTGATTTAGAAAAGTCAATTCAACCTCCCTAGGTTATTTTAGGAGTTTTTGGAAAATGCAAATTTTGGGCAGTTGTGGGGAGGGCTATCACTGACCTTCTCAGGACTGGCGCCACCTGCTGGAGTGGAATGGAGGATCAAAATCTGACATGGAGGTGAATTTAAGGTTTAAAAACATCATGGAAGTGATTTTGGAAGGTTTAAAGAATATTTGGAGAAGTTGGGGCAGTTTGATCAAAAATAAAGTTCACAGGCCTGAGTAGTGCACAACTTCAAAAGAGCTGTTGAGCTTCTGGAAGTGATTCCAAGAGCTCTAGATGGAGTTATGAGCCAAAAAAATACATCGTAGGAAAGGGAATTCCAAGACCTATAAGATGGGTTAAAAATCATATTTTTCACAACAACTTGGCGTAATAGGTTTATAACTGGTTTTTCCTAGGCATAGGTAAAGGACCAAATAAACAAATAAAAAAAATTAGGGATTAAATGGAGGAATCAAGACCTAATACCCCACACTATTCGATTAAAAATTCCATTTTCAGTCAAAATAATATAATTTTTTCCAAAAAATTCTATCGGGGAGCTCGAGATATCGACGTTTGAAGTTGCCCTCTAGGAACGAGTTTAGGAGTTAGTCAAAATTTGATGAGGACATTTGGTAGCTCCAAGAGCCTGGCACAATTTCATGTCCATTTTGTCCCTCAAGAAATGGGACATGAGGGACATAAAAATTCTCCCGACCACTATAAGTCCTCTGCTCACCCATATAACCTCCTAGATCACCAGTTCAGCCCCCAGGTGCTTGCGGGAGCTCAAACCCTCAATTGTCAGATCTGTGACAAGTGTCAAGCTGAGGCATGCCGTGAAAATTGATGACCCTCATGTCCCTTTTTACTAGGGGACATGAGGGACATAAAAATGCACCCAACCCAAGGAATGTCTCTTGTCCTCCATACGACTAGTTTCTATCCCCCTAGTGCTTACAACTTACTTTTTAGCTCAAATCCTCAACCATTGGATTTCCGCCATGTGTCACAACTAAGCACCGCAAGAAAATTGATGTCCCTCTCATCCATTAATTATTAAGGGACATGAGGGACATTAAAAAAGTGCCTCACTCCTGATTTACATTTTTTGAATATTTTAAATCCTTCCTACCACTTTCTTTCCCATTTCTAACTTTCCACAGCTTCACCCTGCAAAAATAGAAAATTGGTCTAGAAGGTGAGAAGAATGCAGTGTGAACAAGGGATTCAAGCTACCATAATCATTTGAGGTCTGGAAACTCTAATTTATGCATTTTCCAAAAATAGTAAGTTACCCTGTGGGCACTTACTAAAAATAACATGTTATTCCAAAGGGCGGATTTCACAGAGGGAGCACACTGGGAGTTGAACATCCAAGTTGACATCACAAGTTAGAGACTAGAGAGGGAAAATTCTCAACACTTTCTAAAAATAGTTGGATTTTCCAAATATAGTAAGTGTCAAGGAAAATGAAGTTCATATTCAAAGGGGTGAAAACAATTAAATCTCATTCCTCAGACTTTGCGGGAGTAGATGACAGTGAGGTGAATTACATGGATCTCAACAGTGTCTTTCAACACTCATTTCATACTTCAATTGGTATGTGTGAGGTGGAATTTGTAGTCGAATTCGTTAGACTATTCACGATGTGTTTCATCAGGATCGTGTTCAAATCAACTAAGCAATGTTGCAAGGAGTCAAGGTGGGATTTGTTCCAAAGCTTCAGTATCTTCAGAAATTATCTTCATGAGTGATGCTCATGGTCACCGATGGAATCATTCGATAGTTTTTTTAAACACTTAGTTCACAGTGTCCATGCATCATCCAAGGAAAGTCTCTCAGGATCCATATTTCACTATATTGGAACATTGCATCAGATCGGTCAAGTAGAACAATGGATCAATGAGGCTTTTTCTTCATCGAAATTATTCTCCCCCCCTCTCTCTCTTTGATATATTTCTCTCTCCTCTCATCCCCCTAACTTTATCTCTCCTCAATATTCTAATCTTGTGTTGGGGTTGCACTTTTTCGCATACCTTAATATTTTCAATGTAATAAGTCACCCTTCAATTATAAAAGGGGACTTAATGTTTTTTTAGGAATGTGAAAAGTTTCAGGGCATATGAAGTGACATTGGGGGGTATATGAAGAATCACCAAGAAGATGAAGAGGTGTTGTTCTTCTATAAATTGTAATGCACTCCTCATTTGAGGGTCTTCTTATTTATTCTTGTGAATTCATGAGAGAGAGAGAGAGATCCTTGTGAAAGATCAAAGAGATAAAAAAATTCTTCCATTCCCCCACTCTCAATTTTTTTCCATTTCTTATACTATGTACAATTTTTGCTTAAGCATCAATACAATAAGGAGTTTTCAACCTTTTTTTACTAAGGGATTTAATGGATACTTTAAGCTCATTAAATTATAATTGGTCTTGTTGTTATTTTTAGTATTGTTTCGTCCTAATTCCAATGCATGTGATGAAACTTCTAACTAGTGTATGTAAGAATATGATTTTCTACTTGCAGATTTAGTTTCCCATACCTTATATTCTCACTCACTTTACCACTTTCTTGACAAAGTCCTCTCTGGGAAGCAATTGCTAGATTTTTCGTAGGGTCAGTGGAGTGCCCCTTTTGGATTCCTAGCCATAAGGCCAACCCGGAGAAAACTCACCATACTCACACATGCATATATGACAACTGCACCGGTTAAGTAGAGGGACTTATATTCCCAGAGCATTGGCAAGAAACCCACTGATTTGTCCCCCAAAAATGTTTCTCGCCAACAGTTTCTGGCACCCACCATGGGGAAGATTTAACAGCATCTACACCCAAAATACGACCACAAGGTATGAAAATCCAAAAAAAAAGATATATCAAATTTCAACATAAAATCATTTTTAAAGGCGAATCCATTGAGGAATGAATCCTTGTCAAGTTAATTTTCCACACTATGAAGAAATTTCCAGATTGGAGTGAAGTACTAATGAGTGACAATGACAGAGAAGAAGAATAATATCGTGACCGAGAAAAGAATATTGTTGATCAACCATGGTTCCAGATTAGTGTTTACAAAGGAAAGAAGAAATAACTTGCCGCCGATGAAGAGGAAAGTAGGGAGTTGTTGGAAAGGATACATAAGATAAGGTGCAAAGCTCGAGAATATGCCAAATTCTTATAAGAGCTATACGCGCAACTTGAAGCGGCCCATCGCAAGGATGAAGAAGAGGAGATTTTTCCTATAGAGGAAGATCCTGAAGATCATTCGTACCATAGTGTTTTCATTCCTAAAAGGTTCTCGAACACTGTTGAAGAAAATCCTATCCTCGAGCCCTCTGATGAAGATCAAATCAACATTCAAGAAGATGACGAAAGACATGATGGTATAGGATCCACTAAAGAAGACTTTTGCAACCTCATGTAGCTCACTATAAAGTTGAGAACATTGTCCTTTTTCTGCCACTCTCTTGACGAATTCATTACATATGGTGATGGAGAAATGAACATCTTGAAAAGAGAATATGTGGAAAGGCTTTAGAGCATAATAGAAGGAAATTTCGATCATGAAGCCTATCAAGAGATTTGGAGGTACGCTCTAGCTTTACAAAGAAGGTATGAATATCTTGAATCACTTCATGTTGCCCACAATAAAGAAGCTCAAGAATATCCTGATGATTGTCTGCACTACGAGGTGTTCATCCCCTGGATATTCTTGGATGCTCCTAAAGAATATCCTATACTTGAACCATTTGAGACTAAAGCAACATCAAGGAAGATGATGATAAGAGAGACATGGAGGTGGAACTTCCATTCATCAACTCTTTTTAGCTCAAGGAATAGTCCCTCTGGGAAGTAATATATTCAATAGAGGATTCTTGTTGCCTAGTGGATGATTAAATTCTTTTCAAAGATTCCACCAATGATGAAGAAAATGACCAATTTGAAGTAAACATGAATAATACCCCTTAAAACTTTGATTTTTCAATTAGTGATGAAATGGACATGTGCAAAGAATTGAAAGAGATCCACCCGACACCATGGAATAAAAATTATGAATTCAAGATGATTATGGAGGGTTTTCCCTCCTATTTTGATCCTTTAAGTGATGTAGAGATGATTCATAAAAAAATGAAGACAATCAAAGAACAAGATTCTCTTCCTGATTCAATCATGGATGATCTGATGGAAGAATCTCACTTACTTTTCAAAGCCAAGGAGAATGAACAATTTGAACACAATCTCTTCTCACCCAAGGAGTAGAATGATCATCACGATGAGTAGGAAGTCTTCCATTATCCATATGAGAAAGAGGATTCGATAATGGATGATCAAGATAATGCTAAAAGTTATTCCCACATTGTTGTTTCAACATGGTCATATCAAGAGGATGATATGGATTTTGAGCTCAAAGGAGTATCATTACCACAAAGCATGGACCTCTTCTCCTTGTCAGAAGGCATCATGAATCAAGTGTGCTCGTGCTTGTAAGAAAGTGAATCTTGGGTGACACAGATCATGGAAGAGGTGAACGAGGATTTTTCAAATGAAACGTGGCCATGGATGGATCATATTTTCAACCATTTCTTAGAGGCACAACATAAAAATTCTCCTAATGAGGATAAAAATGAGCTTATGGGAATTTCAAAAGAGTTATCTGTGTAAGATCTCTTAAAGTTTGTAGAAGTCACCGAAGATCCTCAACTTAGTCTTGAACTCTTGACCTGGGATATGGACATGCAAGAAAGGTATCAATCAATTCACGCTTCCCATTTTGGTACACCATTTTTTATGTTGAGATGGGGCAGATGGATAAGCTTGATGACTTCCTTAATACTTTGGTTGATGAGAATGAACATGAAAACATGTCTTTTTATTCCACATTGTGCGAAGAAGTTCACGAGTGTAAAAGAAGAAAGGTTCTCAGATATCCTTTGGACATCTCTAGTTTTGAAGACAAAACCTCTGCTATGGAAGAAGATAGTAGGGATAATGTTGAGCTGACTCACATAGAGGGGAGTCGTTCAAGACAATAAAAAGTTGTGAGAACATTGGGATTGTGTTCAAAACGAACTTATTCCCACCATTTTGGAATGGTCCATTAATGTAAAATAAGAGTTCATATGGAAAAATCCAATGAAAGGTGAAGAATAATTATATGGCCAAATCAAAAGCTGCAATTTTGATAATGATATCAAGATGGACTTCGAACAAATGCATATTGATGACAAATTCTCTAGACAACAAAGTGGAAGTATACATAATTCTTATCAAATGATCCAAAATCAAACTGCACTCAACATCCTCCAAACTCTGATTCATCCTGAACATGTTTTCATGCTACAACAAGCTCTTAAGGATGATGAAGACCTCCGACTCAATGATTTAACCTCCATATCTGAAAATACTTTCTCAGAGCAACAAAGTGGGATGTTCAGGAAAGTTGTTGAATGGGAAGAAAACCAATTTGTTCTCACTCCCTCCAAGTGTTTTGCTGATATAAGAGACAATTTGAAGTCACAATTCCAAGAAGATGAATGTTTTAATGACAGGAGCAATTTTCCACTCTTGAAGACATGGAGGGATGGTGTCACATGATCGCAGGGCATCAAGTGGAAACCTCAAGAGGTAAGAGTCTCAAGAAGGTGACCAAGTTCTCAATAGATACAAGAACATTCTCACTGTAGCATAAATATGAATATGGAGTCTTGGTACATATTCTTATTCTCAAGCCATGCAAGGCCATCACAAAAGCTTGGTTTGATCAAATAACTGTCTTTATACTTCAAAGGTTAGACTTCAGTACACTATTCCATGATGGCATGTACTTTTCTTAACCCATTGTTGGGTATGTGTCTATTCTTTCCCCACCTCTATAGATATCACCCCCTTTTATATAATTTCCTTTTTGTGGTGTGTGTATTTCCCTTTTCATGTGTGTTGTGTGTTTCCTTTCTTTGTTTTGTGCGTGTTTCCTTCTTCGCTATCTCTCTCTCTCGTAAGTTGTACATGACTCCATAGGGCCCAATGGATAAGGCACTGGTCTGTGTATGTTGAAGTTGAGATTTTGGTATTCGTCATGTCATGTATTCGCTATGCTCAGTCCATACCATGTCCCCAAGCTAGAGCCAATTGTTGTCATGCAAATGTGCAATGAGGAAATTGATAATTTTCTAACATGACAACAATACCCCTGTGTCAAAAATTCCAAATTTTTTTCTCTTCCGAGGCACCCCAGGTCTACCCAGTTAGTCCCATGACCTCATAGATGATGTTAAATCAGTTCCCTAGGTGATTTAGGAAAGTCAATTCAACCCCTAGGTGATTTTAGGAGTTTTTGGAAAATGCAAATTTGAGGCAACTATGGGAAGGGCTATCACTGGCCTTCTTAGGACTGGCGCCACCCCCTGGAGCGAAACGGAGGATCCGAATCTAACATGTAGGTGAATTGAAGGTATAGAAAAATCATGGAAGTGATTTGGTTCGGAGAATATTTGGAGAAGTTGGGGCAGTTTGATAAAAAAACAAGGTTCACATGCCTGTGCAGTGCACATGGTCAAAAGAGTTGCTGAGCTTTAGGAAATGATTCTAGGAGCTTGGAGTTATGAGCCAAAAATTACATTTTCAGAAAGGTAATTCCAATATCTACAAGCTGGTGAAATCATATTTTTCACAACACCTTGGCGAAATAGGTTTACAACTTGTTTTTTTCCAGGCACAGGTAAAGGACCAGATAACCAATCTAATTTTCAGGGCCTAAATGGAGGAATCAATACGTGATACCCCCACCATTGGATTAAAAAGTCCATTTTAAGTCAAAATCATATAATGTTTTCCCAAAACATTCCATTGGGAGTTCGATATATCACCATTTGAAGTTTCCCTCTAGGAACGAGTTTAAGAGTTAGTCAAAATTTGATGAGGACACGTGTCAGCTCTAGGAGCCTGGTGTAATTTTATGTCCCTTTCGTCCCTCAAGAAAAAGGGACATGAGGGATATAAAAATTTGCCCATCCCCTATAATTCCTCTAGTCACCCATACAACCTCCCAGGTTGCTAGTTCAACCCCTAAGTGCTTGTGGGAGCTCAAATCCTCAATCATCGGATCTGTGACAAGTGTTAAGCTGAGGCGCACCATCCAAATTGATGACCCTCATGTCCCTTTGTGTTGAGGGAAATGAGGGCCATAAAACTGTGCCCAACCCAAGGAATGTCTCTTGGTCCTCCATATGACTAGTTTATAGCCCCCTAGTGCTTACAACTTACTTTTTAGCTCAAATCCTTAACCATTGGATTTCCGCCATGTGTCGCAACCAGGAACTACGTGAAAATTGATGTCCCTCTCATCCTTTAATTCTTAAGGGACATGTCAGTGGAGTGCCCTGTTGGATCCCTGACCATAAGTCCAACCTAGAGAGAACTTAACATACTCGCGCATGCATATATGACAACTTCACCGATTAAGTAGAGGGACTTAGATTCCCAGAGTGTTGGCAAGAAACTGTTATCTCAGTTTTGAGTTTACGCCAAAACTATCAGATAACCCTACGAAATTTTTAAGTTGGTTTTTGCAAAAATTGCCTTTATGAGAGATAATCGGGTTTCCGGGTTTCTCCGACAGGACAACATGTGTTTTAGATGTTTCATGTCTGGTGTTCCCCGAAACCCGAAACCCGTATCGACTAAGCTGAGTCGGGTTTGCGGACCTTCCGAACATCGGAGCATGCCTTCATCTAAGCATCATGCATCATGTCAATTGTTTCCCGCAACCTGAAACCTGAATTGCCTAAGTCCTTCATGTCGGGTTTTCGGAACTTTGAAACATCTAAGCATCATGCTTCATGTCAGTTGTTTTCCACAACCCGAAACCCGAATTGCTCTAAACACCTTTTTGTCAGGTTTTCAGACCTCCCGAGCATGCTGACATGGCGTTAATGCCGAGTTGTCGGGTGAGTTGGCACGTGCCAGCCGAAGTGTATTAATTACAAATTTTCTTATATATATGCGGATTTCCACGTCATTTTTACAAGACGTATTTTTACCTCGTGGATTTTCGCGCATGCTTCTCCAACCTCGAAACCCGAAACTCGCTTGTGCCCGATTGAATTGCTCGTTCTCGATCTTTCCTTGCCCTGGTTGAAGGTATTTCTCTCTTCATTCTTTGTTCATGGTTTTTGTGGATTGATTATGTGAGGAATTCTTCCCATTTTCTTACCAGGTTTGTGGGGTTTTTATCTTTTTCCTTTTGGGGTTGTTTTCTAAACTGGGTTTTTGTTTTAGGGTTTATCTCTTTGAAATTACCACTTTGTGTTATTTCCCCAGAATGTTGTTGTAATTAAAATATGTTTGGGATATAAAATGATGAAGAAAAGAACTTGCATGTTCTAAAAACAACAAAAACCCTATTCCCTCTTTTCGGGTTTCGCAGGGTGCTGTGCAGTATCAAAAACCCGCAGTGTATCAAAAAGTTTGAAGTGTCGTGCTTTCTCAAGTTTCCGAAATCTTCAGAGTGCCAGGCTTTCTCAAGTTTCCGACATCTTCAGAGTGCCAGGCTTTATCAAGTTTCCGACATCCTCAGTGTGCCGGGCTTTCTCAAATCTCTGACATCCTCAGCACATCGGGTTTTCTGGACTCCTCGACATCCTCCTCAGTGTGTCGGGTTTTTTCAAGTTTCTGGCATCTCCAGTAGGTCGGGGTTTTCACAGTGTGCAACATCTCCTGATCTCTGAAACTCTTCTCCTTCGAAATCCCTCATGTCGGACTCTGGTCCATCACAAGAAAAGACTGAAAAGTCAGGAAGGATGAAATACAAGTTCAGAAAGGTGGAGTCTCCGCCATACATCGATTGCAATTATGACATCCGAGATACAGAGCTCGGAAATATAGATATTGAGGATTTCTAGAGTAGGGTAAAGAGCTCTTCCCAAACTCCATGGATGAAGTCGATAGCCGATAGTGGCTTACCTCTTGCAGCGGGTTTTCCTATGGCTGCTCAGTGCCCTGAATTCATCTTAGCCTGCGCCTCGAGTTATGACTCTGCTTCTCGTTCTGTGAGAAACCAGGCGGGAGAGGTTGTGATCAAATTAGACGGAGGTTACTTCGATGACCTCCTCAAACTTCCCAATTTTGAAGAATATGGAGAGTTAGATATCAAGTCAGCTCAGAAAGCTTGGGATAACGATCAGGAAGATTGTATCAAGCATGTAAATAAGAAGTTCCTGATCAAAGCCAAACCGGTTGTCTCCAGATTCCCAAGACTTGTCCCCAGGAGTGATTTCATTCAGGAAATCAATGACATCATCACTCTTTTGAGTCGGGTTTTTAATTTACCCGAATCAAATGTGTTCCAAGGGTGGATGTATCAATTCATGATCACCATCAAGAAGAATCAACAAGGGATTGATTGGGGCACTCTCATTAGTAATGAGATAGATTCCCAAATGACAACAGTCTTGTCCACAAGGAAGTTTTATATGTCCTCATATGTCACCTATGCAGCGGCCGGGATGAGGAACTATCCCGAGTTGGACACTAAGGGAAGCAAGACGGTGGAACATGTTTATCAGCATTTCCCTCAACTGACAAGAAAAGGGTCTCAAGACCAATTCAGAAGGGTGAATGACACCTTCTTTTATGAAAACATCTGCAGGTTAAATCCTGAACTGAGGAAAACAAGAGTCTCAGATGAGGCCTGGGCTAAGGTTTCAAAGTGGGGTTGTGTCTTCTTACAGTTTAAGAAGTTCACATATCTACGGGTAGTCATGTACTCAGGAGATCCTTTCCGTCTGCCCCGATATCCAGGAGATAAACTGATCTTGATGGAATTGGTTAGGCAATTGTTGGATTTCCATAAGTTCCAACAAAGTAAACATAAGGCTGCTGTATCCTTCCCAATTTCTATTGGAAGATACACTTGTTTGATAGTGGTGAAAGCTAAAAATGTTGTCCATGAACTTCAAGACAAGTTGAAGAAGCATATGAAGCCCTGAGACGGGTTTGACATTTGAGGAGTCCTCAGGGCGTATGGAACCCTGCACCTGCACAGACCAAGCATAGAATACATCTGGATTGATCTACGTGATGAGGTTGCTGTTCGCAGAAAGGATCATAGCAGATTGACACTTGCTGAGATTCAAACACTTGAGCTTGCTAACTTACCGGAAGGTACTAGTGATAATGAAAGTGTTCTGGATCTTTCCTATGATGGATTGAATGAAGATCAATATGTCTTCCCACCTATTGATTGGTTTGTTAGTGAAAAAGCCTCCATTACAGACAGGTCGGTCTTGATTCTTGCGCGTACCAAAGCATGGCTCTCCTCTTGGGGAATGAGTTTTAAAGATGATAAGTTTTCAAAGTTGGTTCCTTCAGAGGCGGGACCCTCCAAAAAGGGAAAGGACAAAAGATCTTCTAAGGGGCCTATAAAGGTCAAATTTGTCAAAAAGAGAAAAGAAAGAGAAATCTCTTCAATTATTTCTTCAGTTGAAATGGTGAATGTGCCAGAATCACCAACACCACCAGAAATGGGAGAAATTTATTTGGAAGGAGATAGAAGCCAGCCTCTGTTTTCACCATTTGTTGATTGCCCAACTGAAGAGACCTTATCTCTTGCATCCCAGGCTTTGGAGTCTGAATCTGCGCCTCATCCCCCACAACCACTCCTACCTCCTCATTCTCCAACAACTTCTTCCATCATGGCCAGTATTTTTTCTGGACTTTCACCCCTCTCTGCAGGGACCCAAGTAATCACCAACATGCCCCCTCCTGTGCCTCTTTTTATTGAATCTGTTACCACATTGGTAACTATTCCCTCTTCGCTAGTAGAACCTTCTCCCCTTGAGAGTATGATACTGGCTTCTACAACAATGGCAACTCCCTCTGATACGCCGCAATGGCTACTCGAGCAAACTCTAAGGAAGAGGAAGGTGATTGTACCCATACCGACCTTTGATTTTAGCTCACTCAAGGCTACTACTACTAAATCGGCCAAGAAACCAAAGACAGTTTCAAGGGTTTTGGTGGACACTTCAGGGCATAAGTTCGCAGAGATCGCCACTCTCGCGACTGACAAAACCAAAGAGGACGTAACAACCTCTGATTATCAGATAACCAGGGTGGCTCTAGGAGAGGTGACAATGGAAGGAGCACAACAAGATGCGCGGGATGCCACAAACGTGTTGTGCCAGAAGTTAAAAGAAACAAAAGACAACAGAGATGAGCTTAAAGGAAAAGTGGAGCAGTTGATAGAGGTCTTGCTTAAGCTCTCAAAACCCCTCGAATCCATACCATCTTCTTCTGTCCCTGTCGGATTTGATTTCTCATCAGTGCCTACGATTGAGAAGATTAATAAAAAAGGAAGGGTGGTCGATGAATGGATCCAAAGGCTGCTCCAACAAGGGAAGGAAGTGATTCAAGACGTCGTGGAAGTCTATCAATCTTTGGGGAACAGTCAGAGTGATGGAGAGAAGATGGACGATGATTTATCTCAAGAAATTAGACATCTTGATTTGACTTATGAAGCTCTCCAGGTATTAAAGCAAATACCATCACATCTCTTGGTAGAAGAAGGCGTCATCCCACATGTGGATAAGCATTTCCAGCTGACTAAAGCCATCAGGTTCAGGGTGAAGATTCTCAACGAAGCCTGCGGTAAGTTGAGAGAATCAAGGGATAAATTGATTGATGGCAAAAGTGATCTGGAAGAAGAGTTGCTGAAGATTTGTCCTAAAGTATCAGTTGGAAACTCAGGCATCCTATCGGCCGATGATCTTTTCAAACAAGTCCAAGAGTCTGTTCAGCATGAACCAATGCACGGATTTGGTATTGAGATCATCGACCGGTTTGTAAGAATTGAACATTCTTTGGAGGCCTTGAGAAGGCTCAGCAAAAGGTTGAAAAAGCTTCCCGGTAGTGCTAGTGATACCCATGAAACCTGCGAAGTTTTGAATGATCATTCCACTGCGCCTGACGAAAACGAAATGCAAGGCATAATTCGAAAGTTCCAAGAATTTCGGAACAAATAGGCTCAGCTGGAGGAAGAGAAAGAGGAAGGAGAAAAAGATGACGATTCAGACTAAGTCCCGCTATTTCATGTCATTTCAATCTTGAATTTGACATGTATTTTTCATTTCTGTTTCATCACATAGGAAGCAAATTTTGACTTGTTCTCCTGCGTGAGAGTCAAGCAAAATAGAACTTTGTTTAAAGAACACTATTTTCTAGGATTTATCCTGTTTTCTCTCTACCCCTTTTATTATAAATAAGGGATGCTTATGCATTCCAAAGGGTCGAGAT
Source organism: Taxus chinensis (assembly GCA_019776745.2). NCBI lineage: Eukaryota > Viridiplantae > Streptophyta > Pinopsida > Cupressales > Taxaceae > Taxus > Taxus chinensis. The sequence continues at coordinate 905,318,340 of CM034149.1, read as the reverse complement.
TTTTGGAATATTCGGAGCTATTGGAAAGAAGAAAAACTTTGTGTTTTCGTTCAATCATTTTGAAGAATAGGAGTTAATATTATTTGTGTTGTGGGATATATCTTTCTTAAGACATTGTTCTTACGTTCATGATCTTAAGCTATTCTTTGCGTAGCATCTTAGTGTTTCTAATCATCTCAGACATTATATTTATGATCTAAAGCTCGTATGATTATTTCGTGCTCTGTGTTTACTCGAAAGAAAATACGTTTCTCTCATTTCCTTTCCATTGTGCTTCTTTCATTGTAATAGTTTCCTACCCAGTTCATTTATGAAATAAATACCTTTGAATCATGTGAATGTGGAATTTGGGATTCTATCCCAACCCCCAATGGTTAGATTAGTGTGAATACTGTATATATTGTTTTTGCTGTGTTTTAGATTAGTAATAAGCAGGCAGCCTCACTTGTCTTTGAGGAGGGATTTAATCCCATATACTGTGGTTGAACCTCATATTTTGGATTGAAAAAATATCCAACCAACAGAAACTCACCGATTTGTCCCCTGAAAATGTTTCTCGCCAACAGTTTCTAAAAGGATAAGGATGTATCTGTTGAATTATCGATTCATTATTTGGATCGATAAGATGTTAATAATGACATGAGGGGTCAGGTACATAAGGTTGTGGTTCAGGTGCGGGTGGTTGAAGGTGAACATTTCAGGTAACAAGGTATTCATTAAGAACAACAGGGTTTGAATATAAAATTTCAGAAAAGATGAGATCCCCACTATTGAAGAAATGGGGACTGAAAGAACTAGGTATTTTGTATGAAGGAGATTGACTACTAGGAGAATGTGGAAATTTTTAATCTTTTGGTTGGGGTGATAGAGATGCTCGTCTTTGTTCTAGTAAACGCGAGGTGTACTCAATGTGGGTTTGGATATTTTCAATAGGTCTTTGGAAGTTTTCTATCATATTGTTTTAATTTTGAAGACAATTTTTTTGTCTTGTAGAAAGCATGAAAGCAAACAATCACCTAAAAGAAAATAAATCTAAATAGATGTTTACAAATAGAAAAAAAATCACATAGAAGACGTTGTAATTATCTTGATTAATTAAGAAATAAAGTATGCAATGTGTAAAATGGTTGATGGGGTCCTAAGAAATGGCAGTCTATGGATGGTTTCAGGTGATGTCTACGACTAGAGTCCTCTATATATCCGAAGGTACGTGAGGACCGAATCTATGTTGGTGTCGGTACGGGTCCTGGTATTGGGGCATACCCCCTCACTTCACGGTTCCACAACGATAAAGGAGTTAGATGCTTAGCCATTATACTGACAACTAGATTGATTATACTCGGCTAGAACATCAAGTCAGATTCTCATCTTTGTGATCAAATCCAAGTAGGTCCACCTGGGTAGGAATGTCTCAATGCAAATTTGTGTTTGAAGTGATTTGGTTGTGTGTGGGGATATTTAAGTGAATGTAATCTATTAACCTCCTAATTAAACTATGTGATAAAAAAGAATGACAAGTTCATTTTAAACCCAAAATAAAGATTGATTTTGATGAGGAAAACAAACAAGAATGTAATGTTTGGAAATAAAAAGAGAGGAAAGAAATGTACCTGTAAAATGCTTCCTTTTAAAAAAAATTATTTTTTAGCATAGGTACAATGCAACAATCAAGCTCCCAAGACAACAATCTATAAGGGTTAGATAAAGACATAAAACAAAAAAGAGAAATGAATGTTAAGGGTTGACTGAATAAGCAATCAGGAACAATCTATAGTGATTGCCGATGATTCAAAGGAATCGCTATAGATTCACCTAAATCACTGGCGATTTAACCGGATCATTAGCAATTGAAAAAAAAAAACTAGAGATGAAAATTAATTAATTAAAAATAAAATAAAAAAGGGACAAATCATCTCGTCCGGCATGTCAAAATGTACCAAAGAGTTTTTTCTTTCCAACTTTAACTTAATGAAGTGAAATAAGAAAAAACAAACCAACCTCAGAGGACGGTGGGGTTTACCGATATCCGTGATATTGGAAAGTGATATTGCTGGATATGTGTTGGATACAGCTCATTCTTTATTTCATTGAAGAAGAAACTTGCAAATCAAAGACACTAAACAAAATAAAGTAGACATATGGGTAAATGAGATGCTCGAAAAAGGCGATCCAGGAATCCAAAGGGGCTTCCTTGGAGGATGTTAGCTTGCTTTAATACGATTAAGTAGATTGAAAAAAATGATAAAGATATATGGATGACAACAATAAATGGCTAGATAGATAATTGACTATAATCTTTAGAACTTGCTTAAAGGGAAATTCCTTTGCAACTTCGAAGGTTGCTCAGGTAAGGGTGGATGTAATCTAAGAAGACTCAAAGTAGTCATACCAAAAGTCTTCAGTCTCTTGTTGGATCTTATGGATGAACTCAAATTGATCCTCGATATCTTTAATGCCAGTGGCAAAACATATTGCACATAGTGTCAACTCGTGAAGGATGTTGTACTATTCCCAGAAGAAGGGTTGTTGGACTATGGGAAGGTCATAGATGTTTGTAATAGGATGGGGACAATCATGTACTGCCATCTAAAGGAAATACATGCTTGCAAAGAAAAAGTTAAAATTACAAGATTGATAAAAATTGAGATAAAACTAATAAATTGATAAAAATCGATATAAATTGACAAGGATCACCGATGATCAAGCAGAGTCGCAGGTGATTTGGGTAATCGCTGACGATTACTATAAAAATGGAAGATTTCACTAAAATGATAAACAAAGCTTTAAAATGATGACATTTGATTATTTTTGTTGCTTGGATGAAAGATAAATGATAAACGAGATAGAAAAATACCATTAGTTTTGGAAATATACTAAATGAATTCTCCAAATGTCAAATGGGGATGATTGAAATTAATGAGCAGTTGTTAAACTTCTTGGGAAGTGATTAATGAAAAAATACCAAAATGATGTGTTTGTGAGAATTTGAAATTGAGGAAGGTGCTTGATGGTCTCTGGAAATGACTAGAATTCATTATTGAGTCAAAAAGAAAGAGCAAGTACAAGCTAAAGGTTTCTGAAGATTTCTGAGAAATGAGCAAAAACTCCTATTTATAATCGCTAGCGATCAGTCAGGGTCATCGACGATCTGGGTTTTTTGGAGAAAACATTTGGGAAGTGGTTGAAACCACTTGTAAATAGGGTTTTTAGGTAAGTAACGAGGAAAAATGGTTAGGGGATGTTATTGACGAGTTATGGAGGTTGGGATGTGATAATAAAATATATTTGAGTTGTTTTAAATTGGTTAAGGTGGATTTAAAGTGGTTAGGTAGTTTAGGATATGAATAGTAAGTTTATGAGTGTAAAATTGATTTTACGGAGGTGCGGGGAGGAAAACTTAGGATAATGGTTTTTAGATAGGTTTTATATTAAATAATGTGTGTATAATATGAAGTAGGCAGGTTGACAAAAACCCAATGTCTACATTTGCCCCCTTTTGTCGAGTAGTTTATGACAACCGAACTGCTGGACAAAAACAATGAGAGATAAAATTTTCTTTGTGTTTGGATGGGTGAACCCCCCTCAAAATGGGGTTGATTGTGATGCAGTTCAATAATCACCAGTTTGATTTAAGCTGATTGGATAGGTTTGACATGTGTGTTTTGTTTGAAATTTCCCCAAGATGAGGTATTGAAACAAGAAGGATATCACCATAGAATCTAGTGATAGTGTAACCAAAGGGCTCATGTCCTATAGACGTATGATTTGTAGGGATAACTAGAAGATCATGGAGACAAGTGATAGGGGACCCAAAGGGTTTGATTCCTATAGACGCACAACTTACTGGTGTTGAGGTCATAAAATGATTCATGTGAAGGATGACCTAGTTTTGGGGTCCTCAAAACGAGGCATATTGTTGAAAGATGCGATAATGTGGCTGAAAATAATTTTTTGTTTTGAAAAATGACGGTTTGTGATAGATCACTAGTGATTGGGGAAAATTGCTAGCGATTAAGGCGAATCGTCGGCGATTATAATAATCTTCTACTATTCCTGCGTGGTGGATATAAATAATCGATTTCCTTAAGAAATAGTTCATTTGTTATTTGTGAGCTTGTGATATTTTAAGAAGCTTAATTAAGTGATTAACGGGTGATAAGTGAGCAATGACAATGACATGACCATCTAGACGACAGAGGAGGCCCATACAGGTAGATGTATGTTCCTTTCTTTTATCATTTTGTGTTTTTTGTTTTTATTTTTTCTTTGAAATGTCATACAAGGGCATGTTTTTGAAATCGCGATCAAGGTTTTTGATATATATTTGATAAAATTTTGATGTAATTGTGTTCTAATCCATGTTTTTGTGTTTTGTGGATGTAGTTGAAGGCTAAGTTGACTATTAGAGATAGGATTCCATTGATTTTAGTGGAGGTGAGGGAGGATATGTCGGATGAGGATTGGGTGCATGTGGAGGAGGTGGGTTTTGTGGAGATGCGTGACTATAGACACATACATATATATCGAGGGTTGTTGTTGGATTTTATGGAGAGGGGGGATCCTGCCACTTGTACTTTCTGGTTACCAACGGGTGAGATGACCATCACCCTAGAGGACATTCACAGAATTACTAGATTTCCCATACATGGAGAGGGCATATATTGTATTGATGATACTAAGAGGAAGGATGTTATGAGGATATTCTACAGGGAGGATGTTGATGATGTGAGGTATATTGCGGGTGGATTCTATTATCAGTCTGTATATTCTTTAGATAGGGATGGTTGTACTCAGATGACTATGATGATGATGGGGATTACCTATTTTGCTTTGCATGACTCTGGTGATGGTCAGTTTCCCTAGATGATGATAGGGGTAGTGGCAGAGATGATGGAGCATTGTACAATATTTACATGGGCCCCTTCTTTATTAACAAAGAATTACAAAGATCTTTGGGCTTGGAGTATTCAGAGAAGATTTGGGATAGATATTGCTTTTCTATTACAGTGTTGGCCCTTTGAGACTATTTTTGTGGCTCGTCCTCATGGTTTACCATGGTGAGGTGTAAATATAGGTAGGAGATCGGCTGGTTTCATGCAATGACATGCTGGTGCAGGGCAGTCTGGAGGATTATGAAGTGAGGATCACTACAGACAACTTATAACAGGGTTATAGGTGGGAGATGTATTATGGATGCATTACACTAGATTTCTAGTGTGGGTAGGACTAGAGATATATCTCAATGGCACTCAACATGAGCTATGGGTTTAGGGGTGACGAGGAGAAGAGTGGGAGCTCATTAGATTTATTCGCGCCAAGCAGAAATTTGGTCTGATACAGGATGTGCCAAAGGCTCCAGTGTTGTATAGACAATATGATGGGGATGTGGATACTTCCAAGGTAGTGGTGGAGTGACATTTTCCTATGTGTGATGAGGAGGGAGACAAGGGTATCGATGAACATGGAGATGTGGTTCTTATAGATGATGCTGGTGTGACTGCGGGCTATAGGGCAAGATGGGATGGGACATATGCTGCATGGGAGAGAGCCCATCTAAATCGAGGGGATAACAGAGTGTGGGCCTAAGAAGAGGGGATCATCAGGAGGGTGGTGGTGATGATGGTGAGGAGGAGGGAGATGGAGATAGGGCAGCCCAAGAGACTACAATTGCATGATTGACGATCGAGAAGGCTATAGTGATGGTAGAGAGAGATGGTTTTATGATGGAGAGGGATGGAGTAGTGATGGAGAGGGATAGTTTGTGGACTGAGGGGGATAGCCTTAGGTAGTAGCTGACACAGGCTATAACTGACCGAGATAGATGCATACAACACCGAGATACATTGAAAAGGGATATTGGCATTACAGGGACAGCAGTGTTAGGTATTGAGTTGGTAGCGTGAGATCAGGATAGTAGTCAGATGGGATTTCCAGGCACAGTTGGCATAGCTCACTACCAATCGGTACTAGAGGAGTTGGCCTACTATGAGGAGTTAGTGGTGCAAAACCTACCTACAACACTTAGTTATGCAGATCATCTAGCTCAAAGGGGAGATTGTCCTAGTATTAGTACAATGATTGTGGGTTAACAACCTCAGGGTCCAAATGGAGGACATGGTGGTGGAGCTGCAAGAGCTCAGGGTGCTGGTGGTTATGATGTTTAGGGGAGCATTTTTTATGGCAACGAGTTATTTTTTGGTGTCCAATTTACTAGATAGACATGGTGTATTGTATTTTGATATAGATGGCTCTTTGCTAATCCTTGATTTGTGATGTATAGATTTTGATATACGGAGTTTAGGGGACTCCACATGATGTACTGAGACACTCATATATATATATATATATATGATTTTGATTCGTGATTCATGTGTTAGTTGTGATGTGATTTTCTCATGACCATTTTTGATTTGATGGCTATGTGATGTATGTGTATCATTATTACATGGATGTTTTGTGATTCATTGGTTAAGTGTATATAACATTGATGAATATGTATATGTTTTTATGGGTGTTTAACTTTATATTGATGTTTTGATTGATTTTGATATTGGTATAAAGATGTGATTGAAATATTATGATTTTTACGTGATCAAAATGTATGTAAACTCCTAGATAGGAATAGAGATGGAATGATTTATTTTATATTGTATTTGATACATACGTGATGGGTATAAATATGGTGAAGGCACTTTCACTTTTGGCCCGTATTACAAATGTTAACATATGAATAACAATGTGTAGTCACACGTAAGATCTTGAATATAGGTAGAAGCAAGAATTATACCTTCTTAGGACATGGGAAGGGTTAACATATGTAGATTGTGGGGGATAAAAGGTTCTCTTATCAATGGATTTATAGAGAGATGCCCCATCTATTGATATTTTTATTTGACACAAACTAATCAATGCAGGAAGTTTACTTTGATGGGAAAGTTGATTGGTGTGGGAAGCTTTCCTAGGATGCTTTGCGACATTTGCTATTTTGAAGGTTGATTGATGCAGGAATCCTTTTTAAATAGGTATCCATCCTTCAACGGAGTGGTCTACAATTTACATTTCTTCATTGATTTTGCTTTTGGGATAGTTGTCCTTCGAGGGATCACTCTATCATTTTTAACAGGTAGTTGTCCTTCGAGGGATTAGTCTTATTTTCTTTTGATAAGATGCATCCATAGTTCGTCAGGATAAAGTCTTATAGAGATACAAAAGGTGATGGGATTTGAACTTAAAGGGGTAGAACTACCTTAGAGCTATAGACCAGTGAGAATGGCGTAAAACCTGTAGGAGTACGAATGCTAGTTCAATAATCCCAAAGAGCAAACAAGATTTGGAGATGCCAATTCTTGCTTGTTTTCCCGATAGTTTTCATGAGGATTTTTTAAAGTGTTTTTTAGAAGCTTTGACTTGTCCATTCGGTTGAGGATAGTATGGTGATGAAAAGCTTAGTGTGATATAAATGTTTTCACAAAGTTTCTTAACACCCTTGTTTTAAAAGGATTTTTCATTATGAGTAATGAGTTTACGAGGGATAAAAAAGTGGCATACGACCCATTTAGTGAATTATTCAGTGGCTATGATGATAGAATGATGTTGTTGTGATGAGTGAGGATTGATAGTGTCAATGAGTTCTAACCCCCATTGTGAGAATGGCCATAAGTCTTGAGATAGTTGTAAATATTGACTAAGGATGTGAGTGAGGTTCGGGTGTTGTTGATATTTGACACATTTATTAACATATGCGCAACAATATTGAATAATGGTAGGCTAGTAGTAACCTACTCGGAGGACACGTTTAGCAATAACGGTATCGTTGAAATGTCCACCACATATACCGTAGTGGAATTCTTAGATGTCTTTAAGAGATTCATGAGATTTAAGGCATCTTAGTAAGAGGCCATCGAATCCACATTTTTAAAGGACACCACCTATAATGAAGAAATAAACAACGCATTGGAGGAAAGATCATTTACCGTTTCTAGATAGATTAGGAGGAATTTTGGATTCCGATAGATAATCAAATGTCTGTGTGTACCAAAGGTCAGTTGGATTGTTTTCAATAATGTTGATAGAGGGGAGTTCATTTTTGTGGAATGGTTGATTGAGCTTGTGGACAACAACGAACAATTTGGAATTATCAGTTGATTCTTTAGTTGATAAGGGGATGAGGGATGCTAGACAATCCCTAATATATGCGAACTTGTTTGAAGATCATGGAATTGTTTGGATGATGTAATGATCGAAGGCTTCTAAGAGGAATTCAACAATGGATTTATATTTTTTTAAAATTTCATTTTTACATTGATAAATTCCTTTGATTTGATTGATTACAAGTTGTGAGTCTTGGTATATATCCAAGATTTGAACATCGAGCATGATGGTAGTGTAAAGAGCTATGATTAAAGCTTCATATTTAGGCATGTTGTTAGTACATTCAAAGTTAAGTTTAAATGATAAAGGGATGTGAGTCCCCCAGGAAGGTATGATGATGATATCATATCCTCCCTCTTGCTAGAATTTTAGATCCATCAAAGAAGAGGGTCATTTTGACAAGAGTGAAATCTTGATTGGTGATAGTGTTGATAGATTCGTCAGGAAATTGTTCATGAGGTGTTTAGTTGTCTGGGAGAGGAGCTTCGAAGAGCTGATCTACAATAGATTGTTCCTTGATATATTTTTGTGGGATAAATTCAAGATCAAACTCAATCATGAGCATAAGCCACTGAGTCATGTGGTCACTGTGATATTATTTTGAGTGGATTAAATTTAGTAATGACGTAAGTTTTGTGGTTGAGTAGATAATGGCGTAGTTTAGAAATTGTTAAGTACAAAGCACAACACAAATTTTTGGCTTCACTATAACGAGTTTCATATTCATGGAGGGTGTGAATTGTATAGTATACGGCATGCTCACGACCCTTCTCATCTTGATGAACGAGCATGACACATGAGGCATGATTTTTAGTAGATATATAAAGATAAAAATGCTCCCCCTCACGAGGAGGCGTGAGCACAAGTGGTAATATGAGATACTATTTGAGTTTGTCAAAGGATTTTTTAAATTTGTGATCCCATTTGAAGTTAACATCTTTCCTAAGAATATGGTGAAAAGGCTAACAATGATATGATAGTTGTGATATAAAGTGACAGATGGACTGGAGCTTACATTGGAGGCTGTGTAATTGTTTGAGGTTTGACGAAGAAGGCATTTCGATAATGGATTTAATTTTAGTAGGGTCTACCTCAATGCCCCTAATAGATACAATCTACCCTAAGAGTTTACCAGTGAGAACACCAAATACACATGTTTATGCGTAATCACAACACCCCCCAAATTCCTCAGTTTGAGATGGGGCATTCGGTGTGATTGCACAACATGGAGTTATCGTGAAGTGTGGGACCTTGCGAATCAGACAACTCTCTGGAGAAGGCCAGTTCCTGCTCTTAACTTACCTACCAAAACTACTCCAAGTGCAGGAAAAACTACTACCTAACCCTAAAATACAACTTCCAAGGGGAAAGGGATAAAAGGATTGCATGAGAGTAAAGCCTACACTAAAGTGGTGATACACCAAGAGAAGGAGTGTTGATCACTTCCCCTATCCTGCAAAACAATGAAAGAGATGAACCTAGAATGGGTGGACCTGCACCAAAAACTAAATTACATCCAATACATCATTCCTGAAAGACCACAACACACCAAAATCATGTAATAACCAAGAAAATTCACATATTAAGCAAGCACAATGAAAGGTAATATGAAGACAATAAACCATGAGAGGTTAAAGAGATCAACACACACATAATCTTATTGCTCCATATGAATATACATAATACATTGTTGTAGCAGAAAGAGGCATGAAGCCATTACAGGTCTTGAGAGGAAGGCTTTAAGCCCTAAGAATAAATGGGGTGCATGAGATACGAAGGTGATCAACAACCTTTGTTTTTGTAACCCCTTACAATATTTATGGTAGAAAATTGAGGGGAGGAGAGAGAGAAATGAAACCCAAAATTGTTGTAAAACCCATAAACAAATCTTTGTTTAATCTTGCAATGAGTTCTTGGAGATCTCCAAAATCTTTGCTCCATTAATGACCTTACCTTGTGCATGAAATAATTGACTGTGATCACACATGGTTCTAGTCTAGCTCCTGAAGCTTCATGATGACTGTATCTTTTACCTACCTCCATTAATGACTCTCACCTACCACTACATTGCTTACCATTCCTAAATTTCATAGGTCTAGAACCTCCAAAATCCTAAAATTTGATGTTTCTAAACTGTAGAGCTTCTCTTCACAATTTCAACGACTAGTTGTTTGTGAGAAAACGGACTCCCGGGGTGAAAATTATGGCATTTTGGGTTCTCTTGGACTTTATAATTTTGGGATTTAAAAAACTCCAAAAATATCATTTTTGTGTCTCTGATATGTTTCCACCACAAAGCTCTCTCTCTCAGCTTTCCAATGACTTTAATTTTGTGAGATTTTGACATCTGGAGCTCAAGTTACACTGTTTTGAGTATATGAGGGCTTTGGCATGTTTCGGGGTCTATATGTGGTGAGATGGCAAGTAGCTCGCCGAGTAGCTCGCTGAGCTACTTGCCGAGCTAGGGATCAAGCCCCACTTTTACCTGTTTACAATCACTCCTATACCTTGGCCACTAATTTTTTGAGTTCCATCATTGGACAAACTCCATTGTCACTCCGAAAGGAAGGAATTATATGCTCCCCATACTTGGCTAGCTTTGAAACTTCCGTTGATTTGAATGAGTTATTCACCGAGCTCATCCTGAGACCCTTGCACACCATCGATGAGAACCTTGAGTTGAATGCTGAGCTAATCCATCGATTTCATCACGCTAGCTTTCCCTTGGTCCCACATCGAGCCCACACTGCCACCATGCATTTATCACTTCGTGGAGCCATCTCTAAAAATAAATTACTTCATACGTTTTGGTGTCAAATTTTTGGGGTTTTCTACCTTAGAGCTTGTGTTACTATTCATCGCCCCAAACCCAAAAATTCTCCAAAACCCCAAAGTTTGAAATTCAAACTTCGGGTTTCGGGCCTCCACTCGCTCGCCCACTTCAGGTTTTCAAACATTTTCTCTTCGGGCTCCTGGTTACTATTCACCTCACCGGTCGACTAAAATCCCCGAAGTCTAAATTTTGGACTTCGGGATTTTTCTTCTTTATTTTTGCGTCAGCGCTACAACACTTTCCGTCGAGCACTTTCTCAAAAATCCAAAAATTCATTCCCATTGCTCCTTCTTTCATTGCCATTTCTGCGTGCAAGCTCTTTAATGTACCTTTCACTGAGCTTTCTTGTTTTCCTGATTCCTTTCTTCTCTCATCCATGAATTTGGCTTTCACATCCTCAGGACTACATCCTCCACCCTTCTCCATGAGTTTTAAACTTGGCCGGTGGAGACTTGTTGTGATGAGCCCAAAGCTTGGGCCTTCATTAATGCAGGATTTTGTCTTTCACACCCCGCGGAGTCCAAGACCCCTTGTCACCATCTCGCTCCAAATGACTATGAGCTCATCCTGCACCTTCTGTGCCAACCAATGGTCTCTGAGCTAGGGCTTCCCAGCCTCAATGTCACTACTTAGCATTAGCCCAACGAGCCTCTCTCATTTTAATTTCTCAGCTCAATATCTGAGCTTGTATCGCCTTCCACCATGGCGTTTGAGTTTTCAAAGCCTCAATTCTCAGTAGCTTATCTCACACCATGTTTGAACTCTACAATCCTCCTATGTTGAAAACACAATACATGAGTTATTCTCCATTATTGCGGGCCCATGGCTTCTACCCTAGTGTTGATGCTGTGACATGAACTGAATTGTTTAGGTTCCATGTTGAGTTCTTCCATGTTCTACTAATGGGCTCAGCTGAGCCTTTGAAATCTCCTCCACGTTGACCCATCACCGAGCCAATTACCATGCTCTCACCCATTCGATAGTTCTCAACCTTGGCTGAGTTGCTATGGGTGTTATGTGAACTATCTCACTTATTGGCTTGTCATTGAGTCATTTTATTATTTGGATCGATCTTTGCAGTGAATCCTTCTTCCTCATTGGTTTGCTTCGATACCTATGGCTCTTCAGCTCACCACCGAGCCATCCTACTAGCTCAGCTTTGCTTAAAATTTCTACACAATGTTTGGATCTCTATTCTTCTGCGCAATACCTCCATAGTTCGAGCCAACATTGAGTTAAATCCTTCAGCAGTGCCATATTATAAACAAGCTTCCTCTTGTTGTGTCGAGTTAGATATTTGCTCGGTTAGACAAGCTTGCCAAGGGCCGGTATTCACCACTTCTCAAAGTTCAACTTATGAGCTTCCAACTACGCGGGCCACCCAATATCAACCTATTAACTTGTATGAGAGCTTGTTGTATCTCGACCATTTATAGCATGCCTTGTTTTTCCATGTGATCCCGAGCTCATTCAAATATGGACCTATTGATCTAGGATACTGCATTGAGCTGGAACCTCCGAGCCTTTCCTTCCGTCTGGTTCAACTCGGTTTAGGGTCTTTTCATCCATGCGAGTTTTGCATGAGTCATTCCAATTTCAGACCAACTGACTCACTCCCATGACTAAAATATGGCTTTGCCGAATCTCCATCGAATGTTCGTGCCACCCGACTTAGTCTTCCCTGTCCGACCTGAGTGTCTTCTTTACAAGTAAACCAAATTCTCCATGCTTCTGAATGTTGCAACCACCTTGAATAATCACACGAATTTGTTTATGCCATGGTGATATTTCCCACACACAGATCGAGTTGGATCATTCCACCCATGTATTGCAAATTCGGCTCATCGAACCATTCATGAATTCGCTGAGCTCTATTCAACTCAATTTGCTCCAAATGGATCAACTCGACTGAGCTCTTCATGTCAATGCCAAACCCGTTTCTTCCATCTTGTTGACCTTCGTGGCTAAGCTCTAATGAATTCTCTTCCACCCTGGTGTTTCATCATCACTATTTTTCTGAGCTTGTTAAAGATCTCCGCACATCACCCTTGCGATGCATCCCAAGTCAAGTTCAGGGAACCCAGGCTCTACCCACCGTGTAACCTACTCTACTCGCGTTAGGCCCTTCATTGACTCAGTTGAGCTTGATGACTCTGAACCACGAGCTCACCAGTTTTTACTTGAGTTGGGATTTAACTCCCCCATGCTACTCAAGCGACCAACTCACTGAGCTTCTCGGAAAGCTCTTTTTGAGCTCAGTGACCCTAGGGCCTTGCATAGGGTATTTAATATCGATTTTGCATTCTTGAGGGGATTTTTTGAATTCATTGACTGAGAGAGAAGGGGATGAATATACAGAAGCCCAAATCATTAGATTTTTGTCACAGGTCATTTTTGTCATTTTTTTAGGCTGGAAGCTCATTTTGTACTGCAATGGGACTATGAGCCCAGTATGGACTGAAATGGCTAAGTTTAGCTCAAATGCTTCCTAAATGCCTATGAATGATCCCCAAGACCCTGGAGACCACCTATGACCTGTTTGCAACTTATGGGGCCCACTTGGGGCTTGGGATTACTTTGAGACCCTGTTGGGAAATTTTTCCCATGGGTGAAAAAATTATCAACAATTTGGCGACTCACAGGGAAATCTTCTTGCTAGATGTTTTGAACCAGTAGCCTAGGATTTTCCATTGGGCACATAGTCACTCTATTCCTGAAAATTGATCCCAAACTTGTCTCATTTGAAACTTGAAACCATTTGCATACCACCAAGCTCAGGCTGGACCTGCTTCGTCACTTACGCTCTCAACTCTCATAAGAAAATTTTAAAAAATAAGATTTGTGAGAGTAGAAAATTGTCTTGACTTGAGATCTTCACCTATTTCTCTCTGTAGCCTTGTTCAGTGAGACTAGAATGAATTGTCCCTGATTCTACCAATTATGAAGCACAACTGATGATTGATTGGATGATAATGCACGCTGCAAGATTTGAATAAGACAATTTTCAAAATTTTACATCATGGAACTCTAGTAAAACTAAAATTTCTCTTTCTTCTGAAAGTTCCATTCTTCGACATGTTGCTCAGGGATGCCTTCTGACATTGCAGAGCACTAGAATTCCACTTTTGGTTGGTCTTGAAGGATTTGAAGAATAAAAATAAAACCTGTCCTTAACCTGATTTTAGTTGATCTGCATTAGTTTTCTTGTAAGATCTGCAACTGTTTTCCACAAGTATGAACCTCTTCTGTAATGAGATTCTTTCGGGATGCCTACTGAAACACCATGTATTGTGCTAGAGAAAAAGCAAACAAAAATTGCGTATAAAATATCAAAGCATACATGCTCAAATGAGACATGCAGAGTGTGCATAGCACTTGTGATGCTGAAAACAACTCCTACTCCTACCCTACACTAACTAGAAACAGAGAAGATTTCAAAACAAATCTCGACACCGATAGTGTAAAGTAGCTTCCTCTTCTTATGACTGGTAGCCATGTAGATGATTTGACACTAATCATGGCAGTTCAAATGAGTGGAAAACTGATATAGCAATAACCTTCAACCCACGTCATCAAGGTATCAACCAGAAACCAAACTAATACCTGTTCGGAATGATTCACTTGAGGCTCCTGGAGATTTTGTAGCTGATGTAGCTGTTCCTTGATGCCATGAAACTCACCTTCATGCTCGGTTATGAAAATGATTGTCTATGACACCTATATGTTAGACTTTAACGAAGCTAGATACCTGATGGTGCATGGCCTGAAATGCCGAATATGCCCGTTACTCTGAGTTTCCGTAAGAAAGCCTTCGTGCATGATTTCCTAAGAAAGGTGACTATCTATAACTTGGTTTTCCTTATCTTGCACATCTATAGACAAATAATATGTCACCTTGGTTGATGGTATGAAAGTGATGATGGCAAGCTTAGGCTCCTTAACTGAAAGTAGGAAACCTTCAATGATTGCATCTTCATCAAGGCCCTTTGAATCTGATCCAATTTCCTCCACTTCAAGAAGGTTACTATGAACAATAGGTTCCTCTTGAACGTTAACTTCCATGGCAAGTAGATCTTCATTTTGAAGGATAGGTGGTGGGGCAACAAAGGCTGTGATTTCTATAGGTTCTTCCTCAACGAAGAATTCCTCCAAGTCAGATAATCATTCAAACTCTGCCAGGGGTTCTTCTGCCTTCATGGCATCCTTTAGGTTTGTAATTTTCTCACCAAATGTTACATCATCCTTAAACATGAAGTCTGAAATTTAAAACTTGTCTTCAAAAGCAAAAATTTTAAAGGACAAAGGGGAAGAGAGGATTGCAATTCTCTCCACCACCTGATTATTTTTTAAGTCCTCCGAAGATGAACAATCTTCCTCCTCAGCATGAGGCTTTTCTTGGTTAGTTATAACTGACGGTGATGCCTTTGGTAGATCAATTCAACCCTTCAACAAAGTGGTAAGCTCAAGGCATGTAGGGTAATTGGGATTGCTGCATGCTACTACAATGCCTTGCACACTTGGGAGCTTGTTTTCATTCACTTGCACATGCCTCTTTTCTTGCACATCATGAGCTGATTTTTCCTCTACTTCTTCTTCTGAATCTGCAAGATATGATGGGTTAGCAAGTCCTAGAAGGATAGTCCTGATGTGGACACTACATTTGGAACAAGTAGACTATTGATCATTTTCCTCTTATTCTTTCTCCGTTTCAGTTATTAGACCATTCTACACCACCTCAGACTAGACCTCACCCTCCTTTGTAGGCTTAGCCATCCAGAGAATTTTAGTGATCTCGAACCTTAGAGCTAAATTCACCAAGATTTTCATCATATAATCTTTGTTTGGATCCTCTTCTTTGTTAGGAAATAAGAGATAAAATATGTGTAATAACCCCTTACAGAATCGCAACAGTAGAAACTAATATGTAGAAAATATTACAGATCTCATATAAAAGTGCAGAATAAATAACACAACACAGAGAGACAAGATTCAACGTGGTTCACCCAATTTGGGCTATGTCCACCAATAATCAATTGCTCAGATTTTATTACAAGCCTCCACTCTCTCAATACAATACCCAGATCCGTTTGGAGCTATGCTCAACAAACTCTATAGAATTCACACCCAAATTCAAAACACATCTGCAATACATTTGCTTGTCTATGTATCATATGCATAAGACCATATAAATAGATAATTGCTTAAGCAATTTGATACAAAACCGTGGGTATCAAAACCATGGGCAAAAATTGTGGGTATCAAAACCATGGGCAAAAAACCGTGGGTATCAAAACAATGGGTACCGAAAAACCATGGGCCCAAAAACAACCCATAACAGTTACCCATTACCCATGGGTTAATAAACCACCCATGAAAATTTGCTTCGGGGGCTTCGCCCCCGAACCCCCCTAACCCACTCATCAACAAGCGGGACCGTCATAAAAATAGCTGAGTGTAACACATAGAAGGTGTACCACACTCTAACATGCAAATAGGCTCCACAAACATAACATTCTTATTGTTATTCTTGAAGGGTTGCTTGAGTCTTTTCCCCACATGGGTTTAGAATGATGAGAGGAGTGGTGGGTGGGATTTCCACTGATGTTTGCCTCATTGGTGGTGGAAGAGGAAGTTTAATTTCTTTCTCTTGTGGAGGAGATGGTTTCTTGGAAGGAAAAAGGGTAGCAGAACTGATATGAGGTGGAAGAGTAGAAGATGGAGAAGTGGGTTTCCCAATGGGAGAAATAGGTGTGAAATTTGTAAACTATGGTTTTTGTTGAAAAGCTGTTGGATGGGGATTAGGGAGGGGACTACAAGATGGCAATGTAGGATTTTCCCATTGACATGAATGATTGACATTATACTCATAGGTCTCTATGTCCTGGATCCATGCCTCGAGGTGTGGTGTCATTTCAGCCATAAGATCAAGTTTCTCCTACGAGCTGTGATAACTAGGAAAAAGGGAAAACCACGGGAAAGGTATCGTGAATCCAACCTTGGACACTTTTAACTTATATGTAACACTTAACCGTTATAGTTTGGCCTCCATGTTTTGTGATTTTTCCTACAAACTAATATCCTCGAGAGGAGGATATCTTCCAAAATCCACATACCCATGATCTTGAAAATATGCATAGTTTGGTGAACAACCAAACTGATATGCTTCTTTTCCATAAGAGTATGCATATTGATACTCATCATAGAAAGGTTTTGGAGGTGATTGATAACAATCGGGGAATACATATTACGAGTGTGGAGGTATGTCTGACTGATACTATTGTTGTATGTGTGAATTCCACTGCGGGAATGAAGCCATGACTGCACAACTTCATGAAAGGAATGAGATGGAAACAGAGCGAGAGAAAAGAAAGAAAGGTATGCTACTCAAAGAGATGGGTTTTCTAACTAGATGGATTTGCCAATTGTGCTCGCATGTATGTCTACGAAGACTAAAATCCCACCAAGTGCAAAACAAACTTGACGAAATATAATTGAATACCTGAATGCAAACCTTGAAGAGATAAAAAATGGTTATGGGAGTTGAACCAACCTGGCTGCAATAATTCCCCAAAACCCTGAAATGCCACAGAAATCTGAAATCCGAAGTGAAAAAACTCTGAAATCCAAAATACGTGTAACCTCTGAAGTCCCAAAATGGAAACCTCTGAAATTCCCAAACCTCTGAAACTCTGAAATCCTAAAATTTTGAAATCTTGAAATTTTGAAAATTCTGAAACCCCAAAATTTGGAAAAATTTGAATTTCAAGTCCCGAAATTCAAAAAACTCTGAAATTTCAAATGTCAAAAATTAAAAAATCCAAAAATACCCTTTTGAAGATCATCCCCCAATCTATCATTTGATGAAGTTTGAGCCCATTTTACACATGTTTAGCTCTCCAAAATTGATTTCAGACATTGACCCTATAGTTGAAACCTTTGAAATCTGAAAATGACAACCTTCGAATTCTGAAATGTAGGGAAACCTCCAAAAATGTCTTATGTTTGGACTTAGGATAACACAACAACAAGATCTTTGATAGAACACCTGTAAAAGATGGAACCCTGACTTCAATATCTCCCACCAGGCGTGCCAAAAATGTTGCTGCATAATCAAGACACCCCCTGAATTTTTTGATTTGAGATGGGGCATTCAACATGATTGCACAATATGGAGTTGTCGTGAAGTGTGGGACCTTGCGAATCAGACAACTCTTCGGAGAAGGCCGGTTCCTGCTCCTAAATTACTTGCCATAACTACTCCAAGTGCATGAAAAACTACTACTAACCCTAAACTATAACTTCTAAGAGTACATGGACTAAAGGATTGCATGAGAGTAGAGACTACACTAAAGTGGTGAAACACCAAGAGGAGTGTTGATCACTTCCCCTAGCCTGCAAAACAATGAAAGAGATGAACCTAAAATAGGTGGACCTGCACCAAAAAGTAAATTACATCCAATACATCATTCTTGAATGAGAAAAATATACCAAAATCATGTAATAACTAAGGAAATGCACAGATTAAGCAAGCATAATGAAAGGTAAGATGAAGACAATAAACCATGAGAGGTTAAATAGATCAACACAGACATAATCTTATTGCTCCATATTAATATACACAATAAATTGCTATAGGATAAAGATGCATGAAGCCATTGCAAGTGAGAGGAAGGCTTGAAGCCCCGAGAAGAAATGGGGTGCATGAGAGAAGAAGGCGATCAACAACCTTTATTTGTGCAACCCCTTACAATATTTATAGTAGAAAATTGAGGGGATGAGAAAGAGAAATGAAACCCAAAATTGCTCTAAAACCCATAAAAAATATTTGTTTAATATTTCAACGAGTGCTTGGAGATCTCCAAAATCTCTGCTCCATTAATGACCTTGCCTTGTGCATGAAGGAACTGACTATGATTGCATCTGGATCTAGTCTAGCTCATGTAGCTTCATGATGACTCTAGCTTTTACCTACCTCCATTAATGGCTCTCATCTACCATTGCATTGATTTTTATTCCCAAATTTTGGATGTCTAGAACATCTAAAATCCTAAAATATGATGTTTCCAAATTGTAGAGCTTCTCTTCATGATTTCGACAACTAGCCATTTGTGAGAAACGGATTCCTTGGGTGAAAGTTATGCCATTTCGGGTTCTCTTGGACTTTGCAATTTTAGGGTTTAAAAAACCTCAAAAAATCTCATTTTTGTGTCTTTGATATGTTTCCACTACAAATCTCTCTCTCTCTCTCTTTCAGCTTTCCAATGACTTTAATTTTGTGAGATTTTGACATTCAGAGCTCAAGTTACAACGTTTTAAGTATATAGGGGCTTTGGCATGTTTCGGGGTCTATATGTGGCGAGATGGTGAGTAGCGTGCCGAGCAGCTCACCGAACTACTCGGTGAGATAGGGATTTTCATTTAGCCCCCCTTTTACCTGCTTGTGATGAATCCCATACCTTGGCCACCAATTTGTTGAGTTCCATCGCTGGGTGAACTCCATTGTCACTCCAAAACAACCGGACTACATGCTCCCCATACTTGGCTAACTCTGAAACTTCCACTGATTTGAATGAGTTATTTGCTGAGCTTGACCCAAGACCCTTGCACACCATTGGTGAGCACCTCAACTTGAATGCCAAGCTACTCCATCGATTTCATCATGCCACCTTTCCCTTGTTCCCACATCGAGCCCACGTAACCACCATGCATTTATCACTTCGTGGAGCTGTCTCTGAAAACGACTTACTTCAAACATTTTGGTGTCATATTTTTGGGGTTTTCTGCCTCAGAGGTCATGTTATTATTCATTGCCCCAATCCCAAAAATTATCTGAAACCCTGAAGTCATAAATTCAGACTTTGGGTTTCGGGCCTCCACTCGCTCGACCACTTTGGGTTTTTAGACATTTTCTCTTTGCGCTCTTGGTTACTGTTCACCTCACTGGTCGACTTAAATCCCTGAAGTACCGAAAGCCCAAATTCTGAATTTCAGACTTCAGAATTTTTCTTATCCATTTTTGCGTGGGCGCTACAACACTTTCCATCGAGCACTTTCTCAAAACTCCAAAAATTCATTCCCAATGCTCCTTTCATCACCATTTCTACTTACAAGCTTTTCAATGTACCTTTTACCAAGCTCTTTGGTTTCCCTAATTCCTTTCTTCTCTTGTCCATGAATTTGACTTTCACCTCCTTGAGACTACATCCTCCATCCTTCTCTAGGAGTTTTGAACTTGGCCGGTGGAGACTTACTGTGACGAGCCCAAAGTTTGGGCCTTCCCTGATGCAGGCTTTTCTCTTTCACGCCCCGCGAAGTCCATGACCCCTTATCGCCATCTTGCTCCAAACAACTACGAGCTCAGCCTGCACCTTCCATGCCAACCAATGGTCTCTGAGCTCAGGATCCCTAGCCTTAATGTCACTGCTCAACATTAGCCCAATGAGCCTCTCTCATTTTTATTGTTGGGCTCAATATCTGAGCTTGTGTCACCTTCCACAATGACATTTGAGTTTTCAAAGCCTCGATTCCCAGTAGCTCATCTCACACAATGTTTTAACTCTATAAGCCTTCCACATTGAAAATATAACACATGAGCTATTCTCCATTGTTACAGGCCCCTAACTTCCACCCTAGTGTCAATCCTATGACAAAAAATGGATTGTTCAGGTTCCATGTTGAGTTCTTCTATTTTCTGTCAATGCACTTGGTCGAGCCTTTGAAATCTACTCCATGTCGACCTGTCACCAAGCCAATTACTATGCTCTCACCCATTCAATAGTTCTCAACCTTGGCTGAGTTGTTGCGAGCATTCTACAAACTATCTCGCTTGTTGGCTTGCCATCGAGCCACTTTATTTCTTTGGCCGAGCTTCGTAGTGAATCCTTCTTCCTCACTAGTTTGCTTTGAGACCTATGGCTCTTCAGCTCACCACCGAGCCATCCTACCTACTCATATTTTCTCAAACTTTCTCCATGATTTTTGGGTCTCTATTATTCTACACAGTGCCTCCATTGTTCGAGCCGACATTGAGTTCAATCCTCCAGTGGTGCTGACTTATAACCAAGCTTCCTCCTGTTGTGTCGAGTTAGATATTTTCTCAGTTATATGAGTTTTCCAAGGTCTAGTGTTTTCCATTTCTCAGAGTTCAACCTGTGAGCTTCCAACTACGCGGGCCACCCACTATTAACCTATCAACTCGTATGAGAGCTCATTGTATCTCGACCATTTATAGCTTGTCTTGCTTTTCTGTACGATCTCGAGCTCATTCAAATCTAGTCCTATTAATCCAGAATATTGTATTGAGCTGGAACCTTCGAGCCTTTCTTTCCACCTAGTTCAACTCGATTTGGGCTCGTTTCATCCATGCAATTTTTGCATGAGTTGTTCCTATTAGACCAACTGGCTTGCTCATGTGAATGAACTACAGCTTTGCCAAATCTCCATTGATTGTTCATGCCACCCAACTTAGTCTTCCCTTTCCAGCCTGATTATCTTCTTTTCTTGTAAACCAACTTCTCCATGCTTTTGACTGTCACAACCACCCTGAATATTCCTGTGAACCTGTTTATGCCATGCTGATATTTCCCACACACAGACCGAGTTGGATCATTCCACCCTTGTGTTGCAAATTCAGCTCACCGAGCCATTCAAGAACTCACCGAGCTCTATCCAACTAATCGACCTCCTCCTAAATTTCGCCATGTCAATTTGCTCCAAATGGATCAACTTGGCTGAGCTCTTCATGCCAATGCCAAACCTTCTTCTTCCATCTTGTTGACCTTTGTGGCCAAGCTCTACTGAATTCTCTTCCACCCTGGTGTTTCACCATCACCATTTTTCCAAGATTGTTGAAGATCTTCGCACATCTCCCTCGTGATGCATCCCAAGCCGAGTTTGGGGAACTCGGGCTCTACTTGCCGTGTAACCTACTCTGCTTGTGTCAGGCCCTTCACTGACTTGGCCGAGCTTGCTGACTCTGAACCATGAGCTTTTTGCCACTCACTTGAGTTGGGCTTCAACTCCCCCGTGCTACTCAAGCAACCAACTCACCAAGCTATTCAGTGAGCTCCTTTTGAGCTCATTGACCCTAGGGCCATCCATAGGGTATTTAATCTTGATTTTGCATTCTTGAGGGGATTTTTTGAATTCATTGAATGAGAGAGAAGGGGATGAATAGCCAGAACCCAAAATCGTTATATTTTTGTCACAGATCATTTTTATCATTTTTTGAGGCCAAAAGCCCGTTTTGTACTGCAATGGGACTATGAGCCCAGTATGGCCATGAATGGCTAGGTTTAGTTAAAATTATTCCTAAATGCCTAGGAATGCTCCCAAAGACCCTGAAGACCACCTATGACTTGTTTGCAACCTGTGGGGCCCACTTGGGGTTTACGATTACTTTGAGACCCTGTTGGGTAATTTTTCCCATGGGGGAAAAATTGTCAACAACACACTTAACGGGGTTAAGACAGAAAATATTGAACGAGATGGGTGAAGATAGCGTCAAGGACAACGAGATGATTCCTATGTTGTTTTAGTTTCCCTAGAAGGTCATCAACGTAGTCTTCTATGGTTTTGTGAAGAAAATCATGGAAAATGTATGTCATAACGTGTTGATAAGTGGCCCCCACGTTTTTGAGTCCGAAGGGCATGACACGGTAATAAAAATTCCCTCAAGGGGTAATGAAGGATGTTTTATGTTGATCGTCAGTAATGATGAGGATTTGGTTGTAACCAGAAAAACCATCCTTAAGGGAAAGCATCTCGTGGCTAGGGGTTAGGTTGACAAACTGGTTGATATTTGGGAGAGGGAAATCGTCTGTAGGACAAGTGAGGTTGAGATCTAAGAAGTTGGTACAGATGCGTAAGTTTCCTAAGGACTTGGTTATGGGTATAATATTAGAGACCCACTGTGGATAGTTAATGGGTATGATAAATTTAGCGAAGAGAAAGCATTTTAACTCTTCTTTGATGAGAAGAGCTATGTGAGGGTAGATCTTATGTAGCTTTTTTTTATGGGTTTGGCGTTAGGATAAATGATGATGTTATGGACAATGGTATTAGGATCGATACCTAACATGTCATCATATGACCAACTGAAGGCCTAACTATACTTATATAAGAAGGTAGTGAAGTCATTAACTCTTGTGAGTATAAATATTGATCGACCTTAACTATATGAGGCTCCTTTGGATTCCCTATTTTGATGTTGATAGTATATTTGTTGAGGATTTTTGAAGTGTCGAGTGGTAAGGATTTCTAAAGGAAATGGTCCTCTACCCCCATATGGGAGAGAATAACTTGATCGTCTTGAAATTGAAGGATGTTGATGATGGATGAGTCCTCTTTGATCATTTCAAGCTAGATGAGAGGAAGTGTTTTAGTATCATCATTCATTTAATAATTCAATGGTCCTAATGTAATAGTATTGACTAAATTTTTTTAGGACGAATGGAAATGGTATCATCCATGTCCATAGGATCTT
This sequence comes from Taxus chinensis, assembly GCA_019776745.2. Taxonomy (NCBI): domain Eukaryota; kingdom Viridiplantae; phylum Streptophyta; class Pinopsida; order Cupressales; family Taxaceae; genus Taxus; species Taxus chinensis. The sequence continues at coordinate 905,294,872 of CM034149.1, read as the reverse complement.
CGTGTGTGGATGAGGAAGATGGTTCTAATTCTATAATGGCTTGGGATGCTGTATGCATGGAGGATTTGGAAGCGGGGTCTTTAATATCCTAGTCCATATTTTTTCATTTGGTTTGAGGGAATGTTGGATGTTTAAATCATGGATTCCTTGTTTATAACATCTAAATCTGAAACCTTTCCAAGCACAATGGTGGAGATACATCTATGCAAAGACTTGATTATAGAATAATTTAAAGTTTGTTATGAATAGCATGGTGCGATGCTAATAAGTAGGCTATGAAGAGGAACAATCAATCCCTCCATAAATAATATTTATTTTTTTAGATGCGGGGTGAACGTAGGAGATGACATCTTCAATGTTATCTTTGTACATGATATGTTTATTAGGTTTTCCATATGTATTAGGTGTGGGAAGTGAATTGAGCATAAGGAGGTGATACTCCCCCTAGCAAAAAGGTATTGCATAACATCATCAAAGGAAGAGTCATCTGGTAGTTTTGATGATAAAATGGATGTGTTGGTAGACTCTTCGTCAAAGGATCATGGGATTGATTTGGGAATCAATACATCATTTGGAATATACATCATATTACAAGATCTGAAAGGGTTGGGATCCGTAGGAACTTTAAAGGTTTTACCCTCATGTTCATACTTAAGACATCAATGAAGTGTTGATGGGATACAACACATAACGCGTATCAAAGGTTAGCCTAATAGAATGTTATATTGGAACTCTCCTTCTACCAGATAGAATAGTTCAGAGAGAGTTTTGACACCAAATTTAAAAGGTAAGATAATTGTACCCAATGTGGGAGTGATTGTATCAGTTTAATGTTCAAAGTACAACTGGTGTTTGGGCTGATAAAGGTAACTAGGTAGTGGAAGTTGATTAAATGTTATATGATGATATAATATTGATATTGTCCCAGTTATCAATCATGACTCTCTTAACGAGGATATCATTGATTAGGGAGATGATGAAGAGGGGAATATCATGGTATTTTGGTTGTAAGTGACATTATTTTAGAAGTGTCAAAGGATGATAGCAGTGGATGTTTTAAGAGTGCCTACTAAGTTTGCAAAGAGTTGTGGATTCGTCTGAAGGCAAATGATATGGAATGGAGAGCTTCAATCATGGATTGTTTGTGTGAAGGTGAGGTTTGCACCAACTCATAAAGAGACATCTTGACTGGAGCTTGGTGAAGTTTTTTTTATGATAATGTTTTTATACTGTGGTTGTGGATTGTGTAGGAGGAGTGGAAAGGATGGAAACCTTGAATTTAGTAGGGGGTGTTGGATTTGATGACTTGGGAGCAAGTGAAATAGAAACTTTGGATTTTTCTTGATATGAAGGATTAGGTTCATGGGTATGTTCTCTAGTGGTTATACATATTATGTCAATTTGATGAGGAGGGGTAGATGTAGATGATGAGGTAGTTACAGTGGTTGTGGGTTTCTTATGAGACATTTTTGATTTCTGTAATTCCGAGGGAAAGAAGGCCCTTATTTGTAATGTTTTTGATGGCAGTGTGTAAGAGATTTACAATATTCTGCAAAGTGTCCTTGGTGTGTGATGATATTCATAAAAGGCTTCAAAATTATGTACCAGGATGGTTTCCAACCTTGAGAGATAGATGGTTTAAGGGAAGATAGTGTTATGAGTGATTGTTGAAGAAGATTTTCAAGGGTTGATGTGTAACAACCTTTTGGGGAGGATGTTGAAGGGAGAAAAGTTTCTATTGGTTTGACGAGTGTGGAAGACACTACTTTTGGTGTGGCCTCTTTGGTTGTGTTATAGGGAGTGGATTTCAATTATGTTATAATGACGGGTAACTTGGAGGAGGGATGTGGCCCTAGGATAGAAGGCAAGGGTTTTGATTTTTTTGTTGAGGAAGTAAGACGATCATGGGATACGATTATGACCTTTTTAGATGGAGGGGTGCATGTGAAGGACTTCTGAAGGTTACGTGCATAATGTTGGGCTACATTGTTGTCATACAAGCTTTTCACAATTTGTATGATAGGTTTCTTTTGTAAATCTTGTGAAGAGCTTATAGATGGGTTTGATGAGGATGGAGCAGATGTGGGTGAAGAAGGTTTGTTTTCAATGATAAGGCATAAGGGTGCTACTGATTTAATGTCTGATGTCTCTATAGTGGTCACTACTAGTAGATGGTTTGGGTGTGTATTCAATGATGGGGGTTTCCGATGTCACAAGTGATTTCTCATTAACTGTGTTTATGGTATGATGGGCCTGAATATGATTGGTTTGTGGTTGACTAATCGACAGAGAGTGGTTTGAAAATGGTTTTTTAAAGACATCGAGGTTTTGATTTTGAGGTACATTAGGGTTATCTAATTGTAAATCACCTTTATTGATCAGATCTTGAGGACATTTCAGAATGAGCAACACCTTTAGATGTCATGACCTTTGACCCTATGGTATTTGGAATAATCATTGTCTCTGTACCAAGAGGGTTTCAAAACATATGTATCTATAGGGAAGATAGGTGGAAGAGTGATCATGTTAGTAGCCAGGATCTTATTGAAAAATCCACTGTATGATTCATTAATAGGAGTGTAGTTATGTTGGGGACATGAGCATTCAGTGGTCGAACCTTCTTTGGGAGTAGTTTTGACAACTACTGCATTGGTTGATGATTTGTATTTGACTTGACTAGAGGATGGTTTTGATGAGAATTCAGATTTTGGTTTCTTTAGTCTAAGTTTGAATTTACCTTCTTCAAGAGCACGAAGCTAAAGTTTATAATCCATTGTAAAGGCTTCATCAAATTTTTGGAAGGATTGGATTTGAAGTGTGGATGAGATATGTTTGGTGCAGGAATGAGAAAATAACTTTATTAATTCAGTTTGTGGGAGGGAAAATGATAGTTGATTGATAATACCCCTCCAATGGGTGAAAAAGTCTGAAATGGACTCATCTTCGAATTGTTTGATTGCGTATAGGTTAGTAATAGTGATTTTACAGGTGATATTGATTGAAAAGTGTTTAAGGAATAGTTGTGCAAGTTGAGCGAATGAAAAAAGTGAGTATTGTGGGATGCTATTATACCAATCTAAAGCAGAACCATCCAAGGACATGGGTAATGTTCTTAGCATTAAGTACTTATCATGAGTTATGAGGTAATAAGCATGATAAAAGGCCCAGATGTGTTGCTGAGGGTATTCTTTATCGTAAAATTTAAGGAACTTCAGGAAGCTCCCAATGAGGGGGATGTGCTTTGTATGGTACAGATTTATGAATAGGTTCATTGCATATCTATTCATATGATAATGTGTTTTTGGGACCCATAGAAGTAGCTTTGAGACTAGATATTTTTTTTCATTAAAGCATAAAGAGGGTCTTTTTGTGGTTGTTGTTGTGTATTGTATGAAGAAGAACCAGGTTGATTGTATATGAATTGATGTGGTTGTTGGTATGATTGTGGAATATTTTTCTAATGAGGGGTACTTAGGGGAATGTTGTAAAGGAGGTTGTGAAACTAAAGGTTGTGATGGTTGAATGTATTGATATTGGAAGGGCATGGAAGTGTTGAAGAGGGGTTGTGATTATTGTGGTATGTGTTGAAAGGGAATTGACGTATGAGTGAGAGGTTGAAATGTTGTGGAATATGTTGAAAAGGAATGGAAGAATGAATAAGTGGTTAGGATTGTTGAGGTATGTTTTAAAAGGGGATAAAAGTATGAATGAGGGGCTGAGATTGTTGTGGTATGGATTAAGAGGAAGTGGGGATATTAGATGATTGTTGTGAGGATGGGAACACAATAGAAATAGAGATGGTATTAATAAGTGGAGTTGATGTTAGGATAGACATAACTACATTTTGTACAATAGATGTGGGTTGTTGGGATGGGGTAGGTTGAGCTATGCTTGATGGGATGGCTATGAAACTCACATGGGATGATTCTAGATGGTAGAAGGAACTAAAGGATTTTATGTAGATGAAGATACATTGGTATTGTTTTGAGATGAAGTAGATCCAGATGAGAGGTCTATTGAGGAGGTGGATTGTTGATTAGTCATGTCTTGTGAGGAGACCACATTAAGGTCAAAAGATATGATAGGGGCCGAAGAAGACAATGCTAGATACTTCTTGTTGACTGCTAGAAGGATAAGGATGTAGCTGTTGAATGACCAGTTCATGATTTGGATCGATAAGATGGGAGTAAGAACATGAGGGTTCAGGTACATAAGGTTTCATGGTTCAGGTGTGGATACGATTGAAGGTGAACACCCCAAGAAACAATGGTATGCATTAAGAGCAATGAGGTTTTAATATAAGATTTTAGAAAAGATGGGTCCCCACTATCGAAGAAACGAGGACTGAAAGGATCAAGTATTTTGGATGAGGCAGATTGATACTAGGAGAATGTGGAAATTCTTGATCTTTTGGTCAGGGTGATAGAGACACTCATCATTGTTCTAGTAAATGCAGAGGCATCCTCGATGAGGGTTTGGAGATTTTCAATAGATCGTTGGAAGTTTTTTGTCATATTATTGGAATTTTGAAGATGAGATTGTTGTCTTGTAGTAACCATGAAATCAAATAATCACCTAAAAGGGAAAATGAATCTAAATAGATTGTTTACAAACAGAAAACAAATCACACAGAAAGTTTTAATTATCTTGATTAATTAAGAAATAAAGTATGCAATGTGTAAAATGGATTGATGGGGTCCTAGGAAATGGAATTCTATGGATGGTTTCAAGTGATGTTTACGGATGGATTCCTTGATATACCTGAAGGTACGTGAGGCCCAAATCTATGTTTGGTGTCCAGTACAGGGCCTAGTATTGGGGCCTACCCCCTCACTTCATGGTCTCGCAACGATAAGGGAGCCAGGTGCTTAGCTAATATATCGAAAACCATATTGATTATACTCGGTCAGAACACCGAGTCAGATTCTCCTCTTGGTGATCAAATCCAAGTAGGTCCACCTAGGTAGGAATGTTTTGATGAAAATTTGTGTTTGAAGTGATTTGGTTATGTGTGGGGGAGATTTAAGTGAATGCAATCTATTAACCTCCTAATTAAACTATGTGATAAAAAAGAATGATAACTTTCATTTTAAACCCAAAAGAAAGATTGATTTCAATGAGGACAAAAACAATAATGCAATGCTTGTGAAATAAAAAGATAGGAAAGAAACGCACTTATAAAACACTTCCTTTTAAATTTTTTAATTTTTTTTTTTGTAGGCATAGCTACAACATAACAAGAAAGCTCCCAAGACAACAATCTGCAAGGGTTAGATAAAGATAAAAAATAGAAAAGAGAAATGAATGTTAAGGGCTGAATGACTAAGCAATCAAGAACAATCTACAAAGATCGCACATGACGATTCACCTAAATCGCTGTGATTTTGACCGGATCATTAGTGATTACAAAGTAGAAAACCTAGAGATGAAAATTAATTAATTTAAAATGAAATTAAAAAATGGAAAAAGTTTCCCACCAGGCGTGCCAGAATGTACCAGAGAGTTTTTTGATTTCCAACTTTAACTTAATGAAGTGAAATAACAAAAAACAAACCAACCTCAGAGGACGGCAGGGTTTACCATACCCACAATGATGGATAATGATATTCTAGATATGTGTTGGATAAATCTCCTTCCTTATTTTTCCGATGAAGAAACCTACAAATCAAAGACACTAAACAAAATAGATTAGATAAATGGGTAATTGAGCTACTCGGCAAAGGCCAATTCCAGGAATCCAAAGGGACTTCCTTAGAGGATGTTAGCTCGCTTTGATACAATTAAGTAGATTGATAATCAATGATAAATATATATGGATGACAATTATAAATGGCTAGATAGATAATTGACTAAGAAGCTTTAGAACTCAAGATTGAAGGGAAAGTCCTGTGCAGCTTCAAAGGTGGCCCAAGAAAGGGTGGATGCAATCTAGACAGACTCGAAGAAGTCATACCAAAAGTCTTATGTATCTTTTTGGATCTCATGGAGGAACTCAAACTGATCCTCAATGTCTTCAATGTCGGTGGAAAAATGTATTGCACACAGTGTCAACTCATGAAGGATGTTGTATTGTTCCCAAAAGAAGGGTTGTTGGACTATGGGAAGGTCGTAAATGCTTGTAATAGGATGAGAATGACTAGGTACTGCCATGTAAAGGAAATCCATGCTTGCAGAGAACAAGTTAAAGCCACAAGAATGATAAAAATTGAGATAAAACTGATAAATTGATAAAGAGGATATAAATTGACAGGGATCACTGACAATCAAGCATAATCACTAGAAATTCAGGTAATCATTGGTCGATTACTGTAAAAATGGCATAGATTTCACTAAAATGATAAACAAATATTTAAAATGATGACTTTTGATTATTTTTGTTACTTAGATGAAAGATAAATGATAAAAAAAGATAGATAAATACCTTTAGTTGTGGAAATAGGACTAAACAGAGTCTCCAAATGTCAAATGGGGCTGATTGAAGTTGATGAGTAGCTGTTGAATTTCCTGGGAAGTGATTGATGAAAAATCTACCAAAATGATGTGTTTGTGAGAGCTTGAAATTGATGCAGGTGCTTGATGATCTCTAGAAAATGACTGGAATTCATTGTTGAGTAGAAAAAAAAGAGCAAGTATGAGATAAAAAGGCTTATGAAGATCCCTGAGAAAGGAGAAAAAAACTCCTATTTATAATCACTAGTGATCGGTTAGGATTGTTGAAGATATTGGTTTTTCAAGGAAAACGTTTGGGAAGTGGTTGAAACCACTTCCAAATGGGGTTTTCAGGTAAGTAACGAGGGAAAATGGTTAGGGGGATGTTATGGACGAGCTTTGGAGGTTGGGATGTGATAATAAAATATATTTGAGTTGTTTTGAATTGGTTAAGGTGGATTTAAAGTGGTTAGGTAGTTTAGGATAAGTGAAATAGTAATTTTATGAGTGTAAAATTGTTTTTTATGGAGGTGTGTGGAGGGTGACTTAGGATAATGGTTTTTAGATAGGTTTTAGATTAAATAATGTGTGTATAATATGAAGTAGGTGGGTTGAAAAAAACTTGGTGTCTACAGATGTTGTATATAGAATCGTCATTAAGGATATTAGATGTAAGGATGGATGAGCTGGTGGATGCTTCAAATGAGTCCTTTTTATGGACAAGCACATTGTTAGGTTGATAAGTCATGTGACATGATTTGAAGGGAGGAATGTCTCTAGGGATTATTAGGATCTTCCCCTCATGCTCATACTTGATGTAACAATGGAGAGTGGAAGGGAAACAATGCATGGCACAAATCCATGGTCGCCCGAGCAAGACACTATACTGAAACTCCCCCTCTACAATGTAAAAGTTATTATGAAGGAGTATTTCACCAATGTGGATAGGAAGGATGTATATTCTCAAAGTAGGGGCAATAATTCCATTAAACATATGAAGGACCACAGACGATTGGGTGACAATGGAGTTAGGAAGCTTAAGATGATGAAAGGTATGAGATGATATAATATTGATGTTATCTCTATTTTCTATCACTGATCATTGGATGAAGGTATCATTGATGCAGACAGTGATGAAGAGAGGAAGATCATGTGATATTTAGGTGAGATATCAAGAATTTCAGTGTTATCGAATGAAATGGTAGCAAAAGTTGTGAGCATGCCAAGGGCCATGCAAGGTCAAGTCTCATCTTTAGTGATGGGGATACATTGTAGAGCATCGATGAGAGATTATATATGGTTGGGGGATCTTTGGATGAGCTCATAGAGTGAAATTTTAACTGGAGCTTGATGGAGCTGTTTTATAATACTTTATTCAATGGCAGCCAGTTTTGAAGTGGGTGGAGTGGCTAGAATGGATACCTCAAATTTGGATGAAGAAGATGGATTAGGTTGATCAGATGGAGCGGTGACGAAAAATTTAGGTTTAGATTGGGTATTGGGGGTCATAAGGTCGAGAGTGGATAGTGATAAAAATGATGTTTATAAATAGAGGGGGACATTCTTTGGAAGTAGTAGTGTTTGGTGGGGGAATTACAAGAAAGGTTTTGGATGAATAAGTGGATTTGGAGGTTGTGGATTTGATGGGAGGACTACGATTAGATGTAGATGTGAGAGGATGATATTATTCAATAAGAAGGTCACATTCTTTAATGATATTATGGATGAGGGTTTGGATATCCCTACAATGTTTAGTATTATGTCCAGGGGTGCGATGATATGAATAAATGACATTAGGGTCAAACCATGTGGGTTTTTGTCCGCGTGAGTCAAAATATTTGATTGGAGGAAGAGTGATGACATATGCTTGAACAAGACATCGAAATATTTCAGCATACGACCCGAAGGGGGTGCTTGAAGGAGATTTTATGTGGATGGTAGATGATTTGGATGAAGGTAAGAGTGGTGCTTTACTTTTATGGGGATTCATGAGTTAACTGGACTCTGATTTGATCTTGGGAGGAGAAACAGATGGTTGTAGCTCTCATTTATATGTAGGAGGGAGAATAAGTGACTTTGATTTTTATTTTGATTGATTGATGATGGGTGATTTAGATAAAGGGGCTAGTCCCAATATAGATAAAGGGGCTCCCAAAATGGATGATTAGGGATGATATTACATAGAATGGTGAGGTTTAGGAGGAGGGAGCTCCAAATTTTTATGTGGATGGGTGAGATATTTCTAAATAAAAATGTCGATGTTTTTGGATTTTTGTTATAATGTTTTTCCCTTGGTAGGAATGACAATGATCTCTACATAAGGATGGTCCATATAGGTGGAATTGGATGATTTGGATGAAGATTTGGTTGAAGATTTAAGAGTTGAAGATGAATGCGGTACCGAAATAAGAGGCTTTGAAGGAGCCACATATTTTGAGGACTTCAGAGGTGTTAATGTGGGAGTGGTTGAAGGTGTGGATGAGATGGAGGAATTACTTTTGATTATATGAGAAAGAAATGTTTGCTTAGTTGGTTCATATGCTGATGTGGGAATATTGATAGTTGTAGATGTGGTTGTAGGTAAGGATATGGAAGTGGATATAGATAAAGGAATATGTGAATAAGTTGTGAGAGATGTAGGGATATATACATATAGGGAGCTAGATTTGATTGATGTAATAAAAGTAAATATTGTTGAGGGAAGCAAATGTGATAGGAGTAGGTGTGGGTGGAATAACAAGTGTGACTGTGATGGGTGTTGAATTAGGTGTGGATGAAGACAAGAACATGGGTGACGACTGAGAGATATCAATGGGTGTAGTGGATGAGGGAATGGTGGGTGTAGGTGACATTGTCAGCTTTTGGTTTATAGCATTGATCGTGTGAGCATTAGGTTCCTGAGATGTCTGAGGAGTGGTTTGATTATTCATTGGATGGTTGGGGAATGGTTATTTGAATACATTGAGGGGTTAATTAGGAGGTGCGTTAGGGTTATCTACTTGAAGGTCACTTTGATCTATGAGTCGTTGTAAAAAATCCTTAAAGGTGTGACACTTCTCAATGTCGGGACCACTAGACTTGGCGATATTCGCAATAGTGCTCCACATGATACCATGTGGGTTTGGGCCATGAATCATCAAGATGTTGGATAGGGGGGAGTTGAATGAGATGCACATCCATTAGCTTGTTAAAAATAGAACTTTAGGACTCCCCGAGAAGGGTATAGTTAGGGTTGGCCTATGAGCTCTTTATGGAGGCTTTGTGTGAGAAGTGGACACGTATGAAGATTTGACTAAGATAGCGTTAGCCGCATTCTTATATTTATCGCCATGATTAGAAGACTTGGTGAGTTTAGGTTTTGGTTTATTAGATTAGAATTTGACATGGCCTTGATCAAGGGCACGAAGTTCAAGTTTATGAGCCACGGTGAATGTTTCTTCAAAGGTTTGGATGGATTGAATCTGAAGATTTGATGAAATATGATTCGCAAAAGACTGTGAAAAGAGTTAAATTATTTTGGTATGTGGAAGAGAGAATGAAAATTGGTTGATTATGCCATGTCATCTAGTGACGAAGTCTGCGATTGATTTGTCATCGAATTGTCTAATGGCGTAGAGATGTTTAATGGTGTTTTTGCATGAAATGTTAATATAAAAGTGCTCTAAGAATAGTTACGTAAGTTGATTGAAGGAGAATAGAGAATGTTGAGGAAAGTTGTTATACCAGTCCAGATCAAGACATGCCAACGACATGGGGAAGGTGTAGAGCATAAGATCTTGGTCATTAGTAATAAGACAACACGCATGCCTAAACACGTGAAGATGATGTTACAGGGCCTCCTTACTATTGAACTTGGAGAATTTAGGGAGTTCCCAGTGTGGCGGATCGGGTTTTATGGGACCTGATGGGTTGATGAGTTTGTTACTATTTATTTCATAGGAAAAGGTGGTTTTATACCCCAACGTGGCGGATTCAAGACTATCCATTCAACTTAGTAAATCATGAATAAGGTATTTAGATGTGTGGGGGGGAGAGGATGATGAATGTGATTATTGGATATATGAAGTAGAAGGGTGAGCTTGCAGATGAGATTGATAGTGTTTTGGATAAGTGGGTGTTTGAGGAGGTGGTTGATAAGGGGGAAGATGATTGAAGGGTTGTGATTAAATGGGTTGGGAAATAGGATGTTGTTGAGAGGTAGGGATGTAATTGGATGGATAAATTTACAAATGTTGTTTTTGTTGAGAGATGGGGATGTTTGATTGACCTTGCATGGGATGATTGGAGATATAAGTATGGGGCAGTTGAGATGCTTGAATAAGTTAATTAGGAAGGATGTAGTGAAAGACACTTCTAAGGGGAGGTTGGTGAGTTTGGGTGGACTCTGAAGGGTGAGGTTGTGAGGTGATGACATTTGGATGGATGTGGGATGTAGAAATAGGGACTAAAGTTTTATCATGTTGTTCAGGTGGTGGAGGAAGTAGATAGGATTCTTACAAGGTTTAGATAGGGATGCTAGTGACGAAGACCGTGGATGAGGAAGTGATAGGGATAAAAGAAGTGGGTGTGGTGTTGATACTGAGGAAGATTAGGAGGAATGGGCTCCACTAATTGAGTGGATTGGTGAGTTTGAGGGAATTGTAGAGGAAGATTGATGGGAGCCAAACTCAGGTTGCACCATGGATAAGCTCATTCATGGCTCTAGGAAAGAACACTATGAGTTGTGATGTGAGGACTTGGGTAGACTCAAGATGAGAATGATAGGCATAAATTTGTTGAAGAGGGGGACCCTCGATGGGGAGGTTGGTAGATTTACGAAGGAGATAGTCATGCAAATCAACAAGATTGACATCAAATATCTCTTGGAATTCTACACATCCACGAGGAATGATAGGAGGTCCAAAAGTCTCTTAAGGAAGCAACAGATGGAGGTGTAGCCGGTCTAGAAGGAACGAAATGGTGATAGATGAAGGGATTAGTCTTAACATAGGGGTTGTTTTGGATAACTTGAGATTCATGGAGAGGGGGAATGGGAATAGTAGGTTGGGTAACCGAACTGAAGAAGTGACCAAGGTAGTGGAGGAGATAATATAAAGGGTTGAAGTTTGCTGGGAAGCAATGTTGGAAGTAGGAATGTTGTTGGATGACATGGCTTGTTCCATTTTTATTACTTGAGAATGTGTAATAACGGACATGAAATAATAAAACAAGAAACTATGTTGATTTTTAATATTTCAAACAAGTCACACAACAAAGTTTTAATTATCTTGATTATTAGAAGAATGTGAGAAAGAAAACAAAATGGGCTCAAAGGGGAACCTAGGAAATGGCCAAACTATGGATGGTTTCAGGTAGTTTTGGCTGATGTCCTCAATATACCCAAAGGTACATGAGGCTCAAATTTGTGATGACTACCAGTACCTGGCCTTGATATTGGGGCCTACCCCCACACTTCACGCACCACAACGATAAGGGTGTCAAACACTTAGCCAATATACCGATAGTCAAAAAAATTATAACGCGGCTAGAACACCGCAACGATTTTCCTATTGGGTGATGAAATCCCAATAGTTCCACATGGAAAAATATGTTTAAGATGTGTAAGTTGATGTGTGTGGTTTGGATGTGTGTGGAAGAAGTGAATGCAGAGAATTGACCTCCTAATTAGACTATGTTGTCAAACAAGCATGAAGAGGTTCTTTTTAAGTCCAAAATAAAAATGTGAAATTCGATGAAGTCAAGCAGAAAAGAAGGAAAAAATGATGTAAAAAGATCAAATAGGGAAACATGAAGAATACTTGGATAACACTATTTTCCTTTTTTATTTTTATTTTTATTTTAGCAAGCACATTGTTAATCCAAGAAAGAAATCCACTTCACACGCAAGCAAGTGAAGCTCCTACATGTGAGGTTAGTAGAAAGAGAGAAATGGAAGATGAAAATGTAAATGAAAACAAATAAAAGAACTCACCAAAGAAGGGTGGGTCCCACCGGGCGTGCTAGAATGTTGAACAATTTTTCTTGCTCCTATTTCAGATTAGTGAAATGGTAACAAAGAAAACAAATAACTCAAATATGAGAGGGTTTAAGAATACCTCTAGATGAGATGATGATGGATACGGGTGCAAAAGATCCTCCTCATAGCTAGCTTGATAACCTGCACAACAAAGAGAAACTCAACAAGAAAAATATTTAATAGATTAGATGGTGGGTTTCCTGACAATTCCAGTCCCGAGAAGTAAAAAATTCCTAGGATGGATGTCAACCCACTTTGATAAAAGATAGATAAAATAATGATGGATAAGTGATAAGAAGCAATAAAATATGAGACTGAAATAAAGAATCTAAAATATGATAGATAAGATAAGATGTATATCTGATTATAGAAAATATACTAATATGAAACCAAATTGAGTGGGTTGACAGCAACCCAAAACTACTAGGCATAGTCAACGACGATTGGGGAAGTACAAATCCAAAAATAAATGCGGAGGAAAATCTGATGAAGGTTGATCTGGAACTGAATATGATTCTAAGAGGAGGCAAGGAATCTGGATCTGAATGAAACAAAAAGGATGCAAGAAAATTGATGAAAATGAGAATTAGTAATAGGGTTGACGATGACTGATATTGATTGGTGGCGAATAGATGTGATGAAGATGAGATCTAAAGCTATGGGTGTATAGAATGGGAAGATTGACCGATTCTGAGGGAGTGTGGGCCCAGAAAGTAGATGGGGGATAGAATGAATGACAAAAAATCACACAGAAGTGGATTGGGTTGACGGAGACTGGGTAAGTTTGACGGTGACTAGATAGGGATCTAGGGTTTGAGGGGTAAAATGGATGAAGATAACGAAACACAAAAAAAATGTTGAGGATGGCTAATGCATGGAAAAATCTCCAATACAGCCAAAGAACCTGCAAAACTGAAAATGCAATGATGATGGGATAGTAATGGAGAATCCAAGCATGTAAATATGTGGTACCAAGCAAAGGGAAAACTCCAAATCTCCAAGGGTGATGAAAAAGATCTCCAAAGTAGCTCCAAGGTCGTGATAGTAGCTGAAAAGAAGAGAAAGAAATGAAGGCAACACGATCACAAGAAAGCTCAAAGTCTCCAAAGTTACATCTTCAAAAGATGAGGGGTATGGTCATATTTATAGGGTCGACGACGACCCAAATAGGTAGTCGGTGACTACGACAGTCCATTGATTTTAGCGGTAGAAGATTGATGAGCTCGAGACAATGAGCCCTTGTGAGGCGGGATTAGGGTTTTGGGTGGTAAATATGGGTTAGGGATGCTTAGGGAGGATAAAAGAGTAGGTAAGTGGTAGGAAAACATTAAATAAATGCAAAGGGGAGGTAAAATTATTAAATGAAGGACTAGGAAGGGAAAAAATGGGCATTTAGGGAGGATAAATGGATTAATCAAGGGATTTAGGGACAATTAAGGGGGATTAGGGATTAATTAAGGGGAAGACAAATTAATCATGTGAATAGGATAGAATTAAGGTCAAAAATAAAAATTAAAGGAATAAATAGAATTTAGGAGGGAAAGGGGGATTTAAATGAGAAGAGAGATATGTATGTTGAAAATGACGATTAAGGGGAATAGACGCGGGAAGGAAACAAAGGATACCAAAAATTGGTGTCTACAACTAGGATAGGTGAAGTGAAGTCTAAGTAGATAAATAGTTTTATTTCTTTTTAAATAACTAATTAAATTAGCTAAGGGATGTTAGTAGGTAATTAACTATTTTTTTGAAAAAGTGTAAAAGTGGGGGTTTTGAAAGGACCCACATCTTTATACAAAAGGCCCTTTAGACAAAATAAAACAATGAATCTTAACAGAAAAGAGGCCTGAAGGAAACAAAGAATAGAAGACCACTAAGGCACAAACATAGAATAAAAAATGAGATTGGAGTGAAAAATAAAGGGTACATCACACACAACTGCAACAACAAACAAATTACTTTAGAGGATCCCGATCATGGGATCGTAATTTTGTTTTAGGGAAAGAAATTCTTTTCTTTTTACTATTTATGACTATCTAACCATCACTCTTGTTAGGATCTGGATTTTCATCTTGATGTGTTGACAGAAAAAAACCAGAGATCTCAATTGTTCCAACATTATAATCCTCAATCAAGGATATGTTTTTAGAGCAATCAAAATCCACCCCTAAAGGGAGTGGCTCCACTTTACCCGACCCAACCAACCCCTTTGTAGAGGGGGAAACGTGAGTTTCAACCAGTAGTTGAATATCCCTATCATCTAAATCAGGGTATTCACAAACCTGCTCTGAAACTTCTGAAGAGGATACATAATCGACCCCAACAACCAACATGTTGGGTTGGGAATCCTTCCACCAAGAGAATTTTTCCTCCAACTTCTGTTTCACTTTCTGACACTCTAAAAAAAGATGCCCTAGGCCAAAAAATTTCATGGATCTGAAGGGGAAGCCTTCATAGTCAAGAGGTTGTGACCAAACCCCATCCAAAACTTTGAGATCAATGGATGTTAGTAGATCAAGCGAGGTATCTAGATCCACCAAGATGTGAGCATAGGTCGTATGTGTGTGAAGTTCCATTTTAGAGTCGATGGATAAAAACATGCCCAAAGCATTACAAATAGCAATAAAACTCTCCTCCCCCCAAAAATGTTGTGGGAGAGGATGTAAATGAAACCAAAAAGGCTTGAAGGTTAGAAACCATGGTTTAATTAGCAAGTGATGATTCAGAAGTTTCCAAATCTTGGAGAGGATGGCATTTCTATAAGCAACAATAGAAAAAACCACAATAAAAAACCCTTGTACAAGGGTAAATGTCAACTTTACCAGTCAAGAGAGGATTCCAGCTTGAAAAAATCCGTGAGTGAAGAATCAGTAGCCCAGGCCAGAGGCCATTGAAGCAACATATCAACCCTAGGCCGGAGAAATAATATTTTATCTCTAACACCGACTCCCTAAAAGTAATCGAGAGAGAGAATTTTGTAGTTGAAAGGGGTTTGGAAGATGAAGAAAGGGAGGCTACAGCCATACTATGCAAGAAGGAGTGCTTCATAAAAGGGATTTTTTGGGGTTTAGCATCCCCAAGCAAACCCACATTCCCCACAGGAAAGAACAACTCCAAAATATGATCAGATGTAGGAACAAGAATAAAAGGGCACACAAACAAAGCCACCATATATAGCAGATGAGAGAAGATCTGATCCACCATAATGCACAACCAAGCCATCAGGGTGTTGGAATAACAATGCACTAAGAGGGGGGGTGAATCAGTCTATAATGATTTTTACTTCAATTACCAAACCATACATTTATCAATTACATTGTCCATTCTACATTCATAATCATGTGTGCTTATTAAGATATATAACATCAATCACAAGAGCATGGAACAAAGTACACAACAAAATAACATCATATGTAAGTGGGAAACCCTCATGGGGAAGAAAAACCATTGAAACTCTGCTTGTATTACACAAATAAAAAAGATTTAGTGAAGCACCAACTTCATAAGGAGAACCAACACTTAGTTTATTAGAACACTAACCCTACCAGGAGCACCAACCCCTAATTTAGTGAAGCACCAACTCCACAAGGAGGATACAACCCCCTAGGATGACCAAACACTAACTCACCCACTTGAATATGTTTGATCTCTGATTTTGCTTTTGTCAAAACTGATGGAGATCACTTATTCAACTCACAAACCCTAGGTCTTCAATCTTGCACAATCTTCTTCCTTCTCAAATTTTCTTGCCTCTAATATCTTTCACACATGCTATCTGATATTATTCAACCTTTCATGCTCTTCCTCAGCCTTCAAATGATGCACACATACCTGTAATTTACTCACTTTTGGGTCACACTTTTCACCTATACAAGACTATCTCACTAAATGAGCTCAAACTTCACTTTTATATGCACATATTCTCTCCAACCCAAAGGAGGTTGGCCCCTTCTCAACACATACACCTTTTGAAAATTCAATTACCTCCATTACAATGGTCACATATTACCCAAATAGGTAGGCCTAGCCGAAAACCACTTTTTATGCACTAACAACCCTCAAAACCTTGCCATTTCAATGAGAAAAATCCCCTCATTCCAAAAACATGCTTAGTTAAGATCCCATATTCATAAAACATGAGTAATATATCATTTAAATACAACCATAGTCACAATTTACGTTAACCAATCATATTATTTCATTTAATGGGTCTGTTTAACTAAAATTAACTAAACTATGTAGTATATAAATAATTAATCTAAGCTATGAACAATCATACTGAAGTAAATAAATGTAATAAAGAAATATGCTAATGATCTAATAAAATATGTAAGATGAAATAATAAACCCTAATGTGTAAGAGAGAAGAGGAAAGAACTCAGCTGATAACTGACGTGTTGTCATGAAAAAGTGCAACATGAAAATTTCCAATTTTCGAGCATGACAACGGACCAAAGTGTCGAAAAGTTTCAAAGTCAAACCTCCCCAAGACACCCCCCAGACCATTCTATCCCAATCACCAATCCTATCGTGTCAGCCTAATGATATATATATATATATATATATATATATATATATATATATATATATATATGAATTTTAATTTTCTCCTAGGTGATTTAGGAAAGTAGAATCAATCCCCCTAGATGATTTTGGAACTTTTGGAGCATTCAAGCAGTTTTGGGAAGGGCTATCGTTAGCCTTCTTAAGACTAGTGCACCACACCCGGAGTGGATCAGAGGAGTAAGACACATTGTGGATGAGTATTCAAGTGCTAGGAACATAAAGGAGATGATTTTGAAAGATTCAGGGAAGATTCAGAGGTGTTGGAAATAATTAAGCGAAAACAGGTTTTCAGGCCTGAACGAGCACACAACGTGAATGAGGAACTGAGATTCAAAGAGAGATTTTGGAATCCCTATTATGATTTGAAAGACAAAAAATTAGTCAATTGAAATAATTTTAAATTCCCTAAATTGTGGAAAAAATGAGACACCATGAAACATCATGCACTTCCCTAAGCAACTCATTCTTCTTGCGCAAAAAGGGCGGTCCCAAGAAAGAAGGGGCCATTTGAGAGAGTTTCAGTGAAATTTGGATCTTTGGAACATCACCATTGGATTCATTGAGGTGTTTTCATGTGGTATAATATACATTTTCATCTAGAAATTCATCTGGAAACTTGTGATATCACCTTCGCGAGTCTGTCCCAAGGTAAGAGCCATTTTTTGAGAAGGACACGTGTCAGCACTAGGAGCCTGAAGGGATTTCATGTCCCTTTCATCCCTTTAAAAAAGGGAAATCGGGGAGACAAAAAATCTACCCAGCCATTTTTATCCCCCAGAACACTAATGTGTCCTCTCATTTGTCAATTAAGCCCCTGAGAGCTAAGTTGGAGCCTTCTCTCTCTCTGCATGGATGATCGCCAAGTGTCGTGATGAGGCTCGAAATGAAAATTGATGTCCTTTTCACACATTTGGAAAAGGGACGTAGGGGACATAAAATTTTCCCTCCCCCCTTATTTCCACGAGGTTTTTCATATGACCCAGTCTCAATCCCTGTGAGGAGAAGGTAGTCAAAATAGGTACCTAATATTTGTGGGACGATTGCAGGAGCTCTGTAAAGAGTTAAAAGGAAAAAAAATACTCTTCGAAAAGATGAGAAGATCCTATACATGATGTAATATTCATATTTTTCAGAAAACACTGCTTGCTTCCTAGGTGAGTTCATTTTGAGTGTTCACACTCTGTGATTCCAAGGAAGGATGTAATTTTTGGAAGAGTTTTAAGAAGAATTAGAAGATTAGACACATTACTACCATTTTTCCATGATCAAATAAGGATAAAACAAGAAAAAACATGGATTTTTGAAGGCTCCAAGCTTGTTCTTCGCCAAAATGACTCCGTTGGGCCCAAAGTGAAAAATCTTCGTAACTTGAAGAACAGTGCACAGATTGACATGGGATTTTTTGCGATCATCCACATTTTTAAATGTTGTTAGAATCCAAGTGGAAGATTTTGCAAACACGCCCCAACTTTTTTGCAGCGAAGAAACCCCAGTTTCTCGCGGTGAAAATTTTAAATTTTAAAATCTCCATTTCTAGAGCTCGGTATGGCGTGAAATTTCAGAGGAGCAATGTACAACAAAAACCCATATTGGGAAAATTTGTTTCATCACAAACCAATGCCCAAAAACCCACTTTACAAAAATATTAATCCTTCCTACACGAGTACTGGCTATTTTTGGTAAGCCATCTCTAGAATTAGTTGTAGCGAAGACGACCTGCACAATAGATAATCAGAAGATCAAAATGGTTGAGCAATGCCAAAAATGGTGAAAACACCCACTTACTAAAAAAATTAAGTTCCCTATGTTGGTACCCAAATTGATCCTTCCTTTAAAACCAAGCAACATCACAAGTTGATCCGGATGATTAAAGACAAACAAATCATAATAGGAGTCATTTTGTAGTCGGGGATGGATTTTAGATGACTCTTTATTACTCTGGTTTGGAAAGGATTGGATAATACCATGCTAAGGGTTTTACCTAGCCTCACTACTTTAGGTTGTGCCTTCAACCAGGGTGAGAGGACCCATTTTGTGACCTGTCTTAATGGAGAATATCAACAGATTAACATTATTTGACTCTTCCTTTGCAATATTTGAAGGAGACCTTGAGAAAACATGGTCAATACAACATAACCTAACTCTCACTAGCTGTCACCTTAGAGAATGAAGATGTTTTCTAGAAAAGGTCCAGGTCACTAAAGATAACGATAAAAACTGATTGCATCTGCATATTTCAGTAAAGGATAGGAAAATTCAATGAACTTCTTCAACATTTATGGATATACAATGTAATTAGGGATGGTTCATGTATAATTTACTACAAAATGTGTAATTTTTGGTTGGGAAGTTAAGCAGGATAAAGTTGATTATACCAAATTCTTGAGAACTTTTAACAAATGCTAGAAAATCTATAAAGCAAAATGAAAAATGGCTTCTAATAGTTAGAATGAACCTTCAACTAGAGAATGTGCATCTATGAAAGCTCAAAGACACACAGTTTTACACATCCTTCAAGGATTCAACACAAAAGCTCATGTTAAAAACTTAATTAAACATTAGAAGTCCCTAATTCATCATGCCTATGTTACACTCATAGACTGACAAACAATCTGTATCATCAAAATGAAAGTAAAGTGAATTTAAATTGTTTATTGCATTATGAAATTAAAACTATCTTCATAATGTAATTGCAAATGCCACAATACTATCACGAGGACAATATCTTGTGTGATTCAGAGGACCTCCTAATATAATATTGTAGCATGAACACAAATAACTATTTGAAGATGTTAGGAAATAAGAAATAAAATATGCGGAATAATCCCTTACATAATCACAACCATAGAAACTAATGTATAGAAAATATTACAGATCTCAAATAAAAGTGCAGAATAAATAACACAACACAGAGAGACAAGATTTAACGTGGTTCACCCAATTTGGGCTACGTCCACCAAGAATCACTTGCTCAGATTTTATTACAAGCCTCCACTCTCTCAATACAATACCCATATCCGTTTGGAGCTATGCTCAACAAACTCTACAGAATTCACACCCAAATTCAAAACAAATCTACAATACATTTGCTTGTCTATGTATCATATGCATAAAACCATATAAATAGACAATTGCTTAAGTAGTTTGATAAAAAACTGTGGGTATCAAAACCATGGGCAAAAAACGGTGGGTATCAAAACCATGGGTAAAAAACTGTGGGTATCAAAACAATGGGTACCGAAAAAACCATGGGCCCAAAAACAACCCATAACGGTTACCCATTACCCATGGGTTAATAAACCACCCATGAAAATTCGCTTCGGGGGCTTTGCCCCCGAACCCCCCTGACCCGCTCACCGGCGAGCGGGACTGCCGTAAAAATACCTGAGTGTAACACATAGAAGGTGTACCACACTCTAACATGAAAATAGGCTCCACAAACATAATAGAAGATATCTCAAAATGATAACAAACACAACAAGGTTCATGATTAACATGATTTACTGAAGGTTTTTCAAATTGATCAACAAGAAAAAGTTTATTTATAATCTCAAAGATTATCAATGGTTGGACACTTGCAACCATCTTGACATGATCAATTTCAAATATACACGGGAAATAATTGGTTTCTCAAATAAGTTCCTTCGGAAAATGGCTTCTCTCAGCTTTCTCTCGTCTTTTCTTTGAATAACTCTACGAAAAATTAACCCCCCTTATGTCGTGATTATCCTTTTTCCTTTTTATATCACCCTCCTCATTTGTTAACCTTCAACATTTTTCCTCACTCTCTTTTTCTTTCCAAAGACACAATGCTCACAGAAATCAAGATCTAAATATTTCAAATCTAATAACTTACCCTTAGCCTTTAAGATCTGCATTCCTTTTTGACTTATATGGCCCAACCGGCTATGCCACATGCATACATCTGAATCTGAAGTAGATAATGTAGAAAAGGAATCAGTAACACAGGTAGATAAATATAACATTCCTACCTTCTTACCTCTTGCCAAAAAAAAAAGCACCCTTGGTGACTTTCCAAGAGTCTCATATAAAAGTAACCATGCAACTAGATTCACCTAGTTACCCTGCAAAAATAAGATACCTCCTGAGGCTTGGCACATGCCTCACATCTTTCAATACACATGTATTTCCATTATGCAATTTTAGATGAACTTCCCATTTACCATTAATACTGCAAGGTTCATCATCATCCAAATAAACATGCCCAAAATTGCCATGGACATAATTTCTGAAATAACCCTTATTAGGGGTTACATGGAAAGAAGCTCCTGAATCTAAAATCCATGATTCAATTTTATTATCTAAAGAAAGAATAAGAGCATCTTACATTACCTTTGATGTAGCAATATTTTCTTCTTTACCTTTGTCTGGTTGTTTATTCTCTTTATCCTTTGACCAACAATCTTTCTTTGCATATCCTTTCTTTCCACATTTCCAACAAGTAATTCCCTTACTTCTGGATTTAGATCTGCTATCACTTTACTTTGATTTCCCATTACTCTTATTCTTGGATCTTTGCTTCTTCCTGCTCCTACTTTCTACATTCAAAACATTCCTAGATGATGATTCCTTTGTACTCTTCCTACAAATTTCTTCATTCAAGATTATACTAACCACATCATCAAACTTCAAAATATTATTAGCAGATGTTGTATTACTAACATCCATTACCAAGTTATCCCAACTATCAGGCAAAGAACATAAGAATAAAAGTTCTTTCACTTCATCATCAAATGGTATATCAACCGATTTTGACTGATTTACAATAGATCTGAAATCATTCAAATGACTAGATGCAGATCCACCTTCATGCATCTTAGAACTAAATAGTTTCTTTATCAAATAAAATTTATTTTAAGCACTAGGTTTTTCATATAAATTAGCAAGATATTTCATTAACCCTACCGTAGAAGTCACTTCTGTAATATCAGAAGCCACGGATGTTGCCAGGCTCAATCTTATAGATCCCAAAGCCTTTCTGTTAAGAATCTTCCATTCTTCATTAGACATCATCGTAGGTATAGACTTCTCATCCAACGGTAAATACAAATATTTTTGATACAGATAATCCTCAATCTACATCTTCCATAATTGATAATTTCGATCGTCAAATTTCTCTACCTTGTATTTGTTTTCTTCTGCAATTTTTATAGCTCCCACTCAATCAGAAAACCCTTTGTGAGTAAATCTGTCAACACAAAAAACCCTCAAACAAAGCTTTGATACTGGTTGTTGGGGTTAGCACACCGGTTATACAGATAATATATTAGATCTAAGCATACATGCAAATAAAAGAGGATATTCTACCAGAAGAAATATACAAAACAAGAAACCTAAATCAACACCATATTTATTGTGGTTCACCCAGTGTGGGCTATGTTCACCAAGAAATAATCCAATCTATTATCCAAAGCTTTGACAAGATATACAATTGAAGATTTACAATCTTCCTCACCTCTCATATGTACAATAATTTATTTCTCTCAAGCTTTTTCTTCATCACCAAGAATTCTCTCTCTCACCAAATTTTGCAAGTTCTTCTTAATTCTTGTTAAGACTTACTTCTAAACCCTAGCTTTCATGCTTATATAGTTATTTATAGAATTAGGGAACTTAGCCATGTAATTACAATCAATAGATATACTTTAATGCTAAAAAAAGATCTAATTCCTGAGAGTTAATTAAAACATCCTTGCACAGGTAACCAACATCGGTTAGCCCTAACTGATGTCGCTTCCTCCTTGTCTAATCGATGTCGGTCCTAGGTGACCGATGCCAGTCCCTCCTAATCGATGACGATTAATTTGTTTTCTAGCAAGTTTCACATTGCATGCTAATATGAAGTAATTGAGCTCCACAACTCAACATTTATGATGGAAGGGCATGAATACCTTCCAATTCGAATAGGGAATTTTATATTTTTCTTATGCCTCCCAAAAATCAATTTATGCACAGGTGTTAGCTGCCTTGTTAGTTCACATAAAACCAATTTATCATCTACATACCTAGGCAAATTACAAGGCTTGCCCTCAAAACCACTAACCCTTATGTATGTGAATTTTTATATTGAATGAAGTAGCATCCATACTCCAAAATCACTTATCTAGCTTATTTAGACATCCTATATTGTCCTCACTCTAGCTTGAAAAGACAAATGATTGGGGTAAAGAAAGCATCATTAAATAACCTTACATTCCCAGTCCAGTTGATCAGTTGCAGTTGAGGGAATATCTCATGCATTTGGCACTTCTTGAAATTTACACGTGGTGACAAACCCAAGAAATGTCTATGCCCAACAACATTGTAGATTAAGTAAGTCATCATATAAAATTCTAGCTCTAAATTATCACCCATCTCAATTCTCGCTGCTAAGGTGACCATGTGGCCATGGAGTGCTTCTGCAATGAATTTTTCCCAGTAGATGCTCCCTTTTCTCTACAAAATGATCTATATATAGGTAACCATCCATTCCTTAAATTCATTTACAGTTTCCAAACACGCCATTTGACTTAGTAACACAATGACATCTTCAACCTCTTCAATAAAATGTGCCCTAACTAGCTTTTTAGGGATTTTATTCGTTGTCTTTTTTGCAATGAGCCATTTTGTATTTATCATCTTAGCATAGTCCTTTTTCTTTGCTTCATAATCCCGTAGGGCTAATTTGATAGCAATGGTGATCGGGTTGGTGATTACATAAAATTTTAACATTATTCTAATGGCTATAGGTGTCAATGTCAAAACTACATCCCCACTCCCATCTAATACTTCACTCTTTTTGGGATCATAATTCATAGCACAATGCCACACCAACTCTAGGCAATGAACTGTTGGTGGGATATCACCTGCTAAAGCAATACGACTATCTTGAATTACCTTTAGGGATTCACTCTTATGGGGGATTTTAAGTCTCTGAAGAAAATCATCTAGACTAGTACACATCAAGTCCGTGTCTGTAATCTTGTCCAAATCACTCGTGATCCCTGATGCAACTGAGAACGAAGATGGCATGATCTTCATCTTCAAAAACCCTAACTTTACTTAAAACCAAATTGCCACTAAAGGAGAAACACAGGAGTTTCTAAGATCTTACCAGTCAATCTGCGAGTGCCTGAGTAACTTAAATCCAAATCAACGGCCTTTTCAGTCCTTAAGTTCGCAATTCAAGCTTCACAACTAATAACGTGATAATTCTCCACGAAAATCACAAAGTTAGCAACAAAAATCATGTAAATTGGTAAATAAAGACGAAAGCATTCACAGGATTTAAAATGTCCTTGATTTGCTTAACAACATTAATGATGACATAAATAAATGCATTGCATCATGACCATTCAATCCGCTGTTCTCAACTTTAAAAATGAGCCATCCACGTGGAATAAGACCTTTCGCTAACACAAGATTGGGTGCACCTTTTTTAATTTTGCAACATTTGAGAACTTACACACTTTTGGAAAATTTGACCCGCCCATCCACTTTTTGGCTTTCAACACCTGGTTACACTTGGGTGATAGCAGTGTTGCGGCCCTTTTCTGCAGTTTTATCCCATTTCCCTTTCAAACCAAAAATGTTTGAGTGCCCCGACGACCCGCATCCCCACCTTTTACAAACAAGTAGCCACGCGTCCCTTGCAAGTTTTGGGAACCTTTTTACACCTTTACTCCTTTCCTCTTAAATGCACAAAGCTACAAATATGCACCACTTCCTTGCATCTACTCTAACTGTGACAAATGTACACTCTTTGACACTAATTGAGAAATTGCTTGCATTACTTTATAATTACGAATATTTATCAAGTAATGGGGCTGATTTTGTACTTTGTGAATGTGACAGAAAATTACAAGTTTGCAAACTTGACCCTCCATACCGCAATCAAATAGGAGCTGCCACGTATTAGCGGGAAATGGGAGAGAAAACACAAATAAAAAGACAAGACCCAGAAGAAATTTACAACAAGCGATCCCTCCAACTTCAAAACTTAAAACACAACGGGTTCCCCGCAAGAAACCACCAAATAATGCATATCCAGATATGATCCTCAACCGAACAGAGGAAAGACTAAACCATACACAGAAGAACCATAAAGCTAACTTGTACCCCTATAGGGAAATCAGAATAATATAACAGACAACGATGGTAAATCTTAACCAAATGGGGGCGATATTAATTCGAGCATCAACACCCTATATGAGGACCTACTAAAAATAACAAGTCATTCCAAGAAGTGGTTGAGGTGAAGGTAAATTTCACAAAATAAGCATATAAGGGGATAAACATCCAAGTTGGCAACATCAGTTGGAGTTCAGAGAGATTGATTCTGACGCTTACTAAAAATAGTAAGTTATCTCTTACGCACTTCAAAACAAGTACTTGATCTTTGATGGAAAATTCTGGAAGCTCCGTAAGGAGTCTAGAGGAAAACAATAGTCATTAGAAAGCTAAGAGAATCCTCTATAAAGTGAAAGCATCAGGGTTTTAGAATAGTCTTGGAGCTTTTCAGTGGTGCTCATTCTTCACATGGACTGTTGACAATCCTGATAAAAAAGGGACCATTTCAAGGAGATTTAGACAGAATTTAAAGATGAGACCCATCCCATTGATCTTGGAAGGATGTTTGGAGTTAAAATCATGTACAATTTCATCTAAAAATAACTTTTGGAGCTTCGACAATTTCAATTTCAAGTTTGCTTGCCTGGTGGCTCAAATTCTTATGTTTTTCCTCTCAAAAGTGCAAGGTGCATTTTTGTGCACCTCATGTCCCTTTTCCAAGGTGCAATGGGGACAAAAAAAATGCATCCATGCATAAATTTTTCTCTATTTGTTTGTTTGATCCCAATGTTTTTGCATCGCATGCGTATTCACAATCCCTAGCTCTCCCCCTAGTTTCAGGTCTTAAAATGCAAAATCATGCCTCTGGGAAAAAAGTGGGTTTTTCTATCCCTTTCATCCCCTTGGTGCATTAGGGACAGTAATATGCACCCATGCATAAATTTTTCCGTACTAATCCGTTCTTAATGATTTTTTTGCTTTGCATGTGTCTTGCCTTGCTCTATCATGCCCCACAGTTCCTGGATCAAAATTTTCCACCTCGGTGCACTTACTAAAAATAACATGTGTCCATGATGAGGCATACTAAAAATAGAAATTGGATAAAAATGGAAATGTAATGTTAACAAAGTAGGATTGAGATTTTCCAAAGGATTTAGAGTTCATCGCATTGGAGCGTTTCATCAGATCATTCGACAAAGATCATTGGAATTCATTAGAGGCAACTTGTAATTCTTTCTTCTTCTTCTCTCTCTATTTCTCTCTCTTCTCTCACCCTCCCCCAAATTTCTCTCTCTTCCATGTTATAATTCTTCGTTTGGGTGCACTTTTTATATGTCCTTAATAAAATTAAAAAGCAACTTCATATTTCTAATGTAAAAGTCACCTTTATGTTATAAAAAGGAACTATAAATTTTCCTAGGAAGTTGAAAAGTTTTAAGTTGTGCAAAGACATATGAAAAGGCATTGGGGGGTAGATGAAGAGTCATACCTCATTCTATAAATTGTAAAGGCCTTATCTTTTCAAAGGGTTGGTGATCAATTTTGTAAACTCAAGAGTGTATTGTGCTTAGAGAAAACAAAGGAGATAACCACTTTCTTCCATTCTCCTCTTACATATGTTTCCTCCTTTTCCCCACTTTGTATAACTCTAATTGAAATGATAATGAAGGAATAACTTTATATTTTCTAAGCCATATGAATGTGTGCATCCCCAGATAGTAAAAAAATTAAAATTTGAAGGCCTGGGTGATGTGGCTAGACTGGAGCGCCTGGGAGAGGACTAGGGTGCCTAATTAGTAGAGCCAACTTCAACTCCCCTCTGCAAGACGATGAATCCCAGGAGCTTCCCTGAAGTAACACCAAAGACACATTTACTTGAATTAAGTCACATCTTATATTCTCTGGATCATTCAAATACACGCCGCAAGATGGATGAATGATTGAATCTAGTTTTAGAGTTGGTAAGGATGTCATCAATATAGTCCTCCATAATGTCATGAAGTAGATCATGGAAAATGACCATCATTGCACATTGATAGGTTTCCCCTGCATTCTTAAGGCCAAAAGGAATGATCTTGTAATAAAATGTACCCAAGGTGTTATGAAAGTTGTCTTATGTTGGTCTTCCTTAGAAATTTGAATATAGTTATAACCTGAAAGCCATCCATCAAAGATAACATTTCGTTTCCTGCTATACATTCAACAATCATGTCAATGTTTGGTATGGGAAAGTCATCCTTCAGATAAGCCTTGTTGATATCCTCGAAGTCAGTGCAGATCTAGATCCTAGGTGTCTTGTTTGCAACATGAACCATGTTATATATCCAGTTAGAGTAGTTTATAGTCCTTATGAAGTAATCTTTGAGCAGTTTTTGGAGTTCTTTCTTGACTAATAATGCAACCCTAGGATGAATTTTCCTCAATTTCTATTTTATGGGTTTCTTGTCTGGGCAAACCACAAGATTGTGCATGAATAGAGAAGGATATAAACTACACATGTATTTATATAACCATACAAATACATCCTGAAACTCAATGAGTAGTGTCATGCATACTTTTTTTTATGATGCATACACGCTTGCACCAAGTTTTAATAGTTTGGGGTTATCACTTGTTTTGATATTGATTTTGATGGTTTCCTCTACCAACATTTTTGAAGTGTCATTATCTTAAAAAGATGTGGTGGGTTTATGTAAGTAATATGGTTGATTTAGAATTGATTCTCCTCTCTCTGGTGCCTTAAAAAGGCATTCACCAGGAGATGTGTCCTTTTCCTTTTTATTGATTTTATATTTCTTATTTATTTTCTCAAATAACGCCTCAGTGAGGTTTTCACTATAAGAGATTGTATTTTTGTTTTCCTTTTTTCTTTTTGATGGACTAGAGCACTCAAATTCCTCAGTAAAGTAAGATAAAACATTAAGGTCTATATTGAAACCCTTCTTATGATCTGGTAGGGGAATATGGTCTCAAGTCTCGAGAAACTCCTTGACGGCCTCATCATTATGAAAGAGGTCCATGGTGATGTGATTTTGTTGGTCCTAATGAATAAGCGATGGATAGAAGATATCAAAGTCAAGATTAAATATGCATAGGTTTTCGAGGAAGAGGTTGGTTTTAGCTAGGTCTTTGAAAAATGATATGTGTCAAACTGGTCTTAACTTCAGAGTCAGAGTCCTCTTCACTAGTTGTTATGTTGAATATTATGGGCATCTTTTCAAAAGTTTCATAACCTTGACCATGGAGGTATATATTTTATTCATATAAGATAGGTTCAATATTGCCTTGTTCTTGTGGACAAAGTCATATGCCCTTCCATTTCATGTTTTTCATCATCTTATGAGCCTTGTTGTAGTTTTTGGATTCGTAACAATCAGCCATCCGATCCTTATATAACCTAGAGCCTTTAGATCCATGAATGTGTTCATCCTCTAAGTATCCATATCATCTCTAAAGAGTGTTTTCAATATGGTAAACATGAGATTTTTAAAAATGGGGTGCATTGGGTCTTCCATGGATGTGCAGAGATAATGATAGCTTACCGACATAGAATCATTCTCAAGATTGTATTCAATAAGACCTTTATGAGATAAATTGAGTTCAGGTGGTGGGTTGGATCTAGATGGTTGTGTAGTGAATGTAGAAGGCGGAGATTGGAAAAGTGTATAGGGAACTACATAGTTATCATTTTTGAATGGTATAACTCATGGCACGGTAGATCTGTTGACCAATGGAAAATAGTTTGCATTGTTATACCTGCCTTCTATGAGCTTATAGTATTCGAAAGGCTTATCATCAACAAGCAAGGCAAGCTCTTTTTCGTTATGGGGGAACTTGATACACTGGTGGAAAGTGGAAGGTACAAATTTCATTGCATGGATCCATGACCAACCCAAAAGGATATTATACAAGGTTTCGACATCGACAACACGGCATAGAGTATCTAGCAAGTGTGGGCCAACTTGTATGGATAAGGTGATGGTTCCAGAGGATTTTTGCTCATTGTTTTCTTAACCATGAAAGGTTATGATATTGGTTTCCAATTTTTTTTTGGTATGATCGAGACATCTCACCATCTTCATAGAGTAGATATTCAAAGTAGTTCTATTGTCGATAAGGACTCAGTTGATCTTATGATCAGTAATGTAGGCTCCAATTTATAATGAGTTATTATTCTAAATATTGGGATTTAGGAGGTTTTGAGGACTGAATGATAATATAGGGCTACTAAAAAAAAAATGGCCAACGAGTTCATGAAATTGTTGTGTTTTGATATTCTTAGGAACACGTGCCTCATGGAGAGCACGAGTATGGATCCCTTGGAATTCTAACAACACTTTTAATAACTCCATAAGGGAGATATGTGTGGGTTTCATCACTAGCTTCTTGACTAAATCATAGGGAGTAGGTGAATATTTAGCTACGGTTGTAGGTTTTAGATTGTTTGGAGCAATAGGATTTGACATTTTAGGCTCGATGGAAGTGGATGGTTGCTTTGTTGCAGGCACCCAAACCTTTTTTTTTCACGTGGGCACTGCATAGTTAGGATTTTAGAATTTTATGGTGGCAATGAAATTGAGTAGTTCTTCAAAAAATGATATGATCGAGTTAAAGTTGACATTATTCCAGGATTGGCCTTTTTCTTAAGCTTTGTCATTCGTACCATGCTTGGGAAAAGGATATGAGAACACCCAAAAATTATCCTTGGGTGTTTTATTAGGTGATGGGTCTTTGGTGGCAATGCATATGTTATCAATAAGATATTGAATATATTGGCAAAGTCTCATATACCGATCTGTAGGGTGACCTTCAATGCGATGAAAATCGCAATACTCACTGAATTTATACCAAGTTGGTTTTGGTTCTCCTTCGGTGAAGGGTTTTATAATGGGGTAAGTGACCATATTGACATTTACCAGTTGTCGTAAGATGCTTGAAAGGATTTCTCCCAATGATATAAATTTTCTTCACTTACTATCACAAGGGGGAACTTTACTTGGCACCATGATGGCTTGTTTTGATTTATATTATTTTGCTTGATTATTATAAACGTTGTGTACATTATGTTTATGAGTTACACCATCATTAACAACATTTTGATTCTTATTGATAAACTTGGTTTTTTCATGTGAATGATTGTTGTTATTATTGCTGGTGTGGTCCTTGGAAGGAATTTTAATAAGCTCTTTTGTAATAAGAGAATTTTCTATTTGGGTTCCCTTATCAATGACTTATTCAAAATTTGTGAGACAATACATTTTCATTTAGAATGATAATTTATTATTTAGGTTAGGTATGAAGACACTTACTAGTTGTTTCTCTAGAATTGAGAAAGGAAACCGACTTGCGATCCCTCGCCATCATTGTAAGAACTATGCAAAGTCTTCATTTGTTCATTGTTTGGTATTGCACAAGTTCATCATTGTAATCTATGAATCAAGATTAAAGGAGAATATTTTTAACAAACTTCTCATATAAGTCAACAAAGGTTGTGATCGAATGTTTTGGCAGAAGCAAGAACTAACTTAGGGCTTGTCCTCCTAAGTTTTTTGGAAATAACCACAAAAGATATATGTCATTATAGGCTACCTCTTGACAAGCCATAAAGAACTCTTTAACATGTTTGCGAGGGTTGCGTTTTCCTTTATACTATTTTAGAACTTATAAATATTTAGGAAAAGGGAAGTGTAAAATGTCCCGATTAAATGGATAAGGGCACATATCCTTAACGTTGAATTGTTTTCTTTGTTTTTTCATTACGAAGATGGTATCTTTCATGGTTTGTCATTCCTTTGAAAATTATAAATTGGTTTGTGGAATATTTGAAATATCGTCAAGTTTGTTTTTCGTTGTTTATGTTTATGTTTTATTCTTTGTTTATTTTTATCTATGTCATAAGTGACTTTTGAGGCCATTAAAGTTAATTATTTAGCCATCTCGTTGATTTAGTCTACTAATGCCTAATTTTTTGTGGTTGCGAAAGCACTACAATTCCATTTGTTATCATCATTTGTTCTACTTGATCTGACTATGTTATTCTTATTGGGTTTCTGTTGAGTGCTCTTATTTGATTTGTGTTGGCTTCGTAGATTCTTCAAATTCTCGTTGTCAAAATCCAAAGGCAACTTTGCTCCCATTTCAAAGAGACGGAGAAGAAATTGATCTTTATTTTACCATAAAATTCCCTCAAGGTTTTCTTGTTCTTCTACGCAGGCATCATTTTGTTGGTTTTCTTCTTCCTTTTGATAAAAAATAATGTGGAAAGGATTTTTATCCTT
This sequence comes from Taxus chinensis, assembly GCA_019776745.2. NCBI lineage: Eukaryota > Viridiplantae > Streptophyta > Pinopsida > Cupressales > Taxaceae > Taxus > Taxus chinensis. Next base: position 905,263,513 of record CM034149.1, on the reverse strand, counting down.
TCTTCCAAAGGGGTCATAATTTCTATGTCTTGTTCCCACCATTTAGTATGAAAAAAGGGTAGCGTGGAAACTTGTTTGATATGCTTTTATGTTAGCAAAGCGAATGCCAAGATATAAGAGGTAATAATCAAATAGATGTGCCTAACGTTTGGAAAAGTGAATGCAAAAATATAGTAAAAGGAATTCGAATTGATTGATCAAGTTATAGCGATGAAAACAAATGTGCTTGAATTTGTGACAAAGTGAATGTAAAAAAAATGTAGATATGAAACTGCTTGCTCAAACTTCAACAAAAATAAATGCTAAAACGAGAGGCTTAGGGAATAAGATTGATTACTCAACTATTAACAAAGTGAATGCTAAGATAAAAGAGTTTAACAAGGAATATTATTTACTCAAATCGTAACAAAGTGAATGCTAAGATAAAAGAGTTTAACAAGGAATATAAATTACTCAAATCGTAACAAAGTGAATGCTAAGATAGAAGAGTTTATAAAATAAGATTGATTACTCAACTCTTAGCAAAATGAAATGCTGAGATAGAAGAGTAGAGAATAAGATTGATTACTCAACTATTAGCAAAGTGAATGCTAAGAGATAAGAGTGTAGATAATATGATTGATTACTCAACTCTTAAAACAGTGAATGCTAAGAGAGAAGAGCTTATGAAATGAGATTGATTACTCAACTCTTAAGAAAGTGAATGTTAAGATAGAAGACTGTGGGAATTGAGATTGAAATAATCCATTCTTAACAAAGTGAATGCTAAGATAACAAAGTGCAGAAATGAAAATGGCTAAAGTTTAATGTTAAATTATTAGACGTAGAATATGAAAGCACTTAAAATTTAACAATGTGCAAGTTAAACTAGAAGATTTAGGGAAATGATTGGACAATTTCTTAGAGTCAAACAAAGTAAATGTTAGACTAAAAGACTTAAGAAATGAAATCGTGATTACACTTGACCATGATAAAGTGAATACCAAAGGTCAAGACTCAAATTGAAATGAATGTGCTTAAGTTATGATGGGGGTATCCAAAACTCAAAATTTAGACTTTAAGATTGATAGTGTATAATAAGAGTGTGGAACATAAACTTAATAACGTGTAACGTAGACAAAAATATCATTGTGAAGGAAGGCCTCTAAAAGTAACTTCAGATTTGTCAAGTGTGTCTTCCTATGAAAGAGTTATGTCCCTATATGCCAAGGATTACCTTAGTGAACGCGTTAACTATTTCTAGTTTTTGGCTTTACTTTACCTTCGTTGATTCAATAAGCTTGGTTTTAGTCCACTCAAAGGATCAAACTGGGGCTGCCACTATGGATAATTTTGGGTCTATTCCTCATAAGGTGTACTAGTCAAGTAGGTTGGGGGATCATTTCATTGGCCAGTTCCCTCAAGGCACCAACTACTTTGGGATTCCTGTGGTACTCCTCAAAATGAGTTTCTGGCCCCTGACCACGTACTTCCCACAATTACAACAGACTGGGGAATAAACTTGTCTCTAGAAATTTAATTAAGAGAGTTTTATAAAATATAATAAAAGAAATATGATAAGGTTTGTTTGATTCCCATGAGCAAGGAAACCCACACTTAGTATTTTTAAGGAAACAACAATCTTCGCAGAGATGAACCTGTAAACAACAAGCTAATAGTTTTCCTGAGGTGACAACATGATAGAAAATGAAGGAAAGCTCGCGTTCATGGTTTTCAAGTTCACCCAAAAGGGGGCGAGAAAAGAGAATACGCAAGAGTTTTTCAGGATTAGATTAAATGATAGCTATTTAGAAAAATAAGCACTTAAATGGATTAGTTATAATAAACCAAGCAAGAAAAAGGATTAAAATAGAGGTTGGAAAAAGTTTAACTTGCTAAAAAAATACAGAAAACTAAAAATAGTAGACAGAACATGCTAGCACGTGCTCTTAGATACGCTAGCGTAACTGACGATGCTAGCACATTTAAAAGTACGTAGGCACGTGGATAGAGGTGTAAGTGTGTATTGGAAAACACTAATGCATGTAGACAAAAAAAATAGTGTAACCCTAGTGCGTAGAAGACTAAGCCAGCACATCCAATACACAGAGGACAAAATAATTAGGTGTAAGCACGTGTACTTCTACACAAATACCTACACTATGACACTAGCCCATGCACTTGCACACTAGTGTAAGTTACGTGTAACGCTAACACACACAACTTGAAGTGGACATAATGTGATAAAAACAACAAAAAACCTAGTTTTTAAAAATTTCTCCTTCTTTGCTACACCTGAAAGCCTGGAACTTAGATAGTAAGGTTAAAACAGCTCAAAGAGGCCACAAATGAAATTAGTTTAATCGAAAACAAACTAAAAATGATATAAAAAGTGTGTGACTCCCACTGGGTGTGCCAAAATGTAGGTAATGAAAACTACAAGTAAAAGTAGAAGTAAGCCAATAATGAAAAGCAAACCTCCCTTACATTCTTATTGCAAACCTTAAGATGATATTTTTGAAGTGTTGCACTTGTTGAATCTCTTGGATTTATTTGATTGTGGGTGCTCCAATTTGGTCTCCAAACGAAGAAGAAATGCTATGGGTAATAGTGAACACGAGGATGCAGATTTGAATGGAAAATGAGTAGAGGTTTGCTCCAATTTCTTAAAGCTTCCAAAGATTTTTTGTTGAAGGATACAACATGTTATTAATGTTTCCACCATTGTAGGATTCTAGAAGTGGAGTGGAGTAAGGTAGTTTGACTTGAGAGACTAGGATAGGTGAAGTGGAGTTTGAGTGGGTAAATATATTTATTTATATTTAAATAAATAATTAAATTAACTAAGGGATGTGAGTGGGTAATTAAATATTTAATTAAATAAATACTTAATTAAATTAGCCAAGGGATGTCGGAGCATGATAGAATTAATTTAATTAATTCTAAAAGGATGGACTTAAGCATGATAGAATTAATTTAATTAATTATAAAGGATGAATGTGAATTCTAGTGGGATAGAATTAATTTAATTAATTCTAAAGGGATGTCGATTGACACATTATGTAGAGGATATAGATATCCAAAGATAAGCCAAAAATAAGTATGTATTTTTAGGGTGTCTACAACTCCAATCCTTTGATTAAAAATTAATTTTGTTAAATCATTTGGTGAACTCATTTATTGATCGAGCCCTAGATTGCTATAGAATTCCTAATTTTGTTTGCTTTGTTTGTTTGTAATGGCTTAAAAAAATATATTTCATGATCGTATTTCTAGTGCAAGAATCTCTCGGCTAGCGCACACGCACTGTCATAGCTTTTGTACCTTTTGTTTTACTTCCCGGGCGTGCACACGCTTAAAAGGGCATGCACACACTTAAATGGGAGTGCATACACTCTGAAGGGAGCGCACACATCATTATATGCACACAGGCATACCGCTCACTGTGTTTTTTAACACAGGGGTGTGTACACGCTTAAATGGGCATGTATACACTCTGAAGGGTGCACACACGTTGAACTATGTTCATTAACAATCTTCTAGAGGCCATAACGTTTGCTCCTGAACTCGAAACGAATCCATTTTTTTTGTGTTGGAAAGGTATTAAAGTGAACTACGCAATGGAAACATAAATTTGGGGTTTTTAGTTACCAAAAATTAAGGTTTTCATTTTTATAAAACTAGTCATTTCTAACATGACTAAATGCTTTTTAAAATTTGGTCTTTGATGTTCTAACACCTTACAGGGTTTATTTGAGACTAATTTATATTTTTCATAGTATATTTGAACATACTTTGTGATAATTTTGCTTGATTAAAGTTAATGAATGGTACATTTTTGTTTAGGAGGCTAGGATTGCGTATGCTCTTCCCTCACACCTTTTAGGTGATCTTGGGAATTAGAAATGATCATACACATTGTCTATTCTTTAGAAAACATCTCATTTACTTTTATTTGTGTGCTAAGGAAATGAATTTCAAGTTGGTTAAAATGAACAAATGGTACGTGCTTTCATTAATATATACTTATTGGGCCTTTTTTCATGTATGATCTTCTCTTGCGTCCTTGGACAATCTTGAGAATCATAAATGACATTGTGTCCCCTTTCTTGATTGTGAAGAACTACTAACATCTTCGTGAAGAACCCAAAGAGACGACTACGAAAGAAAGGAATCTAAACAAAATTCTAACATGTTTCTCATAGGATTCCAAATGGAGTTCAACTAAACCACACTAAGATAAACAAGATAAAACACACACCACAATCATCACACTGTATTTACAGGTTCAGATAAGGGTACGCCCCATCCGCTTAAAACTAGGACATAACCCCTTTGACATAAGCCTTAAGCTACAATAATGGGGATGTTCCTAGGAACCCCAAAGTAGTCCACACAAGAGGGAACCTTGTAGATGAAGTGAGAAGTGCTCCGCACAACCTACTTGACTAGTATTACCATTTTTGAGAATTAACGTCAAATTTATTTGTATTGCGACCCCAATGAGAGTACATGATGGACACATTTATTGCCCAATGTGCTTAAAGGGGTTAAAGTAAAGTTGAGATACTCCAAGAATTCGTCAATGCGAATTTTCTTGGAAAATTGAGCTCGCTCTTAGCTAACTTGTGACACCTAGTTGAGTGAACCACCTAGGAAACTATCTTTGACCGGAAGCCAACTTGGACCATATCAAAACCAATTTGAGTTGGGAGCTATTGTTCATCGCGAAACGTGTGAAGTGTTACTTTTTCTTAGTTTTTCACTTGCTCGAAGGTGAGGCAAAACTCTGCCGAAGTGAGGCTAACATTTTTCACCCCTAATTGATCTACTTCCTTCACTTTCTTTAGACACTTTGTTGATCAAAAGAAGCGTGACTACTTTTACATTATCAGTTGATTGTTTTCGCCACTTTTGGGTCTGTTTACACCCATCTATGTTTGCGGGTGGGTTGTTAAACGTATAAAGTGTGTGGACACATTTTCATATCATTGGTAGCATTTTTTATCTTGATACCCAAGTCAAGATCTTAAATTGTAGTTAGGATTATTTCATCACTTATTTCTCCTTTGAACTATTATCTTGCTTGTATCTTATTGTCACAATTTTGATACTTACGTCTTGTTTCTTGTAAACTCGACCTAAGTGTCTAGATTGTAATGTTATGCTACATGCATTGTAATAATTCCTTGTTATACTCTAGCCTTAGTTTTCCTTCAAACATTACCATGATTTTGAAAAGTGTTGTTGTTTCCTTTGTGCGCGTCGTAATAATATTATTTTGATACTATTACCTTAATTTTCCGTAAAGTTTGGTTAACGTATCTTAGTGGTATTGTTGCGTCGTTCATGTTTGTAACTTATAATTTTTGAGATTTAGGTCTTGATTGGATCTAAACTCATTTTCAGTATACCTTGCTTGGAAATCGTATCAACCTTTTGTTATTACTTATGTCTTATTCATTTTTGAACTTGGCATAAATGGTGACATTTTGTCGATCATCTTACATGTCAAACTATTAATTGATCAGATGCTTAGGAAGTAATCCATTTGACTAATTGGTTTACCAACAACTTTGTGTGATTGTGTCTCATTTGTCACATCGACTTATCCATTTTGGACAATCACTTTGATCCATTGATTCTTTATCATTCATTATTATTTAGTCATTAATTTGGCTTTGTGTTTTGAACTTGCGTGATTGTTCCTTTTGTTTATCCGCCTTATAAAATCATTTATAGGACAATCCTTTGGGTCTTTGATCCTCTTGATCTTCTTGTTTTTTCCTAAGTTCATGATCATTTTTGAACACATATTTCAAACCTTGACAAAAACATTCAAGCAACTTTTGCATCAATCAAACATTGGAAATATTTCCTTTGTATCCTTTATGTTGTTAAAATTTTGATCAATCCTTTGACATTTACACCTCCAAACCTTATTGGATTATCAATCTTGAGTCATTAGGATGTATGTTTTACTTAGCTTCCCTATTGGAAAATCACACAAGCATCCCCATCTTTACAAAATGTCTAGTTGGTTGTTCTTATGTTGCCCAAATCAACATAAAACCTTCTTCGCTCTGAAGAAGTTTGATCATACAATATAGGTCTAGGACTTTGAACCCAACACGCACCAAAACTGATTGATTATCGCAAGGTCCCTTATACATATGACAATAAGGAATCAAAGTTTCGACATTCACATCAAAAGACACCCATCATGACCAAACCTTATTTGGTTCTTCGCGCTAGAGAACCCATCTGGGTAACTCGTTTCCCACCTTTATCTCATAGTTGGTGGTATGGTTTGGAAACTTTTGATCCAAATTATTATTCAATTTCCCCCCACTCTTCTTCTAATTCTAATCCAAACATTTCCTCTTCTTATGAGGATTCCAATCCAAATATTTCCTTTGATTCTTCTGATGATTTGGATCCAAGGTACTATTGAAATTCATCTAATTTGACTCCTAAGTCATGGTCCTCCCCTTCTTCGCAAGGCCTTTATTATTAGTCACCTAAACAATGTTATCCTCCTCTAAAGATTTGTGTTGCCATAAATTCACTTCATCATTCATCTAATGCGACTCCTACGTCACGGCCCTTCCTATCTGCCAAGGACCCTCTTCATCATTCATCTAATGCGAATCCTACGTCACAGTCCTCCCTTTCTTCACATGACTCCTTTTATCAGTCACCTCAATGACGAATTATTCCTTTGAAGATACATGTGACTCCAAATCTCTCTAATAAAACATCTAATACAATTTGTGAATCATGGTCCTCTCTTTCTTCACAAGACCCTTGTTATTATTCATCCAATATGATTCTTGAATCACGGCCCTCCCCTTCTTTGCAGGACCTTCTTCATCAATCACCCCTATGAAGTCTTCCTTCTTTGAAGATTCGTGTGACTCAAAGTCCTTTTAGAGTCAAATGTCTGAATTGACCCATGCATCACAATCTGCAAACTTTGGAATTAATCCTACTAGTTTACAGACAATATATTATCATATAGGTAGGTCCACACCACCTTCTTCTACTCGCCGTGAATAATTATTTTATTTAAATAATTATTTTTGTTTCGTTTTTCGTCGTGCTGGGGCATTCTTTGCCATCTGGTACTTATTTCTTCTCACTAGGATAATTTTATTGCTCCTAGGTGATATCCCTTCTTCTACACACTCCATAAAATAATTTTTTTTATTAAATAATTATTTTATTAATTTTTCCGTTGTGCTAGGACATTATTTGCCACCTGCTGGTTCTTTCTTCTCCCAAGGGCATTTCTTTTGCGTCTGGGAGATTCTTGCTCATTCTTCTACTTTCTTCTACACATCCAACCCGCCAAAAATAAAAATCCATATATATATATATATCCAAAAACCAAACAAATGTTCAAAAAGTCTCCAAAAAATCCTAAAAATTGTAAAATTCACAAAACTAGGTAAAGCATCTCATAGCAGCTGAAAATTATGTCTTGCGCATGGTATTATTTCCATATCTTGTTGGAAATTTCACATCTTCGCAGATCAAATGACTCACGGACCATCAAATTTACAACCATTTACAAAGCTAGCCTATTTGATTCGTTAGTACTCTAGGGAACATATAGTTTCTTGGTATTGTTTCGTAGCGCACTACGCTTTTTCTTTGGACCCAATGTCCTTCACCATCTTCCCTTGCATGTATCCTTTCTCAGGGCATCATTTTAAACCCTTTTTGTTAATAACGAACATTTGGGGATCTTCAGCTTGATAACAAAACATTTGTACAACCATCTTGACCGTTTTTGGTTGGAATGTGTGTGTACTTGTTTTCCCTGTTAAATGAGCTTATTTCCTTCTCATATTGCATTGCTTTTTGTATGTTGCACTGAGTAGGTGTTTTTAGCAATAGAAAACTATTTGTAGTATAAATTTTCATTTCATCCTACTTTTGTCGTATGCTTATATTTTTAATAAGGGTTGATGATGTAGATATTTAGCAATATGATGACAATAAAGTTGTTTTAATACACTAGATGAAAGCTTGCTTGTTTCTTTCCATCTTCATTCCTCCCATACATTATTCTCCTATCAACAATATTCTTCTTATTTCCCTAGGGCATCCTACTCCTACCCATTATAATATTTCCTTTTTCTCACCTTTTTTGATTTTCGATCACCTTCCCTCATCACCCCATCGACACTTGAGGGGGCATCTCTCACTTCTACTAATTTTTCCTCTACGCCTTCAAAATTTAATTTGTCTACTATCTTTGAAGTGGTGTCACTTACGCCACCCCAAAGAGGGGAAAATGTAGACACCTATAATTTAGCTTGAGCAATTTAAATATTTAAATTGCACTAATTATACCCTTTCCTTCAAATTGACGACATATCGTCAATATAACACACTTCCTCTTCTATCACACTTAATTAGCTACATTACGCTAGTTAATTAACCCTTCCATCCAACAAATACACCAATTAACAACCTTCCGTTAATTAATCCCCCTTTCTATCTAAACTAATTAATTATTATTAATTAATTAGCTTCCTCTTCTATTAAATCAATAAATCATCATTTATTTGATTAAATCCCTCTCATAGTCTAAATCACGCTAATTATTCCTCTAAAAACTTCTATAAGCTTGCACACCTATTAATTAATCACTTTGGTTAATTAATAAAGCCCCTCAAACCCCATGGGTCACTAAAGGACAAACTAAACTCTCATAAGGTTGACACAACCCTTTCTAAACCTTCCTTATCCACAACTAACCCAACCTCTCCATTTATCCCACATGAAGAGGATGTAGAGATTCTTCTATCCATTGTGCTATATAATACGAGCTACTAATCAAAAGTTATGAAAACTATAATGTTTTGCTATTAAAAAATAATATTTTAATGCTAATTTTTTTAAAGGTACACATGACACCCAAATTTCTAGAGGGTATAAGAGTGCATCCACATGATACACACTTTCGACCAAAGGATAAAAGCCTGCTCCCAAAACCTAAATGTCCAGAGGGTAAATCATTGCATCCGGAGGGTACAAATTTATATCCAATGGATAAAAGAATACACATAGAAGGTACAAATATGTGTCCAGTGGATAAAAGACTGCATCTAAAACAGAAAAATCAAGAGGTAAAATAATGCATCCAGAACGTACACGACTATATCCAATAGATAAAATAATGCACCCAGAGGGTACAAATCTACGTCCAGTGGATAAAAGATTACATCCAAAACATAAATATCCAGAGGTTAAAAGAATGAATCTAGAAGGTACATGCCTATATCCAATGGATAAAAGAATACACCTAGAAAGTACAGATATGCATCCAGTGGATAAAAGAATGCACCCAAAAAGTACAATTGTTAATACAAACTTATTGCCAATATCTCTTTTTCTGGCACCTATATCAAAAACAGAGAGAAACCCATAAAGTTTCTTGAAAAACCTAGAAAGATGATATAATTTTTGTGTGCCATAAAAAATTTCTGTACATAATTGTACGATTTTTTGGAGAAATGTGCCAAAAAACCCTTTAAAAATGTCTAGATTTGACTGTCTTAGAACATAGTTGAGTTTATAGTCGATTCTAGGGTTTTGGCACCTTCCAAATCTAATGGCACACTCCGTTTTGCATAAAAATGCATGCTACAGAAAAGTGCTAATAAATTCCAAATACATGAAAATAATAAACTCTTGCTTGCAAAGAAAAACATACAAATGGATGTCTACATCATCTATCGATCTGATACCATGAAAGGAACGATAAGAAGATTGTTCCAAGTCCTGAAGATCTCAGATGATCACAACACACCACATTTGATAAGCTGAAAGAAATTCACCAAAATAACTTTACAAAAGAATTTGCAAGCAAAGAACAATAATATCATATATTATTATGGAACTCTCATATATGGGTATAATGAGAATGGACCTTGTTTATATCGGAAAGGAAGATAAATCTAAGAACCAGTCAAGGTCGTAGATCAAGCCATAAATCAAGCAAATAACTAATCATCAAAGAACTAGTCATAACAGCTAGATAATATCCCCCTAATATCTAAATAAAATAAAATAAATATCCACACACATAAGTGGGTGATGATAAATACACTAAAGGTAAACAAAGTACCCAGGTGAACATGAGCTAAGGTAAATACCTACTGTAACATGTTAATTATAGCTATTACTAGATTATCCTAAGAGTATGGTAGAGAGCATAGAAATGTAGGGTCTATATTTATATACATGGATAATAACTAACTGACCAAACTGTTGAAGGAATTTAGGTGCTATGTATCTGAGTTATCATAATTAATTCTCAATGAATGTAACTTCCTTCATAGGAATAGTTTGTTGACTAAATATTTTATCTAGTAAAACATTCCTAACTTATCTTATAAACCATTTGTTATCTTTTCATAAGGTACATTCAGTAAAACTAAATTTGATCTAGATAAATTCTAATGGGGCTTATATTTCTTCTATCAAAATTATCTCACTCTTCTTACTTTAACCCCACAGTCCTGTTTATGACACAATAACCCACTACTCTCTATCTGTCGTGATATATTCGATCTTGAGTTTCCATAACTCACAAATTTCTCTCCATTGAGCTTGCAAATATTTATTCTTGTTCTTCTTGAAATATTTTTACACATAAGATGTCTAATAATATAGAGACTCAATCACAACATACATGTTTTGTATAGACCTACCTCATAGATCCTACAGAGCTATAAGCCAAGCTCTAGTACCAAATATTGTGAAATAAACCCTCAACTGATATCTTATATCTATTAGCAATAAGTGAATCGAGAATTTTCTTAAACTATAAATTTAAACAACACATAAATATGTTAAAGACAAGCTATGAACATTGGTTTATCATGGAATAACCCTTTCAAATAAAATACCAACATAATAGTTTTCCTTATTGCATTAAATTTTAACTGATCTTACAAATGCAACAAGATCTATACAAGACAATATAATGCAATACTCTATAGTCCGTGTACAAACAAAATACATCTAAAACACTCATTGGATATCATTTTATCTTTACTCTCCTCTCAACTAAAATGTCGATTTCACACATGAAATAAAACATTTGTTCAAATATATGGATGAGAAGATATAATAAACAATGACGAGTTTTAAAGGGTGAGATGTGAGGGAATATGAAATGTATGGAGCCTTGAAGGGATACGAAGAAGATGACAGAGATAAAGTTGTAGCTAGGCCTATTAGTGAGGCCTCTATCATGGGTGGAGGATACCTTGAGGCATCTAGATCTGGTTTTATATTTTTCATTGGAAGCCTTCACAAGAATATGTGGGTAGAACTAGTTAAAGTTACAAGCCTAAATATCCTTGACAATTTGTGTGATATTGAGACCTTTTACGATAATAATAAATTTTATCTCAAATTCCTAGATATGTTAGTGGTCTAAGCATCCTTGGATATGAAAAACACCATTATTAGAAAGTTTAGGGTTTAAGATCCAACATTGATGCGTTTAAGTTATGGGATTCAAGGAAATGGAAGTTTGTAAGACATTTTAAAATCATAACGATGACCAAAGGTTTTTTCCTCTTTTCTTTTATTAATTAAAAATATTGTGTTCATACTCTCCTATACATCCTTTGGTTCATTGGGAAAGAGGATCTATATTTATGAAATTGGAGCAAAGGTTTTTACCTTGAAAAAGAGAACATTCAAGCTATCCCCATTTGATTCATTCTACCTATACTTCCTTTAGAGTTTTGGTTTGAGGAAGTCTTGAAGGGTATTTCTAAATATTTTGGTAAATTCATTTCATTCCACATTATAATCAAATCAAAGAAAATACTTGTTTTTGCTAGATTTTATGTTAATTCCGAGGGGAGTAAGACTCTGCCTAAATTTCTCTTTCTGAATTCCAAATATGGAAAATGGGTGCAATAAATTGAATATAATAATGAATCTATTTTGTGTCTTTCATAATTCAAAGTTGGGCGTATCGATGGAAAATGCCTCATATCGAATAATAATGAACAATCGTTAAGGAAAAAAAGAGGAATGTTCACTAGGAATCTTTCTAGGAACTACTGAAAATAATAAAATGATACAAATAGTCAAAAGGAACAAGCTAATGCCATAGAAAATAACTCTTTTCGAGGACAAGACCAAGGAGACATGTCAAACTTCAAAGAATAAGAAATATTCAAGTCTGAAAACTTTAGAAAAGGCTTGTGTACTTCCCACACCAAAGAATCAAGAGAAACAAGAAGAGGAGCTCAGTATAGCTGGAAATAGTAAGAGGAGATCCATGTCTTTAAAAGGAGAAAACCATGCTAAATGTGCGTCCTTTGTACCTCTATTTATTAAATATTTAAAATTCATTATGAGGTCTATTGATCCACCCTCTAAAAAATCAAAAAGGGAGAAGGACAAGAAAATCCAACAAGAAGATCTCATATTTTTAGGAATGAGGAAATTGGGACCAAGGGGAAAGAAGGAAGTTAGAGGGTTAAAATGGTAAAAAATCAAGAGAAGTATCAACATGAGGAAGAAAAGAACAGAGAAATTGAATGGGATATCCCTTTGGATCCCTTAGAAGTACAAATTCAAGAGTTCACTTGGGTCCCCTTCTTGCATGGGGAGAGAAGACTATGGGTCTTAGCTTCATGGGAGGGAACCAAATTTAAATATCACAATTTAAAAGTTATGGAGGATAGATACATGGCATTTTATTCTTAGGAAGATTACAAACAAGAGGTATTGGAGGATACAAAGTCCTTTCTTGAAGTTGATGAATAGAATGTGGTTCCTCACAAAAAAACAAAATCTAATAAGGGATCCTGTATAATTCTTCCAAGTGTTATAATCTTGAGGAACACTAAACTAAAGGAGTTAACTACACACACACACGAATTAAAGGGGATGCTCAAATAACTGTTATCCAAAATTACCCCTCGGGCTATTTTGGCTCGAATAAGTTTAAAAATGGACTTAGTCATTTTTTAACAGGTCTTGGACATTCAAAACGATAGTCAAATTCCACTGCCTAAAAGCTCTAGTTGTTGGTAGTAAAAAATCCACGTGGCTTGGCTTTTAATTAGCGAGTTATGTTTAAAAAGGCCCCTTATGTTCAAATGCCCATCAAATTCAACACCAAGCATTAATGGGGCATGCGGCATGTCAAGAAGATGCAACATGATCTCAATGGTTATGATAGGAGGCCATGTGTTGGCATTCCAACAATCGTCATTGCAATGAGCCCTAGTGGACATCACGGCCCTAGAGTGAACCAAATATGTTAAAGGGAATTAGGTCTAGGCTTGGGCGAGGCAGACACAGTGGAACACAATGGAAAATTGGCCCAACCAAGTGTTGCCACATGGCGAAGATCTAACAGTCCTAGAAGGACACATAGCGACATTCCGTGAAATATTTTGGCGATAGACCCTGGCGGATGTGAAACCCGTGGAATGAGTTGCATTAAGGAATTTCATGTCCGTGGGACATGGTTGAAAGGTCAAGGACACACGACGGGTGAAGGAAGAGACAGGTGGTGTAATATCAACGGCTGGTGGTGGACACATGTCACCATTCTGGCAATTTCTAAGACGATGAACTTTGGTGGACTTCAAGCCCCATAATAAGTAAGAAAGAGAGGAATTTCAGGTCCGCCTAACCCCCATAACCAATGAAAAGAGGAAATGTGGCACAAAGTATGGAAAATTCAAGTAAGAACACACAGGCAGAGGCAATCACAACAATAAATCAAATGACGTGACATGTCAGGTTTCCGTGCTCCACGACATGCAAATTTTGAAATGCTCATATATTTCGACTCAGAGCTCCAAATCTTGAAAAATTTATATTGATGGAAAGATGTCCTCGAGCCCTTTAATTTAATGCAATCAGATTTGATATTTGATGGTATTTGGTGGGTAAAAATGGAAAACACGGCTTTAGATGGAGAGAGAGAAGTCTTGGGCACAGAAACAATCAAATCAAGTAGCTCAACCACCAGACTTAATGAGGCATGGTTTCATTTCCTTTTGCAGGACGTAATAGACTTAATGATGGCTCTGTAAGGTGCCCATGTGCTTGGTAGAAGACTTGAATGCAGACTATTGGTGGTTGAAGTCCAAAAGTTCATGCCTCTCTCTCCTTTTCTCTTTCTCTGAGATATATATTGTAAAATCTTTCATTATTGAAAGGATTCACATTCAAGAAATGTGAAGGAACTATCTCAAAATGGTTCTTGAGTAGCTGTGAGTCATCGAACCTCCATTTTGGGATTAGCAATATGTTATTGTGCCTTGTTTTGTAACTGTAATGGACTGTGCATACTTTTATCGCAATAAATTTTGTTTTTTGACACATTTGTTTGTCCTAGCTTGCTTTAGTTGCAACATTGCCCCCATTTTACTTATTGCATTGTGTTGTGCATGTATTTATCCTTGTACGTCCATTTTGCTGTGTTTCATGTGAGAACAAATGGTAAATGAAGCTTTGGGTGTATGTCACTTATGTTTGGCATGTCCCTTCTCCATTTCCTTCTCTCTCCCTTACTAGAGTCTCTTACCCCTTTTATGGTGCTAGCACCACCTTTTAGCTTAGGATTTCCCCTTTCTGCATCTTTCTAACCCTTCTCTCTTTCCTTGGTCCCTTGGAATTGTTAGTTTAGGATTATTTAGCTGCATTTCCTTCTTTAGGAGTAGTTTTAGCATTATATTTAGGTAGAGGAAGCCGACCTTCTCTAGAGGTCCATCTCAAGTAGAAAAAAGTAGGGATTTGCAACGCATCATCCTAGGGTGCTAATTTTTTGACATAACAATAAATTATTCTATTTCTAGGTTGATCTAAGAATCTAGTTGGTTTCCTTCAAAGGATGAGTGAATGAAGTCACACCTTATTACTGGTAGGTTGACTTGTTGCTAATAGTGGGGATAGGTATGGATGTAGATTTTCCTCCCCTTGTTTTCTTCTTTAGTTTCTTATAAACTTTAGTGAAAATATTCCACTTTTAGTTGCTTTGTACAAGAGAGAGGGACCATTTCAATCTTACTTTTACCTAAAAATATATATATTTTTTTAAAAAGCAAAGAATAATAAATAAATATGGTAAACAATAAAATATTATGCTCCTAAATCTAACACAAGACAAAATTACAAAAAATATATTTGTTAGCACTTTAATTTTTTGTTAACTAGTGGAATCGTTGGTCTAATGACCTACCACAACCCTTTTGGTGTGGCCTTTTGCAAAGCAAACTTCTATAACCACCAGATGACAGTAAATGCCCTTCTTCACACATCAAAAGTAAATAATGAATTGAACACCTTATTTTAGTCCTTATTCATATTATTCCATGTAAAAAAGAAATTGATTGAGTATATTGATTCATAATAAATTCTATAAATTTTAGCTAATTATCCCAATTAAGAACTTAATTTTCTAAATGATTTTGTGTGATAACTAAAATAATCATAATATGGAAATGTTATGAAGTAATCTATTTTATCTTGTATTTCTTTCATGTCAAGGAAAAAACCTGTAAATCAATTACTTATTTTATAATAACATTAATAATATCTAAATTGTTAATTCGTTAAAAACCAAATAAGAAATCGATAATATCTATTAAATATTTATAAACATTAAGGGGGCTTACACTAGGTTAATTATATCTTATTTGTAATTATTTTCTATTATCAACATGAAAAGGTTATATAGTTCTCTTTCAATTTTATATTGGTATATTAATAAGACATTACATACTCAATAATTCATATAACCTCGTACCCATCACTCGTCTTCACCAATTTGAATATAAAAAATATTTCACCAGGTCATCTATTTTTTTTCTTTTTCATGTTAGTTCCTGGTCTACATTGTTTGTGAGGAGATCGATGCCCTTTTTTGGGAGAATCTTTTTCACATTTTTATATATCAAGTTTTAATTTTCATTTCTTTCAAAATTGAGTGTTGTGGTTGTGGCATTATGCTTAGGTTGTTGGTTGTTTATAAATATTGTCACTTAATAATCTTTTTAGGTACTATGTTATTGTTTGTTTTCCCAATGCAAATGTGTGACCTCGTCGTTAGCGACTGACGAGAGGTTGCTAATTGACCTCCTTCCTCTTTTGCCTCTATCCTCTAGTAAAATATATTTTAGGTCTTCGAAACTGGATTATTTCTTTTCAAGTGCCTTATATATTTGTGTGCAGTTAATCATTGACGTTTGTGAGGTCGAGCTTCCTCAAGTTCATCATTTGCCTCATATCCCGCTTCTAATTCTTTATGAATTCTATTTCCCTAATGTCATAATGTCATCGAATCCAATGGACTCAATATTCTCACATAGGGCAAAAACACAATGATGGGAAGACATAACCAAAGGGTGTCGGGCTCTACTAATCATGCACCCAATTATAAACAATTTATTTGATAACTGACTCGTATTCAGAACAATGAGCTATAAACATTAAAAGATTATTTTTGACATCGCAATACCACTATTAACGTTAACATTAGATGAAAATGACACTTACAACATTTTGACGTCCAACAATGACTTGACTATTGCTTCGATACATAAATAAATGACCGATAACAATAATATTCGAATATTTAAAAAGTAATAAGATATTACTTTTATTATGACATTAAAACCTAAACAATGGATGACCTTTTGACCAACTAATAACAACAATGCATAGAGGAATACATGGTAGTTCAGGGGATGTTAGATCTGCATGGAATTGTAGGTTTGTTGTCAATAACCAGCTCACCTTAACTCTTCTCCCTATCAATTCGTGGCCAAACTTTTCTAAGCAAGCATTCCGAACAAGATTTTACTCTACACTTTCAACATTCACCATAATATATCCATTATTTACGCCATAATAGGGTATAACCACTGTCCACGAGAATATCAAAACAATGCAATTCTTTCAACAACAACATAATACTCCCTCAAAGTTGTAATAATTGAATGTTGCACGTATGGGTCGGCAATTATATGAAAACCTCAAATATTTCAATAGATACCTAGACCACTCGAAAAGATATCTTAACATGTAATGTTCATACTAATATTTCATAACAATTTCTTCCTTATCCTCGAGTTTAAAATGGAGAAGGAAGGTAAGCCCATTTGATGAAGAGTTCATGTGGGATAATCAAGGAGTTTGCCTTGCCCAACAATTGAATTCTCTCCTGTCCCCATTTTGCCCACTACTTGTGTGGTCTCCCCTCAACACGTTAGTCACACAATTGGGGCATCTGATCGTGTTGGGGTGACATGCTCCCTCCTAATTGTTAAGGACAAGGATGTTGGGCTTTCAACTCTTGGCATGATGGAGGTTCTTTAGGATGGCACTCAGTTATGCAATTCTTTGTTCCCTCATCCCAATGTAACAAGACCCAAGGTTGGTGTTGGATCAATAGTTAAGTGCAATGGTCGTAAATTTGAGGCTAAAAGACAGAGATGAGAAGTTACGGATTTGGTTGGAGATGACTTGTAACTTAGACGATGCAGGCTTTCCTCTCTCACAAAGCGAGGAGACTAATTGCGTTATGTCATCTTTCTCTCTCACGATAGCTCTTCTTTCTAGTTTCATTTGTAGGAGGTTTTTATGTTCGATGTAAGTCATTTGGAAAATTATTCCTTACTTGTAATGTTGTTTCAACGTGTCTTTTTGGAGTCCACTTATATTGGTCTTTCTTGTTTTTCCTTTAGTCATATGTATTTTAGGTTTGGCTATAGTTTTCATGTAGTTTCCTTATAGCTCTAGTCTTTATCAATTATGAGTGGACGAGTTGGTTGGTTTGACTTTATAATTTCCCGAGATTGCACCTTCTTTGTATTTCAAATTTAATTATATGATTATGAACTCTAATAAATAAATATTTACCCCGTTTGATTCAACTTGGCCAATATCACAAGTAGAAACAAAACCTAAAAAATCGGAATCAATTTTGAAAAAAAAAAATAACGCTGTGTTCTAGTTGAATAATATCTTCCAAGTAATATTAAATTCAAGCCTAAGTCAAGAGATTATCTTTATTTTATTTCTTACACTACATTATTGTGCCCCATGTTTTCCTATATTAATGTTTGTAAAAGCACGTTCATCATAGGAGCATGCTACATGCACATCTTTTAACACAAATGTACCCTAAACCTTTCTTTATTAAAAGAAATTTGAAATATATTTTTGATGTTGATGTACCGAATATTTTTTAAATATAAGTAAGCAATAATGGAATAGAACAACCTAAATGGGACCTAGCAAGAAATAAATAAAATATAATTGAGAGAGGCATATGCCTCGTCGCTCCGCTAGATTTAGTTACGAATATTCGAAAGAAAAGGAAAAAGCTTCTAGGTACCTTTCAGGAAAGATAATCAATATAATTCTAATAATTTGGAGGTTTGTGTTTAAATATTTGTATCATTTGGGTGTAAAAATTATGTACTTTGGACATGGTTGCAAGATTGTGGGTTCATAGTGGATTGAGTGTTTTTTTGGTAATTTTTATTTTTAATGAATAATTTTTATTTAATATTATTATTTTTGATTATTGGATAAAAATATGTTTAATTGGAGTTATGAATCACGATCTGGGGTATAAATAAGAGACTCATTCTCTAACAGACAAAAAAATACTAAGAACAAAAGAAACTAATGCCACACTAGGAAAAAAAAAAAGCTAACAAAACTACATCAATCATCAACAAAATGTTTCAAAACCCACAACGAAAGGTTAATATATCACTAATGTCAAGACGATCAAACGACATGGAGTCTTGCAGGGAACAAACAAATATACAAAAACCACAAGGCTTTGCTACAAGTCGCTCCCATTCTTCTCCCACCACGGGTGAGAAGGTCCTCCAATAGACCATCACCTCTACATCCAATCTCAACCTCTTCCACATTATTATATATGTTTGACTTGTTAAGTTTTGTTGATAATACTAATTAGTATAAATATCAAATACATTTATTAAAAAAATAGAGAAATGTTAATATGAAGTTTTTTTAAATATATAATATTGATTGATGATTTTATTGTTTATTGGAGAATTTCTCAATAATTAATGATAAATGGTGTAAAAATCTTAAAACATTATATGGAATTCAATTTTTTTTATATAGAAAAGAAAAAATGAACCCCAAATTCCATCATATAATTAACAGATTCTGATTTTTCAATTTATTTCTTTAAACAATTTTAAAAACTTGATTTTAATACTTGATTTTAAATATTTTCTCAAGACTCTCTATACATACCTACCAACCACTTTTTATTATAAAATATTTATATATTTTATTGTTATTATTTAAATTAAGATTTTGCATGACCTAATTTGGTCAATATTATAGCTTAGTTTATTACTTAACAAAGAACAAAAATCTAGCGTTGTACCACATCGTATCTTTAATTGTTTTTAATGTAAACATATTCTCTTACGCTCATTGGTCACTTGTTTTTTTCTATTGTGGAATTGGTCACATTTTTAAAATTCCATGGAATAAAATGAAGAGCGATGGTTACTATGTAGAGTTCTTTTTCCATATTTTATTTGATAGACAAAGGAATCTCATACATAAAGGAATTAACAAAAGACTATATTGATCTTTTACCGAATAAATTAAATGACAAAAGAAAATTATTATAATCCGCAAAAGAATTTGAGGTTTCCCTAGGTGTTCATGGTATAAAGGGAACAAGGGCCCTGGTTGTATTTTAGGAAACGAACCCCAAGATTCTAATTTAGCCTTGGAAAGCTTGAATTATCTACATGTTTAGATCTCTTTCTTTCTCTTTCTTTTTCTTTTTTTTTGGGCATTTCTTTAAAATTTTGTGTGAAGAATATTTCAAAAAATGAATTAAAAGTCTATTTAGTAAATTTATCACTATCTCAAAGATTACTTAATATTATATTTTTACAAATTTTGTGCCAAAAAAATATGTTAGATTGGATCTTACTCAACTATTTTTGGAATTATTTGTTTTTAACAAATTTTAAAATATTATGATCTTTATGTTAATAGGGGTGATGCCACGCTAGAAATGACCCTCTTTATGTTAATTAGGATGACGGTTAGAATAAGAGTCAAACCTAGTGACGAATTCTAACTGCATCTTTACGGCAACATAAGGGGTCCTTCCCTAGGGTAGTGTTAAGGTCTTTTTTTAGAGTTGTATTAAGGTATGTCCTTTAAGTGACTTTAATCCTCATCCTTAAGGCCACTTTAATTCTCGTCCCTAAGTGACTTTAAAATAAATTTGAAGTTGAATTTAATTCTTGTCCCTAAGACAACTTTAATCCTCATACATAAGGTGAATTTAATCATAAACACTATATCGAGTTAAAATGCAACTTTAGTCCGATGTTATTTTTAGATTTTTATTTTTATTTGTAATATTTAGCAAATTAATATCATTTTTTAGTTTTAATTGATTAATATTATTTTATATTAATTATTATAAATAATGTTATCGCATTATGTTATTTAATGTGAGACTGTGCATAACAATGAAAAATGTCAATAATAACATGTAATACTACATTATATTTAAACTTGAATGAAACATGTATAAGGAAAATTGAAATCAAAACCTATATACATTGAAATTTTAACATTTGACACAATAATAAATTAAACATGATAATACTAACATAACACAATAATAAATTGGAAGTCATAGTATTATAGTTATAAAAATAGGCATAAATCCAAGTCATGATTGACCCCACTCAACAAGATCATTATCGTCATCTATATTATCCCACCCAAGGCCATTATCATCTACCCAACTACCAACACTTCCATTGACATCTATGCAACCTCAGTGTCACTACCCGTAATGTCACCACCTACAACATCAACACCCCCATGCCCATCGCCTGAAGTAGAAGAACCCTTTGACTCTTGATTCTGTCATGAATAATTTATTCATGTTCATCCACTCTAACTCAACCTTGATTTTACATTTTGCCTGCATAAAATTCAACAAAACCATTGTTAAAAATATTAGAAAATGAAGTCCACGTATAAACAATTCATATGTTTTGGCTAGTGTCAATTTATTGTTATTTTCTTCTAAAGAGAAACATATTCGTAACAATGGATGTCAAATTCTCATGTCAAGGTTGGAGCAATTTGTAACAATCACCCTTCTATTAAAAATGCAAACATAAAGATTAATATCTTTATTATTTGAAAAAAAGCAAATACCAACATTTATTAGTGGAAAATAATAAAAAGTGTCATACTTACAAATTGAGTGCATGCTCATTCAAATTCCATTGGCCCCATGGGATTGGTGAGCTTAAACCCCTCCTAATTCAAGTTTGTGCAACTTTCTTTTCCCAGCTCACTTGTTTAAGATGATCAATATTGTCCCAATAAATAATGATCTTCTTGCAAGGCTTATGATTATAATGAAAGGGCCTACAATAAAAACTTTGTCACTACAATATTTTCAAAAATAATAAATATACATATAATTCTAAAATATATACAACATTTTCAATAAATTATTTGGTTCATAAAAGATTTCAAAAGTTAATAAAGAAAATATGAATAAGTCACAAACAAGATTTACCTACCAACATTTTTTTATTTTGATGGTGGGAAAGACATCATCAGTTTACCCTTTACATTGTCCCTCTCTTGTTGTAGATGGACCTTTACCCACTTCTCTATAACATTTTATTGTATAAAAGAACAATTTATAATACAAAAAATAGCCTAGTAAAAAATAGATTATTTAATTTCTAAACAACTCATAATACAAAATATAACATTGTAATATTTAATTCATTTTTAAGCTAAACAAAATGTACAATTGAATCAAAAAATAAAGAAAGATAAAAAATAATCATATAAGGCTTATATGTCTCCATGGTCAAATGCCATACTCATGATATAGGTGTTTTCTACCTTTAAATGCTATACAATTCTGATGGAACTTTATGTTGTAACTTAATAACTACTAGCAATTGTACAGAAATGTATGATGGAAACGTTGAAAGGTATCTTGTGAAGAAGCGAAAGAGGAGGGAGAGAACAATGGGAGAGCAAGAGGGGTTACGAAGAAGGGGTTTGAGGGTGGATGAGTGCAAGGGTGGGGAAATCGGAAAGGGGAAGCAATCCAGAACTCCACACTACAACCACAAATTTTTGTTAAGCATTAGAAGTAGAAAAGGTGTTTTGTGTAAGATGTGGATGCAAATTCTTGTGGAGATATATGAAAATGTAATGTTTGGATGAACAATACTGAAGAAACATAAAATATTTTACAATTCCAGTTATTGCATATATTTGTTAGTCATAACATACGTAAATTTAATGAGAAATCAAGTGCAGTCTAATGACACGCGACATAGATAAGAAGATGTGTAGTGGGTGTACCATTGAAAGGTAGCAATTGCACGCAATCTTACCATTTCAAGCCACTGTATTGGAGAAATGATTTTTTTAGGGTATTCCCTCGCACTGCATCCTTCTTATCTGTTGTTGAATCAACAACTACTAATAATCTCTCACATATACGGCTGATTTTCCCCATACACAAGTACAATCCACGTGTTTCCTCTCATTGGTCCCCATTTTGAGATCCACAATCCTCCTCTACCACATCATCCATCGTTGGATTGTCAATGCACACCCTCCTTCATTTCCCATCATTCAATTTCTGACTTGTTGGATCGGCCTTTTTAACAACAAAACTTATAATGGATCTTTGTATTAGATGGTTGCTGTAGAGTTCGAAACTTTCAAGAATCACTGGGATCTGGATGACAATCATGTTGGGATCGACGTTAACAACATTTTTTCAAAGGTGAATTTTTCGCTGAGTAACGAAACTTTAGTCTCACGCCTTAGTGAGCACGATCTCAAGAATGATGCATATTGGGATGCATGGGTGGATTATGATGGCACATAGAAGCAGATTCAAGTATTTCTATTATATAACCTCACTGGTAATGTCGATAATATATCTAAACCCAAAAGCCCTATCCTGTCATATGATATAGATCTCTGTGAATATCTTCTTGAGAACATCAAGGTTGGCCTCTCGACATCCACTAGATTCTCAATAGAGACTCACACTTTTTCCGCTTGGAATTTTTCTTGTGAATATTCATGGGATGTTTTCTTTGGAGAAGGCCCTACAGATGACGGTGGCATTAGATACAACCCTTATATTGAAAGACTGACAAACAGAAGGAACAATACTTTTGTAATACTCACTTCGGTAGCGGTCTTCCCCGGAGTTCTGGCCCTCTACAATTTTGTATGCGTTTGCTAGAGTTGGTATTTAAGAAAATACATGGGAAACAATGACACAAATGAGAAGAATGCTATGGAGTTGGATGAATGGTTTGCTTAGGGGCCTCATAATTTTTCCTATGCCGACCTCAGAGCGGCTACTAAAAACTTTAATGAAGAAAAAAAGCTTGGACAGGGAGGCTTGGACAACGTCTACAGAGGCATCCTTCCTGTCACAAAGGAGTCTGTGGCTTTTTTACAAGCTGGAAATTCAGAAGTTTATTTATTTCTAATTAAATTAATGCATTTTAATTTTTTTAATTTTATATATTTAAGGTAAGTGGATCATATATATAATATAATATAGCAATAAGACATACAATTATAATATGTGATATAAAATTTACACCATATGAAATATATAATATATAATATATAATACACAAGATAATAAATAAAATATATTATATCATGTATATAATATATATTATAACATATATAACAAAATATAAAAAAGTAGATTAATAATAATAATAATAATAATAATAATAATAATATAAAAAATAAATATAAAATGGGGGGACATAATCCATTAAATTAAATATTGGGCTAAGAATGGATAAACAAAGGGTTTCACGTAGAGGAAGAGTGAAGGAGACAAATCTTGTAGAGACATAAGTGGGATAACAAGAAAGGGCACTTTAATTATTTCTCCTGAATGAAACGCCTCCCAATCCCCAATCTTCTTCTTCTTATGCTAGATACAAAAAATAAATCAGCGGTAGGCAGTATTTTCTTTTCAGAGAAAAATGAACCCGCTTAAATACAAACACAGATCTGGACTAATCAATTTGTACATAGTAAAATGAGGAGATATTAGGCGCAAATTTATCTCCATGTGCAGGGCGGATTTAAACCAGAATGACACTGATTTTAGGACGACTATTAGCGAGAGCTCTTTTTAGCACAGTTCTCTGGGACATTTTGTTTATTGTAGATTCTACACTCGCTGCAACCATCCAATCACTGCTAAATATTCAACGTTAACTTCAGTTCCATCATGGTTAATGAAAGGAATGATAAGAAGATTGTTTCAAGTCGCAATCACAGATGATTATAGCACACCACATTAGATTTGTAAAACAAAAGAGCTAAAATACCATATATGGAAATCCATTATAATCCATAATGCTCAATACATTACAAACAATGACTTTAACGACTCAATAAGAAAGATGTACATATAGGAGGAGGGAAGTGTAACTACTATTTAAATCAGTGGTGAAGAACTCCCACTAACTGATACTAGTAGTTAACTCCTGAAGACTAGTAAGCTAACTCCACATAACTAAGAAATTAACTCAACACAACTAGTAAGTTAACTCCACATAACTAGTACACCTAAGTAAGCTAACCCAACAAGTATAGGGCTAACACAAGTGTAAGAATTATCCTAATAAATAAATAAAAGGATAAATAATAACCTACAAATTATGTGTTCAAAGAAAGTTTGCAAAAGCTATGGAATGTGGTAAGAACACTCAAGAACCCCAAAGCTTTGTGTAAAACCGATCAATGGACCATCAGCTAAGAAGTAAACAAGGATTCCTACTTTGCATGCATTAGTTTGAAGCAAACAAGCAAACTTAATAAATATAATTATCCTCTATTCTTGAAAGCTTAAGTAAATGAGTTTAATGAGGATCCAAGCAATCAATTTATGCTTCAAGAGAATGGAAGCTCACCATTAATGGCTTCAAGGCCAATGGTTCCTCCCATTTACTCTATGCTATGTGATAAAATGTAAAAGATAAAACAAATAGCTCAATAAGATGAAATAAAACTTCTAATCCTAGCAATAATACTATAGTTTATGTTAGAGGGAAGAAGTGTTCTTGTAAATGAGAGGGGGGTAGTGGGCTATTTATAGTTTTTCATTTGGGAAATGGGATGCTTTTTGGTGCATGTGGGACTGAAAGGGAGTCAACAAGTTAATTAGCAAGTCAAAGTAAGATTTGACTAGGTTTAGAAGAGGTTGATCATGATTTAGGGTAATTAACCCAGGTTAGACTAATTAATCTTATTTAGAGAGAAATTAGGGTTTTGTGAGGGTTCTAAAAGACCTAATCAATCCAATGAAATGGATTGATAGTCTAGGAAGCTAATAGAAACGGTAAAGAAGAGAATTTTAGCCAAGAAGAGGCTATAATAGCCTATTTAATTGACTTATAAGAGGAAGAAGACCAGAAGAGTGTCGTAAAAGGGGAGTTAGATAGATCTAATTGACGATGTGTCGTCAATTTGCGAGAGGAAGGGAATAATTAGTGCAATATTAAAGATAATGGTGCTTTGATCAAACTACAGGTGTCTACACACTAACACTCTCTTGTAAGCATAGCTCGGGTGGGTGAAAAAGAAGGTGGGTCCTGGCAACAAGGCTTGATGAGGTACCCATGTACAATTATTGGAAAAATTAGACACCATAAAGTACCCAAAACCAATAATAAAAAAGTAGAGAGAGAAAAATCTCGATGCAAGATATCCTAAGAAGCTCGACTCTAAAAACTCGTACAATGTTGAAGAAGTTTGGTGCGCACTGTGGGCTGAATCCACTGCTCGATCATAGAGCTAAAAAACAATTGACATTGGGCTTCACCAGAATAGCTTCATGCAAGGAGACTATCAATGGAGTGATGTCAAAAGTGCAAAAAAACACCAAACATAATTTTATCAACTGCTACGAATAGGTGTGCCACGATCCAAGTACAACCAAGGCAACAAGGCAAGGGCATGAGATCCAAATAAATAAGAGTGCATGATCCAAGAAAAGCCAAGGTAACAAGGTAAGGACACAAAATCTGAAGAAGTGAGATCAACTGCTACAAATAAGTGTGTCACGATCCAAGAACAACCAAGGCAACAAGGCAAGGGCACGAGATCCAAATAAATAGGAGTGCCACAATCCAAGAAAATCCAAGGTAACAAGGCAAGGACACGAAACCTGAAGAAACAATATCAACATGTAACAAGGCAATGACACAAAACCCAAAGAATCAGTATCAACACCACACCCTCCCATGCTACTGAATGGGTAGAGTGACACCACATATCTGTATGAGTTGCCAAAATCAACTACTCTAACATTGACAAACTAACACTGGGCTTCACCAGAATAGCTCCCCCACAAGAGAGACTGTTAACATGCCAAAAAAAAGTGTCAAAAATACAGATCCAAAATATCTCAAAAAACAAGAGAGATATAAATGTATACACCCATAGATACAAGAATGCAACACCCAAAAGTTTAGGACGTCGTGCTCAACTGAAATTGCGTCCACAAGTGATTACAACACCCTCCTAAATTTGGCACTTTATAATTGAGTGCATGTTAATATTACAATGAGTAAAAGTACCTTTCACATTTGAATGTGTATAAAAATTTCACCAATACGTAGATCTCAAAAAAATACACAATTTCAAAACAAAGATCACCATAATCTGAGATACAGATCAAAAGTTATGAGTTCTAGAAGGTTTTACTATTAAAATAATATTTTAATGTTGATATTTTTATAGAAGGTACACATGACACCCAAATATCCAAAGGGTAAAAGAGTGCATCCACATGATACAAGATTGTGACCAAAGGATAAAAGCCTGTGCCCAAAACCTAAATGTCAAGAGGGTAAATCATTGCATTCGGAGGGTACACGTTTATATACAATGGATAAAATAATGCACCTATAGGGTACAAATGTGCATTCAATGGATAAAAGACTGCATCCAAAACAAAAATATCTAGAGGGTAAAAGAATGCATCTAGAAGGTACACACTTATATCCAATGGATAAAAGAATGCATCGAGAGGGTATAGATTTACGTCCAGTGGATAAAAGACTGCATCCAGAACATAAATATACAGAGGGTAAAAGAATGCATCCAGAAGGTACACACTTATATCCAATGGATAAAAGAATACATTGAGAGGGTACAAATCTGCGTCTAGTGGATAAAAGATTACATCTAAAACAAAAATATCTAGAGGGTAAACGAATGCATTTGGAAGGTAAACACTTATATCTAATGGATAAAAGAATGCACTGAGAGGGTACATATCTACGTCTAGTGGATAAAAGACTGCATCCAAAACAGAAGTATCCAGAGGGCAAAAGAATGCATCTGGAAGGTACATGCTTATATCCAATGGATACAAAAATGCACCTAGAGGGTATAAATTTGCGTCTAGTGGATAAAAGATTGCATCCAAAATATAAATATCCAGAGGGTAAAAGAATGCATCTAGAAGGTACATGCTTATATCCAATGGATAAAAGAATGTACTCAGAGGGTACATATCTACGTCTAGATTTGACTGTCTCAAAACATGCTCGAGTTTACAGTTGATTCTAGGGTTTTTCCACCTTCCAAATCCAATGACGCACTCTATTTTGCCTAAAAAATACATGCTACAAAAAAGTGCTAACAAATTTTGAATACCTGAAAATAATAAACATTTGCTTGTAAAGAAAAACTTACAGATGGATCTCTACACCATCTATTTCTCTGATACCATGAAAGGAACGATAAGAAGATTGTTCCAAGCCATGATCTCAGATGATAATAGCACAACACATTAGATTTACAAAACAGAAGAGCTAAAATACCGTATATGGAAATCAATTATAATCCATAATGCTCAATACAATGACTTTAATTACTCAATAAGAAATATGTACATATAGGAGGAGGGAAGTGTAACTACTACCTAAATCAGTGGTGAAGAACTCCCACTAATTGATACTGGTAGTTAAGTTAACTCCAAAAGACTAGTAAACTAACTCCACATAACTGAGAAGCTAACTCAACACAACTAGTAAGTTAACTCCACACAACTAGTACACCTAAGCAAGCTAGCCCAACAAGTATAGGGCTAACACAAGTGTAAGAATTATCCTAATAAAAAAAAAAAATGATAAATAATAACCTACACTAATAGTTAACGCCTTGGCATATCAAATAAAGTGCTTGTATTTGACAAGTGAGAAATGCCTTGTAGGAGAGGTCGTTAGATTTTAACGCAAATGGGAGCAGTGATCACATCTACCCATTTTGTTACGTATGTCAGAATCAACAAGGGGACATCCAACTAAGGTACACCTTCTGCCATAATTAGAAAAATAAGTTACATCTAAAACGTAGAGTAAATGTCAATTATCTTATTAATTTCTATGACATTTTATTCACACATATTTAACTCATCTCAAGAAAACATACTTAAATAACATTTTTTTTCATAAAAATACTATAAACATCTATTGCTAAAAATAAATATGACTAAGTCATAAATAAAATATTTGAAAAGTTAATAAAGAAAATATTAGTAAGTCATAAAAAAGAGATTTCAAAAGTTAATAAAGAAAATATGAGTCACTCGCATTTTTTTTTTACTTCGTAAGAACTTTTTACTATGATGGTGGCAAATATGTAATAAGTTTATCTTTTATGTTAAATACCAATAATATTGTAGTAAAAAATTAGATAATTATTCAAATTATAAATTTAGAATACAAAAACTAATATTATAGAAAACAACATAATTATTCCAATTAATAGTATATTGTTGGCAACACATAAATATTTAATTTGTTTTTAGGTTAAACATGTACACTAATCATCATTAAATCAAAATTGAGAAAAAAAAATAGTTAATGCTATAATGATGATATAAGACTTCTCTAACATAAAATATTATACAATTTCATTAGAAATTTACATTTTAATTTATTAATTATTTTTTAAAAATTATATTTAAAATATAAATTAAATATCTAATTTTTATAAAATTATATTTTGTCGAAAGGCATCCACCTTTTACATTGCCCTTATTGGAAAGTGTCAAATTTCGGGGGTTTTTTTCAGGTAATCTTTTCCGACAATATATGGCTTGCTTTTTCAAACACTTGATGATAACGATGACGGATGTGGTTGCCAACATAAGGGATTATTGGACAAAGGGAAGCTCTCTCAGAAATGTCCCCATTGGGGGTTAATGCAGGAAGAACAAGTGATCAAACAAGCATAAAAGCGGCGGAGGCGATCATCGGAATGGTAATAATTTAGTGCAGAAACCGAAGGCTCTAAACATGTCAATAGTTATTATGGCAGTGTTTCTCGGCAGGATTTTTCAGAGTGGATTTTCCTAGTAAATACAATTTCCAATGAACAAAAAATCAAGGTGCGTCATCTTCCCCAAATATTTTCTTCTCCATCAGATCTCCACCCTGAGCACGTCTCCATCACTAGACAGACATTCCTTATCCTCACGAAAGTCACAAAGTTGGTCATTTTTAAAATTCCCACGCACATATTGTGAAATGGCGATCTTGCTTAGAGGCAATCCCTATCAAGAAAATCACGCAGGTGATATTTCCATAAGGTTTTAAGGTAAAAACTACCATACTATCAGGCTGTCCAAAAAACGAAGTTTCAAAACATGGCATGGACATCTGCAAGTGCCTTCGTGGATATGTCTACAAAATGTGGGAGCATGCGAACTGTTAGACTAAATGCCTAAAAGATATACTGTCTCATGAACTACAATGATTCCAGGATTGCGGGATTGTAGAAAATGGTTTCAGATTTGCTTCGAACCGTTCCCAATTTCCGGCCTGTATTATTATGGCAGAGTGGCCTGTATTATGTGGACATAAATAATGGAGATTTGTAGAAGAATTTGGACTTATGCCACTTCAAAAGACAACAGGAGTTTTTATAATGAACTTATGCTCACTTTAATAGAGGAAGGGAGGTTTACGAATAAATTTTGGCTATATAATATTTCAATTAAAAAACTTTGAAAAATGATTTATGATAAACAATCCTCTCTCCACTTGGCCCTAGATACTTACATATCACCCAATGTATTTGTTAAAAAATAAGAGCTGATAATCGGATAATATGTGTGAGTTGATTTAAGAGTACCCAGATACGAAAGACATGTTTAAATATTGAGAGTTAATTTTATATTGATGTTATTCGGAGAAAATAAGGATGTAAGTGTTTTTCAGAAGAGTTTATAATTAACATTAATAGGAGAAATAATTTCTTTTTGTTCCCCAACAAAATTAATTTACAATTTTTAATTATTTAAACTAATTAAAACAATTTATAATTTTATACATCTCTCAATGATATTATATTTTTGTTTCACCTAATTTATAATGTTATAAAATATTAAATCTCATAATGATATTATATTTTGGAAAAGAAAAATAATAGTATGTTTAGGCTTTTGAAAAAGTTTCGAAATTCTCTATTTATTGAGAAAATTCAAATAAAATATGTTTCCCTTATCTTTGTTCCATTAGGTTGGTCTTTGTCCTATCAAACAAATATAGTTGGTAGATCTTAAGCTACACTCAACCTTTGTTGTTATTTCAAAGTCTTTGAACTTTGAATCACTATGGAAGACTGGAACATGCCTCGACCATGTAAGATTTATTTCTTTTATTAACATGGAGCTATGTATGTGAACTGTTTGACAAAATGTCTTCAACAATTGTTCTAATGTCTACATTTTTTACTTTATAATTTGCAACCTCTTCTTACAGAATATCATACTTGAAGATAATACATGGGTATCCTCACAAAAAATTGATACTAGTTCACCAAATGCAACTAATAGGTGCCCAATTCCATCACTTCATCTTTGCTAACATACCCCCTTCTTATGCCAAAATAGGATATTTGAATCAGGGTAATAATACCCACCAAAGTGTTATGAAGAACTGAATTTTGCCAAATGTTTTAGTTGCAAGTGTCATGGTAGATATGTATGCAAATTTGAAGTGGATTTTTATCACAAACATGTATACAAAATGTGCAAGCATACACGTGGCACACAAATTGTTCTTCTATCAAACATTTATGCATAAGTGTGTTGGCCATGGATCAAGGTTCAAATAGTAAGGAGATTGATGAACGATAGAGGAATTATAATGATGTTTATATGTAATTGGATTAAAGGAAATAAAATGGTGCATGTTTGATGTGGAGGAGATAACTCACACCCACATGTATACATGAGATCCTTGTAGAGATTATTGGTAATGTTATGTAAAGCAATTTGTAGACATAGGTTAACATTGTAACAAGGTGCATCGTGTCAAACCTGCAATATTATAAAAGAGACTAAATTTCATTTATATTTTCTTTAAAAAAATACATATCTAGGATGTTAGGTTGGGATCGGTGGAGAGAAGGAAAAAAAAAGGAGTGGTATCCGTCAATGAGATGGAGAGATGTTTCTCCAAACGAAACAATCAATATGATGCTTGGAGATGATGTAAAACACATCCTTGATAGTTAAATGGGATTGAATTACACTTACAAGATTATACATAGATATCACTTTCGACGATATTTACAACTCATGTACGATTGCTAGTGACTTATATTTAAATCATCTCAAAATAACATAAAAATTTATTATAACACATATGGGCAAAACAACAAATAATAGAACTTGCTCTAACGAAATACCTCACTTGGATGTAGCAATGGAAAAACAAATAAGTTTACCTAATGTGTACAAAATGTTCCTTTACTATCCTTTGGACTATATTGCCATTATATTATCCACAATATAATTAGTATTATATTGATTCTAATAATAACCTTACAAGAATTTATTCAACTAATCAAACAAAAATCTTTTGGAATCAATAAGTAATATTATATTGATTATATTATAACCTAAACTCTTTTGGAATCAATCTCACAAAATCTTGTTTCCTTGTCACATATATTATCGGAGGTACGGACAAAAGATTTGAGAACCTTTCTATGTCTTATTTGTTTTAATAAAACATAATGAGAATGACATGATCGATTGCAATTTGCTTATAATTTTTTAATGTCGACTTTACCAACTACCCAAAGTTTTGGAATTTCTATTTCATTATTACATTGAGTTAGTTATACTCTCACATTAATTGACATAAAAGCTTTTTATCAATGAGAGTGAAAGAGGAAAGCTATTTTTTATAGAAAAATCCGTTCCCCGAGGAAGGTTTTAATGCCCGGTGCCATTATTTATCCTTCGGTTTATGATTTTTCATATTATATTTTTAGAAGTTACAAGATTGGCCCTGCCATGTTAAGTATTTGTTGGGTTTTTTTTGTTTTTTTTTGGGGTAATTTCATTCTTAGGTAATTATTGAAATTGTAATTACATTATAAAGTTGTCCACAATGGTGACATTGAAGAAACCACATATGCTCGTTCCAAAAGTATTATATAGGGTAATATCTCTCATTTTTATATTATTTTCGTTGCTCGTGAGTTTGATGTTGCACACCATTAGCTTGCATTTTTTCTTTGATAGGTTATTTTGTTGGGAGGATTCCCTTCAAACATATGCTCAAACCCTGGGTTTAATTTTCGTAGAATCAACGTGGTATTAGGTTAGACATTGTTAATTTTATGACCAAATGATTCTTTTTTTTTTACATTCCTGCCCTGAACCATGCCTTAATTAGCTTACTAAAGTCCTCTACTTGGCATATTTGATGCCCTCTACTTGTTCTCTTCCTGTGGACACATGAGTCTAGTGTTTTTGAACACGTTGCCCTTAAGGTCTCAATCTAGGTTGATTTCCTAGGGCTTCCCACATCGTGTTGACATTTCTTAAACCAAATAGCAACCATGAAAGGTCGTGTTATATAGGGAACTACATAAAGTTTGCTTTGCCAAATCCTAGAAGTGGGTTTGTGTTGAGGTAGACCTTTCTCATGACTTTAAGGAGTCAATTTACATCCAAGTCGGGGATTCATGCTACTTGCAAAGTGTTTTATACATTAATTTTCCCAATACATGTTTTCAGTGGCAGGCCTCTGAGCATAAAATTAGGGGTTTCCTTTTGCTCTCTTTGCAAGAGAACCATGTCAAATCTAACTATTTAGGTCCATGAGTCTAATGGCAAAGAACATTGAACAACTATTGGTGGCTGTGAAAATAGTTGTAATAAAGGCATAAAAAATAACCCTTCAATGCTCGTACGTCTAATGCCAAAACTACTAAGCCAAACCCTAGCTTAAATGCTCATTCACATGATGCACATAAAATAATGGTGCTTGAAACACCCTCTTAAAAGAAAGCTTAGACTCGAGTAGAAACATCTAAAGATGTTGAAAAACCAAAGTCTTCCAACATACCTTTAGCCTCCAATTCTCTCTCGATATCTCATATTACTACTCAAGAGAATAATTTAGATTCACAATTGAGTCTTCAAGTTGTTTCTCCTTGCAAGGCAACCCAAACATACTCTCACAGTCCACATCATCAACTTGAAGAGATAAATACTTCCAAAAACAATTCACAACCATTAAAACTCAATGATTTTTTTTACAAGATAGCTATGGAGCTTTTGATGACTTAGATGTAAAGGAGATGTCTCTTGATACATGTGCTCCATGAATTCCTAGTTATGGAATGTACAAGGTCTCATAGATCCACCTCATAAATACATTGTGCAAGATTTTTGAAAGTATTTCTAGATATGAACATTCTCTATTTGTAATAAATAAAGGTGGAAGGATTTTTGCTTACATATATCACTAAAGTTATTTAGGCAAATAGTCTAGGCCAGACTAGTAATCATGATCAAGAGCATGGAGGAATCATTACATTTATTTCTTTGAAATGGTGACTTTATCATATGGATAATGGATGTTACGCTACCAATCCCATCATTTGGGTGGTATCAAACACTAAGAAACTTTTTTTGGTATAATAAATGTTTATGCATTTAACGACGTTATTTAAATGGCTACTTTTTGGTGATGGTTAGCAGATGAATCAAGCTTGATGTAGACACATACAAATTGATATACAATGACCGATTCCAGCTTAGTCCCTTCACACTGACACTACTCTTTTGGGGCATATGCCACACCATACAAGTGCTTTTGTTTCATTATAATTAATTTACATTTCCTTGGTACGTTGATTACATATATTGTGTATATGTTATCTTTTGAGCTACTAAGACCTACACATGTGTCTTATGTAACACTATAATATCTTGCCAGCTATGTTTTTACTATCAGTATTTATTATGCTTGATTGTCACATTGTTATCATTACTCGTTTATATGGAGTACTTACTTGACTACTTGCTTTCTTGACTTCTTGATTGCTTCTTTTATGCAGTGTAACTGCTCTAGTTATGTTTTCATAACATGGGTGTCCCATGTTTGTGTCTTTATTCTTCTCTTTTGTGTATGCACTTGCTTATGTATATGCGGCCTAAAGTGCCTTCTATTGCGATTTTCTTGTGATATTGTGGGTGTCCCATGTTTGCGGCTTTATGCCTTCGTATGACTATGTTCTACTATATTATCATTATATATATATATATATATATATATATATATATATATATAGAATATTTATACACTATTGTTTATACTTTTATACACATTTACTATTGCTTGTTAGGTGTCACATTATTGCTTTCTTTATGTGTTATGGTCTTCGCCTTGCACAACCCCTTTTATAGGTACTATAATGCAAGAAAAGACTAGCTTGTGAATGCAAGAAAACAAATAAACTTGTTCTCCTACTCTAATTTTCTCAATCAAAACCTCAGATAGAGCAATGGATGGAAAGAAGGGAGAGATATTCAATACCCGCACTTACTTATAAGTTGCGCAACTCCTTTGATGTGTTAGATTTTCTCTCGATGATAGATTGGATGTACTTGCTTCAGATTTTAGAGACACTTGGGCAACACCTCCACTTTATTTCCTTAGATTTCTTGATGCTTGATGAAGGATGAATTGATTGGAGTGGATTGAAGATGGATTGATAGAGTGGATGGATTGATTGGATGATTGAAGATAAAAAATGGCAAAGGTTGGTTACCAAATTCTTAAGATGGCTCTCATGGAGGAGGAGAGCTTAATTTATAGCTTGTGGGTGGAGGATTCAATGGTTAAGATGAAGTCATGTTGGATTTGAATCAATGGTGGAGAGTGCATGAGAAGAATGGGAAATTCTAGAATGGAGATTTCTAGAATTTGGGAGAAGTCTCCATTGAATTAAAAATGGAGGGAGGGGGATATATTTGAATTTTTAAATATGAAAGAGAGAAATTTAGTAAGGCTTATAGAAATCTAGAAGCCTCTAGATTTAGAGGTGAGGATATGATTATGAATAGGATTAAATTAGGTTGATAAAATGTGATTAGATGTGATATTACACCGAAAGGCTAGGTGTATTGATCAGGGGATATTTTTTAGTGTTAAAAGTTCCTAAACTTCCGTAGACCATTCCATTGTAGTATATCCTTTAGAGAGCTTTCTGACGACTGTAAGAACGTGAAAAATAGACACTCTTAGCTCAAGTTATGTCTGGTCAAAGTTCAGTCAACATGAAAGTCAACTTTGGTCAACGGGTCAATAAGTGGACCAATGGCAAGGTGACACGTGGCAATTGGTGACAAGGTAAAATTGATGGTCTTGTAATTTTTTAAAAATTAGTTTCATGGTATAGAGCTCGTCGCAAGCTTTTTGACGCATTTTGAACGGACCAAATCTGAATTTGTATGCGAAAGATATGCATAGTCAAAGTTATGGTCAAATGATGATGTGGCACACTCTGACGTGGACAAATAACATATTATGGGCGTGACACTTGGAAGGTTTTTAGTGGCTTTGGATTTAAAATTATATTAATAATATTTTATTTAATCCATGCCACAGGAATAAGCCTAATCCCATGGGATAAGGAGGATTTTGTGGACAAAAAAACTATTTAAAGGTTTATCCTATCCTTTTCCCACCAAATGTGGGGTTAATGGCTAAATTGGGCGCCTAAACCTATGGAAGGGGACTTTGAACCCAACACCTCATATAAAAAAATAAGAGGCCTTACCAACCCGCCACCCTCTTGTAATAGGTGTAAATAAAGCTCACTTGTATTTGTAATGGACAAGTGCTAGGTTTGTGTAAAAGAATAAGGAGGGAGTTTTGGAAAAGTGCAATTTTGGGGCACTTCTGCTCACTTCCAGATCTCGAGTTATATATGAAAGTTTCTCAAAATTTCAAGATGACCACAATGGTGTGATCATTTATATAATTTAGAGCTTCTATGAAAGATTTATGTTCTGTTAAAGTCACACAAAGGTGTAGAACCAAAGGGAGACACTGCTGCAAGTGGATCAGGAAGGTGAAGGACATAGGTTGAGCTCCATTAATGTCCTTTGAAGGTCTAAAACACCATTTTTTAGGTTTTTGATTCATTATTGGTTAATATAAATGTTATTGTATTTACAT
Source organism: Taxus chinensis (assembly GCA_019776745.2). Taxonomy (NCBI): domain Eukaryota; kingdom Viridiplantae; phylum Streptophyta; class Pinopsida; order Cupressales; family Taxaceae; genus Taxus; species Taxus chinensis. The sequence continues at coordinate 905,226,899 of CM034149.1, read as the reverse complement.
TTTTTAACATTATTAATGGATCGGTTCATCACGAACCCGGGGACGTAGGAATTCCGAACCCCGTAAACAATCTGGTGTTGTGTTCTAATTTTTATTTTCAGTTTCTGATTATTTGCAGTAATTTACATTCCCAATTTGCATATGGATGCAACTATAATCAAAATTGATAAAATTGGAAAAATCAATTAAATCTGAAACAGTGACTTTTTGGGTTTTAATCAAACAATGAATTTTTGAGTAAATTGCAAACTTAATTTCATTTCTGAATTCAGTCCATAAATCATATTTTGATTAATTATTGGAAGTATACAATCCTTTTAAGTTGATTAAAATTGAAGATCCTTGAAAGCCTTTAAAAGTGGAAAAAATAAAACACCCATTTTCGGATCAAGTTTAGTATCAGAGCAATTAGATTGTCAGATTAGCTTCTAATTGTTCTTGAAAATTTGGCTTCAGTTTTAGTATTGATTTTGGTTTTCAGTGTGTAAACATTTTGGGTCTTGTTAATCTTCTTTGTCAAGTGTGTAGTTTTGGAAGTAAAGGTTATGTTTGCAGGAACAAGGAATTATGAGCAAGTCATCCAAACATGAGCAACTGGATGAGCTTGAAGCCATTAACTGCCAACTCCAGGAAGAAAACTCTTTCCTGAGAGATAAATTCTATTCCTTAGAAGAGAAAATAGTGAGGTTAAAATCTAAGCCACAATCCTCTATAACCAAGAAAGAGGAGTATGTCAATGAGATGCTTACACAAAGTAAGAAGTTAATGGGCTTTGTTAAAGAGTTGCAGGAAGAAATATGGACCAAGGATGCCCTCTTGACAAAGCTGCAACAAGGTGAACACAAGAAGGAAATGCCTTCCAAATCAGATGTAGGTACTATGATAGAATGCACTGTAAGTTGTTTACGTGAAAATAATTCCTCTAATTTAGTTACAGATATTCCTTTGGGTCAGTTTGAAAAACACACTAAGGGAATTTGGTCTAAACTAATGGTTAAAATGGGATATAATGGAAAAGGCCTTGGTAAAAATGAACAAGGTGATGCTAATCCCATACAAGTAGAGGATCAACCTCAGTTTGCAGGTTTGGGTTATTCTAGTGGGCAAATGGAAATTGGAGAAAGTTCCAAAGCAGCCGAAGGAAGACAAGCTTCCAACAGCCAAGGATCTACGCCTCTAGAATTACAGGATTCCACCATTAGGAGGAACAATGAAAGGTGTAAGAAAGCAGGTAAGTGAGGTAATGAAATTCCACCTCCTCCCACTTACACTAAAAATAGCACTAAGGGGAAATTAAATCCTAAGACTTCTAAAACTCTCTTTCAGTCTGAACAATATAGCTTCAGTAGACAAAAGTATGGTTTTCCTTGCACGTTTTGTGAAGGTACTAATCATCCTGTAGCATATTGTTGGAAGAGGAAAAATATGATAAAGAAGTTAATGCCTTTTGTGAATGATAACACAGGTGCAAAAGAACAATCTCACTTTGGTAAAGTGAGAAATGGAAAAAAGGTTACCTCTCCTAAACAAAGGAATCATTATCCTAGATAGATTTTAGGGATAACAAAATGGGTAAGACTCCTAAAAACATGGAAATTAAATTTTATTCCCATTGTAACAAGAATGGTCATGATGTTAAGACGTGTTGGTATGTTCCTTCAGTGAAACATTGGAAATTTGTTAAAAAGGAAAATAATTTCAAACCAACATTTGTCAATCTAACTCGTGTAGATACTTATTTTGGTACTGAGGAAAAACCACCTAAATAGAAAAATCAAATTAATTGGATGGGTAAAATATTCCTCAACTTTATGTTTGCATTGCAGTAACTGGTGATAGTATGCAAACATTGTCAAAGCTATATTTTAGGGATTTTGATCCTATGTTAATATTTAGTTTTGAAATAATTTGGAAGCAGTCATAAAGAAGATTTGAGTGATAGGTTCATCATACTTATATTCATCTTCTCACATTTTGGTTGGTTATTCCATTTCTGACAACAATATGCATGGATATGGGTATCGTCAGAACGTCTATTTTGAAACTTGTTGTTTTATAGTGTTGTCATTTGTGTAAATATGATGGATGCTTATAAGACCCATTATGGCAACTGTTTGATATTATAATAAATATACAAACTTGTTGTATCCACATGTGTTATTTGCACTAATTTATAAGACCCTTATTTTGGGAAAATTTGATTTTGGTAACAATCAGATTTGGTTGCAATTAGGGTGTAAATTTATTACACTAACAAACTGGTTTGCAAAGGTACCAGATGATCATTTTGTAGATTATGGCAGTTCACCAATTAGGGTAAGCATACAGTTTATAATATATCCCTTTACAGTTCAGTGTAGGGATAAAATATTTGCATATTCACGTTGATTCAAATTTTGACTATAGCCATTTTGGGCGTTGATGGTTTAATTATTCAGGATAGTGAATATTTGTAGTTGTTATCAGCATAATCACAAAGTGTCAGTCGATCACTAGCTTCCGTTACAGATGGGTGTTATTATTTGACTTATTATTTGTGATGTTGATACAATGTTTCTAGTAGATTCACGTGGATTTAGTTGTTGACTATAACTATTTTTGGGTGTTGATTGTCTATTTTATTCTGGATAGTGAATACTTGTAGTTGTTACAGTTTTGGATGGACAATGGGCACCAGCCTAATTGTGGGCAGTTTATATGTCTGGTATACTGATATGTGTTTATGAAATTGTAATTTAAGTAATTCGCTATATCAAAAAGTGACATTTGAACACTAGCAAATTTCCGTAATAGAATGGGTGTTATTATCTGGTCAATTATTTGTGATGGCATTACAGTGGGGTATGACAGTTCACAGTTGTGTGCAGAGTTGACAAGGTTGTAACTTTTCAGTTGAACACTAGTTTAATTGGGTGTTATTATCTGATCGGTTATGTAATTAGCTAATCAAATATTTGCATTTTATTAACCTATAATGTTATTTCAGGTTCTTGTATGTGTTTTTGCAATGCATGAAGAGATAACATGTTTTGTGGGTTGATACATAGCTTTTTGTGGACAAAAAGCCTTCTTAGTAGGGAGGAGTGATTAGGGGATATGTTTTAGTGTTAAAAGTTCCCTAAACTTCCCTAGACCATTCCCTTACAGTAGAGACTGTTAGTGCAGAATCACAGCACCCCTGGATGCAGATCAATTTTCTAGGTTGATCATTCAGGCATCCAGTGTGATTGCACAACATGGAAACCTCTCTCCAAGCGTGGGACTTGTGAAACCGAGAGAGGAATCTCCAGAGAAGGCTGGTTCCTGCTCCTAAACTACCTGCCACAAGCTATTCCAGTGCAGGCAAGCTAAGCTAATCCTAATCTAACCATGCCAAGGAGACAGAGAGAGAGAGAGAAGGGAAAAACAGCAAAAGCCTACACTAAAACGGTGATACACCAGAGAAGGAGAATGTTGGACATCTATCAAAACTGCCATGGGACAAGGAGAGGTGAGCAATGGGAAGGATGGATAGATGCATCACAGGCCCAAGGATAGATTTCACACAGAAAATGTCCCAAAACTCCATGAACACAGCTCCAGACCTGCAATGAACATTCAAACATGCACAAATACCTGTAATGAAGAGAGGCAAGAAGAGAACAAGCAAAAACGAGCAAGGATGGACAGATGCATCACACAAACACGTTTTTTTGCTCCAGAAGTTTGCACAGAACATCATTCCATTAGTAAAAGGCAAAAAATCCCATTACAGAGCAGGGAGGAGGTTCGAACTCCATTTTCAACCCTAGAGAAGAAAAGAAGGGAGGGCCGAGCAAAAAGAATGAACCACCTCTTCAAATGAGCCAAATCTGGCTTTTTACATTGCATGGGTCGAGCCCAGGGGACAGAAATGTGGGAAAACGTGCAAGCCCATTCCTCATTGACTGCAGATGCATTAAAAACGACATGGGATACCTTACCAACCCATACCCTGCCATCTTTGACCCATTTGTAGCAGAGAAGGACCCATGCATTAATTTGGCCGCTGAAATGTCACCTCTGGCCATACAGAAGAAGAATGCAACCCATGAACGCATTAAAACAGGTTGTTGAAACGTCGCCTCTGGCCATTATCATGCATCAGAGCCGTTTCTCAATTTTCTCCCTCCAGACTACACCAAAATTCGAGATTAGCCCCAGAATCATGTAGAGGATTTCACTAGCTTTCCATTGATGTAAAGAACATGCAAATCCGAGCTCTGGATCAAAAGATATGACGATTTGAAGATTTAGGGCACGGAACAGACCAAAAGGATTTTGAAAATATTTTCCCGCACTTCGCCACCTGGACGACACGTGGCAGGCTCTGATTGGTCGCGTGATTCTCTTCTCCTCTGCCTTTCATCGGATCTTTCTTTTGAAATTTCCAATTTTGTGGAAACCCTAGCTGGGACAACGTTATGGCACTATTTCATTGGTTCGGATCAGTGCCTCGAAATACTCGCCTTTTGACCTTTTCCACCTTTTCCCTTGTGACACGTGTCCCGGATCTGGTTGGTTCTCGGCTCTTTCAGCTCATTCGCGTCCACCCACGTCCATTTGTCCCGGATGTCCCAGTGCTCCTTGTGCTGATTTCGGCCGAACCGGCCGGTTTGACTTACCTTTGTCCCACTTGTCCCACTTTGTTTCGGACTGAAGCTCCTCATTTCGGCCAATCCGCGCCGGTTCGGGTCTTTTTGTCCCAGATGTCCCAAATACTTTTCGGACTGTTTGTTCCCATTTCGGCCGAACCGGTGGGTTCGGGTCTTTTTGTCCCAGATGTCCCAAATGCTTCGCAGACAAAAACTTCCTTGACCTTTTTCACCCGGTTCGGCCGGTTCGCGTACTCGCGGCCCAAATGTCCCATTTGCTTTCGGACCATTTGTTCCCATTTCGACCGAACCGGCTGGCTCGGGTCCTTCGCGTACTCTTGTCCCGAACTGTCCCTCTCAGCAGTTAGTCGATTTTCTTTTCCTCTTTCAGCCGGATCGGCTTCTCGCGCCCGCCGCGTACTTCTGACCCGATTGTCCCAAATGCTTAGCGGGCCACCTGGAGGCTTTTTGGCCGATCCGCGTCTTTCTATCCCACACGTCCCTACTGTCCCAAGGACTAGGACTTAGTCGATTTTCACAATTTTTCCTGGATCAACCTACTTGCTTGGGACTTGAATATTCTGATGCATGTTATCAAAATTACCCTGGGGGGGTGAATTTTGGATAACAGAGACTTCAGAAAGATTTTCGATGACTGTAAGAACGTGAAAAACAGACACTCTGAGCTCAAGTTATGTCTGGTCAAAGTTTAGTCAACATGGAAGTCAACTTTGATCAAACAGGTCAACAAGTGGACCAATGACAAGGTGACATGTGGCAATTGGAGACAAGGAAAAATTGATGGTCTTGTAATTTTTAAAAAATTAGTTCCATGGTATAGAGCTCGTCACAAGCTTTTTGACGCATTTTGAACAGACCAAATCTGAGTTCGTATGCAAAAGATATGCATAGTCAAAGTTATGGTCAAATGATGACGTGACACACTCTGACGTGGACAAATGGCATATTATGGGCGTGACACTTGGCATGTTTTTGGTGGTTTTAGATTTAAAATAATAATAACAATATTTTATTTAATCCATTCCACAGGAATAAGCCTAATCCCATGGGATAAGGAGGATTTTGTGGACAAAAAAACTATTTATAAGGCTTATCCTATCCTTTTCCCACCAAATGTGGGGTCAATGGCTAAATTGGGCGCCTAAAGCTATGGGAAGGGGGATTTGAACCCAACACCTCATCTAAAAAGATAAGAGGCCTTACCAACCCGCCACCCTCTTGTAAGAGGTGTAAATAAATCTCACTTGTATTTGTAATGGACAAGTGTCAGGTCTGTGTAAAAAGAATAAGGAGGCAGTTTTGGAAAAGTGCAATTTTGGGGCACTTCTGCTCACTTTCAGATCTCGAGTTATATATGAAAGTTTCTCAAAATTTCAAGATGACCGCAATGGTTAGATCATTTATCTAATTTAGAGCTTCTGTGATAGAGTTATGTTTTGTTAAAGTCACATAAAGGTGTTGAACCAAAGGGAGACATTGTTGCAAGTGGATTAGAGAGGTGAAGGACATAGGCTGAGCTCCATTAATGTCCTTCGAAGGTCTAAAACACAGTTTTTTAGGTTTTTGATTCATTATTGGTTAATATAAATGTTATTGTATTTATATTTTTTAACATTATTAATGGATCGGTTCATCACGAACCCGGGACGTAGGAATTCCGAACCCCGTAAACAATCTGGTGTTGTGTTTTAATTTTTATTTTCGGTTTCTCATTATTTGTAGTAATTTACCTTCCCAATTTGGCATATGGATGCAAACTATAATCAGAATTGATAAAATTGGAAAAATCAATTAAATTTGAAACAGTGACTTTTTGGGCTTTGATCAAACAGTGAATTTTTGAGTAAATTGCAAACTTAATTTCAGTTCTAAATTCAGTCTATAAATCATATTTTGATCAGTTTTTGGAAGTATATAATCCTTTTAAGTTGATTGAAATTGAAGATCCTTGAAAGCGTTTAAAAGTGGAAAAAACTAAAACACCCATTTTCGGATTATGTATGGATGTGTAAGGTAGGTGGTAGGTGAGATGTAGGAATATTAAATTCCTATAAAATGATAACGAAGGATTAAAATAGGATAAATAAGATAGTATTGAATTAAAGGATTAAGGTTTGAGATGGGATATAATAATGAAATAAAAGGATTTAGGATAAATGATAAATGATGATAAAATGATAAATGGGTAAATATTATAAAACAAATTAAATAATAATAATTAATCTTGTGATTAATTATTATATGGATGATGTTGGGATATTTATGGGACAAATTAATTGTAATCAATCATGTCGACATTTTAGATGTTTACATTTTACCCCCTTTTTGAATGGTTATTGTGTATCAATGATAGTTCAAATAAAAATAAGAAAAGATGTTAATATGGTGATATGATGCCCCCTTGAGGGGTTAGGCGGGGAGGGAACGAGTTGTGTAACCACGCGAAAAGAGGAGATGCCCAAGTAGATGAGAGAGAATTATCAGATGAGAAGATTGGAGGATTTAGAGGATTAGAGGATTTGAGGATTTATAGGATTAGGATTAGAGGACTAGAAGATTTGAGGATTAGGATTAGAAGATTAGGAGAGATGATTAGAGGAATAAGAGATTAGAAGATTAGGAGATATTGGAGTTTAGATTTTTGAGTGGCTTCCTCACGAGAACGATGTATAACAAGGGTAGATCTATATCTTAGATGATGCTCAGTGATATACTCTTGAATATGCCATAGTCAATGTGGGTGTAATTGACAGGGACCATACAATTGTATCCAGTAGGTATTTAACAAAAATCATAGTAGGATGTAGATTACTTTGTTAACCTTTATTGTATGTATGCTACAAGAAGTATATATGACAGTAAAGTACAGAAATTTACTCAAGCACATAATCGAAGGAGAGTAAAACCCTAAGTACAATAGGTACAGTTAGGTTACTTGACCTGATGGTATTGACAAATAATCTTTCCTAGTGTGCGAATGGTAGAAGACTGGCAGAACCTTGATAGTATAGGATCTCTGAAACTAAACCAAGAAAAGTGTAGGAGTTCTAGGAGGAGCAATAACCATGGTGCCATGATATGGTACTGGGGCTTCTAGGTCCTACAGATCCTTCCCTGGTGTCTTAGATTGTCTATTCACATGGGCTCTTTAAGCAGATGCCCATTTTTTAGGTATTGCATTGAGTTCCATATTGAATACCTATCATTATTTCTCACTAAATGGTCGTACTATGATCGATGATTTTGTGTGATAACCTAGAATAAAGTGATCACCTGCAAAACCCTCTTAATAATCATCAAATTCTAAAAAGCATATGTAAAATTGGCTGGGTACAGATCTGGTTATCGTTCAACTGTCATAAATATTTAGTGATATTATATATTGAGAATTACACTATATCCCAGACCCATTGATAGTTCTATATGTGATGTGTGGAATCGTGGCCTAGGTGGCTCTTTTGCATGTCACACTTGATAGCAAGAAAAGTAGCTAGATATAAAAATATGGTAATATATGTGTGCATGGAATAAGGATGAGACTTCCCTCCTAGAATTGTTTTGGATGCAGAAAACCAGTTCTTGTCCCTTTTAGATGGTTTTGTATGATGATTGATGAAATGATGAGAGTCGAGTGTTTGTGAGATACAACCTTAGGTAATAGTCTGAGGATGTTTAGACGCTTGGTCCTTTGAGATTTGGTCACATAAGATTTAGGATTTGGATATTGCTCCTCTTAGTTCAAAGGATTGTAATTGGATCGCTAAAAGGATGACCCCTAAGAGATAAAAGATGATGATATAACGGGGTAGAAATTACCAAAAAAGGAAAGAGAATTAGTCATCATTAACAAGGTTATTGATGTGGAACCTAGAGGGGATGATGACACCTGGGCATAAAGCATCCATGATGACTGGGTTGCAAAATGTCCAGAGCCATAAATCATTGTGACAGTATTAGAGGGTAAAATATGGGCCTCACATAATTCGACTGTGTAAAAGCCAAGAGGGAGGCTAGAAAGGAAACTCATATCATCTTCCACGTATAATGTATCAATTAGTACTTTTAAGCCCATACAGACAGCATATGTAATTTTGTAGTATTGTGATTATGACCTAGTATTGCACCCAAAGTGCATGATTTAATGATCTACACTTATATTGTTACATCTTTCTTAAATAAGTAATCAGACTCTTATGGATATATGGATATATATATATGATATATGGGATGGGGGGGGATACACCTGAGATTAAATCAACCAATGACAGGGTTTAGGATTTAGGGTTAAACATCATTTGTGGAGGACCCAGGGATGTAAGGTCGAGATCCTTAACCTAATCCTAGGATTCTCAAAGCACGTTGTGTATAGTGCCTACTGAATATTAAAGGATCCTGAGGAATGCCCTAAGGCATGCATGTTTTTGTTTAGATAGGGATTAGTCCCCTCTTATTTTCACCATTAGATCATCATGTTATTATCCTATATTTTCTATGTTTTTAGTTTAGGTCCAAAATCACAGCATCCCCATGGATGTTAGATCAGGTTTCTAGGTTGATCACTTTGGCATCCAGTGTGATTGCATAACATTGAATCCTTTCTCCAAGTGTGGGACTTGAAAAATGAGAAAGAATTCTCTAGAGAAGGCTGATTCCTATTCCTCTGTTCAGATGCACACGAAATATGCAGAGGGTTTTCTCAAAACCTAATCTAATTCTGCCAAGGAGACAAGGTAAGAAGATGCATAAAATAAATCTAAGCTAATAGAGGTGATGCACCGAGGAATGAAGAACACCTATTTTGCCAGTGAACATAGACCATTTGAATGTGATATAAGATCATGCACAGATGACAAAACCTGCAGTGAAAGACCAGGAGGATGCAAAAATGAACACAGAGAGGGCTGAGAATCATCCACAGACATGCATTACTTTCTCCAAAGATTGATACAATACACTACAGAATGCCATGAGGCAAAATAGTATTACAATTCAAATGAGAGGTTCGAACTCCACAAATTCGCCTGAGGAGAATCCAGGGAGAGGCAAAACAGAAAAATGTTCAGACCTCATAAAAGAAGCTCCTCTTTACAATTTATAGAAAGAATGAGAGAGGGAAGAGAGAGAGGAAAGCAAAATCTACCCCAACCACCTCTAGGTTGCATTCCATTCATCTCATTATGGCAGAAGTGGCGGATCCTGGCAAAACGGCGGGCTGTCTAACAGAAGCGGTGAACTGTCTGCTGCATTAAAGTTGTTTGTTGAAGCATTACTTCTGCTTGTTATTTTGCACCTAGAGGCATTGTTTCTTGATTTTATCTCTCCAAACTGAACCAAAACGCAAGATTGACCCCGGAATCATGTAGAGTTTATTTTACCAGCTTTCCATTGATATAAAGAACGTGCCAATCCGAGCACTGGATCGAAAGTTATGGCGATCTGAAGATTTAGGGAAAAAACGGGCCAAAACGTGTTTTCAAATCTTTCCCGCGCTCTGCCACCTGGATGACACTTGGCATGTGCTGATTGGACGAGAAATTCTCTCTCCTCTGCCTTTCGCGGGCTTTCCTTTTAAAATTTCCTTGTGGGCCCCTTAAACTTGGACACATGGTGCTATTTCATTGGTTCGGGTCACTGCTCGAAACCTCGCCCTTTGACTTTTGGACTATCTCCCTTGTGACACGTGATCGTGATTTGATTGGTCCATGGGTTTGCCGGCTTTTCGCACCCTTCGCGTCTTTATGTCCTGGATGTCCCAAATTGTTTGGGACAAAAACCTCCGATCCGCCCGAAATGGGCTTCCTACGTTCCCTCATTTGCCGATGACACGTGGCGCAATCTGATTGGCTCTCAGCTTTTTCGGCTATCTGCGTCCCTTAGCGTCCCTGCGGCCCAGATGTCCCTATTAGAAATAATTTCATCTGTTATCTGGCCATGTAACTGGCTGGTTCATGTCCTTTCACATTTTGTCCCAGATATCCCACTGCTACGTGGGACAAATTCTTCCGAACTGCCCGAATATCCGGCTTCTCACCTACTTCTGGCCCAGATGTCCCTTTTGCTTCCGGACTGTTTGTTCTCATTATCAGCATTCGGCTCGGTTTGGTACTTCGCGTACTTGTGTCCCGTTTGTCCCGGAAAGACTTGGGCAATATTTTTCTTCTTTCGGCCGATTCGGGCATTTAAAGTCCCGCACGTACCTGGGCCCAGATATTTTGCTTACCACCCTACCCTTGCGGCTTGTCAGCCGATCTGCGCCTTTACATTGTCCCAAACTGTCCACGACTACTTAATATCTAGGACTTAGCCATTTTTCATGATTTTGGCCCTGTGCCACTCAATCTACATGCAAACTGGAACTTTGTACAAAACTCTTATACATGTTATCGAAATTTACCCTGGGGGGGTGAAATTTTGACAACAGTTTTGACGACTCATGTGGGGTCACCTGCCTGCTAGGTCCACATTGATCAAAACCAATCCATTGGGCATGGAGTCATAAGCTGAAAACTGATTGATCCTTGAAAACTTCCCATACCATTAGATTGATGATCCCACTGGACATGGAGTTGTTCTCACCAAAATGCCACTGAAACGAACTGTGCAAGAGCAGAACCTTGCACACACTAAAACTATACTACATAACTGAAAATCATACATGCTCCAAATGGTCAACATGCAGAGTGTGCACAAGCACTTCTTCTACTAAAAGCAAACCTAACTACTCTACTCTAACTGGAAGCAAAGGCAAGCTAAACAAACCCTGCAACTGGTTGTGCAGAAATAGCTTCCTTTCTTCAAACATTGGCAGCCATGCAATTGATTTGGCAGCTGATCATGGTTGTTGAGGATGGATGGAAAATCAACAAAAAGCTGGTATTCCCACTATTTTGTACAAATCATCAAGGTATCATACTGAAAAATTCAATACCTCTTTTAGTTGCTCTGCATTTCGGACTTGAAGAGGTATGACAGCTGATCCTTGGTACTTTGTAGCTCACCCTCATGCTCAGAAGTAAGCATGACTATGTTGTGACTTCTCCTTTGGCTCTAATGAAGCCAAATACCTGATTGGGCAAGGTCTGATCCGTTTGATATGCCCATAACTCTGATTTTCAACTCCAAATTTTATGGAGTTCTCTTGTAGACCATTTTGAATGGATGATGTGGAAGAAATGCTAGAAGCCTTGCTGTCCTTTCTCTTCCTCCAATGAAGAACATGAAAGATTTCTGAAATCTTCCAATCTTGATTCCAAAGAGCTGTTATAAGATGCAGGCTGCTGCAAATGAATGTATCTCCTTCATTTGATAGCAGACTCTTGTGTTTGGAATGATGGATTGATGAAAGAGAGAATGGTGGAAACTCAACCGACTCTTCTCCATCAAAACAGTCCTCCAAATCCTTACCTTTTACAGGTAAACTATTCTCATGGCTGTCCTGCTGCAAATGTTCAACTTCCTCCATGGTGTCCTCTTGATCTGTAACTTGACCACCATGGTTTCTTTCTCCCTTCAACATTGATTTTGAGAGGTCAAACTCCTCTTCAGCACTAGAACTTGAGAGAGGTGAAGTAGAAAGAAGAACTGAAGGTTCTCCTATAGCCTGCTTTGTGCTCAGAGCTCTTGGATCTGCAATTTTCTCCCCCACAACTGGAATGTGCTCCTCTGAGTTTTGGATCTGGAGCAGCTTCTCCTTCATCCAATGTTTGAAGACAATCTTAACTCTTGATTGAACTCTTCCTCCAGCATGAAGTTTTATCAAGTCAAACTCTTCAATCTTCTGCTCTAGAGGACAAGTTGGGACTACAAGATCTTCTTCTTCTGCTGCAACAGTAATCAGTCCTAACCACCAGTTGTTCTCCAACCTTAGCCTCTTCTGTAGGTTTAACCATCAAGGGGATCTTTGTCATATGGGGAAATCTTTGCAGCCAAATTATACTAAGCTCTTAATCATTATATGTCATTATCTTGGCTAAATCAGATCTAGCTATCCATCTGATAGCGGTGTGATTTTTTCAATTTATTCTTCCCCACATTAGGCTCATTGAGGAATGCAAGAGGAGGGGTGGGTTAGCAACTCAATTGGTTTGGCAAGTATAAAGAAATGGTGGTAAAGGAGATGAAGGATCTCTGTGTGGACTATAGAGGATTTGGGGATGTTCTTTTAGCTCTTGTGGATAGGATGACTATTTTCACAGGACCTTTTATAGAGGAATTGATCTGTGGTGGAAGTCACTGACATGGTGTGAGACATGGGATCAATCCTTTGGGACAGCAGATGGAGAGTTTAAAATCTTGTTAGTCCACCATGAGATGATGCAGCTTGTAAGGAATATCAAGAAAAGAAAACTTTCACGAATGAATGGTGTAGAATTTTTTCATTGACATGGTAATTCAACTTTTGGGTTAAAGAATACGTCTACAATATTCTACTGTGCATTATTATGTAATGTTGAGGAGACAAAATGTTTCTCATGAAGGAGTAGACTTCACTTGAGGGCTGAAGTGTCATGGGAACATGGCACATTTGAATTCACAAGGAAGATAGGGCAACCAATTCTGAAAGCTGTCATGCTAGAACACTGTTGGCTCAGGACTGCAGCCATTTTTATGGATAAGGACTATCTTTTGGAGATAGCATGAAACAGACCAGCATATAGAGATCTGAAGGTCTTGCGTTGTATGCACACAATGGTATGCTCTTGGAAGGCTCCATAGCCAAACTGACTTAAGCACTGCTACTGCATATGTTTAAGCTAATAATATGATTTCTTCTTAGAGTCTAACTCATAGGACATCTATTATTAGAAGGACTTGCATGTTCTGCATGCCATTGTAAAGGTGCATGGAATATTATTGCTATGTGATCTGATTTTGAGAAGTGCATGATGGAGGTGAAGGGATGAGTCCCCAACCTCTATAAATATGGGATTAAGACTATGTAGTTTAGAGATGGACAAGAATTATTATAGAGTTATGCTACTAATGGATGGATACATGGGTCATGTAACTTCATGGAATGGGTACTTTATCAGATGTAGTCGCCAGATTTTATGTTTGCACATTGATTCCAATGGCAATGGAGTATATTCACAGGAACACACCAATGGTGTTAGACATAAAGTGGAAGACCTCTAAGGTTCCACCGTATGGTGTAGCCTTATTATAATTATTATTTAGTTCATGATTCTTTAAGATATAGATTTGGTTTATGCACTATGAACATATTTTATGATTAGTTACTATTAGTGCAAAATCACAACACCCCTGGATGTAGATCAGGTTTCTAGGTTGATCACTTTGTCATCTAGTGTGATTGCATAACATTGAATCCTTTCTCCAAGTGTGGGACTTGAAAAAATGAGAAAGGATTCTCTAGAGAAGGCTGGTTCCTATTCCTCTGTTCAGATGCACACGAAATATGCAGAGGGTTTTCTCAAAACCTAATCTAATCTGCCAAGGAGATAAGGTAAGAAGATGCATAAAATAAATCTAAGCTAATAGAGGTGATTCACCGAGGAATGAAGAACACCTATTTTGCCAGTGAACATAGACCATTTGAATGTGATATAAGATCATGCATAGATGACAAAACCTGCAGTGAAAGACCAGGAGGATGCAAAAATGAACACAGAGAGGGATGAGAATCATCCACAGACATGCATTACTTTCTCCAAATATTGATACAATACAATGCAGAATGCCAAGAGGAAAAGTCGTATTACAATTTCAAATGAGAGGTTCGAACTCCACAAATTCGCCTGATAGGAGAATAAGGGAGAGAGCAAAACAGAAAAATGTTTGACCCTTGAAAAGAAGCTCCTCTTTACAATTTATAGAAAGAATGAGAGAGGGAAGAAAGAGGGGAAAGCCAAATCTACTCCAACCACCTCCAGGTTGCATTCCAGTTCATCTCATTATGACAGAAGTGGCGGATCCTGGCAAAACAGCGGGCTGTCCAACAGAAGCGGCGAACTGTCTGCTGCATTAAAGTTGTTTGTTGAAGCATTACTTCTGCTTGTTATTTCGCGCCAGAGGCATTTCTTGATTTTATCTCTCCAAACTAAACCAAAATGCAAGATTGACCCTGGAATCGTATAGAGAATTTTACCAGATTTCCATTGATATAAAGAACGTGCCAATCCGAGCTCTGGATCGAAAGTTATGGCGATCTAAAGATTTAGGGCAAAAATGGGCCAAAACGTGTTTTGAAATCTTTCCCGCGCTCTGCCACCTGGATGACATGTGGCATGTGCTGATTGGACAAGTAATTCTCTCTCCTCTACCTTTCGCGGGCTTTCCTTTTGAAATTTCCTTGTGGACCCCTTAAACTTGGACACGTGGCGCTATTTCATTGGTTCGGGTCAGTGCTCGAAACCTCGCCCTTTGACTTTTGGACTATCTCCCTTGTGACACGTGTCGTGATTTGATTGGTCCACGGGTTTGCCGGCTTTTCGCGCCCTTCGCGTCTTTATGTCCCGGATGTCCCAAACTGTTTGGGACAAAAACCTCCGATCCGCCCGAAATGGGCTTCCTCGTCCCTCATTTGCCGATGACATGTGGCGCAATCTGATTAGCTCTCAGCTTTTTCGGCTATCTGCATCCCTCGCGTCCCTGCGGCCCAGATGTCCCTTTACGAACTTTCTCTGTTTCGGCCGAACCGGCCGATTCGCGTCCAGTTGTCCCAAATGTCCCAGTGCTTCGTGGGACAAATTCTTCCGGTTTGCCCGATCCGGACGATTCGCGTACTTCTGGCCCAGATGTCCCTTTTGCTTCCAGACTATTTGTTCTCATTTCAGCCGATTCGGCCGGTTTGCGTACTTCACGTACTTGTGTCCCGGATGAAGACTTGGGCAAATTTTTCCTTCTTTCGGCCGATTCGGGCATTTCGCGTCCCGCACGTACCTGTGGCCCAGATGTCCCTTTGCTTCACGGGCCGCCTGGAGGCTTTTCGGCCGATCCGCGCCTAGATGTCCCAAATGTCCCGACTGCCCCTAAGACTAGGACTTAGCCATTTTTCGTGATTTTTCCTGTTTCAATCTACTTGCTTGGAACTGTAAAACTCTGATGCATGTTATCGAAATTTACCCTTGGGGGGTGAAATTTTGACAACAGGATGAGGAAGACGATAAGATATGCCTCTAAGTATAGAGGGGATGGATTGAGGGATATATTTGGTGTCCCCCAAAGTGTAAAATAGGGTGGCCTATGTGGATGGATGGATGGGTTCGATTTGGCCCTAGGTGTAGTGTAGGATGGGAAGTGACGGGTTCCTAAAATGGATGATGCCTCTAACAGATGGTAGTAAGGTTGCCCCCAGTCATGATGATGACAGTTGAAAAGGGACACGAGGAGGATTGTATGGAAAGGAAAGGGTCATCATCTGCCCACGAATGTTCGATCCAAAAAGATGTGGATGTGATGGATGGAATAGTATAAGTGATGAAAAAAAGATGAGCCTAACGACATATGTTGTAAGGAAAGATTGTGACAGACTAAAGTGCAATTTTGTCTAGCAAAGATCCTTGAGTATCATTCAAGAATGAAAAAATATATTTTTAATACCTATTTCTCTTAAGAGATCTAAGTGTTTGTGATTGTGATGAAGTTAGATTACTACTAAGTAAGGTGGACACTTAAAGGATAATGTGTGTTGACTCTTTAACTAAGGCTACTGTAGTAGCTGAGAAATTAATTCAAGTAGGTTGCATGGAAGGTGAATTGATGGCTCGAATGCCACTGAGCATTGCTCCGACTATATAGTCAAGTGTCCATACCCCCTTTTGACAAAGATATATTGTATTCTTGTTGTTGGACCCCTGAATGACGCTAAGAATAGTGGCACGTATATTTTGTATACATGAAAGTTAGGTGACCCAATGCAGTACGTGTACACCTCTTCCATGAATACAACATGTGAAGGCTCGCGCTCGGGTTAGACACATTTGAGACTTATCTGTATTTTGAAGCATGAGGTAGAATTGAAAGATAGATGGTTGGAGTAGTGGCCAAGCAATGATTTGAAGATAATATAAAAGCATGAAGACTTGCGGTTCAAGAACAATCTATTTTTAGGAAAGAACTCATACAGAGGAAGATAAAGTGTCATGCAAAACTTAGGTGAATAATAGGATTAGAACTAGAGTTTAAAATAGAATATAATATATTATTAGTGAAGCTTGCATGCTTCTTGCTTCTGTAGTTGAATTTTAATGCATGCATAACTATTTATGACATGAAGGCTATTTTGAGAGTGCGATGGGCGGTGAAGGGAAATTCCCCACCCCCTATATATATATATATATATATATATATATGTATGATTTGCACTATATGGATAGAAAATGAATGATTGTAAGGTTATGTTGTTGTTTTACTTATGCCCATGATCTTATGGGGTTACTATTGATGTATTCAATTTCCGTGTTTCATAATGATTAATACAATGCATCATTGTGGATAGATTCTTGTTATCGATGTTATTGTTAATGGATCTTAAATGGTAAATCTATTATTGGTTCTTGTATAGTTCGTTCTTGAATATGGTTATGATATGTTGCTTTATGTTGTGATCTCATTTATCTGCTATGGTTGTGCAATATATCTTCATGTATGCTAACTCCTTGACAAAGATGACATCAAAAGAGGAACCAAGTACCTTTGCACGCTTCGGGTGAGCATTCAGCCTTCAGCTGAATGAGGTGTCAGTGTGCCTAGGGTGTTGGTAAAGAAAGTGACTACATTTTGGTTCTATTTAAGGGACCTCTTTTTCAGGAATTTTCAAGGATGTTGCACGATGAAGATGTATCGGTTGACTTTGGACAACATTGAGAGTAGGGTTGTGGATTTAGAAGACCAATATGCTCATAGATATAATACCTTGTAGACCTAATTTTGATGCTCGCACTGTGGGTTGAAGAACATCTATATCATGAACTCTATAAGACGTTATTTTGTTGTTTTCTTATAAAGTTGTAACGAGTGTTTGGTAACATATGGATCGAAGTAGAATTGGAGGTATAAAACAATTTTTTGGACACAAGAAGATTACCAGGCTCTGTATGATGTTGATGTAACTTGGACATGTGTTGTAGATCATTGGTGGAGTGGTGTTTTGAATAGTTACACATTGGAGTACACTGTTTCTACTTATTCTTGTCCAGACGTTGTTGATTTCCAGCTTCTTGTGTGTACCTAGAGGATCTCATTTGTGCGATATCCCTTTAGAAATTGAGATCTTGATTGTAACTCTGGATTTGGATAGAATGACCTATGGCTAGCTAAACCTCCACCATGCACAGAGGGGGGGTGGTTGGAGCAGGTGTGGTGAAATATGGCGGACCTTGCGGAAAAAAATATAGAGAGAAGAAAGACGGCTTAAGTATAATGAGGCGCAAGGGAGGGAATTGGTGAAGAAGTGTGATATCGATGAGTCTATGGAGTTCTAGAGGATGATGTCTTGTGAAGGATTTGAGGCTCACGTGGAAGACATGGAACCAAAGCATCAGGATCTCCCCAAATTAGGAAAGCACAGAAGAGAATACACCTATAAGCTTTAGATGAGAGCACATCTGATGAAGAAATAATAAGGACCATAGGCACACATCTGATCCCATTTGAAGACATCGCCCTTGTGCCTTGTGTTCTAGTTCTTGAAACTGTTATTGAGAAGTAGGATAGTGTTGGTGATAGAGTAACAACATGTAGATTTCATTTTCCATTAAATACAAAAGTTCTTTAGACAATAAATTCAGATATGGCTCTGCAAACATCTTCTTTGTTTGGTGGTCTGATTGGTGGTATATTTTTGTGACACGTCATCATGACAGAGCATGGGCACGTAAAATGTTTGTAATACATTTGGGAGTATCACAACTTCACAGACCGTGGGAGTTTAATTTAGTACAACAGTTATAACATAGTGTAGCTCATCCTTTGGTCCAGTGCTCGTTACAGGAGGTGGATCAAGAGGTTCGGGATCTAGTGGATCTAGTGGTTCTAGAGGTGGAGGAAATACTGGAGGTAATACAGGTTTTGGATCTGGTGGGCATGGTCCGTACTAGCCACATAAAGATTATTACGAGATGTATCTTTGCCTACCATAGTATAGAGGTATTGAGGATGAAACTAAGCACATATACATGTGTGAGATACTATGGCACGCAAATGGAATTATAGTCCTCTTGAGTGTAAGGAAAGTAATGTTTCTACTACTTATGCAAGGGCATGCAACATAGTCAGTATAGGAATTATGATCCAAACCAGATTGTTGTAAATTACAATGCACTGCATGATGCTTTATTGGTTGAGTTTCATCATACATGAGTTTGAACAGAAAAGCATCAACACACTAAAGGAGATTAAGCAGGGCATGCCTAAGAGTGTAAGGGAGTATGATGCATACTTTAAAACCTAATTCTATCAAAGTTGTCTTATGATATTCACCCTAGCCACAATGCACAATGGTTTGTTAGCGGTTTGTATCACACTTTTCAGAAGGGTACTCTTGCATAAGACATTTATAGATCCACACAAGGCTTTGGAGGCATGCTCTACGTGTGCGAGGCAGTTGGGAGTGTAGACACTAGAGTTATCCTGTTCTTGGAGGCACATATTGCATCTATGATAAAACCGTTGGAGAAAATATCATCCAATTCAGCTCATGAGATGCGCAGTGGTATTTGGTGTGTAGATTGTGAGGTGGAAGGACATACTAAGGATAGTTTCCCTCATAAATTAGTGTGCACCATGTTTCTAGATTGTGAGATCTATCACTTAGATCATGATTGAAGTAGGCGCCCCTTGTTACAACGTGTAATCCAAAATAACGTGTCATGTTATTGTAAGATGTACAAGTACCACACTCATGATACAAAGAATTGTAGATTGATTGATCATATTAATGATGCCATTGAGACTGGTGTATGTCAGACCAATGTTGCAAACGAATCTAAGTAGCAAGGTGAACATCATAATCATAACCACATTGAAGGGCACTTTGATGGAGGTGGTAGAGGTAGAGGTTACCATGGTGGATACAGAGGCCATGGTTATGGTGGAGGCAAAGGTGATCTCCCACAAGGAACCTATTTTACATGTGGATCCCTTGATAATTATAGGTGTGAATGCCCTTAGAACATGGTCTACTCATGGTGTGTAAAAATACTTAAGTTTGAAGAATGTATTGAGTTATATGAGCACATGAGTAAGAACTATAAGAACACTGATAAAGGTGTGGGGATGATTAAAGTGTAGCACGCCATGGATTATCAGTGGATGCCGAAGTTAGTGCCTAATCTTGAGATGCTACTTGTGTTAGTAACTACACGCGTTGAGGCTGTAGACACTAAAATTAGGTCACACTCCCCTTTGGTCCCTCGACGAATAAGCACCTTTCATCACATTCACCTAGCCATGGCCCCCTTCATCCCACTAATATTAATTTAATTTAATTAATTCATTATCCTCACCATATTTATTATTTAAATATCTTAATTTAAATAATATCCACACATACACCTCACTTAGACACCTCATCAATCCAACTCACCCTAAGACCTATTCTTAGTAAGTTGTCATAAATAACTGAGACTTACCTAAACCCTAAAAATCAATGCCTACATTCTCTCTAACCACAATCCCGCATGCTTACAAGAAGCTTTCAGTCTAATCCACAGGTTAATGACACGAGATCCAAGGAAATCAAGGGGATCTCCCTTGTTTAGTAGACCTAGGAAATCCCGCCTTAACCGACGCCGGTTACCCCTAACCGTTACCGGTTAAGACGGAACCGCTGTCGGTTACCCTTTTAACCCCAAAACAACCTTATTCTCAAGGTTGGCAGAAGGTTGGAAAAAGATTGCAAAGGTTGGTGAACATTAGCACATTCCAAAGAGATATCGCATCTTCTGAGAGTGAATTTCAATGAGAACACGCATGCAACGAATGAGATCAAGCATCTTTTCCTACACAGCCATCCCAGCAATGATCTGATGTAACCAAGCAAAGAGGAATGTATATGCAGCCCATACAGAAGCTTTCCTTCAGTTGGTGATCACCTGCAGCCTTCAAACCTCTCATCAGCACCTCCGTCCCTCACTTACAGACATCCAGGACCAAAATCCAAGTAAGTAAATGTTATACTTCTCTGGTTCATTCCATTTCATCATTATATTATCATCTATTATTTACCTAGCCACCCATTGACCTCCTCCAATACTCACCCCTCCATATACCCATTAAAATCTCGCCAAATCCTATCTAAATCACCCAATACCTCATCCCGACCAACCAATGTCTTTTATGCAATCATAAAGGAGACCTAAATCTCGTTCTGTGGCATTTTCAGTTTTCCACAGTAACCGGCACTGGTTACACCCAACCGCCGTCAGTCACCCTTAACCGACATCGGTCTCTGCATTTTCCCATACAACCCTAGAACAGTGACATATCCACCTAATTCCCTCTCACCCTCATTCACCTGTGATCTACCTGAGACCTCTGTCAGACCTGCAGACAGACCTGCAGAGACCCAAAACTAGTTATTTGACCTTCGGATCCTATTCTAACTTAGCCTGTTAGATTAGATCTATTTCTTATTGTGTTTTAAGTGAGATACCTAAATCATTTCAAATTACAATAGGATTTGCCTTATTTACCGCATTAAATTGTTGAAAACAATGGAATGAAATCCATCTAGGAAGTATCACACCACCCGGATCTAGCACACGCTAGGTAGTTCACTACACATATTGTTTAACTCCTTTTGGTGGTATTGCTTTGCATTACAGGTAGTTCCTCCTAGCCAAAAGGAAGCTCTCACGATCAGCTTTGGATTTGTAAGTCATACGCATGCAACAACCCATCAACCAACATTAAAACAAGTATTCCACCTACACCCGTTACCCTATCTGTTTCGTCAATACTTCAAAGAAATGATCTAGAATCAAGTGAAACATTTTGGTATGCCCGGTGGGACCCATCCAGGGTTCCTTGCATTTCATTCATTCCTAGGAAAAGTTGTGTGTTTATTTCCCTTCTTAAAAGCATACACATTAATTTTCTTCCTTGGTAACCCCCATTTTCTTTCTATTTGCTCTAAAGAAAACCTTTCTTTTGGTGTAATTAAAAAGAACCATTTCTTTATGTTTTCTGCATTGTAGTGAAAGAGCATCCCTCTTCCTCTTCATCTTATTGTGTCATCCAAATTCACACTTTGATTTGAGTTTAAAAATAAGTGCATTCCATTCTGATTTATCACATTAGCTCACATTAATTGAGGGCAACCTATACGTTGGAAGTCATGACCAGCTGATGGTTGACAAACGAACCGTAGAAAGCAATTTCTTTCTCTTTCTCTCTCTCTCAGAGTCTTACCAAACCTCAAAAAAATTGAAAATACACACATTATTAAACAACATCTTACTTGGAAGAAGTTGTAGGTGATCACACAATCACGACACAGTGGGCACCTAGCTCGTTACTCTGTCGAGTCATACTTTAGAGCGAGGCCCGCCCCCACCATAACATACCTGAAACCTCACCTTTTAGATCTCCTTCCTTGTAGGAAGCCATCCTCACCAAAAACTCTATTTCACAATTCATGTGTTAGTCCTTAAATAACATAAGCTCAAAAAACATAATAGAAAAGGCACTCCTAGGGTCACATTTTTCTTAGTGTTTCTACTTGGCTTGCGTTTTGAGGTGAGAGATCATGTTATTCATTTTTCTTGTTCATCCTTGCACGCTCCTCATCACAGTTGGTGTATTCCAGCTTCACCTGAGTGTGCCTGGGCCATATCATCATCATTCCCAGAATTCTAGGTCTAATTCTACATCATATTTTAATTCACAACCACTTTTCTTTCATCAATGTTTCAATTTCACAGTAACCGTCGTCAGTTACCCTCTTACCGTTGTCGGTTATATCTAACCAATGTCGGTTCCAAGTCCTTTTTTTAACTTACACAAAAGGACATTTTATTCATTTTCTTCCACTTTTCACAGTCCCTATCACTGACATCATTCCCATTGACATTGTGAAACACCATCAGATTTGGCATACCTGTCAGATTCAACTTTATACCTGGTTTTTCACTCACTAACCATTTTCTACAGTGATCAGTAGTGGTTACCCTTGACTGGTGTCAGTTTGCCCAAACTAGCATCGGTTAGACTGTTTCACTTTCCAACCTACATTTGGTACCGGATACACTTTTTACCATCAGATTCACCTATTCCTGCTATTTTTTATGTGTCATTTATAGAGAAACAACCTTACCTGATTAATACTGGTTCACATGGTGCTGACCCGAAAACAAGCAAGCACACTCATATTTCACGCCAGTTGTCAACCACTCCCACCTAGTCCTTCACCACCTTCCATTTTATCACCAGCCATGGATCCCATCTAACCTATCACTATCGCTACAGGAGATGAGGAGTTTGCATGACTCCTTGACCAAAACCCTGTTGCTTTGCAGTTTTACCTTTCCCACTCTTCCACTAGAGATCTCACTCCCACTCATGTATTAGCTCCATCTGGCTCTGTGTTTCCCGCATCTACCTTACCCCCAGTCGTTATGCAGATAGGTCCTATACCCGCTATGACTGCCGCGTCTTCGACCTCTGTGGCACCTGCCACATCCACCATACCCTCGATAACTACCCAAAATGCAACCTCATCCGCCCCTAATGTCTCACACATACCCGTAACTACACTACCACCTCTCGTGTCGGTGACCCCTACCCCTTTTAAGAACATGGTCCTTTCCATTCTACAATCATTAGCCCCCATTGCTACTAGGGTTACCACAACCCTTCCACCTCCATATGCATACTATCAGCCACCTCTTGTTTCATCCATTATTCACTCCGGGTACGTACCTCCTGTTTCACTACCTTCTTCTCAATTAACCAACATGGTAGCACCATACATTGGAGTGTCACCCTCATTATATGCCCAAAACCAACCCCATCATGCTATAGGAGGCACTCAATCATCGCAACCTACCAGCGACCTAATCAAATTAATGTTGGACAAGATGTAGACATTGGAGGCATCAGTTTTTGGCTCCCGTAATACTCTCACCTACAACGAGATTTGCAACGAACCCATCCACCCATCCATTCCTATCTGCCCATATCCCATGCATTGGGAAATGCCTAAATTTAATTGTTTTAATAGCAAAGAAGACCCGCAACAACATTTGCTATCTTTCAAACATGGGTGTTATCTGATCGGTCACGATGATGCCTTACTCTTGAGAACTTTTCCCATGTCCCTGACTAGACATGCATTAGATTGGTATATTGGGTTACCTAGACACTCCATATTTTCATTCAATCAGGTATCCCAAGCCTTCTTAGATCATTTCTCTATCAATATCGTCAAGAAGGTTACCATGATCGACCTATACTTCACGAGTCAATATGAGGACGAATCTATCACAGATTTTGTCACTTGCTAACGTAGCTTGATCAACCAACTCACCATCCAACTGCCACAAACAAAACTCATTGAGCTCTTCACATGGGCTTGTGCTAGACATATCTCACCGACCTCGTAGGTCCAAACCTTCCGAACATTCGATGAAGATTTCACTATGGCACGAAAGTTAGAGATTCAGGCCATCAAAGAGAAGAAAATATAGTTACGCAATAAGAATTCGGCATTCAATTCGAATGATACCTCTTCTTTTTCCAAACCACAAACCAATTACTCAAAATATAAGGGCACCACTAATGCAATGGTACTCAAGGCTGGCCCAGCTCATCCGTCAAATCAAGCTACCCCCTCATCTAATATCTCACCCATCCAGACTTTTCAATTCAGATGAGAGCAATGGAAATACACCCTAATTGGGGAACCTTACTCTTCTGTCTTAGAAAATCTTATCAAAGTCGGATCCATCACTCTTCTACCCATAAAACCACACACTAGTTTTTACCCTGCTCACCCCATGCCTGCATGGCATAAAGAACATGACTTTTATAACTATCATTAAGTAAAGGATCATAGTGACGAAAACTACATGACTTTCAAAAATATTGTCGAAGAAATTCTCGAGAAAGGTGAGTTAACCGTGGATAATCCCAATGCACCTGCCAACCAAAACCTACACATCTTCAAGAAACCATTTCCCAACCATGCCCATTCATCTGATCAAATCGGTGAGACCTCAACTCATGATACCCATACCCGCAAGGTCCACTCTATCTTTAATGATGCACCTGTCACCTCCCAATTACCTCACATTCCTTCTATAGAGGAAATATTAGTCTGAAATCCTCCTTCCACATTGGAACCCACCGAACCTACTCCTCCACCCGTAGAGGAACACCTTTCATCTCCTTCATCACCTATGGAGGAGTCTTCCGCTAACATCGAGACCATTTCACCTTTGGATTCTCCACTTAGAGAACCTTTACCCACAGTACTTCCTCCACCCATAGAGGATCACCCATGACCTCTTCCACCCACAGAGGAGTACCTATCCATTCCTCCACTTGCAGAGGAGATTCGATCACCTTCTACACCTACCATAGACCCAGTTGAGATACCTTTGCCTCTTGGTGAGCATTCTCCATCCGCTACCCAAAATCCTACATACCTACTTTCGGCTCTCTTACCCATGGAAGTTGAAGGTAGCCAATTTCCCGTCTCTAAGACACATTTTACGGGAATTTCCATTAGGTCCTCATCAACTCCACCTACAGACGTGTCGTTCTCTCGTTTGGCTGATCACTTAGATTATGTAGATAGAGCCTTACTATGGGGACACCTTTTACTTCTTGTCTCAACATAGATGCAGAGGTCACTTGCTGATACCTCCACTATCTACCCAAAAATATTTCAACCAATCAAACCAAACACAACCAAATCTATCACAACTCCTTCCACGACACCCATCATAGCTCAAACCACATCCTTAACCATAGCCCAATCCATATCTAAAGCCAAACCCACACCTATGACATCATCCTCGACTAAACCTATTACCATTTTAGGGGTCATCCTGACTACCAACCTTACCCATCCATCTATCAAAATGGATTTAGCTACATCCTCCAAAGTCAACATCACACCTACTTCGACACCCAAGAAAAAGCACCAAACCCATAGAACTCATACCCCGGCTGCGCCAATCACACCTGCACCTGTCCCATCCGTCTTAGGATCTCAGCTTCCCCACATGGTCAAGAAACCTCCACCCATAAATAAACCAAAAAAACAACAACCCATTCCTTCCTCACAAACCTCTAACCTACCTAGACACCCAACACGACTTACACCCACACCTGCAACATCTTTACCACCCATACCTCCAATACCCTCAGCAATTTCTTCACTACCCACTACACTTCAGTCGCTGTCTCCCACACCCCAAGCACAGCCCTCGCCATCTACCTTCACGGCACCCCCGTTATCCCCATGGGTAGCTCACCCTCTTCCCCTATATGCCTTTCCTTCTAGACCCCGTACACCCACATCGCCTTTACCCAAGAGGGTGTAACCCAAATACAAAACTCCACTACCCCATAATAAGGTCCATCTACTATACCCCTACCTAAGCAAGCACGAATGACACCCAAAACCATGCCAACACCCAAACCTATAGCTCGACCCGATCCTCCTCTTCCAAAGACCATTCCTCGACAATCAACCACACCTGCACCCAAACCCACGTTCACTTCCTATTGCAATCCATTAGCAGGGCCCTATGCCAAAATTTTAACCAACCTCCTTGAGGCTTCTGTCATCACATTACCACCACTCAGACCTTATGACCCCCTCAAAGCCAAGCCAAAAGGGTTTGACGATACCAAAATTTGTGCATACGATCGTGTGCTAGGACACGATGTGGAGAACTGCAAGGCCTTGAAAACTATCCTTATCTAGTTGTGTCCTCTGGAAGCCAACTTTGACAACGATGACCTTCTTGACGAGGATCTGTCATCACCAATCCGGCACTATGATAATTATTCACCGGGAACTCCTCATGCTATGATTATTTACTAATGCACAACCTTTAGTTTGGTGGATGTAATCTGGAAATAAAACAACAAACATAACACAAGAATACCATCGACTATGATAAGACGGAATGATGACAAATCTGAAATATCAAAGTAAATTATAATATTAACATGAAATTGTTACAATCTCACCCATGAGGTACTTCAAGTGTTATTGACTTCACTTGCCTTCCACCAATACTATGGGAGAAACTTTACAATTACACCTCTTAATGACTTCTTCAACACACCTTTAAACTGATGGCTTCCTTTACACACTTCATACAATATTTCTCACTACTTCTTTCTATGCTAAATGAGGGGGGGTGGCCTCTCTATTTATAGAACTTCCAGGCTTATCCATCTTATCTCTAAGATAGGATAAGAAATCCACTCTGACGAATCATATTCCATACCTTAACTCTTATCTGTACATGTAAGCTTATCTTTTAAGATAAGATAAACCTTATCATTTTACATGGGTTCCACATTTTTAGACTTTTTACAAATAAAATACACAAAATATTTATGACCTCACTCCTTGTCCTTATTACCAATATAATATTTCTAATTCATAATCATGTAGACCCTACTTCTCTAATTACCCAAACTTTGACATTTTAACATTACTGGACCACTTACGACAAATATTTACTTTTTACCACAACATTCCTATTGTACTTTTGACTATTACCGTACTATACATTATTGGTGGCGTCATACTGGCAGCGCCGTTATCTTCTATCGGACGCTACTACTAATTATACTTAACAACATCCTATTCCTAATACATACATTAATGAAATAGAAATTACGGAGGAAAATTTTAGTGTCGACAGATCCTACTTCACCAATACCCATTCCCACATTGCCCACTCAACAACCACAAACTCCACCCTCACAGCTCCTAGAGCCACCCCTAAGATTTGAAATTAACATGGTTCACATCAGAGAACTTGTCACGCCACCACCCAAATGTAGTTGTGCTCAACTCACCTCACAGGATTTTTCTCCTCTGGTAGGTTTTTGCCTATCGTGTCGTTATACCACTCACCCTACACCTTCTCCATTTCACAACTCCCCTCAAATCAACATGATACACATCACTACACGTGCTCAAAAGGATAAGGGTAAAGAAAAGGAAACTAACACACAAACTAATCCTATACCCAACATACCATCTGTACCCATACCTAAAATCACTATCCGCGGCCCTACGTACCCCATTTCTAACAGCGTCACACATTGCGCCATGCTCAAACAATTATACCAATCTCCCCTCAAAATGTCCTTATATGACCTCATCCAAACCTCAGAATCCCATCGTCAAGCTCTCATGGAGGTTCTTCAATCTATTGAGGTTTTACCCAATGACCCTACACCTGTAGCCTCCATTATCACACCCCATCATGTAGCCTCTCTCACCAAATTACCACCTTCATCTTCGCCCCACCCTATTCACCAAGTGGCCTCCCTTAGCTTCTCAGAGGAAGAGATCACGTCACACCAAAATGATTACCCGAACCTAGCCCTCTTCATCTTTTTCCACATCGATGACATACGGGTATGTTGTGTGATGATTGATGGGGGTGCTAGCATTAACATCATTTCATCCCATGCATTCACTCAAATGCACATACCTAATAATTGCATGCATAAACATCCTGTCATGTTGCATTCATTCAATGAAACTATCACCTCTACACTAGGCACCATTATCCTCCACGTTCACGTGGGCCCCTACACTGTTCCAGAATTATTTTACGTTTTGGAAGGGGAATTCCAATATAACCTGTTGCTTGGCAGACCCTCGATTCATGTCATGGGTTACGTTCCTTCCACTTTGCATTGTTGTGTAAAGTTTGAACACAAAGGACACAGTTATACCATTCCAGCTGACCCCTCACCTTTTAAAACATACAACATGCTTTACCAACCCAATGATGTGCTCATACCTATTAAGCCGACTACCTTCGCAACCGTTACTTCTTCATCTACACTTCCACTTACCAGTACATCCGCTGCTTCTACCACACGTACCTCCTCCATTCCTATTGCTGCCATAACCTCCACGAATGACCCATCAACTTCTTAATATGTTAACTCCAGCTCCGCATCGACCTCTGACACATCATCCATTCCAACTACCTACATACCAACCATTGATCCCTTGGAAGATGTTTTTCAACACCTCACTCTAGGGGAGTACCACCTATATAGTGTCAACACATTCCTTACTCCACAAGAGTATGGAAGCCTTCACCAACACCCTCGCTATGATCACCGCATAGGAGAACGCCTCCTTTCTGGTCCTTCTCATCTTCATACTAGTCTCACCTATGGGGGACTTGATACTACCACTTACACACCCGAACCATCGTCATAAACCTACCCCTTTTCCGCTGACTTCCAATCACTTTCCAATCACCATTTTTACCACACCTTCCTACACCGATGTGCTGGTGGAAGGGTTTTGGTTTTGGCTTTTACGAGCAAGGTCACCATACTGTTATTCCATGTACCACCCGTAAACATAATGACCGTAGTGGTATCGGCTTTCCTGAACC